>OY978223.1:10142282-10804782 GCA_963854785.1 Vaccinium vitis-idaea
AACGCAATTGTATTCTTTGGAAAATAAACATATATGTGGAAATTGCACTAGACCCCTCCAACTATTTACCAATTCTTCCACCAATTAACTTATTTATTGTATTTAATTGTAAAAAATTCATTTTTTAAGAAAAAAAACAAAGGGCAAAAGAGTCATTTGACAGTTTTTCACATCATCCATCCCCTCTTATTTATTAAACATCCAAACCAAGTCAAAAGTTATCCCCCTGTTTAATCCATATCCAAACCATCTACTTTTTAATCTCCTTCCATAAATATTACATCAATGTGGGCCAACCCTCCAAAAATAATACCCCTCTTATCTTATCCCCCCTCTAAAACTTATCCCCTTGAAAATACCACTCCATCCAATCGGGGCCTAAAGAACCCTTATCACTTATGAATGCCTATCAAGGATACAGGGATGGAGCCCTTTAGGGGGGACAAGTGGCAGTGCCACCCCGTTTCAAAAATATAATCCAAAATAAAATAAAATTTTAAAAAGGACAATAATAAATATTAAAAGAGGAAAAGCCTAAACAATGAGCTACTTTTTCTCAATTGGTAAAGTGCATCAACCTTGGGTACAACCACTAGTGTTAAATTCTCCTTCAGTCCATTATGCGTTTTTATTTTGCCTTACTACTGTTACCCCCAAGGTTTGCAAATTTTTATACAAATTGGAGAGGAACGTGATACATTTGAACATTAATTTTTTTTTTCAAAGTTTAGTATTTTTATTGCATGTTTATTTACGGACTATGGTAGGTATTAATACACAGTGAAAATAAATTCACAACCATGTCGACTTACATATTTGTATGAATAAGTTATGGATTACTCATTGTTTTACCCGTATAGTGAAAGAGAGATTTCTCATTGGCTCTGGCATCCATAAAACTTGTCAATTTATTTAATTTATGTTGCCTTTGCCAAGGAAAAAAAGCAAAAAGTGACGACTGTTGGAGCTACTGATCAATTTTATTTTGCAAATTAGATTATATGTTGTATAATCTGTTAAAGTAATTTTACGGATCAAAAAGTTTTATATTTTGTGAATCAACTTTTTAGTCTGCATTTTAAGTGGCACTTAATCTGTTAAGTAATATAAAATGTGGTTATCAAACCTACTTAATCACTGATTACTTAATTGATTCAGTTTTAAATGCTGAATCTGTGTTATCAAACAAGCCGTTTTAATCTTAAGTGACTACATAGGACATGTTTTTGAAAAATTTACCTGCAACCGGTTGTAATAGGTGGAAGTAGTCGAGGTGCGTGGATATCCGGTTATCCCAAAAAAAAAAAAAAAAGAGTAATGGGTGGAAGATACATTCTCATACCTTGTGCTTGTGGTAAGTTTAGTCACGTACGTAAAAGATGGTAATTTGAGCCATAAAAAAATACTACTCTTCTGTTCCAAAATAAGTGTCTCACTCTTTCTCTCTTGCCATTTTTCAAATAAAGTAACTAATTACTTTCATGTATCGTTTTTTGAATTTTTTAATTAGGTGCGAAAAAATGCGAAAAACGATACACGGAAATAATTAATTTTTTAGTTGAAAAAGGACACAATTTTCCGTGGTAGACACTTATTTTAAAACAAAGAGAATAATTAATAATGTCACAAATGGTTTAAAAAATCTACCAAAATCAACTCGTTTCCCGTAAAACCACCTTGATCGTAGCAACAGACTTTGACCTTTTATGAGTTAACGGTTAGATCTAAATCACAAATCAATCCAATGGCTAGAAATTGCCCATCCATATCTTCCACGACCGTGCACATATTCTGGGTCTCCTTCCCCATGATGTCTTGTCTTGTCCGGTCCCAAGATTCACACCATCGTGGTCACAATCGAGGTGAAAACTTGCGTTCTTAACGGCCATGCGTTTAACATGAAAGGACCTCATTTTGAGCCGCCTTTGTTCTTAACGGCCATGCGTTTAACACACAAATTTTTAAGGTGCTAGAGGAGATTTCTGATGTGTTCTCTTGCGAGCCTAAACTCCTCCTAGATTTCGGGAGTTCTTTTTTTTGGCTTTTTATTTTTTTCAAGACAGGTCACTCTCTTCACATGCATCAATTGAAAAACCGAAAGTTAGTGGAACGGCCCCTCAATACTTTTAACTAACCGAAAGTTAGTTGTTCACTTCACATTTCCAAAAAATTTCCAAAAAAATTCTTTCCCCATCTCTCATCTCTTCAATCATTAATCACATTTCTCTCTCTACTCATACCCCTCAATACTTTTAACTAACCGAAAGTTAGTTGTTCACTTCACATTTCCAAAAAAATTCTTTCCCCATCTCTCATCTCTTCAATCATTAATCACATTTCTCTCTCTACTCATACCCCTCTTTTCAATCATTATTCTCATTTCTCTCTCTATCTCTCTCCAATTATTACATTTCTCTCTAATTATTACTTTTTTCAAAAACCCATCCAAACACTATCTCAAAAATATTTCTCAAAATATTCTTCTCAAAACTATAAACCAAACAAAGCGTAGATTTTTTGAAAGTGAAAAATCGTAGACCTTGTTAAAAACCTTGGTGTTGGAGTTTCATTAACGGATTTGACGTTAAAAATTTTAGATGGCATTTGAGACAGATTGCAACTCATCAAGAAGGTTTGCATTTCGCAACCTAAATTTAAGTGATATTAATGCTTGTTCCGAATTTATTTAGGCTTAGTTTTCCGTTTGATTTTAGCAACTCAATTGCTAAAATCATGCAAATGAGTTCAAGTGCTAAAATTAGAGCTATTTCAAATCACAAAATTAAGTGGTTCCGTTTATCGTTTTTCGATTTTTTTCACACCGAATTAAAGTACACGAGAAGTACTTTAATTTGGTGCGAAAAAAATCGAAAAACGATACACGGAACCACTTCATTTTTTGATTTCAAAATCATGATTTTAGCACCTGTTAAACTCATTTGCTAAAATCATGGTTGATTTTAGCAACTGAGTTGCTAAAATCAAACGGAAAACTAAGCCTTAGGTTTGGAACCCCTCGAAGATTCGACAAATGCTTGGACCTTTATATTCCTTGTTTGATTTCTGGTTTGGGTAGAGAATTAAAAGGTGATGGCTGTTGAAATGAATTAGTCGTGCCTTTTTATGTGGTTATACAAATATGTAGTTGAACTGTACAACTGAACTTTTAGGCCTGTCATCTAATGAAGTGTTCTTGTGACGTATATTTGCCAGCTTTTTTGTCCTTATTGTTTTCTTCCCTATTCTCTCTGCGAGAACCACTTAATTATAGTGCTTGTTTTCTTGATAGGTCTGATTGGTCGAAGAAGCGTGCTGCAGATTATACATAAAATGATGTTTTATTTGACGAAGTCATAATCAACGGTGCCGAAATAGGTGACTTATTTGACTTTTAAGCGCCTGCACGTTCAAGTGATTGTGATGAAGGGGTTCCTCATAAAAAAATATCATGAGTTTAGCTTTAGATGGTTAAGGTAACTCAGGTAAGAATAATGGTAGTAATGTTTTAAAGAACTCATAGGTGCTGCAGTGCTATTTTGCCGATGTACACAAAAATGTTTTTAGAGTAGTGCACGGGGATATAACTCATTCCTTGAGCTTGCATAGTTCTCTAGTACTTTGATTGGTCAGGCCGTGATGTCCATGGTCTCCCTTGACTCGCATCCCATACGTAAATGTTCCTCTCTGAACTTGTTTTTTGTGACAGACTTATAACAATGTATTACCAAATTACTATTTTTTTGTGATGGAGTTATAACGTGTTTCTTATATTAACAGTAACAGACAATTTGACCGAATTTTTCATTCTTTGTGACAGACTTGTAATAATGTGTGACCAAATTACCTTTCTTTGTGAGAGAATTATAACAACGTGCTACCTATATTAACAGTAATAAACAAACATTTTATTTAGCCAAAAAAATAAACAAACCTCATTTGGATTGTGATGGAATTTACCATTTCCTGTGACATATTTATAACAATGTGTGACCAAATTATCATTCTTTGTGTGAGAGTTATAACAACGTATTATTTATAGTAACATTAACAGGCAACAAGGGGTTGGATTATGACCGAATTTACCATTTCCTATGACAGACTTATAACAATTTGTGACTAAATTACCATTTTTTTGTCAGAGTTATAACAATGTGTTAGGGTAAAATATTTACTTGCCCCTTAAACTATCAAGTTTTTTTTTTTTTTTTACTTTCCCGTTAAACTACCAATTGAACACGCTTGCCCCTTCAACTATCCAAACTTTACTTAATTCATCCAATTCCCAACTTCCGTCCATTTGTTGGATGGAAAAGTTAACACCTATCCCTTACTCTACCTTTTTGGCATGAAAAAAGGGGTAGTGTGGACATTTACTCCCAAACTCTAAAACAATAGAAAGAAAACTGGAGAAAAAAAGAAAGAAAAAGAATTGAGCGTTTTGTTTTAGCAAGACCCTTTAGCCAAACAATAGCAAGTTGGCAAACACCAAATTCGAGCCGTGAGAGGGACCAATTGCTCAAAACTTGAATTGGATTTGATAATGTCAATGCCCAAAAATGCTCTAATTTTGCTCAAAACTACCATTTTTGTACAGAAATGGGAAAACAGAGGAGGGGTGGGGGCGGGATTCAGGAAGGTTATTTTAGAGAACCCATTGGGGTTTTGATGTGTACAATACCAAGGGTTGGCTTTTTGTTGTGTCAAAAACATGAAGGGAAAAAGCCAATGGAAGAAAAAAAAATGGTTCTGGAAATTGGTAGAAAACCCAGTATAGATACAACCAACTTGACCCATTATAGATTGCTGCCTATGAATTTGTTGTTAAAGGCTTAAAGCTGTTTCATTTTCATCTTCATTTTTGTTTGAACAGTTGCAGTATTTATGCTCTGTTTTTCTTTTCTTATTTGGATTCACGTTGAACAGATGGAGAGGAGAAGAGAAAGAATGATAGGTAAAAGAACCTTGTTTGAAACACTTTCCGGAAAATTTTGTTTGGAAAAAGTAGTGGGACCCACTTTTTCTCTCTCTAACTTTTCAATTATTATTCTCATTTCTCACTCTATCTCTCTCCACCTTTTTTCTCTCTCCACAATCATTACTCTCATTTCTCTCTCTACTTTTTTTCAAAAAACTTTTCTAAAAACCAAACCAAACAAAGTAAATTACGTCCAACAAATGGATGGAAGTTGGAAATTGGATGAATTAAGTAACATTTGGATAGTTAAAGGAGCAAACGTGTTCAATTGGTAGTTCAAGGGGGAAGTAAAAAAAAATTTGATAGTTTAAGGGGGCAAGTACATATTTTACCCCAACGCGTTACTTATATTGACAATAATATACAACATGAGTTGGATTATGACCAAATTTATCATTTCCCTTGATAGACTTTTAACAAATTGTGACTAAATTGTCATTTTTTTATGATAGAGTTATAACAACGTTTTACTTAATAGTAAAATATGTGTTGGATTTTGACCAAATTTACCATTTTTCTGTGACAAGCTTATAATAATGTCCGACAAAATTACCTTTTTTTTGTGACAAAATTATAATAATGTGTTACTTATATGAACATTATTTATATGAACACTAATAGACAAACATCGACTGAATTATGACCGAATTTATCATGTTCTGTGACAGACTTAAAACATTGTGTGACCAAATTATCATTTTTTGTGACATGAAGTTTAAAAACGTGTTACGTATTTTAGTATTAATTGAAATAGACAAAACATGGGTTGGATTACGGAAATTACCACCTTCTATGAGAATTATTGATATTTACTCCTCCCTCCGTCCATTTTTAATTCTATGATAAATAAACGTGTATTTTGAAAAATTAATGGGTAAAAGCTAAGGATAATTTTGGAAAGTGAAGGTAAAAAGTAATGTGAAAGATAATTTTTAAGAAATTTAGCAAGAGGCAAATGTTTTACATGCATGATTTAAAAATTTGCAACTGATCATGAAGTTTACCCAGACATCTGTGGATTGACGCAGCAATTAAAGCAAGCTTGATAGAGCGATAATTCCTATCAAAGCCCCTTCAATGTTTCCCAAACAAAAAATGCTTTGCACAAGAAAGCTTATACCCAACTTGGGGAATCATACACAGAATATGAGTAATGTGAGAACATGAAATCGTGTTTTGCAAACACGCTTTTAAAAAAGCACTCACATTCTGTAAATAGTTTAGTGTAAACTTTCTTGCGCATAGCATTTTTGTTCCCAAACCTTATGCTTAGTTTCGCAATATGTGTCAAAATATTGTTTTGTATCTATGTTTCTTATAAGTTTAAACAATTGCTTTAAAAGAAATAGTCCTTCTATTGTCCGCCCAATTGACAGACGATAAAAGTGTTTTCTTATCAGTCATAGAGCACTTTTATCGTCCACCCATTGAACTGACGGTAGAATTTTTCTAAAAGAAATAGCACATAGCACCTTACGAATTGCATTACAAGTCTTGGGGATGTGTGCATGTCCACATAATTTCGTTTGTTCACTTACAATGTATTACTACTACTTCTTATTATCCAATTTTCCAAAGTTTTTTAAAAATTTGATACGAGGTTACAAGGGTTTCAGGGGTTGAGAAATTTTTCAATGCCGAGTGGGTATTGCCCATGTGATACCTGCTCGGCAATCTCAACCATCCATAAAGCAATCCAACGGTCCGGATTTTAGAGAGAGAAAAAGAAGAGGGAGGGTATTTGGGTGAGAGGAGAGAGAGTGAATAATTCCGGGCTGTCCAAAATACATTTGGACGGCTCGGATCATACTTAGGTACCAAGTGGCAATACCAGTCGGCACCCAAAAAAATTTCTGGGCGTAGACACAAATGAACCCCGGCCCAAATCAAGCCCAACTCTTAAAATGCCCGCCCGTCGATTATGCCCACCCGGATAGGTTTTTAGGGTTTTGCGTCGCCCAGGGTTTAACAAAATGCACTGCATTTCACCCGTTGCTGTTTCTCTCTCCAAACCACACTAAAATGGCGACGAACCCGAGAGAGAAGGAAGAAAAAATGGACGATGTAGACCTAGTTAGCGAAGTAGGAGAAGAAGAAGAAGAAAACGAAGAGCAAGATTGGGGAGATTGGAACGCAGAAGGAGAAGAAGGAGATGGTTTGGACTCGGATTCATTGCTCTGTTTGTTTTGCGACTCCAAGTACGGGTCGAGCGACGCTCTGTTCGAGCATTGTAGTTCGACGCACGGTTTTGATTTTCACGAGATTAGGAAGACGATGGAGTTGGATTTCTATGGTTGCTTCAAGCTCATCAACTACATCAGGTCTCAGGTAAACAAATCAAGATATGAATACTGCGTGTTCAATAGGAATTCTGTATTTAGTTGCCTAGAAAATCTAGGGGAAAGAGTGAAATTCTAGAAATTATATGTTCAGGAGACCATGTGTTTGGATTTTGGATTAGAGAGTTGTGTTCTTTGAAGCATTCTTCATGCTTATGTGAGATTTTTAGAACATGAGGCTTGTGTAAAGTGCACGCAGGACATCTCATGTATGTGTATAGGCATGCCAGTATATTATTCTGGCCAGTAGAAGTCACATTATGTGTGCGCTTGTCTGCGCAGGTGCCAAAGCGCGAAAGCCTCTACTAAAAACCGTACACCTTTTAGGTTATTGAAAAATCATTGATGATTCCTCCTGGGCATTTTTTTTTTTGTTGGTATTTTATGTTGCTTAAGAATATATTAACAAGAAGAAAACAGGTTAAGAGTCTTCAGTGAATATTGTCATGTGAAGATGCACCTATACTTCTTAGTTCGCAAAGTATTACATTTCATATATTCTATAATTCCGAATCTTTGTACGGAGGTCATTGAAAGTAAAATGCTTGAGCTCAGCTAATGTCTGGATTCTTACTAGGTAGCAGAAAACAGATGTTGGAGTTGTGGCTTTAGCTGTCAGTCAAAGCAAGATTTACTAAATCATTTACATGAGGGATTCAGTTTCAAAGATATTGTCCTTGCATGGAGTGATGACAGATATCTAAAACCTTTCATGCAAGAGGACCCACTTCTATACAGTTTTGGTGAAGAGTGGGAAGTTGAAGAAGATGATACAACATCAAATAATAAAATTAGGGAGCTAATTGATTTTGAAAGGATTTCCATTGACGATGATGATGCAGTTGAAGGACATCTACATGATTTCAACACTACTTCTGAGAATGGAAGAACAGAGAGTAGCTTCACTTCCAACAGTTGTTTAAGCAGGAAAAATCCGTCTCAGGAAGTGAAAGTCAATGGTGTTGATGTAAATGAAGCTGGTTCGTCTTCCTATATGAATTTGAAGGATGAGGAGTTGGAAGTGTCTTTTGCAAAGGTGGAAGCTAATGAAATCAAGATCGTGAATAAGAACTATTTTGGGTTGTACAGTTCATTCGGGATCCACAGGGAGATGATAAGTGATAAGGTATAATTGGATCTTAGATCTACTATAGCATCTATCTTTTAGCTTTGTAAACTCATGAAAGGTCTAGAAATGATGCTACTTTACTCGAGATTTACTATTGACCAGATCACTTGTGTGGATTATGTAGGTAAGAACAGATGCTTATAGACATGCTCTCTTGAACAATCCTTCTCTCCTAAGTGGTGCCACTGTTCTGGATTTAGGATGTGGGACGGGCATACTAAGGTGTGCAATGCCCTTTCAATTTTCTTTATAACGAACTAGTTTTTGTTCCCTCTTTGAATCATCCTTGAAAGTTGAAAATCTATGGAGCAACATGTGGTTGTTGATACTGCTGGTCTCTTATGTGCTGGGGACTTGCCCCCTTCATGTATTATGCTAAAATTATATTTGAGATGTTCGTAATTAGGTTTTCAGTTTAGTAGTTGCTCCAATCTTGATTTGCACGTTCCTGTGTGTGCTAGAAATTGGAATAAGCTTCATACCTTACTTTTTAAGTTTGTTGCAATCTTGATACCAAGCCATGATGGCTGGATATGGAATTAGAATTTCTTGTAACAAAAGCTGAGGTTTCTTAACACTTGGGATTAGTACTGAGTCAGATCACTTGGTTTACAGTTCTTTTATCCTTACAATTACTACTACCACCCCTTTAGACTGTAGATTCCTTATCTTTACCCCAAACTCAAAAGGGCAGCTTTAGCTGGAGTGTTCTTCACTGGGCTGCCATTCTATCTTCCACCTAATCTGTTAGCATTTGCAGTATTCACAGTTCTTTTTACAATTCTGTAATTCGAACAGCCTAACACTGCAGCATACACATTGAACAAGCCATCTTTTGGTTTGTTGAAAATGTAAATTTGTTTATTCTGAAAGTTAATTTGCTTATCATAGTATTGGTTTATCTTACTCTTATTCCTGTTTGTACTAGTCTATTTGCTTCCCAGGCAGGCGCTTCAAGTGTAATTGCAGTTGAAGCCAGTGAGAAGATGGCTGCGGTGGCAACTCAGGTACTTACATTACTGGTTCTATACCTGTTAACTGACCCCTTATTTCCTTTTGTTGGTTTGTGATCTTTATACATGCCTATATTTAAGGAGAAACCTTTTTGGTTTGGATAAGTGCAGATTGCAAAAGATAATGGTCTTTTGTGTAGTGGAGGCCCAAGCGAAGGAGCCAGTCAAGGCACTGGGGTAATAAGAGTAGTCCAGGGTATGGTCGAAGAGCTTGGTAATTGTAAACTAATTCAACCCCACAGTATCGATGTGTTACTGAGCGAATGGATGGGTTATTGCCTACTTTATGAGTCAATGCTTAGCTCTGTGCTTTTTGCCCGGGATCGATGGTTGAAGCCTGGTGGTGCTATTCTTCCGGACACAGCTACTATGGTGAGCGCCAGAAATCCTTTTCTGTTGCTCGTCTTTTCTCTTCTTCATCTTTCCTAGTGTTTATCTGATTTTCTGGTGGGATTATTGATATCATACTTGGAATTTCCTTTTCAGTTTGTTGCCGGATTTGGAAAAGGTGGAACCAGTATTCCGTTCTGGGAAACTGTTTATGGTTTCAATATGTCTTGCATTGGCAAGGAACTTATGGAAGATGCTGCTCGGGTTCCTATAGTTGATGTCATTGACAGTGGTGATATAGTAACAAATACTGTGGTTCTCCAGGTCAGTGCTCAATGTCGGGCTCTGTAATTATTTTGGTATGACTTGCTCATCATGATAAGGTCCCTGATTGGGTCGCTTTGCCAATTTGGTACAATGCAAGAGGGAAGATCCTAAATTTTGCGGAGTCCAAGACACGTTCTAAATTTTGTTACGCCTAAACGTGCAAATGTGTTCGCTCAACTAATATGTTTCTAACAAAATATGCACTTGATGATTGCTTCATCCTAGTGAAATTACAAACATACATGGTTTTGTTTTGGTGTTTGTGGTTCTATCTATGATGTTCTGTCTCAAATTGCTTAAGCATCCTAGGCTAAACTGATGGGCAATGAATGGAGAGGCCGGCTCATAAACTAGTTTTTGATGTGATAATTAACCAATGTGGATCAAAGTACGTACTCCGACTTCCACGTGGAGAGGGATAAACAAATGGTCAATAACATAGGGATTACACCGAAACAAGGTGCACATGAGGCGCAAACAAGGGGTAATCAATCAAGAGTGTCGCTCAAAAGTCTCCAAAATCCTAGTTTTGATACCAAGTTAAAGCTTCCTACTCAAAATAAATCACCAATTGTCGATGACTGAGTCACTGAAGAGGGTTTGTTTTTTTTTTTTTTTTTTTAATCCTAACTGAAGAGGTTGTTCAAACTCCTATACTAATATTTGGAGGTGATAATTGACCAATGTGGGACAAGATCTGACATGAATGAAAAGAAGGGCTTGGTTCTTGTGGGAAATCCTGCAGAAATCCTACGTTCTGCAGGACTAATTAATGTGTTGAACAAAATGGTCTACTTAGGAATGCTTCGTTCATCTCTTCAAAATCATTTGATAATGGCTTAATTGTGAAATGTAATGGTATTTGGACAGTGCTTTACCTGATTTATCTCTCTATATACATGGATGTTGAATACGTTTGAAAGGACTTGGGTTCTCTTTTCCTGTTTGTCAGCACACGGAATACCAAAGCCTCTTGGAGCTTTTCTTCGACACATACCTCTAGGATAACTTATTGCTCTCAGTTCAGTTATTTGATGCACAAATTTGATTTCTCATGCTTTGAGTTACTGATGTGGTAATGACCTTTTTATGCCTCCTATCAGTCATTTGATTTACTTAAGATGACACAAGACGACATGGATTTCACTTCAAGGATCGAGCTGGAACATCTGACAGAAAATCCGACGGAGTACTCCACAGGTTCATTATGCAAAATAACTTGGTGTTATGGAATTGTCCTGTGGTTTGAAACTGGCTTTACAAGCCGGTTTTGCAAGGACATGCCAATTGTTCTGTCTACATCCCCATACACTCCAAAAACGCATTGGTCGCAGACAATTCTCACATTCAGGGAACCAATTGCAATTTCATTGGGAAATACTGCATCTGACAACTTGGCAGCAGTTGGTACTGATGCCTGCCCTGCTGTGAAAGTCCACTCGCGCATCAGCATTGCCCGTGCTGCTTCTCCTCATCGCAGTATTGATATCTCCTTGGAGATTGCCGGGATAGCCTCTGATGGTCGAAAACGCAGTTGGCCTGTGCAAATATTCAATTTATGCTAGCTATTTCAACTTTCAGGTGATATCATTTTTCCTGTTTCGCCTGCCAAGCTGATAGTGAAGGCAACGAAGTATGGAAGTTGCAGAGTTGACTGTGCGCCTGTTGTGTGAATTGATGATCAAATGGAATCTCTTGAGGAAAGCGAACTAAATAGGCAAAAGTCTCCATAATTTTTTTTTATATTTGAATATTCTAGAATGCAAATTTGATAGAATGGGTAGCCAATCTCACTACTGAAATGTATGCGCCTGTATTCCAGATCTTGGGATATAGCGATTTTCGTTTGATGTCTCACTAGTTCTTGAGCTGTCCTACTGCCTTAAGAACGTAAGTTAGTTCCCCTGAAATTCTGAATCTTGTTGATGTGTATCCATTTTCATGTTACAAAGGACAGCATTGTTTTGCCAGAATTTGCTGTTGTATTTTAAATATGAGCATTATATTCTAATTGCAATTCTCTCTCTCTCTCTCTCTCTCTCTCTCTCTCTCTCTCTCAGTAATTTGTAGTGTTAAGCACTTTATTTCAAGGACAAATAGCAGCTCAAGTGGATGCATCAAGCATGGAGGTTACGTTTTGGGGTAAATTACAATAAACCGCCTTTAACTATACGCCCCATTTTCGAGCTGCCCCCCTTATGTATAAACTCATACACTTTACCCACCTTTATGTATTTAAGCTTTCACACTTAACACCTTCCGTTAGTATTCTGTTAGACTATTGAGTGGAAAATGCATTTGCTAATCACATGGGCGAAGTCTTTGTACAACCCAGTTTTTCCTACATACAACTCATTTGCTAAATACAACCAAATTAAATATTGTACTTTAAACAAATGACTAAATACCATCCCCAAAAAACCTTGAAGTTTCCCAACATGCCCTTCTTACCCAAACTCAATTTATTTTCTTATATACCCTTACAAAAAGAACAAACACGAACTCACTTTGTCTCTCTCCCTGTCCCTCTTTGGCGTTGTTCTCCCCCTCTCTCTTCGACGACACCACCACCACCCAACGACGACTTCACCATCACCCAACAACAACGACGACGACATCACACTGCCACCACCCCCAGTCGACATCACTCCACTTCTAGTGTTTGCTACCTCAGGTTATTGTCTAACCTAGACCGGGTTGCTCGTTATGTAGTGTTGGCTTATTCATACACATGCTACTTGGGCATACGTTACGATGTTGAAGGTACTTTTAATTATAGTCATTTCAATAGCATATGGATACAAACATTAGCTCAACGCGTATATGGATACAACCATTAGGACACAGACGCAGCCATGAATATTAGGACACATATATTAGTACACAGAACCGGCCACTAACTTTAGGAAACGAACATGGTCGCGAAGACAACGATATGGATACAGATACGGATATGGACACGGTCGTTATGACACGGACACGGATATGGACACGGCCATTAGGACATGGGTATGGACAGAAAGATTATGACACGGATAAGGACACAATCATTAGGACACGGACACGGATACGGCCATTAAGACACGAACAAGGCCATTAGGACACGGATATGAAGTTTAGGACACTGGTGATACTTGTTTAAAGAATATGAACATTAGGGCATAGATACGGATATGGACACGATCGCCGTGACATGGACACAGATACGGATATGAACACAATCATTAGGACACGGACACAGATATGGACAAGGTCATTATGACACGAATGAGGATATGGACATGACCATTAGGACATGGACGCTGCCTTTAAGACATGGATAATACTTGTTTAAAGTATATGAATGGCATGTTTGTTATGTGTTGTTTCATGTATTGGTCAGTAATAGTGATATAATGTGCAAGCATGGATACAAGAGTATTTCCCGATGCTCTAGCAAGGTGGTGACCAACTTACACGGAGGAGTTGCATGGGCACGATGTGACAGCCCATGACCCACCTGGATGCAACGGAGTTCTATGATATAAGAGAATAGATCATGTCCTAACTTAAACAATGCCTTTTAAAGCCGTGCAGGCGTCAAAGTTTGTCAGTACTTCACAGTTAAGCGTGCTCACCCTGGAGAAATATAGGGATGGGTGACCTTCTAGGAAGTCCAAGGAGCTTGGGCGACCAAAGCGGATAATATTGTGCAAGGCAGGGGCAGGTCGTTACAGTTGGTATCAGAGCACGACTCTGGACTACGGGGGAAGGTCGCTGGGCCAATATGCAACGAGGACGTTGCATCATAAGGTGGGGAGAATGTGACAGTCCATGACCCACCTGGATGCAACGGAGTTCTATGATATAAGAGAATAGATCATGCCTTAACTTACACAATGCCTTTTAAAGCCGTGCGGGCGTCAAAGCTTGTCGGTACTTCACAGTTAAGCGTGCTCACCCTAGAGCAATCCAGGGATGGGTGACCTTCTGGAGAGTCCAAGTCGCTTGGACGACCAAAACGGACAAAATTGTGCAAGACGGGGGCGGGTCGTTACACACGAGGTTGGTTATCTCATTGGGAGGTTGCTACCGGCTCCACTATCTGCTACTGCGAGCTATTGGATAACTTTCGTGTTGATCATGTAACTTAAATTTTTGTTCCGCAATTATTTCAATGCAAGTTAACATATGGAGTATGTAATAGTTTGGCCTTTCGGTTCATTATAATGTCATTTTATTTTTATTTCATGAAATTTGGTAATGCCAGGTACACCTAAAGCCTAGTACCCCTGTGCCACCTATAGATTTGAATTGGGAGTGAGATCGGGAACCGCATACAGAAGGATAATTGGTTCCGACATGCCAAATGGAGAGAATTTTGATATTTTTTACTAGCCAATGTTGTTGATTTCATTATGATTTGTTGTAACTATTTTGTGTACGATGTGTACCTTTGACAATTAGATATAAACAACAGTTTAGGATTTCAGAATATCATATCATACACAAATATTGTCAACTCTATTCGGTTAAACAGAATATGAAACTAACATGATATATCGGATATTAGAATATGAACCTATGCAAATTCACTTTTACACGGACAGAGGGGAGGTGCTGTGCGGCACCCGGCGCGGCCGCGCCGGTGTCGGTCCGATGATCGGAGACGTCCATCATGTAGGCCTCGTCGAGTACTACAAGTGTACCAAAAATCAACTCGATTTGATATTGTTAAGTGTGTGATCGGAACACATAAAACTTGAAAAAAAATGAAACATATATGACTTGAAACACTGGATGAAAACTATTGAACCCATTTTTTTCAAGTTATTTTTCTTTCGATGACACTCTTAACGATATCCGATCGAGTTGATTTTTGATACACTTGTAGTACTCGACGAGCTCTACGCAATGGACGTCTCCGATCATCTAACCGAGACCGGCGTGGCCGCGCACTGGCGCAGCACCTCCCCTCTGTCCCTTTTACACATGTACGTGGTCAACATATTTGCAGAAAGTTCGGATATTAGAATGTGATATTAACAGAATCAATCAGATATTAATATGAACCTATGCCGGATTGTAAAATCCGATTATGGTGAACAATTTCGGATACTAAAATATAAAAAATTTCTGAACTAAAAATAAAATTTACACGCGTTCAAGGGGCATAACCCAAGCCACAGTTTCTGAACTTAAAAATCAAAATACATTAACCCCGTCAAGCAATAAAGTAAAACAAGAGTACTTAAAAGAGATTTTCCCACAATTAAACTTGGTCCTACTCTATATCGAAAACCTCTCTCGTTGCTACGTTATCACCGATGATGCGACGGAAGTCCTCAATTTGCCTAGTATACGGTGTGTCCCATCCTTTTGCTTGTTCGTGACGATATTTTTCCCAGTTGCAAGCTATTGGTGGCATAGGGGAAAAAGGCTTTAGGAAAACCTGCAAGAGAAGAGATTAACAAATTAGTTAAGTTGTACTAAAGAGGAAATTAAAAACGAGTTAAGTTGTAGTACTAAAGAAGCAAATTCAAATAGTAATATTTAAGCAAAAGACAGACCTGTACAAAGTGTCTGCCGTTAACGAATCCGATCGCAATAACCTTTTTCCCCAGGGAAGGTAGAGGCGGAGAGCGGAGGGGAAGGAAAGTAAGACATTGGTGCTTTAATCGGATCGCATTAACTTTTCCTGTTTCATTTGCTTTCGACCGGGTACCCGTGCCTTCTTTTTGGGTTCTACGAGGGTAGTGCATTCAAGATGAACAAACTCTTTTACCTTTTGCAACAAATGACATTGAACCTCTTGATTTTGGTTCTTATACCTAGAGACAAAAACATCCCAGTCAGCCTGCAAAATATCTAGATTATCCGGACCATCATTGGGCGCAACCAAATAAAGTTTCTTCCAATGCTCATGTATAAACGACAAGGGTAAGGCAGTATTATTCATTTTGAATGGAGCAATCTCGTGAACGCAGGGTAAACCATGGGTGTGCCTATTTGCACACTCGCATTCATGCTTCAAGTCAAAAAATTGGACTTGATTGGCTGCCTCCAAAACAAGAGCCATGGCATTTTTCGAAACAACTCCCCTTAATTGGTCAAATAAACGAATCCTAAATTTGTGCTGCCAATAACAAGACAAACTTCTCTCAAATGAAGCTTTCACTTTGGTAATCTGTAAGACAGTCAACTTGTGAATCTTCTCCCATATAGTACCAAAATTACATTGGGAACTTTCAAGATGCTTTTTTAGCTTTGAATGTGCACTCACCAATTGATAACACGTAGTTAGGACATGGCAAATCATAATGGACGAAATTGACAACGTGCATAACGTGAAAAAAGGTGGGATTTACCTGTTACATGTTTGGTTACCAAAATGCATGACTTTGTCTGTCCAAGTACCTACAAACCTCTCCTTGTAGGGTTCCAACCAAGTACGCTCGACGTATTCAATGGCTGCAGGAGCCATGAAATAATCCCGCTTTAAAGAACGAAGGCGGTTCTCGTACTGTGTGACTCGATGAGAGCACGAGTAGGTCCCAGCTAAGGTGAAATTGCTCCCACTTCGTGTCCTGGAACTTCTCCTTACATTTGGCAATCACGTTCTTATTGATATGCCATCTACATAGAAGATTTGTAGCATGAGGAAAAATCTTTGCAATGGCGTTCATAAGGGCCAACTCTCGGTATGTGACAATAATGGACGGAAGTAAGTTGGGATCCATGATACCCTTCAACTTCTCCAACACCCAAGTGTAGTTTTCATCATTCTCACATTCCATGAAAGCAAAGGCCACAGAAAAAGTCAACTCTGTCGACATGACGCCAACAATCTGAAGCAGTTGATACCTATACTTGTTATTTTTGTACGTGCAATCCATCATCAATACCCGAGGGAAAGAACGTAATAACTCTGTCACGTGGCCATCCTCGTTATTTCAGTGCCACTCATAGTAGTTATTCTTTATTAGCCAAGACATTAGAAGTTGCAATTGCGGTCTCCCCGATCGTTCCGTCACCCGATGCTTCGCCCATACATCGTAGACGGTTTTGATTGCGGGGCAATTGCTAGGATCTCTCAACTTCATTGTAGTTGGGATTTCCTCCATGTAACCCACTGGAGGATGGTTGTGGGTGCCGTTGAAGATAGTAACGGTCCAACCTTTATGGGTCCTTACACATCTCAATTCGAAGGGGCATTCACATTTCTGTCCCCATGGTGCGCAATCACTTCTTGACAATCCGGTCATCTGACTTCTTCTCGAACTTCTTATACTTCCCACTCCGTTCACATGCAAATCTCATCCTTGGTCTACGGTTCTTTGTATCCTTCTTAGAGGCCTTAATAACAATGATGAGACCACATGTTGCTGGCCGGTCGATCTTGCCCACTCTATCAACCCATCATCGGTGGCAAACACCTGCCCATGCATACAAAAAAAACATCATAAGCCGCAACGAAGACTTGCACATTAAAGAACCTTCATCCTTTTGGACACTCACTTTGTCCGTAGTAAAATTCTCCGTGTAATCATATAGAGGAGATGGCCCTACGCGACTACCATGTGTTAAAGCGTCGGCCTGAATAACACAAAATACGCCAAAAATTTTTAATCCCTACAGATAAGTAGGATATTAAAATCGAAAGCAATCATAATAATCGGATTTTATAATCCGAAAACACTGGCATTTTCGGATGTTAGAATTTGAACTATTGTCATTATTTTAAAAATCGAACATCATTTTAAAAATCGAACATCATTTTCCCCAGCATGCGGGTGGGATATTGTTCGGGTTATAAAATCTGAGTTATAATTTTAAATTTGAATTTTAGAAACCAAAATTTTACTGAATATTCAGAATATTTTAGAAATTGATCCCACCCACGAGCAGAAAATTTTTCCTGTTCGATTCGGATTGTAATGTCTGCATTTTCCATGTCTAGTACTCGGCTTCTAGAATCCGAAGACTTGCACATTTCAAATAAAATTTTGAATTATTTTTATCTTTAGTGAACTTTTAAAATATTTTTATAATAATTTTGGACTTTTTTAGATTTATCTCGTCACAACGAACCAGTTATCCATATTTCAAATAAGCTGCCGCCCACAAGCATAAATCTTCTGAGTAGGGAAAATAATCCACACTAGGTTGTTAAATACCGGCATTGAGTCATTTCTAGACTCATTTTGGTTAGTGATCACCATTTAGATAATGGGTCATTTTTCGTGCACCTAATTTTTGTAGTATATTTGGAGTTAAATGTGAACTAGTACTAGTTCGTTATTTGGACCCATAATGAGCTGGGCCAAATTTATTGGGCACATGAGGGCATTGCTTGCGACCTTGGATTGTGTCGTAGAGAGTGTCGCCCCAAGCGTAGGGCTAGGTCGGCGGTAGCATAATAACCGGTAAGACCGGGTCGAATCCACAGGGACCGAACGCACCCGGCGTGAGAGTTGACTTGCGAATGAAGTTTTTAGCCTTAAAGCGGCAAACTTGGCTTTGGAGTTGTTTGGTGGAATTCTCTCGACTTCGAGAATGACTTGGAGATTTAAAAAGACTAATTAAACTAAGGCAAAGTCTACGGGATTTTAACAACCACAACTAAGACTAAACCGTTCGACTCTTGATAACCGGCTCGGGACACCGTTAGATGCTCCCGAACGGAAGATTTAGAGATTAAAACCATTTGACTAGAAAATGTGCTTCACAAAGATTAGGATTCTTGTGCCATTTAGACAAACATTTTGATTGACATCGCCCTAAGCATCACACGTGCCAAGTGGTCAAGCCCTTGGCTACGTGAGATCAAAGAGATTAACAAATCCAAATTTTGATACATAAAATTAATCCTAACTCTTTGATCAACAGGAAGTGTTTGCTTTTGAGATGAGAGGAACGAATTAGCCCGAGTCATGGAGTGTTAATCACCCCATGACCAAGCCTACTTAACTACTCACACATTATGCTAGAAAACAAGTCTAGAATTTTGAAGAAAACTAATAACATGCTTAACAATTCTAAAAACTAATTTTTAATGAAGATCCTAGGTTAGCCTACAATATTAGTACTTGAGAAATTATCAAACAATCACTAAGAACAAGAGTTTTCAAAGGATTAAGCTAGAAAATCACAAGACTAAAAACTAGATGAACTTGGAAATAAACTACATATATTGAAAGATCCAATCACGAGGAACAAGATTAATACACGGTAATTAAACGGGAAATGAAAACTTACTTGAGAAAAACTAGAGAGATGAACCTTAAACTCTCTCCAATGGAGGAGAGAGGTGAGAGCAAAACTAACTAAGGAGGAAGATCTAGGAGAGAGGAGGGAGGAAGGTATTTATACTAAAAGCCCTTTACATTGGCTAATTATCCCAAAAACATACTATAAGTGGAAAGTTTCCATAAATGGAAGATATTAAAGCAACCTAAAATCTGTCAAAAATCGCCATAATTGAGTTTGGATCGATCCAACTCTTCTTTGGATCGATCCAAAGTGGTCTGTTGAAGAATTGATGAAGTTGGATCGATCCAAACTTTCTTTGGATCGATCCAAAAGGCTTTGGTGAATTTTGATGAAGTTGGATCGATCCAACCTCCTTTTGGATCGATCCAAAATGGACTGGTCAGGCAGATTTTTTATCCAACTTCGCAGGCACGCCCCGGCTTCGTCCGAACTCGGAATGAGGCGATTCTTGAACCGTTGGAAAGCTCTATGAGTCTACTTTCAAACCCAATTGACCTCATCTTCATAGCCTTTGTATCTTGAGAGAAATGAGCATTTTTCTATCGGTTGGTCAGATTTTCTAAAGGCTCATCACTCTAGATTTCTTGTTCCTTTGTTCCGGGCCTTCCTTGAACCTTCCAAAGCTCCTTGAATCGACTTCTAAGCTTCGGCGATTGTCCTCCACGGCATTGCGGGACCTTAGGTACTTCCGGATACAACCGGGGATTATTTGGAGCTTTGGACATACCTTTTAGCTCCGATTTTCTGAAACTCATCAAAAACACAACTCGCGCAAAATCAATCGTATAAAGGCACAAAATGCAAGTGTGTGTGATCACAACGAGCGAGATAAGCCCGGATATATACAACATTTGGGGCTTATCACACCCCCCAACTTGAACTTTGCTCGCCCCGAGCAAACTAAACAAATGCAACTAACGGAAACAAACTAAAATGGATACGTCTTTTAAACCCCCGGGCGGCCCCGGTAGGACGAGTGAAGTCTCGTGAGGGTTTTCAGCAGTGAACAACCCACAAAACACAAAGGAATCAAATACTTTAAATGTACTCATGCCCAACCGACAACCTCACATAGTACCACAATGTCCGCCATGCAAGTCAATGGCAAGATACTTCATTCATAGAAAGAGTTAAGCAAGTGAACTTCATATCCAAACTTAGCACAAAAATCAATCCTCTCACCTACGGTCGGATAGAAAATTCTCACGTGGCATGCGTGTGAAAAGAAACCTCACAAAGAAATTCACCAATCTTGAAAACAGTTCTCACACCATTGATAGCTCGGTATTTCTTTAAGCACACCCATTCCCTTTATTCGAATGAATCTCTTTTTTTTTTTCTTTTTTTATGTGGTCGTGCAATGCCCGGACCTCTCGGGCTTTCTAGTTGACCCCTTTAGCGAGCGTTAGGTCGGTCATCCCCAAGCCAAATGGCCTTAGGGCGCCAGGTTTTAAGAGACCCTTCAGACTTAATTGCTCGAGTCAAAAAGGCTTTATAGTGAGGTCCAAGCTAACCACATTCGACAATGTCTTCACAAGGTCTATCCATCTTTTGACGCGAACAATACGGTGGGAGCAAACCCCGATTGCCCGGTTACTCAATGAACGCCCGGATAAACATTAACAATAAAGCATGCATCATCTTCTTCTTTTTTTCTTTTCAAGGAAAGGGGCTCCAAATATTTCACAGACAAGTTAATTCACACCGAGGGATCAATGACACGTGAACCAATTTCGAAGCCAGTGAATACTCAAGTGGGACAGTGCGTGTGGAAAAGCATGAATTCAAGTGAGCATACGCTATCCAACTATAGGTAATACAGTTTAACCAAGTGTTTCCCTTTAACGTCATGTTCACAAGCTTAAGTCTATCCATGAAATCGTATCAAGACTCCATCTCACACAACAAACATCATAGCACTAATTAGAAGTCATCAATTAAGAGTAAGCACACACAAGTATCCTAATTCCTTGATTCACCAAATTTTTATCAATTTTTTTTTTCAATTTTCTCAATTTTTTTTCAATTTTGAAATTTCAAGACTCTTAATATAAACAAAGCACGAAGTAAACCCTCCCCCCAACTTAAAATGTGCTATGTCCTCATAGCACGAAGATAGTATGAAAATGAAGAACAAGGAGGGATAAAAATGTACCGACGGGGTGGAATGTCAACCACCTTATACCTCGACCAAATGAGAGGCTTTGTCATCATCCTACTAAGAGATAATGATTAGTACCGACTCACTCCGTGATAGCCGAGTCCCCAACAAACAAATCTTCACGTGATTAACGGGTACTACTTTTCTCCCCGGAACTAGAGACTGTGGCTAGGCCATACGTAGCTCAAGTTCGGGTGGCTATACCGGACCATCAAAAGCCGTTCGAAAACGGCGAATACCAAAGTTGATTGAAATTAAAAGAAAAATGACAAACAAGACAAATTACAAAAAGCTAAAAACACAATAAGTAGAGTACGAAAACCAACAAAACATGATTAATTCAACCACATTCAAATGTAACTCTCGCTTACTTTGAAGAGCTCTCATAATGCACAAATCACTCCACTCTAAGCTCTTCGACAAGAATTGAACGCGACCGTACCACAAGATAAGATACTTAGAGTATTGTGATCGCCGAAATTGCTTAACAAAATTAAGTTCCACCAAGTGTATAATGCGAGCCAAATTCATTTTCAAAGTGTTGACAAGATTTAGTAAAAGTGGATTGTAAACACAATCATAATTATCAACACCTAGAAAATCAATTAGTTCGACTCTTTCAAGTTCTTGTGGTGGAGCAGACTCAATGGAAGTGCTAGTGGCATGAGCCTCAAAAGTTTTTTCATGAAAAGGCATATCAAGTGTACAACTAGAATCCTCTTGGGGAGCACAATCGAAATCCGGCTCATCATCCCATTTAACCTCTGATTCCGTTGGCAAATCAAGTGTACAATCAAAATCAGGCTCGTCATCCCATTTAACCTCCGAGGTTTCTTTCAAAGCTAAAATAACCCCTTCATTAAATAACGGAGGTTCTATTTCAATTTCAGTCAACTCGCAAAATTGGGGCTTTTGGGCTAATTCATCAAGATAGTACCAACCCTCTTCGGCATTTTTACTCAGGAATTCTTCATCGGATAACAAGTCAAATTGACATGTCGTAGGATTTAAACCTCGGCAGAAGATAGCCAAAAGATCCCCAAGCTCATAAATATAAATTGCCCAAGAGAATATGGAACATTTAAATCGCTCCCAATACTGTGGAAAAAACTCATCATCTAGTTGACAGAAATTGGTGATGTCTAGAAAAAGACCTTCATAGCAACTTCCAAAATCATCCATATTTTTTTATAAGATTTTTAGGACTAACAGAAAGGAGGGGTTATGCAACCGCCTCACCACAAGAACAGTTCCGAGGGGCTAGTCCGCCGCCTCGTTAATAAAACAAGTAATGTACAAAAAATAAGAAAAACTATACAAAATAGTGGGATACTTACAGTGGAGCCAAAAATGCTTGCGACCTTGGATTGTGTCGTAGAGAGTGTCGCCCCAAGCGTAGGGCTAGGTCGGCGGTAGCATAATAACCGGTAAGACCGGGTCGAATCCACAGGGACCGAACGCACCCGGCGTGAGAGTTGACTTGCGAATGAAGTTTTTAGCCTTAAAGCGGCAAACTTGGCTTTGGAGTTGTTTGGTGGAATTCTCTCGACTTCGAGAATGACTTGGAGATTTAAAAAGACTAATTAAACTAAGGCAAAGTCTACGGGATTTTAACAACCACAACTAAGACTAAACCGTTCGACTCTTGATAACCGGCTCGGGACACCGTTAGATGCTCCCGAACGGAAGATTTAGAGATTAAAACCATTTGACTAGAAAATGTGCTTCACAAAGATTAGGATTCTTGTGCCATTTAGACAAACATTTTGATTGACATCGCCCTAAGCATCACACGTGCCAAGTGGTCAAGCCCTTGGCTACGTGAGATCAAAGAGATTAACAAATCCAAATTTTGATACATAAAATTAATCTTAACTCTTTGATCAACAGGAAGTGTTTGCTTTTGAGATGAGAGGAACGAATTAGCCCGAGTCATGGAGTGTTAATCACCCCATGACCAAGCCTACTTAACTACTCACACATTATGCTAGAAAACAAGTCTAGAATTTTGAAGAAAACTAATAACATGCTTAACAATTCTAAAAACTAATTTTTAATGAAGATCCTAGGTTAGCCTACAATATTAGTACTTGAGAAATTATCAAACAATCACTAAGAACAAGAGTTTTCAAAGGATTAAGCTAGAAAATCACAAGACTAAAAACTAGATGAACTTGGAAATAAACTACATATATTGAAAGATCCAATCACGAGGAACAAGATTAATACACGGTAATTAAACGGGAAATGAAAACTTACTTGAGAAAAACTAGAGAGATGAACCTTAAACTCTCTCCAATGGAGGAGAGAGGTGAGAGCAAAACTAACTAAGGAGGAAGATCTAGGAGAGAGGAGGGAGGAAGGTATTTATACTAAAAGCCCTTTACATTGGCTAATTATCCCAAAAACATACTATAAGTGGAAAGTTTCCATAAATGGAAGATATTAAAGCAACCTAAAATCTGTCAAAAATCGCCATAATTGAGTTTGGATCGATCCAACTCTTCTTTGGATCGATCCAAAGTGGTCTGTTGAAGAATTGATGAAGTTGGATCGATCCAAACTTTCTTTGGATCGATCCAAAAGGCTTTGGTGAATTTTGATGAAGTTGGATCGATCCAACCTCCTTTTGGATCGATCCAAAATGGACTGGTCAGGCAGATTTTTTATCCAACTTCGCAGGCACGCCCCGGCTTCGTCCGAACTCGGAATGAGGCGATTCTTGAACCGTTGGAAAGCTCTATGAGTCTACTTTCAAACCCAATTGACCTCATCTTCATAGCCTTTGTATCTTGAGAGAAATGAGCATTTTTCTATCGGTTGGTCAGATTTTCTAAAGGCTCATCACTCTAGATTTCTTGTTCCTTTGTTCCGGGCCTTCCTTGAACCTTCCAAAGCTCCTTGAATCGACTTCTAAGCTTCGGCGATTGTCCTCCACGGCATTGCGGGACCTTAGGTACTTCCGGATACAACCGGGGATTATTTGGAGCTTTGGACATACCTTTTAGCTCCGATTTTCTGAAACTCATCAAAAACACAACTCGCGCAAAATCAATCGTATAAAGGCACAAAATGCAAGTGTGTGTGATCACAACGAGCGAGATAAGCCCGGATATATACAACATTTGGGGCTTATCAGGCATCCACAATGGGCTCTTAAAATGTCTCCTAAGTGAGGCTCCTAAAATTTAGCAAGCTATTTGTTCAATAATGGTCTTCAATGGGCTCTCAATACAAGCTCCCAATGGTAGCTCCTAAGCATGGCTCCTAACTCTTTAGCTAAATCTAAGTAGCTCCGTAGCTAACTTCAAGTGGGACCCAAACACTTTTAATCTTTTTAGACTTATCAATTTATGGGACCCACACTTTTTATTATTTTTTTCTCCACAAAATAGAGAATGCTCTTGCTAGCCCATTGAGTGCACATATGCTCTCTAAATTTAGCAAGCTCTAGGAGTGAAAAATGGAACCCAATTAGGCTTATGTGTACACCTTAGGAGTTATTTTTAGGGAGTCCACTGTGGATGCCCTGAGAAGATCCTACCATCATCCTATATACTCCGTATATTATATGTTTGGCCCACTAAAACATACTCTCTAGAAAAATCAGTCTCCCCCCACAACAAAAGGATTTTCAAGTCTGTGATTTTAGGTAGGGTGGGCATGCCTGACACGAAAAATAAAATAAATCTATATAATTGAGCTAAAAATAAACATTTTTATGAGTAATTTTATACGTTAGACATTAGTTTGATGAACTGGCAAATTATAAAAATGAAAATTTAGGTAAAAATAGGACTTTTTAACATAACAAGACAACCCGAACCCGACACGACCCGAAACATGACACGAAAAATTGGTGAGTTGAAAATTATTGTGGAAATTCATAAATAAGATTGGGATAAATAACACGAAATTACCTGTTGCCCACCCCTAATTTTAGGTCCCTCTGTTCCGATCGAATCCTAGCTGCGATTTTCTATTACACCCAAGATTATGGCATCTTCATTACTATCAGGTATATGTGTCTTGATTTTAGCTTTTTTCATATGCCATGAAATGAAACAAGAAATTAGGGTTTGTTTTTGGGTAAATTAGTAGGGATAACATGAAAAATATTCACATCAATATTTATTTTGCTTTGGTACATTTTTCGGATACAATGCGTAGTAAAATAGGGTGAAAAATGAAACATATATTATAAAAAAAAAATCAATCCATGACTTACAAATTGTCATTCCCCTGATTTCTTTCTTCTTCTTTTTTTTTCTTCATATATATCAATATAAGCTGCATTCTCTAGTTGCTAAAAAAACAAAAACAAATTGTCAATCCTTAATTTGTTTCCAAGCAAAAACTTAAAGGAATAAATAAAAGAAAATAGAAACAAATAAATTACTTAATTTTGCACCTCCAACCATGGATGGTTAAGCATGGACGATTATTTGAATTTTTTTGATTTCTTATTGTTTCTTTGTTAGATGTTCATAATCACACATTTTCAGCCCACTTCCCCACCCCCCCCCAAAAAAAAAACCCACTTCCCCGAGTGATTATTCGATGCCCCGGAAGCATGGTAGGTGAGTGCTGCAATCCCGGTCATCATCACATGGTTGGGTGGGTGGACCCTCCCCAATATGTGGTGACGAGAGACCATGCCCCAAGGGCACTACATAATTTTTGCACTTTTTCTCTCAATTTCAAAAGGTAAAAAAAAAAAAAAAATCTAGAAAATTAGGAATGAAGGTTTGAAGACTTTTTGAAGGCAAAAGACATTTATATAGAGTATTTAATGCCTGTTCAATGCACACAACCAAACGAACAAAATTTATGTCGATATATTTTTCTGTTCACCGTGCTTCAAACGGGTACAACACTAGTAATGTTGTGCATTAATGTGTTTGTGCGATTAACAGGGGCAACCTCTCTATGATGTGTGAAAAATGACAAGTTAAGGGAAAATTTACATGGACATAAACTATGTGTACATTGACATATGGGATGTGAAATTACGAAGTCAATTTATATGAGCAAGAATGATGAACCCAGTTCTCAGTCCATCCCAAGTTCATTCTGGGGAGGCATGGTAAAGTGAAACTCATTTCTTTGGGAGCGCAACACCCATTTTCTTCTATTCGACCCACATTTTTTTATTTTTTAACACCAATGCAGAATATCGATAATGTATTCTGAAAAGAGGAAGGGAGACAAAACCCAGAAGAGTGGGTAAAAAATTTAAATAAACTAACCTTTCAATGGTGATGGGTAAAAAATTGAAACAATTTGAGAGTGGGGGACGTGTAGGTAGTTTTTTAGATATACCAACAATAAAACAAAATTCAAAAACTTCAAGAAATTAGGAATCGGCTTTTAAAGAACTTTTCGTACACCACTACATTTGCATATAGTATAGATAGATTGATCCCAAGAAATTTACAATGTGAAATTCAATCAACAAAAGCAGTATTGTCTAAAAAAGGAACTTTTTCTCTACGTTGCTAATTCAATCGACGTTATCCACAAGGACGACTACAATGGTTCTTGCCAAAAATAAGACCAAAGAACAGAATAATTTAGGACTCGGAAAAAACAAATACAATATATTAACCAGTAAAAGGTTACGACAATTGGTTAATTGTACACAAAAAAAGCTACATTCATCATCAAATTGTACAAGAGAGTGAAACAAACTATTTAAGACAGGTGTATCAGGCTCCTGCTCCATTACTCAGCTGAAGTGTCATTTTGATGTTCATAGCGGCTAATTCTGCAGCCAAGTATCTGAAAACATACGGCATTGCAACAGTCTCCATTCCCTTACTCGACTTGCAGGCCGTACAAATAACCTTTTTGGGGGCCCTACCAGGTGGGAGCCCTCCGATCTCCCTCACAGCTCGCTTCTGCAGTTGGATGATTGACGTTGTGAGGATGCTTCCACAAAGGGAACAGACATCGGCGATGTGGTGATCAGAACAAGTGTGGAGCCTGTCGTGCAACAAATAAGCAGCGCCGTGAGCAAGGAGGGAATCTCTTTCCATTTCTCCAAAACGAATACCCCCTCCACGCTTCCTTCCTTTAATGGGTTGTCTGGTAACCTGGTCAATTGTTCCAGTGGACCGAACCTGTAGACCAACGAGAGGATTAGTTTGACTTAGAAAGCTCTTTTTTTTTTTGGTGAAACAGATGCAAAAACAAAAACAAAAACAAAACAAAAGAGAACCAGATCAGATTACTGGTAGCGGATATCAGGGGGAAGGGGAGACCTAAATTGATGTGGGATGTAATTTACAGATAATTTAATTGATTCTACAACTTGACAGAGCAAACTAGCAAAAAAGGATTTACATAGCCGATCTGAATAGATGAATGTCCACATGAAGTAAGTGGCAACAGGAAATATCGATTTTTCTAACTGATTTCCCTTGTTATTGCCAATAAAAATGACCAAGGAACACCGGGCTGCCTCTCACTGTTTACAAGTACTCTCACCCAAATCTATGCTACAAGACCAAACATGTGTACATGCATAAAAGAGAATGTATTTGTTAGCTATGCACGCAATAACAATCAAGTACATGCCCAAATTGCTGGCTTCTATTTCGGTTAGTTTATTTTGGTCGTCAATTCATACCAGCAAGATTACTAGGGTGGAGCCAGCAAAAGTTGTAATACTTGGGAAGAAAAAATAATTTGAACTCAAAATACTTAAGGGGAAAATAATCAGCTGTGTTACGAAGGAAAGCAAAATACCTGATATTTGTCTGAAACCATATGTCGAAGTCTCTGATAATAAACAGGTCCAATAAAAATCTCACAAGTTAATTCTGTCCCGTAAACCCCGCTGTACAGTACCTCTAAACCATGGTAATTGAAACCATAAGAAGCCAACATGGACCCAAGTTCATCAACAAGCGTATCGGGTTTAGATTCTGACTCTTCACTGGCCTTCTTTACCGAGCTAGAATACGTTGCATTCAGCACTTCAGATTCTGATTCTTTCGTTCCCTTTTTCGCTGTGCTATAAAATGGTGTTGCATTCACAAATTGCCCATCTAAGGAACCTCCCTACGACAAGATTAAAGTTAGCACCAAGAAATTCCAGTATCTATGCATTGATAATAGAACGGGCCTGGCAATAAATTGAGATAGAAACCTAGAAAATATGGTCATGTGAGGTCATGATTAGTGTAGTAGTAAGCATAAGTGAGCAGCATCAGCGGGTGCCGGCTTATTTCAATTTTAAATTTGCAATGTCTGCCACAAACCAGTACATCTACAAAGCATGGACAGGATAACACAACCATCATAGGATTATGCATTAATTTACAACAAAACAAAATCAGGAAAAATACACAACAAATGTCCTAAGCATAAATGGCAACTAAGTTCACCTCACGGACATGTAAATGTGGATATTTATATAAGCAATATAAGGACAGTTACATTAGAATTCAATTACACCATTTCAGTGCTTATTGTCCTTTTTTAAATGCATTACTTGTAGAGAGAACCATAAACGTAATAACAATCAACAATTAGACATGTATACGGTATACCCTCAATCTCTGACTTTGTTTTGACCACCCATGCAAAGTCACATAGCATACATCTCCCTTTCAGAATTGAACCTCAATCAACCATGCATCGTGGTCAAAGCACTTGGTGCCTTGACCTACAAGTGAACAAAAAGACATAATGAGGCGCTCTCATGAGCTTTCAGAACTCAATAAATACCTCATGGCTCTCTGGGAAGGGTCATGCGGCTTTTACCTGGAATGTCTCAGTCTGCAGCGTGATTCATGCAAAAAAGAAGCTTTGGGGTATGATGGAGGGTACACCAAGGAACTCCACTCCTTGTGCCTACAACAATCCTAGAGAGAACCTTCTTAGGATGAAATCAAGAAGGTTCTTTTTTATTTTTTTACATTCATGCTTTCCAGATGGAGGGGGTCTCCTATAATCTCCTTTCAATTGATGAGAGGCGACCCAACCAGGATTTATGACTATTTACACAGAGTGTTCTAGACAGCCATCATATAAGAGTACCCAAACCCCCCTCTCTGCACAACATACTCATGGGGTCTAACACATCATGTATGGTGAAACGGTTTCATTTTTATACTCAGTGTTTCTGACCATTTAATGAAACTTATTTGGGTTACCTTAGCAGCAATAGATTCCAAAAGCATTGCTATTGTCATCCTTGAAGGAAATGCATGAGGGTTGATAATAAGGTCTGGCCGCATTCCCGAATGTCCTGAAAATGGCATATCAACATCTGGCCACAATTGTGAGCAAACACCTTTTTGTCCATGCCTACTGCTAAATTTATCACCAATTATTGGGTTTCTGGAACGTCGAAAACGTATGTTGACCTGCTCAAGAAAACCAAAAAAAGTTAGGAAAAAAGGAACCATGTAAATGTATGCTACTGTCAAACATATGAACCAAACTAGCCATGAAAAAAAAAAGAAAAAAGGAAATAACATATATGGTCCAAATTAAAGAGAAAGTTACGAGTGAGATATCAGGGCACAACGCAAAAGCATCTTACAGTGCCATTGGAATGGTAATGGAATTACAGAAATGATCAACTTAATTTGGCATGATAACAAACTTTTTCCATTTGAGTCACTGGATATATGTTGTGCGGAGTAACTGTAAATACTAACCAAATCATCTCACACGATGCACATTTGTGTGTTTTTTCCTATGATGCTAGCAAATATGGAATTTTACAACTCTTAAATGAAATATTGAGGATGACAATGCAAGTACATGAGCTGTTTGTTTGTTCACATATAAAGTGGGAACATGTAGAGCCGAAGGGAACATGCAATACCTTTCGCTTTGGATACAAGATAGGCCTAGATACTGTTTTTTCAACAGTAAGATAGCATGGGGATAAAAGATGGAGGATAAATCTTAACCAATGAATCCAGTGGTGCGGAAATGTACTACCATCGGGGATGGTACTACATATCCACCATTTTGAGGGATAAAATCTCCCATGGCATTACACATCTAGAGCTAATAGGGTGTATTACTTATGGAGGATGGATCTACATTGATGTAACATTTTTATGAAGGGTGGATAAAAGTACTTGATTTGGAAGATTTTGGTAATAGGGGGAATAAAATAGTACTTGGCTTGTTTTGTAGTTGAAATGGGGGGGATAAGGATAAATTAGAGGGTCTAGGGTGAATTGGCCCGGATTAGGGAGGGGGGGGGGGGGGGGGGTGGGGGGTGGGGGGGGTGGGATAAGATTGGACAGGGGTGAGGCTGTCCATATCTAAGAGGGTCTAGGTAGGATTAAAGGGGAGGGGGAATGACCCATCCTGGCGAGTCCTTTGGTTCCCAAACAAAGGATGATGGGGGGGGGAGGGGATTACTCATCCGGGCCAAACTTATCCACCCTCCTACAACCAACCCAACCCAACCCAAAAGAACTCTAAGAGCGCAAGCAAACTCCAGATATAAAAAGGTGGTGAACATATAATTATAAGTTAGGACTTCTATTATTTTCTATTTTTTCTAAGGGTAGTTTAGTCATAGAGTTAATTTATTTAACCTAGTTAGTTGTGTATTAGTGGTAACCTTGATATTGCAATAATGTTAGGGTTTCTCCCTTTACAGCGCTTTCAGGGGGAACATGGGTGCTTTTGTCCCCCATATCCTCCCAAACGTCAATATCCCTTCCTAAAACTTAGCTCGAAGCTAAGATAAAGGTCGACAATGGTGTAGTAGTAACTCTTTGTACAATGTGGTGATTATGGAGACGGGGGAATAAAGGTCATAAAAGGGGTAGAGAGCACCATTATTTTCTGAAAGGATGAGTGATCACCTCCTCCTATTTCCAGCTTTAGAAGAGTTTTGCTCTTCTTTATCTTGTTTCTGGACTTCTGGTGACAATTGTACATCGCTTATAAAGGAGACACACTATTGATATTATCGGAAAACATCTTAAGACCCTGTTTGTTGGCCCCCTTAAAAATAAATTGAATCCTCGAGATAGAGAGAAAAATAGTTGTGTATATATACGAGGAAAAAAGAAGTCGAGTCCAAAGGTAGAGTAGAAATACACACACAGTAAAACTAGAGAAGATAAGAGAAAGTACGGAGAGTGATGATGAGAAAACATTGGAGTCTGGAGAAGGAATACGAGTATAAAAAATGGAGTCAGTTTGAAAAGCTATTTCATAAAAACTGCATAGCATCATTAAGGAGAACTGGTAGCATCTATTGATAATCAAGGTCATTGCTTACAGAAAAAGTTTAAAAAGTAAAAACCCAACAAACTATTCACCATCAGACTGCTGCTGGTTTTTAGAGTCCATGAATGAGTTAGCCATAAAAGCAAGGGGGATAAAAAACCTAATAAATGATTGTAATCCTGCAACCCCAACATTAACAACAACACCACAACGCACGTACCTTCTGCAGCTGTTTTCTTTTTTTCACATCAACAGCAACATAATCAACAATAACAGGTTCTGAACCCTTTAATCTGGTCAGTTTTGTTGAACTGGTTATCTCATCATAGACGCTACAATATGGATCGCCCGGATTTAATGTCTGAAAGGTGAGAGTAGAGTTGGTAAACACAGGAAAAAATCACCACCAAAATTAACCAATATAGAGGCCCAACCTGCCCAACATATGGAAGTCCATCCGAGTCAATCAAAGACGACACCGATTTATCAAGATTGCTTCTTCTAAACATTCTGTGAGTTTTAGCTGACTTGCCACCTTGTTCTGCCAAGTCAATAGTTTCTGTCTGCGAGATAACAATTCATATGAGTGAAGAGGTATTAACACCACAAATCATATCATAAATTTCCATGGATGTTCCGATTGAAAGAGAATGTGCTTGAGCTTTTGGTCATAACTTGGAAATTGGAGTTTTTACGCCAATGCACGGTGATCACAATTTCCAAGAATCAAGAGGCTTTCCTTGCAAGGCGAAATCTTTTATTTTGCGATGGAAGGTTGTGGAGAGTAACTTGTGAAAGAAGTAAAAGAATTACTTAGAAGCCCAAGGTTTGACCCTTGTAACAAATACAGGTTTTTTATTTGTTCAACTTAAAGCCCAAACCTTAATATGGTATTAATCTCCACCATCCAATGGTTTCTCTAACAGATTAAAAAAAAAAACATACAGCTGAGACGCTCTCACTCGCTCTTTGAACCTAACGTCAATCCCAACTTCCTCCATAAACATTCGAAAGTAAAGTTACTGTATAATCACCCATCAATAGAACCATCCATCACAATCCTATCATGGAGGAGCACATTAGGGAAGTTCCTCCATCCCATCTCAAACTGACCACCACTGCTTCTCCCTTTCCATACCGCCACCCTCTCCCTTTCCTTCCCCCACTGTCATTAACACCTCCCCTCTCCCACAGCCACAGCGACCACACCCTAACTCAGCCACCACCCAAAGCCCTTCCCCTTTTCCCCAGTCGACCCGATGTCAACTCTTACACATCCACCCCTTTGCAATACTTCGCAAGACTTTGGGAAATGCCATGTTTGGTTTGTATACATATGTAAAAGAACACACTACGGTGGAAATTCTTCCAAGTCAAGGACTGGCGTCCTTGAGCCTCTGTGTCCACAGCAGAAATCTGCTCCTACCCCATTGCTCATCAGCTTTGCCCTCAACGTTTAACTTTAAATCACCTAACTTGGAATCTTTTCACCTATGGCAACAGTTGATAGCTATGACTGACACTGACACGGACACAGACACGATCCAAAACTCTGATACGCAAATTTTAGAAATTGGAGGACACGACACGTTGCAAGTTGCAACCCCAACGTGGAAAAACTTTTCTAGGCTTTAAAAAGAGTCTACACTATTCTGTTCAACAACCCCAACGTGTCTTGCGAGTGTACGGAGCATTTTTTAGAGTGTCCCTGGAGTGTCCAAACCAAAAATGTTTTGAGGAAAAAAATAGAATACTTCGTATTTGAGTGTCAGACAAGTCTTCGGAGAGTGCCCGAAGTGTCCGACACTGGTACGTGGGCTATGATGATATGTCCATGCTAAGACTATGTCGTTTACACTCACATAAACATACAAAGATTGTGGGTATCCAGAATACTCCTCCTCCGCGATACCCCTCTAGGGTGCCCCCTCCGAGGCACCTCCTCCACGCAACCAAGCATCTCCTAAGTCTACACACTAAACTTAATTAGGCTCTCATGAGCTTGGCGACTCTACACAAGACCCTAGGTCGGAAGCAGGGCCTGGATACCCGCTCGAGACCTGAGGAGGTATTGGCTTGGAGGCTAGAGCAAAGGGATTGTCAAGACTCACCTCCACGAGGTGAGCTCCATGACCGGTCATAGAGAGAGGAGGGGCTCGCCTACGTCACGGCATCTGACAGAAGATCTTTGCAGCATCCTGGCTATTGGCTTAACACGCCGATATAAGGAGCCTTTATCATACTTACCATCTGACCATGATACAGGCATCCCTATACCACCCAACTGTGTCTCTGAGTGTCCGATAATAAGAACCAAGGTTCTAAAACTCGCTAGGCGCTCCCAGGGTGGCCGGGGACCCTTGAGCTTCCAGCCCGAGTACTCGGCCTTCGAGAAATTACTCGGTTTTTTTGTTATTTTTTATTTTTTTATAATATATAGACATTGTAGACAATGTAGAGACATGTAAAATTGTAAAGTAAATACTACCAAGTATCAAATAAGTAGTCAATGCATAATAACACATAACACATACTATGAATTCCAATTTAGGAGTAAACATACCATTGGAAAAATAACTGTTTATAAAATAAAATAAACAGTCAACAACACTAACTAATAAACACCACTGCGGTGGAGTATAAACAGTCAACAACAACAAATTAAAAACCTGTGGGCTCACTGGAGTCTGGACAGCATTAACTAATAAACTAATAAACTATCAAATAAACATTCAACAGGTGGAGCCGTGGAGTATAAACTAGTAATGAACACTTGGACCACAGCATTAACTAGTAACAAACACCTGTGAGGAAAAAAAAAAAACTAAAGAAATATAGTCAACAGGACCTAGAAACTAATATAATAAACAAGCGGTATAAACTAACTGTTGTCGCCTATGGTATATCACCAGACGAAGAGAGAGAGAGAGAGAGAGAGAGACGACGACGACAACAGTAGCCAGTAGAAGTCTCGACTCTCGAAGATGAGGTTGATGAGCAGACGACGACGAGAAGAGAACTGACGACGGCGACAATCGGAGATGAGCAGAGATCGAGATCGATCGCAGGTGGAGAGGCTGAGGGTAATCGACGGCGACAATCTTCAATGGACCAAGTTTGATTTAGGTCTGTAGTGAGGGACTAAGGGTAATCGTATTATGTATAAAGGTAACTAAAATACCACTTAGCCCCCTCAAATTTGTAGAATTTCTATTTTAATCCCGATTTTCTCCGACTTCTTCCCAACTCGCCGAGTCGGGGATTAATCGCAACTCACCAACTAACGCCGACTAATTCCCGAGTTGACCTCCACCGACTAGGGTATAGTCGCCTCGGTGGGGTACCGAGGAGCGACTACTCGCCGAGTACTCAGCCGAGTAGTCCGAGTTTTATAACACTGATAAGAACCCCCGTTCTGATCATACCACAAGGGAAAACATACCCCGATACGCATTAATGAAGATATGCTTCTTTGCCCTCCAAGGCTCCTATATAAACAAGAGTTTGAGGAGCATTCAAGACAAAAACATTCAATACCTACCTACCACTCCTACTCTTTGGTTCATTGCTCCATACTGCCACTCCTCTCTCTCTCTCTCTCTCTAAGACTGCTCTAAGCTCTCTCCTCCACCACCGGTGGTCTCGAGTTTCATTGTAGTACCTACCATATCCTCAGAGGGACACCTCAGGTACTCTTCCCATACTTTACACCCACAGAGATAAACATATCTACAAGGGTGCGGCTAGAATATGCAGTTAGGATGGTGGTTTTGATTGACTGGGTTAAGAAGAGAATATAGGAAGAAGTAGATGAGCGGATTCACGAAACAAATTCAACCCAAATCCTGCAGCATAGCATGGAAAGGATAAGAGCACAAAAAGGAGGAAAAAGAATGGGGAAGAAAGAACTCGATACGAACAAAAACACATAATACTTGGAAGTATACTAAAACAACTTAACTAAAAATGAGTAACCCAGAAGGGCCAGAACACATGATAGAAGAGTTAAAAAAAATATCAGAAACTCTTGACGTTTTGACTCACACAATGTCAAGTAACAATTGCATACCTGATAAATCTGCCCATGAAACATTCCCCGATCCACGGATGATTTATTCAGAACCATGGCATCCTCCATATCGTATCTGCAACATGTGAGAGAAAACACCTCACACATATGCCATGACATCAAATGATATAGCAAAAACTAGTCCAAGAAACTTACCCTGAATATGCCAGAACTGCAACGATTGCATTTGTCCCCAATGGAAATTCATCAATGTTGTACTTTTCATATGTTTTTGTGCGTACAATAGGAGTTTGAGGAGTCTGTGAACCATTACAGCATGAGATATGAAAATATATGCATCACAGATATTTTGAGAGAGAGAGAGAGAGAGACCACACACACAGGAACTGATATTCTTCACAGAGTCTTAAACTCCCTCACATAAGACTCTTCACACGAGAGGTCTGTTATTTTCTCCAGCCACACCATATCAAAAAGAATCTATTTTTAATATGGCAGGGAAGATGGCAGAGACTTCTCAAGCATACATGTGATTCATTTTCATAATACATATTTTGTTGGACATGGATTCTAGATTTGAAAATCTGAGTTATCTAATGTATGTTATGAAGCACAGAACATATGCAGATAGAGGAGTAAAGTTAATTTTGGCGAACTTTATTCCTTCTGCAACAACCAAAGATACGACAAGGGTAACTTTTATCATGCAATGCCATGTGAAAGTTCCAGTGCACTAGTTATAAAACGTTTGTTACATAAAGTCTTTAGATTACGTTAAGTACCCAAGTTTAGTACACGAAGACTGAGAATGGATATGGGATGCGTGTCCCCCATGTCAAGTTGAACATGCACTGATATCATTCTTTCCTAAATCAGACATGTATATCATGTTCACGGTTTAGCCAATAACTTGCTTGATACGCTGTTGCTTCAGCACCACACTATAAACCAGTTGTGACTGAAACAAAAAGGCAAAAAAATAATCTAATAATAATAATGTTGTCGGTTCATGTACTATAGCTTGTCGTATGAGAGTATCCTACTTTCAAAAACAAAAGAAAAAAGGCTAATATGGGCCACAATGTTGTCTAAATCCAACCCCAAACATTCATCTTGGGACAAAAAGTTTAACCACGCTTATCCATGAGTTTGTGATATTCCAAGCGCGTGAAAACACTTCACGACTGCCATACTGAAGTTACAATACATAACCCCCTCAGTGCAACCAATACCCATTACTCGTGACCATGTTCTTTATGCAGGGGACAATTGGATCTAAAATCGTAAGTACTACAATCACTCAACAGTTTTAAAATGACACGGGTTTACAAATCTTTTTTTTTTCTTTTTTTGACAAGTAAAAGAGTTGCATACAGGGGTTTACAATTTTCACCGATTAAAGATATCATTTCTCCCTTTGCATGCCAAATAAGCTCTGATGTTCATCGCCAAAATTCATTATGATAACAAGGTCGTGCAGTTTTTCCTCTTTTAGCCAACCTGTGTTGAACTAGGTCCCACACGTTGCCTATGCAGGTGGACTAATGTCACAAATCACGAGCGCATATCATGCGCCAACTCGTTGATTATAGTTAGATATGTGCATTTGCCTCGCATTTTCTTTGATCCAGCTACTAGCAGCAAGGTAGCTTAGAGGAAAGCAACACACCCGTACACTAGATATGTGCATTTGCCTCGCATTTTCTTTGATCCAGCTACTAGCCGCAACGTAGCTTAGTGGAAAGCAACACACCAATACACTTCCCACGTATGGCGGCCCAAGTCAATACGAAGCAAAGATGTTGCTGCCAATTATTGAACAAGAGACTTGAGGGACCGCAAATGCCTTACTGCCAGGTTGGCACTTTGTGGTGTTATTACTTCCATAATCATCATATATGGGCAATTCTATGTTGTTTTATTTGATATCAATTGCACACCAGTTAAAAAATACTACCAGACTCTATGCTTAAAGGTTAGAAATCATTTAAACTAGTAGCATAATCCCGTAGATATCTTTCAATTCACCCTCACCATATGTGCATGTTCTCAAGGCGAAAGGTACTCCCACAAATTACTCGCACTTCCACTCCTGTTTCCACTTGCTCCTGCTCTATGTAATTTATGTTTTGAACCCTAAACATGGACAAAAGTGGGTCCTCCCCTTGTTAACAAAAGAGATTAACAAGTCAACGACATTAAGGGATACATCATCGGCCTATGGGAATGGACGAAGAGAGAGCCCAAACTCGGCATTTGATCTTCACTCAATGTCTATGGTAACTTAACCACATTACGCTTTGTAACTTCTTGATCTGCAACCCTAGCCATTTCATCCCACTTTAGAATTAAAGTTTGGCATTCGCACTTTGCTGTCTAGATTTATGGGGTGTAACACAAGGTATCTACAGTTACAAGTATCTATTATCATTAGATTTGAGGAATGTCATTGGCATCAGAACTATTATATCAGCATCCGGTACTCAATCCATGGAATTTTTGTCAAACCAAAAATTTAACCAAACCAACGTGGTAGAATTTAGGGTAGTCATGTCATATTGTATTCTCTAGTGTTAGAAGGGTCTTGAGTCTATACATAGGTGAGTTGGACTTTCATTTGGAAGCTTTTGATAAATAAATAATATTGAGATATATTGATTGAGACTTGATTTCTATCTCTACCCTTACGGGTTCATCTCTGGATTTCCTCCTCTTTTGATTCTTGATTCCCTTCAATATTTTGTTTGCATCACTTGGTATCAAAGCTCCTAGCTCAGATCCTGACCCTCATCCCGCCGGAAACCTAAACCTCAACAGAAAACTAAAACAGCCAGAAAATCTTGCCGGAGCCCTCATTTTACTCGTTTTCACCGGATCTACCCTCTACCCTAATCCAACACTCAAACATCGTTTTCAAGCTTTAAAACCCACAGATCTGCAATTTTGAAACTGGGTTTGCTGTTGTTCGATGAGAAACACCATTTTCGGACCTGATCTGAACTTCTTCAGCCCATACGAACGTCAATGAGCCTTTCTATACCAATTTTGAACATTATACTGGTGATTTTGACAATACCCAGCCCTGTTTCAAACTCAAAACTGTCATTCCTGAGGTCCAGTGACTATTTCGGTGATTGAATCAAAATTTCGAAGCCCTATCTCACATTTAGGACCTCGAATCAGTGATTCAGACCTGCCAAACACTGTTTCGAGTGCAATCAAAGTTTCGTACCCCTATCTGACATTTTAGGACCTTGAATCCGGGATTCAGACCTGCCAAACACCATTTCGGCACTCAAAACAGTGTTTTACACCTGTGATTTGCTGTTTTGGCACTCTAATCAAGGTTCTGGATCTTCAATCTGCCTTTCCGTAGCTTAAATCTGGCATTCAAGCTTGACCGAGTGATTTCAGCCCTTAATATTGCAATTACAGGTTCGATTAGCCTTGGCTTTATCTGTTTGCTTCAATTTGTCGTGGGTTTGTTGCTATTTGGGTTTATTCGTGTTTCTTGATTGCGATTCATTGAGTTGACTCGGTGTGGGCCTGATTTTGTTGACTGAGTTGACTGTGTTCGACCATTGAAATGGCATATGGAGCTAGTGGAAGAAGAGGAGGTAGAGGTAGAGAGTTTATGGGAAACTTTGGTGATGGAATTAAAAATGATTGCAAGTCAAACGAAATTCGGAATGAGATTAAAAGTTGGGTGACGAAGTAACTACGTTGTATGACAAGGTTTTCAGCCCTTAATATTGCAATTACAGGTTCGATTAGCCTTGGCTTTATCTGTTTGCTTCAATTTGTCGTGTGTTTGTTGCTATTTGGGTTTATTCGTGTTTCTTGATTGCGATTCATTGAGTTGATTGCGATTCATTGAGTTGACTCGGTGTGGGCCTGATTTTGTTGACTGTGTTCAACCATTGAAATGGCATATGGAGCTAGTGGAAGAAGAGGAGGTAGAGGTAGAGAGTTTATGGGAAACTTTGGTGATGGAATTAAAAATGATTGCAAGTCAAACGAAATTCGGAATGAGATTAAAAGTTGGGTGAAGAAGTAACTACGTTGTATGACAAGGTGCTCCGCATTGGGGTAGAGCAAATTTGGTTAGATTTGAACACGCATTGGTGAACGACGTTGCCCGTTAGAAGGTCAAGACTTCATTGATTGGCTGAACTCCATTGAGAGTGTCTTCTACTCTTCTAGTATTGTCATGTTACCGAAGAAAAGAAGGTGAATTTGGTAAGCTTCGGATTGGTGGACACAATTCAAAGTTAGTCTACAAAGGAGAGGCAAACAAAAGATTAGAGATTGGGAAAAGATAGAAGAAGAAGCTCAAGGAGGAATTCTTCCCTTTCCATCATCCGTCATCCCAATGCCTATTCTTTGACTAGCTTTGATAAGAGTAAGTCCTTTGGGGGTGTCCAAACTAAAAATCAATCTTTAATCGGCACTTTGGAGGCTAGAACTCCATCACTTAGTGGAATTCTCGAATGCTTGGAGAACCAATTCTCGAGTAGGAAGTTGGTGAAAAGCTTGCAAACATGTTCTTAATTCCCTCTATGTTGAGAGAGGAGAGAGAGAACCATGTTGCGATGATGAGTATAAGTATGATAACATTCCAATTTTTGATGAGGTTCTAAGTGAAGAGTTTGGGAATCACTTTAAAGATTTGCCAATTTTTGACGAGTCTCCAAAAAAGAAGACTTTGAAGGTGAGTAATGAAGATGTTCCTCTCTTTGATGAGTCTGAATGAGGAGTTTGGTGTTAGATGAAGAGGTAATGCTTATTGATATGCTCAAGGAAATTTATGGAGAAGAGAAGTCGTGAGATTGAAATTGAAGATTGCTCTCAAGGCTTACTTTCAAGTTGCCTTCGGTACAAGACACTCAACTTGAAGAGTATGGAAATGATTTGGAAGCTCCACTATTGGATGAAGAGTTGGTTGAACTATGTGTCGAGGATTGCTTTCAAGTGTTGTCTCCTGGGTTGTCCCAATTGCAAGATCTTTAAGATTGTGATCTTGAGGTGCCCGAACAAGTTCTAGAGTTCTCAAAAGAGGGTAATGAGTACTGGAGACGGCTTGTAGATCCTTTAGGCATGGTCTTCAATCAAGCTAGTTCAAAGCATAGAGTGGAGGTTTTCCAACACGCCAGGGTGGATAGTTCATGGCACGACTTCGGGGTGTCTGTGATGAGCTACTAAAAAGTTATTGTGATTCACAAAAGGCATGGTAAATGGGTAATTCATTTTACAGAAGTATGGATGCATTGGATGTACACACACAGAGGCTCATATTGAAGATGGGTTATTGCAGGGGGGGAATGTGATCAAGAAAAATGCAGCCAAATGTCCAATCAAAGCTGCATAATAAATCCTAAACACTCACGTCCACTTCCCGTGACTTAGACGGTCACATCCAATTTCGCGACCCAAACGGTCGTATCCACTTCCGTGACCCAAACGGTCATGTCCACTTTCCATGACTCAAATAGTCACAACCAATTCCGTGACGCTGAATGATCATATTCACTTTCGTGACCCCAAAGCGGTCATAAACACTCTCATTCACTCTCCTGACTCCGAACGGTCACAGGCACTTTCGAACCGATCATACAAACTCTCGTGACTCCGAACGGTCTGCTGCATAATAAATACTTACTCAGTTGTCTTGAGTCTTGTTGTCCAACTTGAGGACAAGTTGTTTTCTTTAGAGGAGGCATTAGAATTTAGTTAGCTATGTCATTTTGTATTCTCTAGTCTATAAATAGGTGAGTTGGTCTTTCATTTGGAAGCTTTTGATTATTATGAATATTGATATGTATTGATTGAGACTTGGTTTCTCTCTCTACCCTTAAGGGGTACATTCCCTTAAATGGGATTTCCTCGTCCCTTTTGATTCTTGATTCCCCTTTTATATTTTGTTGGCATCACAAACATGGAAGACAGGATGCTGCTGTGCAGCGTGTGCACAGCACCGTGCTGTGCAAGGGGCTGCACAGCTGTAACCCTAGGTCCCACAAACATACAATCAAACACGGAAAGATTGATTGAAAAAGAAATTGTGCAAGCACAGATGACTATAACTAATAACCATTCCTCCACATTGAATAAAAAACAATAGAAAACCAGAACAGTACCTGAAGATGATAGACTTTTTGATCTGCTCGGCAGTTAATAGTTTGAGAAGAGAAAGCCATTGTTTGTTTTGCCATCTAAACATAATTAAAACAAGGAAATAAAATGCGGATCCTTTTATAATCTTTAATGTACAAGCAAAAATAGATTAATGAACTCCTTTAATGAACATTTAAAGAAGACCTGACACTGGTACATGTTACGTGGACTCTGATTATGGTCAGACCAAGGTGTAAGATTAGCAACTACACTGAGAATTCCAGTTGGATGGATTTCTTCATGAGTGGCAGGTGAATTATTCCCCCTCCCTCCATCACCACCATCTTCAATCCTTATTTCCATATATACCTACTCAAGTTACACAGATAATTCCTTGAACAATTAGCAAATTGTGGTTGTTAAGAGGGAAAATCAATGTAAAATAGACTACAACAAAGTTCATTTTTTATCAAATAGAGAACAATCCCTTTGATATATGGAAATGTACAACAGATCTAGTCTCTACCTGTTCAAAGGGGCCAATAAGCTCAATGTCATTAGTTTCCTCAGCAGGAACAGAAATGTTTCTAACAGGCCGAACGAATCTAGATGGAGATGTAAACAGGAACAAACCAGGATATGCTCCACTCATGCTCAGAGGAACATATCCCACCTCCAAATCAACGGGAATCTGAAATATACATTACAAGCATTATGCACGGAAAAACATAAGCGAAGCAAATGCAATTAGGCAGAACATACCCCAGAGGTCGCTGACAGTTTCAATCTCCGCAAGTGACAGACAGCCTTCTCGGCTATATCAGACGGAATGGAGCCAACAACTCGACCATCTAAGACAACAGAAAGCACTTTGGGAGGACCAGCTTCCACAAGCTTTGGCAATGAAGGAGTCATACCAACTCCAACTAAAACATTGAGAACAGACATTCGCATTTTGAAGAAGTCCCTAACATTGCCTTGTGAGTCATAGTACGATGTGATACCTAGCATAGAGTCATAAATAAATAAATTTGCTCTACATTCTAGAAACCCACAAACCAGCAACAATTCTTGTTGTACTTTAATGAATATGCAACTTCTAATATTACATGGCAAAGTGTACCATTAGGCATTAACAGAACTCCAAGGTCATAGTGGGATTTATCTATTATATTTCTATGAGTTTTCTTGTTTTCACTGCTTGACGCACATTTTCAGAAATTATGTTGTAGCCCCAACCATATCCAGAATGCAACCTCGCCGTATCCGACATCACAAAATTATGATATGTTCCCTGGTTCCTTCTCCTGGTCTGCTGCTAAATGTCGAAGTGCTATCAGAGGTACTTCTCAGGCATATCCTGCCGTTGCGGGCACCTATCTGTATTTTGGATTATACATGCTTCATAGGTTGCGCTAATCGCATAAACTCAGTTGGTGACATACTATCCAATCAAACAGTCATACAACTCCTAGCATATTTTTTTTTGTTTACTTCTCTGCTATGACTATCTCCATAAGAAATTCCAGTCAGTTATGGGAAAATAATGCACCTAAAAGTTTTCCCTGTATTCGTTAAGGTGCTTTCTCCTTTGGTTTTAGCATTACAAGTAACTACCGGCATAAAATAAAAGACCTTGCTATCAACGAACACTTTAGGAACACCTGGCATGACATGTATTGATTGGAGAGGATTTCCATTCGGCATAACTGCATTTGCAACTGAAGGAATAGTCGTAAAAAGTCAGCAGGGATATACTACAAGATCGAAGGGAAAGGACTTACGACAATTACAAGCCATATGATTCAGAAGCCCGCATGGCTCCCCATCAGGTGTGTGAACCGGGCAAAGAAAACCCCAAGATCTGCATAACGATATTGGAAAAGAGGAAGTAAGAAGAAAAGAAATAAATACTCATGTACACTGCCAAACAAAGAGGAAAAACACATACTCAGGCAACAACTTCCTCACACTTGTAGTGCGAAGCCCAGCAAATGAAGCCCCTCGATGAACAGCTCGAAAATGCGATACAAAGCGGAGAAAGTTAAGCCTCTCCGCCTGAACTGTCATGCCAGCTCTCTAAGAAAGATAATCAATCAGTAACTGTCTGAATATCTTACAAGTTAGAAGCAACCTATTTGGGAACATGAGATACCAATCAAACAGAAATCAACGTCAGAAAATTCCCACTAATTTCCACCATCCAATATGGAAGGACGAGGGGGAAAAGGCTGATTTAAGAGTTTCCTACCAACGAACAACAGTAGAGTGGTTTGAATACAGAAACCAAACAGCGTGTGCATTAACTTCAAACAGATGATTTGATAAACACAAGCTTCAAAAATCTGAATGTTACTGATTTACTGGGATCTCCTGAAAAGAAAAGACCATCTACGATGACAACTTACGTATCATGTTCTACGCACCAAAGTTTTGGTATCATTATTATCGGATGATCTTGGCCTTTTACAAATTTTTACCCTGAAATATCTATCCTCTTCAAAAGGTATTTGTTAAAAGGAACAAACATGAAAAAAAATGTAAATTCCATCCAAATCATTACATTATGCATGGTCTAACAATTCTCCCCAAAAGAAGAGGATCTCGGGATGACATTCAGTAATCAGTACTAAGTTAAATACTAAAAAGCAGAAGAGAATCACTGTATGCCAATACCTGCTGTAAATCTAAACCTGATTGCGTAACAAGTCTTCCAGTTTTCAACATGTTCTCAACAGCTGAGCCGATCTGTCCTGAAGGATTTTTTTTCATGACCTCCTTCACCTTGGCTACTGCATTTCATAAACTAAAAAGGTTGAAAACAATATGCCATTTTTTCGACACACAATTATTTTAGCAAAAAAACTTGGCCTCAAATTCACCGAACACAAACGTCAACTAGTCCAGGATGAAACAAACGGTCACCATATTTGCAATTCTTGATGCTACTTTACTGAAAAACCGCATATCATCTAGGCCCAGAGAAATCGGCATAGGTCAAATATCAAGTACGATAACATGAGTGTAGACAAGTCAATAAATCACTTATAGGGAGCTGCTATCTAGAACCAAAAGAAAACGGACATTAGAATTACACTCAACCTAGTACCCTTTGGAATTGGCCATCAAAAGAGCATTCGAACAAGATACATCGTAAAATTTTCATGCCAACCCCCCAGGTGGAAGTATGAAAGATAGATATAGGACTAAACGAGTGGAGTGCCAATTAATTAGAAATACTCCATCCAATTTCAGCTGATTAGTAACTTAAATTATCATAAGGGTGCACCAACATGCAAAGTTGTCATGGTACACAAACAATCTCTTTTTTTTTCTATCTTTCCGAGGGATTTGTGTAGCTGATCCAATTGATTGGGACTCAAGGCTTTCGTTTGGTTTGGTTTGAGCCTCTCCGTACAATCTTTCAAGGAGAAAAACGCTTCAAATCAATGCCATCATGTTCTCCTGACATCCTTTCATGTTTCCAAAAAGACTCCAAAATCTAAATAAATAGGATAGGAACGGAACTCTTCTAATAATTCCGGACACAGGTTCCATTTAATAACCTAATCAACTTCACTGACAACTAAACAAGCTCTAGTTAACCCTGTCCACTAGTCTCACCAAAGAAAGGACATCTACAACAGACTTGCAGGTTTTATTAATGGCTTACATAATACTGAGAACTGAGCAATCACATACCCCCATGTCTGCACAGCCATGTTTACAACATGTGATTGCCGAATCTGGGCTAATGTTCCAATTAATATTACAGCAGTAAGATGAAAAAAAACTGAAAACAACCTTCAAGTCATAACAAGCAAAAACTGGACCATCCAACACAACAAAATGGGGGAACCTAGGAAATTCCTATTCCAGACAGAACCATATGAACCATAATAAACAGATGATCAAAGATTGGAATTATTTACTTTGACCCTGAACTATAATGACAGATGATATATCAATATAATATTGAGGTAACTAACTTACAGCTGCTGAAATCAAAACTTTTGCTCTCGCTATTAATTTCCTCTAGAAGAAGTTCTCTCGCCTTCTGTAGCCAGTCTTGTAGCTTTTCCTACAAGAACAGAATGCAACCCAAAATTGTACATAATGTGTAAACCTAACACTGACTCAAAAGGAAGACTATAACACCAATGAATATAGCCAGTGAAAAACCAACACCTACTACAATGATAGATTGATAGTATACCAAAAAAACCAGTCAAAGGCATGGTTAGATAGCTTGATATACGTTGTTGGGCGGCTTGGGCCCATTTCCAAACAGCTTAAGCTCTTGGAACAATTGGTAACTTAACATGGTATAAGAGCTCAGGTTGCAAGAGGTCTTGGGTTCAAGTCTCTCCGTTTGCATTTGTTCTCCGTTTGCATTCTGTTTCTCCTATCCGTTTTTTGTTCTACTATCTCTGAAAATTTGCATCTCTACGTGCAAGGAGGAGTTACACGTGAGGGAGGTGTAAGATAGCAAGATATACATTGTTGGGCTCATTTCCTAACAGCTTTTGGGACAATTGGTAAGTTAACAGGCATAACAGTTGATCTGTTGTAGTATTTTGAAAAAGTTCAATTCATACTAACAAAGAAGGCACTACAACCCGTCCACCGAAAACAACCATTGCCCAACTTAAAAAGAAAAAGAAAATTCACCATTGAGCCAATGAACGCCAGCATCTCAGTTGAACTAAAAAAAAAAATTGTCAAAGAACAGCACAAAAAAGACCCCACCCCCAATGACAAATGTCTAGGTACATTGCTAAGTAAGCTGGTGTAGGGTTAATAGCCTCATTTGATTCGCTGATTAACTGCATGGGGCTGGGCAGGGATAGGATAGGACTAACTGTACCTAATACCCCACGTTTGGTTCCCAAAAACTGTAATCCCAGTATTAATTTTATCCCTATATGCGGGCGTACTATGTAATCCCAGGGGAGGGGGTGAGATTGCAGGATTAAGGAACAGCACAAAGTGAGATGATAAATTATAAAATGCCCTCAAATGTTCCCTAGACATTAGATGTCCCGAAAAATTACAAAATAAACCTAGAAATTTACAAAACTGCCCTCTTACTCAATTTAATATTCCAAAAGTAATCCTGTATCAGTAAGACATGGGATTGGATAGAATTGGTGACAGGACAAATAGTCCAAGGACTACGAGTACTAGGACTACTAATCCCGTCTATTTTAATTTTTAACCCACGAATGAAACGAGGCCTAAATGCATAACTCATTATCACATTTGGGAGCGTATTATGAAGGCATTGATACTGTTGCACTGTTGTCTCCCACGTATCATTGTTTTATGGATCTTATGATTCTAGATATCGTAGTAAGCATACTACATTACTACTCTCACCACTTACATTCTCGACAAGGAAATATATGTACCCTCAAGCTCCTACGACAAATACATTGTATAGGCTCGGCATTCAATTGTGATCCAATTATGTCCCAATTTTGTTTCCCGTAACTTTCTCCTAAACTAAGCCCAAGAATTGATGAGTATGGACATTTGGACCATCACTTATATGTGAATAGATGTAATCAAGAATATCCTAATCCATCCAATTTCTTCAATTACTCCACGTTTCTCTACTCACTTCCTTTACTACTGTATGATTTTGTGTTATCCCTCTCTCAGATCTACTATTCCCTGCAGTTTTATTAGTATATACAAATGAATAATGATTGCATGCATCTGTGTGCACGTCTATTAACTCATAAGTTAACATACACCATATCTCCTTATGGTAGATTTTTTGGTTTATATCAGCATCACTCTAACCATTCAATTTATTTAAGAATCCTAACTAGACGGTATCCAGGGCAAGAAAACAAATCAAAGAAGTTGGCATACTACATGTAAAACGAGACTAATTAATTCATCATAAGAATGAAGTTCGAGCATACCTTGAGGTATATGGTAATTAGATGACCAGGCAGTAACACTTCCTGATTTTGCAAGGAATCTGGGTTGTCTGGCACAGAAGTGTGATCTACAAGAGAGAAAAGCTTCTGCAACATAAAGCTAAATAAAAAGATTGGTAATTAGATAATGATATAGAAATTACCAAGAAAAATGGAATAGACGAGAAAAAACCCATTTACATAAGAAGCTAAAGGAACAATGAAAACGAACGAGTCCAATTACAAAACATCTTTAAGTTGAGAAAGTAGCTAACATGAGCAGATTGAATTTGTCCTGGTTATTGTCAAGGTGGACAAATATGTAATCTTTTAAAACAGCATCCGCAACCTAAATAAAGGAGAAAAGATAAACATCAGGCATAAAGTGTCCAAGATAACTGTTCCAACGTGAAGGTCCATATGAAACAATTAAACTTCATCTTCTTTCTCTGTTTCTAGCAGAAACCAAATAAAAAGAAATTATAGCAATGATGAACTTACAACTGAGAAACTCTTGTCTTCCAATCCATCCATAACAGGTTGGAAGTGCTCTCCTGAAGAAAGAAGGAAAACCATAATGTGGCAATTAAGTGAATACTGAGGAAAGTGACCATTAACGTTTCGTACCAAGATGCTGCAGACACTGGCTTCGCTTTAAAAGAGACAAGTCCTTCAATTCATTGACAATGATTAATGCCCTTTCACCCACGAGGTGAGTGCCTACACACCCCTTTGACCCCTTCAAATTTTCATCGTAGCAAGACGTCAAACTCTTATAGATTTCATGACCATTAGTGTCAGCGAGTGCCTGCCAAATAAAGTTAAGAAGGTTTAGTAATGACAATGCCTATAAAACCTTGTATTCGATACATTTAAGTACTTAAGGGATATGTAGAAAGATAGATAGTCACTTTGAACTTAATATCCCGAAAAGGTTGTTAGGAAAATATAACCACAACCCGTCTTTAAAAGAGCCAATTGATTTTAAAAAGTTCAATGCTAATAAGGAAATACTTCTCAAAAAAAAAAAAGAACCCTTGAGAAGTTAGGACTAAATTTTCTCAGATTGTGAACTTAACACGATAACATGACAGCAAACGGCATATAACACAACTGAGCTAATACGCGTCGCAATACCATAAGAACAACGCCCACAGGAAGCAAATACTCCCTCCCTTGTATCCTACAGATGTGCAGGAAGAAAATAGATTTTAGCTGTAATTGAATAAACTGACAAAAAGTTCTATTCCATTAGGCCATAGGAAGCTTGGCTCACCAGAATCCGAGTCTTGCACTTCCATTGTTCAGATAATATAACTTAACTGTCACTCCAGATTGATCTTCTCTGACACATCTGGAGATATGAAATTACAGTCAGAACAAAAGCTACAGAGAAAATGTGTGCATGTCACCTTGTGACAAATTCAAAAGAGAATAAGAGCTACTTTGGAACAGTCAAGTGTTCAAAAATCAAGAGCTGCATATCTAGAAACTCATGCTATTTCTGGATCAACAAATGATGGAAATTCTGGAATACAGTTATTACTGAGCCTTTTTCAGCAGTCTATAAGACAGATCCATGTGACAAATGGGTCACCCTAAATAGAAATGACAATACGGGAAAATTAATAGGCATCGCATCCCGCTTCGGAAGCTAGAGATTATGGGAGATTATTCACAATTTTTCCGTATCCTATGCCTGAAACACAATAGACAAAAATGCCGATGAGGAATTGAGGATAGATAACAAACTCCAATGAGGAGAATTGTAAACTAGTCCTGGTATGAAATAAAAAAAAATGGAAAAGAAACCAATGAAGCACAGAGAGAAAATACAAAATAACCATTAGATGGTACCATAACAAGGTGGGAATTAAAGCTCTTCCATTTTGCAAAAGTACTGGGTATATAGCAGACTAGCAGTTATTACAAAAGGAAAAGAATTTAACTGAAACGGAAGGATGAGGGTTTCATCTCAAGGACAAACAAGAAAACAAGAAACCTGGATGGGTTGCAAATAGAGGGAATGGAAAAAAATGAACTCAAAAATGGAGAAAAGAAAATCCCCAAAGCCTGTTCACACATAACCATTGTTTGGCTGCAAAAGCATAGGAATTGCATATGGAAATCACTCTACTTGGCCAAGATTTAAGCAATCACATTGTCTAACCTCTGTTTCGGAAAAATATCAACCTATAGCTTGCATGGTAAGACAAAAGAGCTGTAACTTTCCCTCGATAAGAGCTATTGCCTGATCCATGGTGCCGTCACTCTGCAACTCCATAATCCCATAACAAAGCCAACTTAAATGGCAACCCATTCCACACTGACCTCCAACATATCATTGCCCCATGCCCATAATACCATGAGGACGGGCCTCCAAAAGTGCAACAATCGAAGTGAAGATTTACTCCTCCCACCAATTGTACCATCCACTTACAATGAGCTGCCTTGTACTCTACTGTAGAAGCTAATGGAAATCCACACTAACAAAACTAAAACCTAGACAAAATCCAAGTTGGGCATAATTCATCAATTCTCGACTCTTGCCAAATTTGTTTGACTTCAAAAATTCTATCATATCGTTACCTTTCGACAATGCATGCAATTGGGAAAAGCACCACGCCTACGAATTACCTCCACTTGTATATAAAGAATCAATCTCTCAGCTTAAGTCAATCTAGAAATGACCGAAAAGACACTGCCACAAGGCATAATAGTAGAACATGCAATGATAAAAGTTGGTTAAACATCTGATTGCACAGTATACCACTAGTCGACCTGTGGTCATTAGTCTTCCAACCTGAAGCATATATTCGCATTCCCCTTCTCACGCAGAAATGAAAAAGACAAAATGCCTAACATTCTACAACATTGATATACATTGACAGTTTCTAGAAGCATTCGGTGGCCACTAAATGCTGGAAAAAAAAAAACACCTGATAAACCATAGCTGCCCACTATCTATTCATGAAGCAGAAGAAGATCCACCACACATGCCACTCAATTGTACAGACATCACAAATATAAAGCACTTATTATCATTCGGCAATCTAATCTAATATAAAGCACTTATTACAAAGGAGTAACCTTGATATTAAATCTGCTATCTTTATTGGAGAGGGGGGAGGTGATAGATGGAAATCGATGACTGATGACGAGAAAGCAGTTTATGCGACACTGGCACTGTCTTGGTTTAACGGTTGTGTGGGATGTTTTGGGTTGTATCTAGGTTTTAGTTTGATGATTTGATCAGGTCCTTTTTTTCATCTTTTTCTTTCATCTACTTCTCTTGTTGGGTATATATGGATTGTGTCCCATTAGCACTTTATCTAACACCATCATTTTTTAGTGTAGTTCAACATCTGATAACTACAAAAGAAACATACCATTATCAATAAATAAATAAATAAATAAAAGAACAGTAGCACATATGCTACAGCACAAAATGGCAATAATCAAAATAGTCAAGTAACAAGCAACAGAAGCCCTCAATAGATGTTATGTTTTTTCTTCAAGGGCAGTAGAGGATGAGGAGGAAGAAGTAGGCAGGGAAACTAAGATAATAACGAAGAAGAAACTGCATGTATGAGATAGAGAGAAAAACCTTATGACAACAGCTTTATCACTGTATCCTTCTCGTCGATCACGAAAAGAATTTCGAACCATACTCATAGGCTGCAATCAAACACAATAATTAAGCAATAAAACATTGACAAAATTGAACCAAAAGGCAAAAGGGAAAGACTCAAGTTATGCTACACAAACACGGACTTTAAGCACAGAATCTAGGTGATGCCATGCCCAAATTTAGGGAGCAGTAAACTACTTGACCAATTCCTACCATCACTCTTAGAACACTAAAACAAGTCAGACCCCCTAAACGTTTGTTGTACTTTTTCCCTAACACCTCCTTTTAATGTATATCAACAAAATTAACAGTGATTCGATGGGACAGGCATTTGATGAGTTTGAAAGGTTTGTCACCCCAGTCACTTTAAAAAATTAAAAGCCTTTAGTAAGCCGACCATGCTGCCATTTGTCTCTTGTAGTCTACAACATTATTTGAGCCAAGTATATTGATTAGCGGTATCATTGATTGCCAAAGCATTAGAACTGCAAGGACTCTGTCTGGGTCCAGCTTTATGACTATGAGTCTACAATAGGTGTAATCTATGTTGCACGGATATGGGCACGTGAATCGGATACGGGTGTATATCAAACGGTCGGACACCTCAAACCTGAAAATAGAGGATTCAGGGATATGTACCCAAAGGATATGGGTGCGGGGATACGTCGAATATTTATATATATGCATTTTTTATTTATAGAAGTACAAGTATCATATATAGAAAATATGTGAATATTTTGTAAAATATCACTAATTATTTAAAATTTATTTATTTCAAGCACAAATGTTGAAAATAGTACTAAATATTAGAAAGTAGCACATGTTTTTGTTGCCCATTAATTGAAAATGTAAAGCCTTCAGTGCTTTGGTACAAGGACTGTAAAGTAAAGATGCTTGCTCAAGCCCACTTAAATGGCCCAATGCATTAAGTGGCCCAATGCAACAAAAAGAGGAAAAGGTCAAGAGCCTTCAAATTAAAACCCTAACAGGGGTCATACTATTCAGATCTAGCCTTCAGATCGCAGGAAAGGTCAGTGGCCCTTTTGGTTCGACCGAGCTTCATCCATGCCATATCCTTCTTTAAAATGCTGTGTCAGTCACCAATCCCGCACCCGTGTCCACACGGATACTTCGCCAAAAATGGTGGATCCGTACAACATAGGGTGTAAATTATCAGGGAGGATCAACTAATGAAGAGAACCGTGAATATGAACACAAGCTTTTGGATTTGGTTCGGCCAATTTAAAAGAACAGCTTTAGAGGAAGGAGGAAATCCGAGGGCGCGCAACAGAGACATCACAGGAAAAGGCAAAATTGAGTTGTATAGCTGTCACATTTCCATTTTGCAACAGAGACATCACAGGTAACAGCATATCTCGCCAAAATGCATGTGTTCATCAGAGCAAAGAATATCACACCCAGGCAATTGGAGGGGGACCAGTACTTACATAGTTCCGCTTTGGCATAATTACAAGTCTAACAACTCTTTCTAGTCCATTCAAAATGAAGTACCTAGAAAGCATACAAACCAAATGATTAGAGAAAGGAAGAGAGAAACTCAGTCGTCCTAGAATGTTCTGCTATACGAAAGAAAAGATAAAGCCATGTTCATACCAAAAGACAGACCAGTCCATAAAAATAAGAGAGTATGGAATAAATAACCGCAAACATGCTAGACAATTACTTGTATAAAGAAAAATGCATAGGCATGTCACATTCACCATTGCAATCTACAAACAATATATCAGAAACAACACAGTATAGATTGGCAAACAGTGCATTACATGCTCGTCACATGCATTGCAGACTATGACCTGTAAATGCATTGTTTAATTAAGATCCAGATGAAATCTCAGCAAGTATGAGCATTATTTGACCAAAGATATCTTGGGCTAATTCGAAATTGGAGCTAAACAGCGACACAGTTCAAAAACTAATTGAGGAGGTGCATATTCCATAAGGCTCTGTTTGGAACTTGAGGATGGAAAGAAAATGGGAGAGAAAATAATAAGAAGGAAAGTTTGAGGGAAAATTAGGAAGAAATTGGAGGGAAAATTATACTTGTTTTTTAAACTTTTCCTTCTATTTCTTTAGGAACCAAACAAGGGAAAGAAATTTTTTTAAATTTTCCATCCTCTTTCCTTTCCATCCCTAAGTTCCAAACAGAGCTTAAATTTACGAATGTCTGAAATATGCAAATACCCTGCATAGTAGCACCACCCATGTCTAAAACTTTCTGCAGTAATATACTATGCCCCATCATAATAGATATATTATGATTTAGTCTCATTCTTGAATAGTTATAGAAATTCCTAGTATCAAGCTTTCACTTCTAAGAAAAACAAAAATAATATGTACACACCCATCTCAACCACACCCTCTCTCACATGTGTGGTGGGGCCGGGTGGGCCCCACCACACATGTGAGAGAGGGTGTGGTGGGGAGTGGTTGAGAGGGTGTGTACCTATCACTATTCTAAGAAAAATGGAACCTCGTAGTGCATTATCTCTCTTACATGGAAAGAAAAGAATTGGCATTAAATGACTCCAAACAACAAATAATTCAGAGTCACAGGACAGTCCAAGCTCCATCTAAGGAAATTTAAACGAGGAACTCCAACCAGTTTCACAGTCTCTGATTGGATGTGGTATAGGCAGACAAATTGCAGATATTACTGAACGAAACCAGACAGAATCTCAAGTCCCAATCAAGTGGGAGCTACATGAATCTGTTTTTTCCACTGAATTGTGTCAGTGGCATCTTTTTCCATGATATCAAACAAACCTATACCCTTTCAAACTACAGCCTCTAAAATTAGATTTAATCAACCTCTACCCTTAATGCTACCACCTACATTCTCATTTAAGTAACATTCATCTTACTCACATGATGTTTCTTATTAGCCCAAATCAGAAGGTTGGTCTTACAGTGGTACAGTAGAGCTTTCAACGTCTTCCGGTCACACCACACTCGGGAAGCACTCCACCACTTGACCCATCCAACTTGTACGCTATGCATCACATCCTCTTAATCTCTCCATCTTTGCTAACAATTGAGCCAACATACTTAATATGCCCGCTTCTTGATAACTCCTGATTTTAGGGTCACTCAATCAAAACTAGCACTTTGACTACCGCTAGACTTACACTCCATGTACTCCGTTGCACTCCTACTGATCCTAAATCCTTTTGACTTCAATACTTTTCTCTCAGCTTCTAATTTAGCATTAACGCCTCTCCTCTTGTATTTTCATCTACTGAGAAAATATCATTGGCAAATAACACACCACGGATATCATCTTGAATATGTCTAGTCAATTACCCTTGGTGTGATTTTGCTGCGAATCGGAATTCCCTCTTTTACTCCATAGAGGATCTTATAGTAGCGACAGCACGCTCATACATATCCTTAACTACATCAATGTCACTCTCTCTCTCTCTCTCTCTCTCTCTCTCTCTCTCTCTCTCTCTCTCTCTCTCTCTCTCTCTCTCTCTCTCTCTCTCAGACCTACATGACGTCTCTATATGCTTTAATAATTATTGTCTTTTTTTTTATAAGTCTACGGAAAGTGATTGAAAACCATGTCGAGGTCCTTTTCTCTCTATACTTTCCAATTGAATGGCTTATCAATTTAATACCTCTATAACTATTGCAACTTTAAATATCCCCTTCGATCTTATATATAGGTACTAAGATACTCTTTCGCCAGTCATCAAGCATCTTTCTAGTCGTGGTAATCTTACTAAAAAAAGTGTCAACCATGACACTCCGTGTCACCAAGGTTCTTCTATATTTCAACAGGAAAGCCATCTGGTCTTAACTTCTTGTTTGTTTAGTTCTTGTCAATGTATTCGCAGCTTTATACTTTTGTACTCTTGAGTTAAAAAAATATACTCTAGATTCCCAATTCTACTAGAAGAGTTTAAACCCTCTTATCATTTTTATTTTTATTTTTGGTAAAGAAAAAAAAAATGATGAGTACAATAATTTTGCATTCAATAATTTATCAAAGTAGTTCTCCCGTCTTCCTTTTATCTCCTCATCCTTCACTAATACTCTAAAATTATTGTATTTATCCACTTAAATTTGTCAAAATTCTATTTTATTCTTTTCTCCAAATTTGGTAAGATAATAAAAATTCTTCCCACTATCCTTCCTATCCAATTTTGCTTAGAAATCTTCAAACAATATCATCTTAGCTTCCCCCACGGCTGTCTTCACTTCTATCCATATACAACTTTTTAAAGCACTTTAGCTTTTAATATGGCTTGGACCTCGTCAGTCCACCACCAGGTCTCTTTCAAGCTGGGACCTCTCACCTCTCCCTTTAAAGACTCTTTGCGAAATTCTTCTAATACAATCTAACATCGCATTCCAAATTTCCTTGCTACCCAAAACCTCATCTTTCTTATCTTAACATCTTACCTCTGAATCTAAGCCAAAAACAAAAAAACATCTTACCTCTGAATTCTCCGCCCGCAGACTCCACCATATAGTGTGTGATCTTTTACTTCCTTTTGCCATCGTCGGTTGAATTTCCAAGCAAATATCTAGGACTATAAGCCTAAGCTGAGACACCTAACAATCTCCAAGACTCCAGGTATAGGTACAACCTCACACTCTTTACACATTAAGTTGCCTGCACTTCTCATTAGATGACTTCTATTAGACCCACTCTTAAAGGTGAATAGTTGTTCCTCTCTTTTCTTTAAGAAATTGTTCGTAATGCCAAATCAAAAGCCACTACCAAGTCCAACATGCTCTTCCTAGTTTCATTTTGGGAGCCAAAACCAAAACTACCATGGACTCTCTTGGATCCTTGGTTAGTATTGCCTACTTGCCCATTGAAGTCACAGCTTATAAACATTTTTTCTCACAGATGTGTCTCTTGAACCATCATATCCATCCAAATTGCAGACATATTGAAAGACCAATATTGATGCAAAAAGAACACAACATATAGCACAAGAATTAAGAAATAGAAGTTCTTATATGACAACAAGAACATCAAATAGCTAACCCAAAAAGAAATCATGGAAATGTAGTATTAACTTACCCACCCATTTCTGATGACTCTTCTTTGCAAGAAACTAACTTTTGTGGGTCAGCACCTCTCAAGTGACAACGTTTGGACTACAGAATGGTAAATTCAACACACGAGACATTAATCAAGGTTGTGACTGAGAACTTTAGCTGAAAATATAACTGAATATGTCCAACAAGGAGGTTTATTAGCCTTGGGAGGCAACAGAGAATCCGATGCAAAGTTAACTGAGTCATCTGTTATTTTCCTATACCAATAGCTAACGTAAGAGTGACAAAAGAGATACAACCACCTACCGTTAACATTATAGGAAACTGACCAAAATTGAACTTCTCCCTAATAACAGGGCCTTCACCGTATTGAAAACAGACATCCGCCATGAATTTCCCCGTATAGGACATTTTAGCTTGCCTGCACTGTTATGATAAAGATCATTCAATCCATGAAGTGCTTGCGAATACCGAGAAATAGAAAACTGAATTTACATGCAAAGGTAACCACTTACTTCAAAGGGGTACAAAGCATCCTGCATTTTCCCGGAATTTCGTTCCTTTTGTGGTGGGAATATATCCGGTTTGGAATCTCCAAACGAGAGTACCATATAAGTCAAGCGATAACATCATAACAGAAAAGTTGTGTATGCCAAAAAATAATTATCAAAACAGGTATTCTCAAAAGTCAGTCTTCTCATCTTTTTCCAGCTGTTTCATGTAAGACTCGCAGAAGCAAGCTAGAATCTAGGGGAGGAGAAAGATGAACCATTTATGCAAAAAAATAGTTAGGATAAGTTCATCAACATCTCAACTTAATCGAAACCCATAATTAACGACCTTTCTTATAACAAATGGAGGATTTCAAAAATAAGTCTGTTCAGCTTTTTGTATCTGTTTTTCGCACCACAAAAACTTAGCAGAAGCCACCGAAGTAACACCTCACAAAACCAGTACGAAAAGACGAAATATTTGTTAATGGTTTAGATAACAAGTGAAAGGATATTTCTTAGCGTTTTCTTAGAAACGGAGTCGACGATTTCAACGGGCTTGATGCTCCTGAACATTGTCTCCAGTCCGTACTCCACCGCGTGATCGAACGACTCTATGTGGTGCCTGAACAGCTCCCTCAGCGCCTCGAAGTCCGGTGGCGCCATTTTCCTCGATACCATTCTCTTCCTTCTGGTCGCGTCGCCGAAGGCTTTGGTACTTGTCGTTGTGGTAGCGGCGGAGGCGGTGGTATTTGTCATGTTGGTGGCGGCGGAGGCGGTGGTGATGGTGGAGGCGGTGGAGGCGGCGGAGGTGGTTTTACTTGGCATGTGAGAGCTTTTACTGCGTTTTCCCATTGGAAGGAGGTGGTTTTCGGCCAGGAGGGTTTAGGGTTTTGGAGGAAGAAAGGGTGTTGGCAATCGAAGTGGTTTAAAAGCGGTTGGGTTTGTGGAGGTGGGTACGTGGCGGTACTGGATCCGAAACTAAAATGGATGCGGATACGGGGCGGGTTAGCAATGGCGAATTTTTTACGTGGGAAAATAACGGAATTAACCCCGAAAGTTTTACCAAATTGATTCTTTGAGTTTTTTATTTTATCCATTCCTACCACAGCCCTCAGACTATTCTCAATTTTGATTTAGGCTCTGTTTTGTTTCAATGTAAATGATTTACATGAAAAAATATTTTTTTCATAAAATCTCTTACGTGTAAAATGATTACATAACTTTTGTTTTTGCGTGTTTGGCTACCATTTAACGAGTTCAGCAAATTCTTTAATTATTCGCTTCCTTCGTTAGTTCATTAGTTCTGTTTCCACTATCAAGTGCCCAACAGAACCAAGCCAACCCCAATTGAATAGAGGCCAAGTTGTTGGGTTCACGGGTAGGGACGGATCTAGGAATTCTTCACAGTGCGGCACCAATTTCTACCAAACTTAACAAAAAATTAAAGCGTAGCACAACAATACAAACACTAGTTATCACCTTATGCAATTTTTCACCTTATGCAATATTAGCATATTGTATATCAGCCTATGTATCTAAAAAGCCCTAAACTCTCAATCAAAAAGCCCTAGTAAAAAATCACTAATTAAAATGCCTAACCTATCATTCAAATAAATGATTTTAACTACTTGCAATTTGGAAGAATCTGTGAAGCAACTTTGGTTGTGTATAAATAAGGTACAATTACCACTAAGTCCACTTTTGAGAAAATAGTTCACACCGGGGCATTTTGGGTTTTTTTTTTCTCTTTCAAAGTGTTTAAATTCAATGTGCTTAAACCCTAGTAAGAATTAAGTTTCAACCCTAGACCCAGCGAAAATTAAATTTCCAAAATGTCTACAAGTAATTTTTCGTGTAAACAATATAGAATAGGACAAAAGTCACAAATCCCAACTTAACATTCAAAGTAGCAAATGTGGAAAACTGGAAACCGAAATCCAAATATTTTATTTTTATATATGTATTAATATATGTAGACCAACATATGTATGTATGGATAAGAAAAATATATGTATTATCCATATCATATCAGAGAGAGAGACCGAGAGTTGAGAGAAATTGAGATTGAGAGACCTCCTTACCTCGGTTGGATTGGTAAGTCTTATCCTCTGTTATTTTTCATTTAGATGGCAATCTTCTCCTCTATTTTTTGTTTAGATTTGATTTTCGTTATTTGTAATTAAAAAATAAAAAACCTGAAATTGAGGGGGGCACGTAACCCCCCTTGTAGGGATGGCAATGGATCGGTTTGGTCCGGGTGTTGCAATTACCCTACCCAAATTCAAAGCATTTATCTTATCTACATCCAAAATCAAACCAATATCCAACATGTATGAATTTTAGTGTACCATAACCAAACCATATGGATTTGAATTTTATCCAAACCGCACCAAACCCGCATTAATATTCCTTCCATTAATGAACATATGAAGGAAAAATATTATATATTAAAATTAAAAAGTAACATACTATATGATTTTTCCATTAAACGTCTAAATTCCAACATAATCAAAGGAAATAACTAAATAATAAAACTTTTCTTAAGAGGTTCATATAGAGACTTTTGAGATTTTTAAGGGATTTGAGAGGAATAAGGAGAGAGATGAAACGAAAAGTCACTAAAAGTTATGAATTGAAAAATAAAAATTACATGTCTATAAAAATATAATATGTTTCTGTATATCCTATAAGTAATATTATATAGATCGGTTTGGGTTTGGGTTTGGGTTTGGTTTTGGCCAAATACTTACTAAGACCAAACCCAAATCCAAAACCGCTGGATATCATGTTTTGAAAACTAAACCCGGCCCATGGGTAGGAAAAAATATAAAAAACCACTCCAATAGGGTTGGTTTGGTTCGGGTATCCATTGGTTTTTGGTGAAATTTCCATCCCTACCCCCTTGCCCTTGTGTCCCTCCGTCCCTGTTCATGGGGGATTTTTTGTTTGCCCTCGGAAATCACTCTCAAAAGAGAAATATTTGAGTGTTGGGTAAACACCAGGTGGCAATGCTACGTGGTGTCTGTCGATTTATCCAGGCCGTCCATCTAGGGACTGATCCAGAAATCCAACCCAGTGGGGGCATTTTATTAATTTTAATCGTGCAATTTTTTTCCTAGTCAACGACTTTGTTAGGGACAAGAAATCGTGTAAGATTGATTCTAAACTTCATATCAAACAATAAATTATTGAAGGCTAGAAACCATTATAAAAGATCTCTAAAATTTTAAAATATATAAGTTAAACAAATTTTTCATGATTTTGTATTATTTTCTTAAAAAAAGGGAGAAAATTAAATTTCAAGAAAATAATGTTGGGGGAATTGTTATTACCATTATAGGTTCAAAATATATAATAAAACTAATATGTTGTTGTACAAAGACTGTTGTTGGTCTAGTGGCAAGAGGGAAGGCATTAGTTTTGGAACCAAAGGTCCATGATTCAAACCTCAACAATCACTCTTATTTGATAACCTTTCAACTTTTGTGGTTTAAAAAAAGAAGAGATAAGAGTCGAACTCGCAGCCTTCGACTGGTAGGTAATGCACCTTACCACCAGACAACACACGGGTTATGTTACTAGACTTTGACACAAATAATATATATACGAAACTTATTCCCACATTTTTTTTTTTTTACATTGACAAATGGGGGTCAGCGGGGGCACGTGCCCTCGCATGCCCCCTGGATCCGTCCCTGCATCCATCACTATCACTTGGTGCTTGTCGGTTTATCCGAACCGTCCATCTGTCCATCTATGTTTTCGAGGGGCTAAATCTGTTGGAGTAAATTTACTTTTGAAAGTTTACAAAAATGTCACATCAAGGGTGAGTTTTCCAATGGATTTTATCAAAATAAAAAATTTGATAAAATCAAGTCCTTGATTTTATCCATTGGTGAAGAAAGTTGATAAAATCTTTAGATTGATTGTAGAACTCACCCCACACTGCATCCCGGGATCGAGTCTCATTCCTCCTCCTCATGTAATAGATTAAGAATGATGAATGAAAAAAAAAAAAAAAAATCCCACCGGCCACCGGTAAATAGCTGCATCAGCATGGATCACCAACGGTCGCGCCAATCCACAGGCTTTCCGCTGGGCCCCGCACAAGTACTTTCCACTTCGCTTTGAAACTCGGTCTTCTGCACACCACTGTACAACTACAATCCCTAGATTTCATTCCGCCAGTACAATTCTCCCTCTGGCCAGAGCAAGGTACTACAATTCACGCAGTTAATTGCAGTTTTGACCTGGTAATAGCAAACCTCCCCTGGCGTTATTATCAGCACCCAGCATATATAAACACGACTTATTACTCTCTCGCTCTTCTACCCTCTCAACGCTCTCGCTCCTCTCTCTCTCTCTAGATCATCACAGGTATCTCCTTAGCGCTCTCTCCCTCTGTGTATACGTATAGTTGGTATACGCACTCTATGAACATGGTGGTTTGTTGAATTTTGGTTTAATTTACGGGGTTGCAGGTGAGAAATTATTGAAGGAAGATCTGATGTACTTGCTTGTGGATCTCAACTACAAACAAGATCATGATTGCCTTAGAGCATAAAGGTATGCCATGCCCTCTGATCTCTGGATTTTCGATTTGATTGCTTGCACTGATGGGCGGCTACAGTTTTTTTGTTTGGTCCGTCCTTGTTTGTGTGCGCGCGGCTACAGTTATTAGTATATGAGTTTGTCTTCTAGGAAAAAATCGTGTATGTATAAGCAAGACGATCAGCCTTTTTTCTATTCTAGTGGTTAAGTCTGTTTGGTTTATTTTTTAATGGATGAACTTGATAAATTAAAAGTAAAACGCGTGTAACCGTAAAGATGAAGATTAGGACGTGAGATAAGGTAGTATTTGCTTGGTCTATTTCCTTATATGTATCTATTCTCGAAATTGGAACTTGTTTGTTGGGCAATTGGGCGGATTTGGCTTTACGTTAGGGGATTTGGAGGGTTTATGATTAAAAAGGGGTGGAGCAGGGATTTCTGTTCGATGGGATCAGAATTTTGGTCTGAGTGAAACATATGTTTCCCTTCTAATCTAATACCAATAAAGGAGAGAACTTTATAGCTACAAATAAACATGAAATCATGTACTTGTCGAGAAGATAAGAATTTTATCTGTGTAAGTTCCCCCGAATTTTAGATTTTGAAAGTATTGCAGGTAGCCTAATTTGGAGTGCTGTTATGTATTAAAGATAACCTTTTTTTAACACACATAATCAAGCAATCCTTCATCCAGTGATCCTTTAAGTTGATTCTTCACAATTGTTGAATGGAAAAAGGCCCCATCGTGGTAACTGCAAAACAATGCCAAAGGTAGCGGGCTGCCACTGCCTGCAGAATCTTCTAGATTTCCGTCACGAGAAGGATCGAAGTGCTTAGGACTCATGTCATGTACTAGAAGACTGTAAAGCACTCAAAACTTGTATAGACGTTATATATCATGGAGACTTGTATAGGATATGCTATGAGTACTTTCAGTTTCTAACTAGATTCCAGAGTATTCTTGTACGGCGATGGGAAGATTTGAGAGTATGTTCCAATTTTTATTCTTCAGTTTTTGAAGAGGAGTAAGTTCCAATTGATTTAGGGTATTGTTAAGGTATCCACTTCAAAATCAACTAGTAAGTACTAAGTAGTGTAAAGGTTCTCCATGCTATATAATGTATATTAGTTTTGGAGGTGATATTTAATTAGCGTTCCTGAAGAATTAGATTTCCTTAAAGTACAGATAACAGAGTTTAATATCTGGGATTTTTCATGTAACTCTTCTGAATAAATTAAGGTAGGTGATCTAAAGTTGATCACAAGATAGTTGTCTGAAGGAAGAGATCAAGATAATGGGAAAACGGAATGGAGTGAGGGCGGTGATTGGATGTGGTCGAATCTATGACCGTGCAAGAGTTTCACAGCACAAGCAGCAGCTCCAGTAGTTAATGCTTCTGTGTTTTTAGTTTAAAGAAAAGACTTCACACATTATTTTGCATAATTTTAGAGTGGTCTTTGCTTAAGCCTTGCGTTTTCTTTTCATTGTCTGGGTTGTGTAGCATTATAAACCACCCTAGTTAGCTTGAGTGGCAGTATAATACAAATGTTTTGTTTATTATCATTTTTATTATTATTTTGTGGCTTTGTTATTAAGGATTTCAGCAGAGGGTATTACTATAACTAAAGCAAACGTAGAAGTAGAGGAGGACAAATTGAGCTTTAACTCTCGATATGAAGATCAAATCAATTAATATAGTCATGCATACAAGAGAATCTTAGAGAAGCAACACAACATTGTTTCCTAACTAAGACGATGATACTCCATGTAAGAAGCTTGAAATCCGAATAAGTGAATTGATTATCACGAGAGCTGCAATTACCGAAGGCAACCACAATACAAACTCGAGAAAGCTTTTATTTATGCGAAGGTGAAACCCATAGGGAAGAGCTTGAACGTCGGACTTGAGATGAAAATTCAGTGCAACAAGAATGAGAGTAATCAAAAAACAAGTCACCTGTTTGACCATGAGACCAGCCCCTCCTTTACCCGTTTAGTGCAAGAGCATCCATTACGATTCAATTTGACAAAGAATCAAAATAGCCACGAGGTGCCATCCAGTTTCTCGTAATTTTGAGTGACAACATACTATCTTTATTTGTTAGCTCGTGTTGTATATACAACTATGGTATGCAACCCCAGAGTTGGATTTTTAAGGCTGATCCTAGACACACTGTTATTTTACTCGTCTTTTATATGGTGACTTATTTTGCTCTGCAACAAGCATGGGGTGCTCTAACAGATCAAGCAATCCAGATCTCAAGATGATGCTTGAAACAGAAATATACAAATGAAGGGCCCGTAATTATTCCTAGAAGGGCTGAAGAGGGGATGATATTTTCAATAGATAATTTACTTCAACAAAAGACCGACTCTATAGACTCTTGGGTGTATAGGTTTCGTCATGTAAGCCGACAAACAATAGCTAGGATGTGCCAGACACTCTTGGGTGGGACTCTAACCCCTTGACTCATAGTCATATAGTATAGAAAAAGTAAAAGAAATTTTCTTTTAGGACGAAGAATTGCAGTTTATATTGATGAAAACAAGATGCAAAAACAAAACATGAACATAAACTACAAACAAAACCAATTAAAGAAAAATAGAAGAAGACCCAAAGGTCCGAACATTTAGACAAACTATGACAAGGAAATTGGAAAAGACAAGTCTCAGTATTACAAGCAACCACTCCTTTCATGGAAGTGGTATTGGGAATAATCCTATTATCATCAATTATCAAGTTTAATATCTTACCTGTCGACCACCGTTCCCACCGGTTTTCATTTTGCCACTAGTCGCCCAATCCACCTCAAGAATAGGTGGTGGTCAATCAAAAAATAAAGGGTAAAAGAACTCTTATATCTGACATGAAAGAGAGTGTCTCAACTCAGATACACAATGAAGAGAGGGAGAAGAGAGAGGAAGGGCAGGGAAAGTGGATAGAAGGGATGATGGCAGTTTTTTTTTCCCCTTGGGGGGGAGTGGTAAACATTTTCGCTCTCTAGTCTCTACCCCTCTTCACTCGTAGGATGGGTAAACTAAAGGAATTCAAAGGTTTTCAACTGTTGATTTTTGGATGCAACATTTTTGGACCCCTGAAACTCGTCTATTAACAACTTGCAATGGGAATGTGAAGCCACACCAAAAGTCAACTTGTCTTGTACAGTCGCCGATGTTTCGCATCGATAACCTTTCATATTCCTAGCCATGACTATCAGCTCGCTCAGGACTTCATCGACCTTGTCTTATTTTGAAAATGCTGATCAAAAGAGATTATATTATTGTAGGGATGGTTCTGTTGCATATGACTTCAGGTAACCAATCATTTCTTGACTAGCTTCTTCAACCTCATCATACTTTTCACCTTCAAGTCACAGAACTTATCGTCCAGTCGTCCAGAGCTAGTATCAGAACTTTAGAATTCATCTGGTAATTAAAACTATCCAATAGTGGCTACTGAATCGTCCTCTAGAAATTCTTTGTACTCTGGAGGTAGAGTCCAATCAACTGCCTACAAGGTGACAACTCTCTTGGCACAAGCTGCACAACTCTCTACATGAGAATTGTCCAAAAACATTCCAAGAACTGTTACAGTGTTCCGTGGGGTAAAATCTGCAACATCTTGTTGTTGTGATCTTTCCTTAGTCTGTCATTCACGTAATGCAATTTGTCTTCAAATATAGTGGAATACTGGAGAAGGTAAGATCAGCGTCAATGAAACCAAATGCAGCAAGAATTGACTGCTATAACCAATCAAGCAATCCAGATCTGAATAGAGATGCTGGAGATTCAAGTAAAGAAACCAAGTCTGTAATCATGCCTAGGGCTGAAGATTGAATGATCTCTGTAATATACCATTTAATTGAACAAAAAGACTGACTATTACATGACTTCTTAGCACTTATGTAGATCCCTGCATGTTTAGCCAGTTCAGGTATGTTGCATGCTTCCTCCTCGTCAACAAGTACTACTAGCTATTAGCTAGCATATTTAAGACTTACTAGTTGCACCCAAAACCAATGTAGGACTCTTTGACTGACAAATTATAGGAAACTAAAAGACTTGAATGTCTTTTAACTTTCAACCATCGCTGGCTTCATCGTTTTGTTAGTGAGGAAAGGAACTCGTTCCACTCAGGTTCTGACTCAAAAATTTCTTTCATTTACTGCGATCAATTTGATTCTTTAGAAACTTCTTAAGATCTTGAGATCTACAAGATCCATTGTCTGACTTGTATTCCGGAGATACTGTTGTTGGAATCCATTATTTGTACAGCGAATATGAAAACCATTTAATCATCTAGGTTGATAATGGGACTTTTCTACGAGTTCAATTTCTAATATCCTCTTTTCCGCTTGATATTTTTTTTCACAGCAGAAATTATGCAAAGTAACTGTGGGGCATCTGTGAAATGCCTCCAGATCAAGGGATACCCTTACAATATGCAGTGCAATGGAATTCCCATCGAAGGCTTGCCAGAACTTAAAGATGAAGTCTATGATCATCCAGGTGGGACTACTGTGGATCGAGATCACTCGTTAAAAGGCGAATCTCTTGAATCTGCTAATGGATATCACAGAAAGCTCACCTATCCTAATGACTTAGGCTCATGGTCGACCTTCCACCCTGACTCTAATAACGTGCAGCAATGCCAATTGAATGTTGTTGAGAGCCAGTTTTACCCTTTACTGGTGGATAACCGTCTCCAATGTGCCCCATTCCATTTCTTCCAGCAAAGTAACCCTTATGAGCACCAGTTCCAGAATTTTCAATATTTTGTGGTTATAGATTTTGAGGCTACATGCGACAAAGAAAGGAACCCTCATCCCCAAGAGATAATTGAGTTTCCATCTGTGATAGTGAGTAGTGTGACCGGGCAATTGGAAGCTTGTTTCCAGACATATGTGCGGCCCACGTGCAACCAGCTCCTGAGTGATTTCTGCAAGGATCTTACAGGCATCCAGCAAATTCAGGTTGGTTCATTATTTTTATTTGTTGATGAACATTAGGGTTTCTCCACATACTACTTTTTCCCTGCTTAACGAAATGGAACTCTTTATACATGTCTGGTGTACTTTGTGCAGCAAAAGTTATGTTTGAGTAGTTGTGTTGCTAAAATTAATTAGTTTTGGTACATAACCTTCCAGCTCTGTCCTGCTTAAGATAAAATTTGCAGAAGTCCTATTGGGATGAAAAGTTCGGAAAAAGTTGAATGTGGTGAAATTTTGGTGTCAGAATCTGCAAATGTAATTGACCGAATTTTTTAATGTGGATGCAAAGTCAGCTGTCTTTCTAAAATTTGGGAATAGTTGGTGAACCACTCAAAACAACAAAAAGTTAAAATCTTTTCAATTTGGGTATAAAGTTGGAAACTTGAAAATTTCGGGATCGACAAGCTTCAAACTGGAATATATCTCCATCTAACAATTAGTCAAAAAAATTTGATGCGAAACAAGCAAATGCAAAAAAAAATTGAACTATGACAAAAAAAATAAGTCAAACTTTTTTATTTAGCCAAATCTGGCCACAGTGTCTTTATTATGATACTCCATAGTGTGATATTTGTTATTGCTTTTTGAATATGCTTTCTTTCAGTTTAACATTGTTGCAAGTTGCAAGTTTCATTTGTTTGTGATAGGCTACTGAGTATATAGTCAGGAACCAACATTTGTTTTATTGCCTTGTTGTTTTATTTCAGCTTTTATGTTGGGGAAAAACTGAATAAGTAACTTTTTCCCTGACGTAGTGGTTCTCTAAGCCATGTTTGGGGCAATCAATAGTCTTGTTTTTAATAAATGCAATTCGGTTTTTGGAAGTCCAAAGGCCAAGGCTTGAGCCGATTTGCAACATTAATTGTCTTCAAAGGCTGAGTCATGTATTCCAGTGAAAGATTATCTTGCTTTGTTTATCAACAGTTAGTTTGTGAGACTTGTAATTGTTGGACAATTCTTTATGTACTCATATTCCTTGGAAGCAATTACCATGTATCTTTTGATTTTATTTTGGTACGTGTGTATGTGAGAGAGTAAGTGGTGCATAGAGCTTATATCGAGTTGTGCCCATGGGAGTGAGTGGTTGCATGGACTTGCTTTTCTTTATTCAGAAGTGTATTGTTCTTGTTCTATGAGTCTATATTGTTTGGAGTATGAATGACTGGAATAAATTGAAGCTGCTTCTTTTGTTCTTTTTATGTATTATAGCCATCCCCCATGTTTGCAGGTAAGAAATCTGTATAGGACCATAGGTTACTAACCAAGCATGACCCAAAATCACCACATGTATTTGGAAAATGCAGAGGAGTGCTTAACATTTATGATCCTTCTAGAGGACTGAAATGAAGCATGCAAAGTATTATTGTCCTGAAACATTATAATACGACACATCAGGTTGCAGAATATGACTCTTATCCTAAAAGGGTTAAAAGATGAACTTTGGGAAAATTGTTCCACAATGTATGTGCTTCCGTGTACTGGTTTCTCCGTAATATATCTAATCCCGAGTCTCCTTTTTTTATTTTTTTATTTTTATAGTCAATAGTCAGTTACCGCACGATTGCCTTCTACTATGAACCTTGAGCTTATTCTTGCTGGATTGTGTGGTTCTAGGTGGATAGAGGTGTTACATTGGGTGAAGCTCTCCTTAGACATGATAAGTGGCTTGAGAAGAAGGGAATAAAGAACACCAACTTTGCTGTGGTTACTTGGTCGAATTGGGATTGTCGGGTTATGCTGGAATCTGAGTGCCGGTACAAGAAGATTCGAAAGCCTCCTTATTTCAACCGGTAAATGATTGATTTGTTGACTTGTATTTGTTTGTGGAAGAAATTAGTCTAGTTCTGAATCAGGGGCGGCTGCAGGAATGTAACTGACAGATCTAGTTTTTTAGTTTGAGAGGCAATTTTTTTGGCACTGGGCCATCTAGGGTGAACGCGTTGGTAGCATCAGTAGTCCAAAAAATTTAGCGCGCAACTAATACTAGGCCAAAGTTCAAGAAAACTGCACAAAGCCTACTTTTCACTCTCCAAAATGTGCATAGCCCTTTCAATGCATTTACAAGTCAAACATTTCATTTATTTGCATGTATTTCTTCTTGAAACAATGGTACGGATGTAGTGTCTTCCGCTTATGGTTTAAAAGCTTATCTTGTGGTTGTCTGTTGTTTATATGGTTTAGAAAGTGTATCTTATATTTATTGGATAGATGATATATATGTATTAGTTTAATTTGATTTTTAATAGATTTTGTAAGATATCAGCTATAGGGAGGGGCTCAACATAAATACTTTTGTCGCCTATTGGACAAAATGCATGGTCACTGCTGAGTTTAATTTCCCGAGCTACCCCTGTTCATAAAAGTTTCTATATTAGCATCAAAACGTGTTACTAAATAACAAATGAAATGATTTCTCATCTTAACAGATGGATCAACTTGAAGGTTCCTTTCCATGAGGTTTTTGGTGGCATGAGGTGCAATCTCAAGGATGCGGTTCAGATGGCTGGCTTGGTGTGGCAGGGCCGACCTCACTGTGGCCTCGATGATGCCAAGAACACTGCCCGCTTACTTGCTCTCCTCATGCAAAGGGGCTTCAAATTCTCAATCACTGACTCGCTGATGTGTCAATCCACAGAGCACTCCTCCACGTGGAAGCCACCTCAGGAACACCACTCCTTTCCTGCTTTTCACCCTCAAAAGCAGAGGGATCAGCATATTAACCATCCGATACAGGTTCACCATTATTGTTACTGTGGGGTTAAAAGCAGCAAAGGGATGGTTCGTAAGCCTGGTCCAAAGCAAGGGAGCTTCTTCTTTGGTTGTGGGAACTGGACTGCTGCTAGAGGTGCTCGTTGCCATTTCTTCGAATGGGCTTCTTCTTCTCCTTGACTTGGGAGGGAAGGAATGAATTCTATTTCCTTGTGTAAAAAAATGGGAAAGTCGATTGTGTCCTTGAGGAAGCAAACATTGCCTTGGTTGCTTAATGAGGCTTTCGCTTCTTAAAAAGTAAATATTAATAGTTGGCTGAAAAGACGCGTCTGGTTACCGTGTCGGGCTCTCGTGTCGAGGGAGAAAGGATTTGTTAAACTGACTTCTTGTTGACATAAGAGTGAAACAAATTGGGATTGTGAGGGAATGGGTGCTTAGGATGATATGGTTTTACTGCTCGGTCATTGGTAGTATTTATATTAAATAAAACTGTGGGATTCAGATTTCAGACAGTTGCTTGCTTATGCATTTCTATGTGAATGAGTAGCTTTGCTTGCATTTCTGGGTTTAAGTTTTGCTTTACAACTACCAGTTCTCAAATTTCTGTTTTGGTTCAACAATAGATCCTTATGCTGTGTTTGGTAAGAAAAGGTAAAATTTATAGGGAAGTCATGTTGCTGTAATTTTTTGGGTTTGAGGATATCGTTGGGGTTTTCCTGTTGGTGATCTTTTCTTTGGCAAATCTCGCCACAAACCATGATCCAAAACACAAGCATATGTAAATTCTGCCCGTATCTGTAGCTCTTTTGCAGGGTTTTATTTTATCTTTTTCTTTTTAATTTTTTTATTACTCCATGATTTTTCTTATGGATCTTTTTCAAAGATTCTGTTCAGCCGTTTCCAGGCTCTTCCCGGGACTATTTTGATGATCTATACGGGGTGATATTTAAAGCTCATTCAGAACATTAGCCGCCAAACATCGTGTCAATCACATGTCCCTTTTGGTGATTGATACCATTGATTTATAGAACTCGTCGAGAACATTAGGCACACCAAAATTCATCTTAATCCGATACTGTTTAATGTGTTTTTGAAACACATTTAACTCTAAAAAATGGGTGTTTTTTTTTTAATCCAGTGTTGCATTAATTTTTAAATCCATGTTTTTCCGGATATAAATGTGTTTTAAAAAGCACATTAAACGATATCCGATTAACATCAATTTTAACTTAATGTTCTCGACGAGGTTTGAAATATGAACGGTCTCTTTATGATCAAAAGAGACTCGAGACAGGACTCTCCAATCCCTTTTATAAAATGGAGAGGATCCTAATCCTTTTTTGGGCATCTTCAACCCATTTTCATATCTTCATTTTGAGGTGAGGTTTTGCAATTTATGTCGTCTTTTTTCTTTATGGAAAATATAAGAGGGCTTTATTATAGTCTTTTTTAGAGACTTAGGGATGTTCCACAAAAAAAAAAAAAACAGTTTTTTCTAAAAGGCAAAACATGTCATGCCTTGTTCTTCAATAGATTTTAGATACATAAAATCTCACATTTTATGACACTCCAATCTCAACACATAAAATATAAAAGTCATTTTATGAGATTTTCATAAAATCCTCCTAAAATCTATAGGAAAACTACTATATTTTATCAGTTGGGAAAACAAATTCATTTTATCACATCTTCATAAAATGCTTATTTTATAAAATTTTCATAAAATCTACTTAAAATCTATTGGAGAACGAGCCTCATTCTATTACAATAATCCCCTAAAAAATCACCCTCAGCAGAACAATCTCCGAATTTACTTTTGAGTCCCCATCTCTGGAGACCCTACGCCCATTTTGGAGACTGGCTACCGTGCGCGTCCGGCCTGCAACCTGTTTTCTGTACGTAGTAGGAGTGCTATTTGTGTATCGAAACGAAACCACCTACGCATTCGGCGTTTGTACCTGGCGCTCTCTCTCTCGAACGTTTCCTTAACTCGTAGTCTCAATTGTCTTGCTCAATTCGCTCCAGACCTAATCTGGAGGTACAAATTTCCTCTGTTTGTTCCTAGAGATCCGTTTTCAAGGCCGCGTGGTTCAATTCTTCGACATGGTTAGCCTATTTTTCTCCCTTTTTACTTTCTACGCTATGCTATACCTTGCCGCCGAGAAATAGGAATTCAGAACTGTAATTTTCTGCATATTTTTTCTAATTCCAGAATCAAGTAGTAGTAGTAAGTTTCACTGAGTTCAACTCTCTCACTGAATGCCTGTCCAGTGATCACGTTTTCATCTTGTTGCTCGTTTGCCTTGCTGCTGAACTGTATTGGAGCCATTAGGTCGTGCTACAGTACTGGAGCCATTAGGTTAGACTATTAAATACAAGATAGCAAGTGAACCTGTTTTGAGATGGTTAACAAATGCGGTTACCTGTTAATCGGTCGGGCAGATGTTGGATAGTTCGGATATACGGGAATGGATTTGGACTTCGAAGCACAAGGGCGCCGCTAAATAGGACATGAGAATGTGCAAATGGTTGCAGTAGTTCAACTTTTGACTAAAACCATTAGAGAAGAAGATATTTGAAGTAAAAGGACCGTAGAAAATACGACGATTAAAGCACAAACTTACGGAAAAATTGCTATGTACTCACAAAAATACCAGGAAATTTCAACAAAAGTGCATGTGATTATTATTCTGGTAAGTTGGGGGTCCATTCTGGGTGTAGAATGAGAACTATTGTCGTTTACAACATCGTGCAGAATTCTGTAAATTGTAACGTCCTACACAAGCCTTCCATGTCATATGAGTCCCTTCTCTTCTATGAGTATAGAGGTATCAACTATTATAGATACATTAATGTGTCTGAGCCTGTTCCGAATTATATGGGTTCTGAATCATTTATCACTTATATTGCTTTGAGCCTATTTTTCGGCTCGTGCCTACATTCTTTTTAGTTCGTGTTACTGAATTTGGGTACATTTTTTTTTTTGGCGTTGTTATATTTCTGTTTTCATCAGGATATACTGAGGAGGGCCATATTGGAGCCAGGGCCACCCGAAAATTTTGCGCTTACGACAGTCCAAGAAGTTATAAAACCTCAGGTAGTTGCTGAATGTCCCTTCTAGACACATGGAACTTATATTTCAAAATGGCTTGTAATAACATAGACTAGTTTCGGCCTTCAGTTTTTACATATGGCTGCATAAAGTGATGGATTGTACATCGGAATGATATGTAAAATTAGCTTTCGTATTAACGTCTTGTGGTGCTTATAGTAGTGCTTTAGTTTTGCAATGCATATGAAGATATGGTTTTTGTTGTGACCTTTGGATAGTTAATGCAAAAAGGAAATTTTAGGACTTAACACAAATTAGCATCCATTTGAAACTGATATTTTCCCTGAAAGTGCGGGTGAGGATGGGAGGAAGATTCTTCTTCTTCATACAATTACTTTTGCAAGCTCTCTTGATGATTTAAGACTCATAAAGACTCCACACTCTAACTTGTGTGGTGTCTACTTTGGACAAAGAGCCCTGGTTCACTTCTTTATAGTGACTACTGAAAATAAATGTCAATGGTTCAAATAAATTGCTGACATCAGTTTTTGTAAAAAATCACAGTGAGGATTTTTCTCTTCTCCCTCCTAACTTGGTTATGGTCAACTCTTTTTGGCTTTTTTGTTGGTGTGATCTAACTAGGACTGTTGTACTGGTCTTGACAGAAGCAAACGAAGCTAGTCCAAGATGAGAATCAATTGTTGGAAAATATACTGCGGACATTACTTCAGGAGTTGGTGGTATGTGACTCTACGTGATACAGTGCTAACAATTTGTCACTTTAGTAAGGGATCAAACTATGAGTACATGTTACTTGTGCTGTGAGTCAAGGACAAAGTCCATGGTCTATTAACTTTTCTGAATTTCCATCTCAAAATTGAAATGTGGGCAGCATCCGATCAAGTCTTAATTATCTTACATCACCATTTGGAATCATTGCTTCCATATGAGCCATGGGCATTCAAGGGTTATGTTGAAACTTCATCTCGAAGTAAACATCTGGTTGCAGTTTCAGTTGTCATGTAGTTTTGACTGCCAACATTTGGTTACGCCTAAACCTTGCGTGCTTCATGTATATGTGCGGTTATCCCATGTTTGAATTGCAAATCTTTATCGGAGGAATACGCACTGAATATATTTTAGCTGTTTTCTGGAACCCGGAAGAAGTACAAGGATGCTCATATCTCTGATGTCCTGAATGCACATGAAAGTGAAAGTACTGCTAACGATTTTGGAAACAGTCTTTGTTCGTTTAGAATGCCGTATTTGTGTCAAGTGATCTACTTGAATTATGCAATATATCGTTTCTACCAACCTAAATTTCTGCACAATAGAAGAATCCTCAGTCATATAGGAGAGTGTTTTTTTTGAAGATTTTACCTTGGGACATACTCCATCTGTCCCTAATTGCTCGCTCTTTTTGAAGAACTGTGCATTTTGCACGAAAAGTAATGTAGTTATAAGTTTTTTTGGGAAAAAATATTCACCAAAATTTTCTTCTCAATGAGATCTTGAAGTTGGTGCAAAAGCTTTTGGATTTTTTTTTTTCACGCATTACATTATTTTTGTGCGTGCAAAATGCACAATTCCCCAAAAAAGAATGAGCAATTTTTTGGGATGGAGGGATTATATTGCAGAAGTATAGGTTTGATATGTATGTATGACTTGTCTACAAGTTGTTGTATACTTGTATATCTGCTGTACTTATCGACAGTATTGGTTGGTTAGAAGAACATTTACTTGGTGGCGGATATAGCTTTTGTGATGATAAATTCTTACACTTTTTTAAAGTATATTGGCAATCAGGGATTGGACTATTATTTCATGTGTTTTTGAAGTTTGAAGCACACTGATCATAACTCCTTATCATCTGCATGTGATGTACCATGTGCGTTTGCAGCATTTCAGACACATAGATGGTTTGATTTTTTTTTTCCCCGCGTATGGAACATGGTTATCATATTTATAATGGTTATGTGCTTGCATTCTGGTTCAGTCAGCAGCAGTTCAGTTGGGTGAGAAAATTATGGAATATGGGCAATCTATTGTTGATGGAGATGCTACTCAGGGTCAAATTCCCCGCCTTCTTGGTCTGTTTGTACTTTCTTTCACTATATAGTTTGATAAAGCAACGCGTCTTCTCTTGCCATGTTTCTTTTTGCCAATCTAGAGAATGTATTAGAATTTTGAAAAGGAGAAGTCTCTATAGACTGGGGTTAACCCTCGTTCTTGCAAATTAAAGACTTGCTATTAGTCTTTCGGCTTACAAGGAGTGGCTGTCTAATTTTAGGGCAAAAAGGGGCAAAAGACAGTCTACCTGGAGTCTCGATAAACCACCTCAAATTGTGGGTAAATAGGGGGCAAAAGACTGTTCGACCTACTGTCTCCAATCTCCAACAACCTTCTCAATTTTGGGGAAACAATGGGGGCAAAGATAATTCACTGTTCTATTATTCCTTCTACGCGTGTTTGGATCAGGATTTATCAGGGGAAAGGAAATTAAAACTAGCTGCACATCTTCGTTTTTTCTTGGGAACAAACCAAAAACAAAAAGATTTTTTCATTTGACAATTATCTATTCACATTGTCCTCATTTTCCCAACCCAATCAAGCAGAAAATAAAAAAGTTTTTTTCAATTAATTTTGCCTGGCTATGCTTTTCACTTTCCCGTCAGAAATCTAAGATCCAAACCTTGCACTAAGTTTGATGACTTTGGAGACAAACTTGGTAGATTTAGGAAGGATGCCGGAATTCCCTCCGGATAAACATGCAATGGAAGAAGATATGACCAAAAGATTTAACTCTGTCCTTTTATATCTTCTTTCCATGGTTCTGGTTCTTGGGTTTAGGGATACCAGCGATACCATATTGTGAACGTTCACACTTCACATTAACCTATCTTCACCAGACCACTTTCTTTAGATACTCAAAAACTGTGAAAAAGTTTCTTAGAGCACTTTGTCAGTATGCAGTAAAAACGCTTTTATGTCCTTTGCGATTAAACTTTGAAGTTAGTTTTTACTGCTCTTATTTAGTAAAAACTGCTCTTTACCCTCAGGATTGGACTAATGGACCCTAAAAGTAAAAGGATTATATCGGAATGTACCTGAGATAATTACGTCTCTCTCTCTCTCTCTCTCTCACGCAAGTGCACCCATTCTTTTTTCTTTTGTAGACATTGTACTGTATCTTTGTGAGAAAGAACATGTTGAAGCTGGTATGATCTTTCAGTTATTGGAAGATTTGACGGAAATGTCTACTATGAGAAATTGCAAAGACGTCTTCAGGTATATAGAGAGTAAACAAGACATACTGGGCAAGGTAATGTGTGGATTGTAACCAATTGGTACTGTTTTCACTTAGTTGGGTACTTTATTTAGTTTTCTTTATTTATCTACGTTTTTATTTGCTTGATGTTCTGAAGTTGTAGTTTTATGCTATGTTTAAGGTTTCTCTCTCAGAAACAATTGTTCTTATTCTTGCTTATATGCTTGCATACGATAGCCAGAACTGTTCGCACGAGGAAAGCTTGTGATGTTGAGAACATGCAATCAACTTCTTCGACGCCTTTCAAAGGTATACTCTAAGTATGACGGCCCCCTTTCCTTAATAGTTTTCCTTTTGCAGTTGTAATCTATGGCAGCAGCACTGTAATTCGTCACTAGTGCCAGATAACTGAAAATCAACCGTTAATTCACAAAACATTAAACTAGTTGCACGACTAGATCTAAAGAACTATCATCAGAACCTATATATATGCATGAAAACGGAGGGTAGTTACGACACAGTACATAATATTGGTAATTGGAACAGTCTTCAGACATGATAGTTTTCTCTTTCTGTAATGCAGAATATTAATTATTCGGTGACATTATCTCAAAGGTCAATTTTATAGTTATTAACATTCGACAAGATAGAGACAGTAGGAGAAACCAATTATTTTCCTTCCACCACAATTTTGAAATTGTGGGCAAGGAAAAGTTATGAAATTCTGATCATTTCCATTAATGGTTCAAAATCTGAATTTGTAGGCCAATGATGTCGTGTTTTGTGGACGAATAATCATGTTCCTTGCTCATTTTTTCCCATTATCAGAACGCTCAGGTATATATAGTCACTTATTCATGCTGTTTGCTCTGGTATGGTTTATCTTCCTTTTTCCTCTCTTGGATACCATGTTAATTGTGAGCTTTTGTCTGGCTGTAGCTGTCAATATAAAGGGAGTTTTCAACACATCAAATGAGACAAAATACGAGAAAGAAGCTCCTGAAGGTAACAACCCCCCCCACAAAACCCCAATTCGACATCTGCTATGCTGTATAGCTGATTTGGACAAAAGATAGGATTTTTGTTTACCTTCATTTACTAAACTATTCCACCCTTGCCTTCCCAAACAGGCATTTCTATTGATTTCAACTTCTACAAAACCTTTTGGAGTTTACAGGTGAGTAGATCAAGCGTAGAAGGGAAGATTGGATTCATAATTTGGTTTTTCCATTCTGACCTGATGACTTTGGCCTTGTGGTGGATTTTTTTTTGATTTGGGGGAGTGTTTTTTGGTTTGGGGTGGTTTGGGTGAGTGTTTTTTGGTTTGGGTAATTATCCTCCTTTCTATTGTATATGGGTAGTTGAGTTATGTTTAATATCATGGGCCACAATTGGACAGTCTCCATCAAAGATACTGTCTGTCTCTATGATCTATTGTATCTTTTCCTCATAAATGTCGGTAATCATATCGCTAGACTGCATGAAGTGTCACCCAGTAAGCTGACCTAAATAGGACCAGTTCTGGACTTAACATATCTCAGCATGTACATTCAATGCGATGATGAGTCTAATAGATTGAAGATTGGTTCATTTTTATATGTTCCCTGTCATGGTCTATGTTTTTCAAGATGTGCTTTTGTGTTCGGCTGATAAATACTGAGGTACTTCCTTTTGGCCTTTTGTTGATACTATTTTTGGGTGAATTCCAAATGGAAACCGCCATGAACAAAGGAAGAAAAGGATGTTACTATGTCAGTATATAGGTTAAATAAAAGATAATGCAGATCCACCATGTATTTTATTTTTTTTGGTTGTTCAGATCTTTAGAATGAACTTCTGATGACAAGGGATCAGATTTAAGTGGCAGGATGAAATGGTTTCATAACCATCTAATAGGAGTATATCGTGTATGTAGCTTCGGGGCACTGGTTTCGCGTAGCTATTTTGAGCTTCATTTGTGCTGCAGTATTAGCTTCAATGGCTACAAGTTGACGGCTCTGTGGCTTGAAACCAATTCTGAAATATAACCTTGTTGTAGGAGGGTATCAATTAGTAAAGAGATTGATGATATAACAATTACTCCTGTTGCTCTACGTCTTTCTTTTCTCTTCTTTTCCCCTAATTAATCATGTTTTTTGGTTGGGCTTCAGGAAACTTTTTGTAACCCTTCTTCCTTGACCCTCGCTCCCGCAAAGTGGCAGAAATTTACATCCAGTTTGATGGTACATCTGTTCTCTGCATCTGGACTTTTACTTTGGGCTTTTTTCCCATTTATCTCGTGCAGTTCTGTCCAAAGTTATGCAAAAATGCTTTTGTTGAATTTTGGAATCTGTAGATCGTGTTGAATACCTTTGAAGCTCAGCCTTTAAGTGATGAAGAAGGTAATGCTAATAGTCTCGAGGATGAGGCTGCCACCTTCAGCATAAAGTATCTAACAAGCAGTAAACTGATGGGTCTAGAGGTAATGCAGTTTGCAGAGTTTTGAAGACCTTTTAGAACAGATTTAAGTTGTTTTCAGCTATGATTCTAGATCCTGATAATTTCTTTGCCTTTGTTTGTGCCGCTCAGTTGAAAGATCCAAGTTTTAGACGCCATGTCCTTGTGCAATGCCTTATTTTGTTTGACTATCTTAAGGTAATGCTTATTCTCGCTTGTTTATGTTTGCTATTGTGTGAATGCAACACACATTAATAAATGTGGTTGTTCTAGGGTGGATCCAAAGTGTAACTGCACTCTGTGAATCTGCCTTGTACCTTGCGTAAAGTATCAGATTTTGTGTGCTTCTCTTACTTCTTGTTTGGTTATTATATATGGCTTGTTCTAAAGTTGCTTAGTATGGCTGTTCAAGTGACCAAATAACTAGAAGTTGACCAGCCCGACCCCAAAAATAAGCCAGCGGAAGCTCTGTAAATAACCTTAGCAGGTTCACTGTGCTTTTGAACTTTTAGATTTTTTTAAGTATTGGGTCGTCTGTTGGTCCTTGGGTTTCTAAATTTCACCGTTTAATCCAACATGATTTACTGATTTTTTCGCAGATACCTGTCAATTTGAGTTGCCCTTGAGACTCTCTCTCTCTCTCTCTCACACACACACACACACACACACTCGCTCTGTCATTTGAATTTCAAACATCCAACCCAAGAGTCGAGTGACTCTTAAGTGTATCAGCCTGTCTCTGCAGATTTTTGGGGTTAATCTGGGTTTGTCATATCATTGTGTTCATTAACATCAATTGGTTAATCTTTTAGTCACGCTCTCTCTCTCTCTCTCTCTCGCGTGGATATGGTCCTTTGTTTCGGTTGCCGGGTGTCAGGAAATGCTTGTTTGGTGCTGCATTCTCTGTTCTTCCCCCCCTCCCCTCTCTCTCTCTCTCTGATCAACACAGACTGCCAGTCTGCCTGATTAAGTTGTTACTGGTGGCTCTGAACAATGATGAATCCAGACATACTCGAGTTGTGAATGTCCCATTGGTTAATCACAGCTTGTGGTTCTGGGTTCTCTTTTGCAGTTGTTTGTCTGTGCATGGAAGTTAGAGAGTGTAAATAAAAAATTGTCTATCTAGAGTGATGAGGTTGCTGCTTAAGATAATATGACTATTGTGGTTTAGATAAATACTTGACACTTACTTCGTGTGTAGTTCACGTGTAAGTTGTACCAAATTTCATAGGTTGTTGAAGATGAAAAATTTAAGAATTTTATGGGCATTGTTCAGTACATGTACATGTACATGCTTCTTCTTTTTGCTCGTTGTCACACATTCCATGTGTGTGAACTCTTTAACTACAGCTTCCTTTTTTCAACATGCCTATGCATTGAAGGATTTTCTTAATTGTAGGCCCCAGGGAAGAATGACAAAGATTTGCCATCCGAAACAATGGTCAGTGATATTTGTTGGTTTTTAGCTTTACTACCTGAGTTTTTTTTTTTGTCGAAAAGTACTCATTCTTATAAAGCCCAAACGAAAGAATACAAAGTCCAAGTGGCATTCCCCAGGTCATTACAAAGACTAGCAACACACAGGAAAACCAGAGCCTATACACAGCTATACAAATCTAACTTTTGAATTCCTACCGCCTAACCTTATACTGAAGCATGAAAATGCTGGGCAATGCCCTAGCTTCTACACAGATTCACATTTTCTTGGGATGGGTTTGTCATCCTAAGAGAGCTTAAAAAATCTCTCAAGTAAGTTCACAATGTCTAATGTACTACCTGACCTTTTGCATGTATTACTTTAGTTTCTGTCTAATTTGGTCGATATAAAAGTGAAAATAGATATGAAGTACTATGTGAAATGTTCAGAAACAGCAAATTCTGAAAAATAAAGGGAATGAGAAATGAAAGAAACCATTATGTTCCGGCAAATAAAGATCAAGTCACTGCTCCTAAGTTTTGAAGAATACTTGTAACTGACTTGATTTGCTGCTTTTGGTTTTGAAAATTTCCAAGTGCCTATGCATGCGGAGGATTGGAATGTGAAGATCACAGATATGCATGGTGTGTATGTTGCTAAGTTTAGAGCAATTAATGAACTTTTGATAAAGTAGATAGAACAATCAGATATTTATTAAGCTGGAGGCCAGGTCTGTTCTTGTTTATATGGTAGGGATGATTGATCAAAGCACTTAAGTCATGGTGAGCACTATTTCTTGGAGGTGGAGTTGACATCAAACTTTATCCAACCCCAACAAAAAATCAGGCCTATTTTCCCATTAACCAGTCACAGTTACAGAATTTGAGATCGGTTTAACCTAATGCAAATCGATGTACCTTTTTCCATAGCAAGAACAAAACACTTGCTTTGTATTTCCAATATTCAATTCGGATGTATCTCAAGTGGATCTTTTCCTATCCAGGCAGAGAGTTTTTGCTTTGTATTAACCAGTTATCCTTTGTGATTCTAGAAGGAAGAAGTAAAATCTTGTGAAGATCGGGTAAAGAACCTTCTGGAAATGACTCCACCTAAAGGGAAAGAATTTCTGGGTAGTATTGAGCATATATTAGAAAGGGAAAGGAATTGGGTATGTTTCTCTCTCTCTCTCTCTCTGTGCTAGTTTACTTCACCAATATTATTAATGCGTTGTAACTTATCTTGTTTCCTTTTTTGAGTGCTTTAGGTGTGGTGGAAACGTGATGGTTGCCCACCATTTGAAAAACCACCAATAGAGAAGAAATCGGTTCAGGATGGAGTAAAAAAGCGGTAAGCATGTTATTTGGTGTCTGAATTTGTTTTTGTTACTATTGTGACATTTTTCTTTCTTCATTAAACTTACATGTTTCATAAGGGTAGAAGTAGTATAAAATATACAAGACACCTGCTTGATGTATATTTATTTTGTCATACCTAGGAGGTAGCTGACAAGGAATCTGTGGATGATAATTCAAATTCTATGTTCAACTGACGTGGTATCAGTGAAGTGAAGCTAGTAGTATAATACTAGAGTGTTAGGTGTCCATTGCAAGCATTAACATAATGTTTACACAGAATACTTAATGCGTAAAAGTGGAAAAAAAGGATCACTATTCTGAAAATACAAACTGAACAAATTCTACATGAATAAAAGGTCAAAACCCGATAACTGCAGCCATCCAAGAACTTCACCAGAATGAGTCTTATAGTTCTGATCGTACAATTTTTATAAGCCCTGTTGCAACGTCCTATATTGTGGTTTGGTTACTGATGACCGCCTGATATACAGATTTTCACTTGGTGAACTCAAAAAACAGAAAAAGGAACTGGAAAAAACCACCTAACTCTCCTAGAGATTAAGCACTAGCCGGCTAGCCACCATGTCCCTATACCCCCCAAAGATTGAAAAGACTTGCGTCCATAAATCGCTATCAACATCACAATGGAACTTAAGGTAATATACCTACTCTTGGCCATTCGACAGTTGCAAAACCAGGTAGGAGGATCCCACATCATCTACAATGGAGGATCAGACAGTTAGGCATGTATTTGGTACACCATTTCTCCAACTTAGATCTGTCATTGTGCCCCCACACCACACACCCACACTTCCACTTCTTTGATGGGAACTTGTGCATCACTCATCAGTTGTAGCACATCCCTCAGTAATGGTGTCTTCTTTATCTGCTTGCAAAAAAAAAAGGTAACTTGATGGGCGTCTCAGGATAGATAGTGTACATTTATTTATTACCATGTATGGACTGATTGACAGGCTGCCTAAACACAGTGAATTTATTTATTTTTCCCGCTTTGAAGAGGTTATCAGCAGGTGTGGTTGCTTTTCAAACAAGTTTTGATAGTTTATCAGCAGGTGTCGTTGCTTTTCAAACAGTACATCAAGAAAAGACGACCAAAACAACTATAACCCCATAGCATTAGGGGGAAAAATCCTACCAGTAACTCTCCAAGCTGCAGCAACGGATGAGGCTTTGACCCCTCTCCAAGAGCTAAGGCAGGCACGGATATTATCTGTAACAAGGCCCTGCAAAGAAGAGCAATCCATGCTTGGATTCTTAAAAATTCCCCCGTTCCTCTCCTTCCACAGCCAATTAGATAGTTGCAGCAGCTTATGCTCTGATTCTTAATGGCACCATATTGTTGTGTTTTCACAGCAGCTTATGATCAATATGGATATGCATTGACACATTCGGCTGTGAAATCCTTCTTGGGATTTGATATTTTGTATGTTTTTTAGGTCTGCTTCTGAATTTCCCTATTTTTTTTCTTCCACTCTGCAGTAGGACACGGTGGAGACTAGGTAATAAAGAACTCGCACATTTGTGGAAATGGGCAGATCAGAATCCGGTATATTTTCTTTTGCTAGTACTTTGAGCAGTTCTTGACCGTCGATATATAAAGCAACTGTTGAATATCAGCTTTTGTGCTTTGATAATTGATTTGCAATACATCACAGTTTGAAATTCCCCGCTTCACAGTCTTTGTCCTGTTGGTAGATAAGCAATGTTTGGGACCATTTTACCAGTTGGCCGACCTGGATATCCTAATTGGCAACCCCTTTAATCACACATATTTAACATTTAATCACGCACCAAAAGACCGAAGAGGAAGGAACTGTGGAATGATGCAGTTCAAATTTCTTAAACTTCTTAATAAATATCAGAACATGATAATGTTGTGTAACTATTGCTCGTTAGATCAGAAATTGTTTAAAAAACATGTTCCAATTTGGCCTAATGGCGTGGTGTAGATACCATGACAAATACATTATGCTGGATGAGATTAAAACCTATGTTTGGAAAAATGGACTTTAAATGGCAAGCTTGATGCACATTGTGACATCTTAGGAAAACCATCTATTGGCAGGGTGTTGTGCTCAAAGTGAAGTGGGCTGGAACCTTAGAGAAGGCCGCTGACCCATAGGATGTAAGTTGTAGAAGTTCAAGCTTATGGCTTCATTTTTGTTTGTTAAAAACAGAGGTAGCAAAACAAAACAAAGCAAACCGAGCCTTAACTCAACCAATTTGGGTTGGCTACATGAATTCCTTGTCTCCATTGAGTTCCGTAGAGGGCATTGTGTTCCATGATTTCCAAGAAACCTTGGTATTTTCCACCTCTAAAGTTAATTTTGGCCACCCTTCTTCTTAGTGCTACCATCTATGGTAATCAATCACCCTAATTACCGCATTGACCGATCTACCATAGACAAGTCAAAACCACCTTAATCTATTCTCTATCTTCTTATCTTCTATTGGTGCTATCCCTACCATTCCATTAAGGTTTTCGTTTTGACAAAAAGACCCGGAAGTTGTTGGTGTTAGTATGGTGTTGAGAAATTAGGAAAATGGGAAATTGCAGCAAGACTAGGATTCTTGTTTGACTAGGAATTTATGAGGGTACTTAAGTACCATCTTTGAAAGGGAAAATTTTCTTTGCTAGATGATTGCCCGAAAGATTGGTGGCGAAGGGTAGGGACGTAGTAATGGTGTAAGAGTAGCATCATGAAAGTTTTAAAATCTCTTGGTGAATTAAGGAACTTACAGTCAAAAGTTAGCTTTGAATACTTTGGCTTTGGTTCAACAGAACAAGAGGAAGTGGAGTTGTTCTGTCTAATTTTACCAGTAGGTTTTGAGTTCTCCGTGGAGTAAAAAACCTAGAGTCAAAACTAAGCTTGAGATAGTTTGGCTTTGGTCAGGATAACAAACAGGTGCCTTATGTGCAAGATGGCCAACCGTTGCAATAACGAATCCAGGCCAGAGTACTGACTACAAGTTTGCCAACTTTTTGACTTTCAAAAACAAAAACCACTCTTTCAGTCCACATTTTAATTGAGTTTTGGAACCGTTTGGATTCTGTATGTTTAAGTTAATCAGCAGGGGTCACCGATTCTCATCGTTGTCTCAGTGGGAATCAATGTGGGTCGCCTATCTAAGTTTTCATTAGGTTAGAGGGATCTTCCTTTCTTTTTTTTTTTTTTTTTTTTTTTTTTTACGTATTTCCACAGGTTATTTCATGTCACGTCGGTGCTTTGTAGTTCTGTATTGTCGTTTTACCCTCTAATGCCTTATTTCTTAACATCCCAGAATGCTCTTACTGATCCTCAACGCGTGTGCACTCCTGCAGTCACAGAATATTGGAAACCATTGTCTGAAGATGTAAGCACTCAAAAGAGCCTAATAAAGTCATTCTAGAATATGTTGTTTCGTTCCAGATTTCCTATTTTTTTTCCCTTATTCCTTGATGGTCTTTAGCATTTTTCTTTTTTCCTTTTCTTTTCGATGTGAAAATTTGTTATTTGAGTAAAGTTAAATCTTCTTACAGATGGATGTAGCTGCTGGGATAGAAGCTGAATATCACCACAAAAATAATCGGGTTCGTTTTGCTTCATCTTCTTTTTGCTTCATATTTTGATTTTCAGGGAAGAGGAATGATTAGGTGTCCTCTTTTCCCCTCTGATAATATTGCATGGTCTCAACACATGGCTTCATTCTTTAATTTCCTTGTTTTCTTGTGACATGCTTGTGAAATCATACTGTATAAAACATCTGAAGTTATATTTCTTGTGTTTGTTTACGATTTCATTACATTTTGATTGGTATGTAATTCGTCTATTCAATCAGACAAGTTTTGGAAATGCCTTAACTCGTTTTCCAAATTGCCATCACTTTCTGTTTTTATCTGCACTTTTGAAATTATTACTTGGTACATGTTGTTGCATGGTTTCTTTTAATCAAGTCCATTGAATACTAACCTCTCGCACCTTAGTTAATTTTTCTCTAGCAGTGTTATGTTGTGGCTTAGAAGTCCTCACATCTCCGTGTCTTAGGATGGGCAAGGGTTCTATTGCTTTTTTTGAAGCAAGAAGCAGTAAGCAAAGTGTGTACCAAACGGGCCTAGTTCACCTAATTTACGGATAAACTAGGGGTTTGTCTATGACTAAGCTATCAAAGAAAGTTGTTCTATTCCAGCAAGATATTATGTTCATATTTCTAAAAGCTGAGATACAAGGTTATGACCAGGATATTTCCAAGATGCTGTCTTCTGAACATGCTATTTCCAAGGGATACAACAATCACAACGTTATCACATGCTGTTCGTGTTAAAATAATATAATCGGTCATATTATGAATTAAAACTAGTTGTAGTTCTTATTAGTTGCAATGTCGTAATATGCATTCACTTTTGTCCTGCAGGTGTATTGCTGGAAGGGTCTTCGATTTTCTGCTCGGCAGGACTTAGAAGGCTTTTCTAAGGTATCATTTATCTTACCACTATATATTTGATAGCTTGTGTGGCAGGAAAACAATCTCCAAAAAACTGATATTAGGGTTTTCTTTCTCTCTTCTTCTTCTGGCAGTTTACTGAACATGGTATCGAAGGTGTTGTGCCTCTTGAACTTTTGGCGCCGGATGTGCGGTCCAAATATCAAGCTAAACCAAGCGAGAGATCCAAACGTGCTAAAAAGGAAGAAACTAAAGGTGCTGGACATCAAGCAGAAGAAAGCCAGGTAATTAAGAGTAGAACCTAGACTTTCAGTTTTGTTTTGGTTGGATGTGGCGGTATAGGCTCTCCGCAAAGAGTAGAGAGCTGATGCCGTATGTTTGCAGGAGTCTAAAATGATTGGGGTCTCATAGGAATGTCGTTGGAGCCGTATGTGGGGTATGGTGGGTGGATTAGATACGCATGGGTGCGGATTTTGGCTTCTTCGCTTCACTTTCTTCTTGATTATTAGTCTTTAATCTCTGCCTTACTCTCCATAAATCTACGACCCAAACATAGCCGAATGTCAATCTCGTTTATGGGAAACCTATAACATCTTGAACATTCCCACTTCACTTATCCTCTTCGGTTGTTTCTTTTTTCCCTTAAAGTTTGTGACACCGGCAACTGAGATTGACGGTGAAGGAAGTAGAGCTGACCTCGAAGCATCAGCAGCACCAATGGACACTGATGCAGCAATGACAGAGAATATCTCCCGGGGTGGAACTCCAGACGAACACCAAAAGCAAAGCTCAGATATGGAGCCCGGACAGATAGAAGCAGATGGGGAAGGAGAGACGGGGATGGTAGATGGAGAGACAGATGTAGAGGTTGACTTGGATGCAGTCGGCTAAGACAAACTCGGAGTCAGATGAGAGTCTTTGTTAACGCCCGGAGCTCAGAAAGCTACAATATTTAACAATTCAATGACCAGAGGCTGATTATTGATTATGAAGGCTAAAGGCACTGTAATTTCTTTATAAAAAGGAAGTCCCTCAAGAGTTTTTGAGTTGTATTCAGCTTTCCGTTATATGAATACCCTTCCATCTATCAAACCGCAACTTTTCTTTTTTAATTAAATTATTTTCTTTCCCGGGGTAGGTGTGATCAAATATACGCATAATTTGTTCTTTTTAGATTTAAGAAAGGGTGCAGATAATGCCGTAAGTACGTTATTTTAGATATATTTTCCTTAAAAAACTGAAAACATATCAAATACAGTACATAATTTCTAGGTTCTTTTCAAAAGCTCACATTGTTGCTTGTCCATGCTACTGTCCGGACGCTTGTTTTTGCCTATAAGCTCACATCAAAACGGTTAAGTTTTTCTTCAATTTTTCTCATTTTTGTGGTACCCTTGTTCAGAAGGTGCATCAGTTTAGTGTTGCTGAATATGAGGACTAAGAAACTAATGAAGAAGCGTAAAGGATATATTAGTCACGATATTATCTTGAATGGTTTCGCTCTTACCGTCACAAGCCTCCCAGTACTCTCTTCTCGTCCACCATCACCCCACATCTTTTCCCTCTTTGACCACTGCACAACTAGCTTGACACAATCACTGTGTTCAAACATGTTGTAAGAACCAAGATAGGCAGAGCCAGGATTCTCATATGGTTGGGACAAATACTTGAGTAGTAGTTAGAGAAATGACCAATGTTGTAGTTTCAGTGAGTTTCTTGGTGCAATTTCTTAATATTTGTGGGTCATATTTGTAAAATAAGAAAAATCTATGTAGACTTGGTAATTTTTGGTATCAAGTGGGGTCCATTCTTGCCACAATATAGGTCCGCCCCCGAAGGTAGGACTTTCAAAGGGGTACATCTTTATTCAACGAGTTAAACAGGTAAGGGAGGTCAATGTGATTATGCCAATATAATTGGTATTCCTATATAAATATTCATACGTGGGGCACTTGCACAAGATAACGGTGGTCTCCTCACGAGTCTTGGCTTTGCCAAGTTCACTCCCACAGACCCCAATTTTCCAGAAAAGGGTTCATCGTTGCAAGAAAAAAGAAACATTACAATCCACTCACGTAAAAAAGTGGAATTACCTTTCCGTATCGAGGATCCTAAATTCATAATGAAAATCAATATGAAAGATTCAATCAATTACTTATATTTATCAGATTGAGTTGAATTTTCAAAAGGTCTTTTGAATAATTATTTTTAAATTATTGTATGGCTCAGATTATCGGTGTGGGATCCGAAGTGGGCCCCACACAAACCATCCCTAACCTGCACACGAGAGAGAGAGAGAGAGAGAGAGAGGAGTAAAAGGATGAAGTGAGCTGCCTAAATTGGATCAAACGATGCTCTTTCTAGGGCGCTGAAGCGTGCAACGAAGTTCCCTCGCCACATGGTCTTTCGAATAATTGTTTCTAAGGCACTGGTTTTAAGTTTTAACGCCCTAGTGGTTAGGCCGCCCCGTTCTTTACAACTTTTTCTCCTTTCAACTCCTTTTAAACCCTATTTTTCATGCGGAGTGCATCATCGATCATCTTGTAATTAATGGAAATTGCTACAATACACACCCCTTATTTGGGTGTACTATATGCACCTATTGTGTGGTCCAGATTGTGCCACCTCATCAGCAATCGTAACATTTTTTAGTTTTTCGTAACTTTTCAGCAATATGATTCGTAACATTTTGGTGTGTCTTGTAACTTTTATAAAAAAAATTCGTAACTTTTACAAAAAAATCGTAACTTCTACAAAAAATTCGTAACTTTTGTAGGGGTGTGTATGATGCACACCCAAACAAGGGGTGTGTATTGTAGCATTTTCCGTAATTAATACTCCAACACATAACACGTCCCGTCTTGCTTCATTAACGACAGCAAACAATTACATACTCCACATGTTTGCAAAGCAACATGCACTTAGACAATTGTTTTAAGCTTTCGCACAACATCTCATGCATGCATGTCGACAATTGTTTAGAAGTACTCAGTCCACAATATCACTCGGTCTAGTAGTTTTAATTTTGTGCCAATCTCACCACCACCCAACTCAATATCACTCGGTCTAGTGAATATCACTCGGTCTACTGTAAAGCAGCTGCTAGGGTTTTGCGAATTCTATATCCATCTTTTGAAATGTCAATCACTCAGTTGATCGAAAACAAACACCAAAGCGTCGATGAACAAGATCATAGCGACGAATGCAAGAAACTCCTCCTCTCTCTACCAAGAGAGACAGGTTGGAGGACCCCTCACCTCTATTGGTTCCAAAACTATTGGTGCCAACCCAAGGAGATTCAGGCCATAATCTCATGCCAAAAACACTTTCATGCACAAGACACCGATATCGTTCTGTCCACCATCCCAAAATCAGGCACCACCTGGTTAAAAGCCCTAGCATTCGCCATCGTCAACCGCAAGCGGTTTGGCATGAACAAGAACCATCCCTTGACCACATCCAACCCTCATGATCTTGTTCCTTTCCTTGAATACAAGCTCTGTGCAAACAACGACCAACTTCCTGACCTCTCCCGGCTCTTGCAGCCGATACTTGTCGCGACTCACGTGCCTTACTCAGCGTTGCCGGACTCTGTAAAGGAGTCTGGCTGCCGGGTTGTGTATATTTGTCGGAACCCTTTTGACACTTTTGTCTCTCAATGGCATTTCTTGATGAAAGTGTGGCCTGAGACAATGGGTCCACTTTCTATTGAAGAAACCTTTGACATGTATTGCAGGGGAGTCATAGGGTTTGGTCCATACTGGGCCCACATGCTGGGGTACTGGAAAGAAAGCATAGAGAGGCCCCACAAGGTGTTGTTTTTTGAAGTATGAGGAGATGAAAGAAGAACCAAGTTTGAATTTGAGAAAATTGGCTGAGTTCTTGGGGTATCCATTTTCAATGGAGGAGGAGAAGGAAGGGGTTGTTGAGGAGATAACAAGGCTGTGTAGCTTTGAGCACATGAAGGAGTTAGAAGTGAACAAGAGTGGGAAGGCTATTTTGGACTTTGGAAATGAGAACCTGTTTAGGAAAGGTGAAGTGGGTGATTGGGTGAATTATCTGACACCATTGATGGTTGAGAGACTTACTAAACTTATGGAAGAGAAGTTGGGTGGTTCAGGTCTGACATTCAAGCTCTTGTCTACAAGAACTAGGCTCAAAGAACAAAAAGTTTAATGCCTTGAAATGTGTTTTGATCTGTAGCTGCTGGAAGTGTTTTATGATCAAGAAGGACTTTACCGGAAACAATAATTTCGTATTGTATACTTGCCATCTTAATTTTCATACCAAACTTTGTTAAATGATTTCGATCTCATTTTTGATAGTTTGAGTCACCCATGATCTTAACGAATGTTCAGCATATAAGATTGTGACACATTTGGTGAGTAATGCTCCTCTTCCAACTTAAGTGCGTGTGTGATTTCAGTGCATTTTCTGTGCAAAATGCTCTGTACGGGTAGCACTGTCCCACCAAAATGGAGAATAGGTAAATGTTGGCAACACATAATTCAAAGGTTTTTGTTCATATATGTCCTAGGGGCGCATAATCCAAAATGGAGAAGAGGTTTCCAGGTGCTTGGTCCCCAAATGCTGCATATCCCATGCATCCACAAAGCATATAGAAAGCAGTGGTAACACCAACACTTATAAGGTGGCACAATCCAGCCTTGATGGACGCCAATCTTTCCCTAGAAGGCTGAGCCATGTCAAAATACTGTGCTTGAAGAGGCGTCAGAATGCTCAGAAGCCGGTGGTGGCGGCCATCAACGGAGGTGGAGGAACGCTGGGCTGGTGGTGGTGATTGACAGAGGTGGGAGAACGCTGGTGGTGGTTGAAGTCATGGTGGTGGTTGTAGTCGCCTGACCTGTCTCTCCTCTGTATCGATGTCCAAGAAGTAAAGAAGAACGAGATGGTGCTTTATGTTTTTTTTTTTTATAAAAAAAACATGCCAAGTGGTGGGTTCCGGTGACAACCGGTTGCCATTTTTTTTGATTTTTATATTCCAAAATTTTCTCATATCCATATGAGATTTTGTAGTCCTTTTTATTGCGTTTTGATGTTCCAATATTTATTGTTGTGATAAACGATATGAGTGTTTATTTTACTAAATATGAGATTTTGTGATCGTCCATACGAATTGCGCACCCTATGCCAAAAGGTAGGGCGTGTATAGTAGCAATGCTCTTCATTACTTACTGGAGACAGTATGGATTTGCTTGATACGTTTCCAATTGTTTCTAGGAGCAGAGATTGTAAAGAGGTTTGGCATATGTGGCTTAGTGCTGAATCATAATATTTCCAATCATTGAGTAATGCTTCTGTTTTTCCACCTTGTATGAGTTGTATCCTTCGGCTCAGTTAATTCTTGTTATATTCTTGTGTTTTCATGCCCTTTCCATTCCATCCACAGCGTAATCATGAGTTTTCATGTTGCCCTAGAAAATAGTAAGTAGTTCGAGGAAATACCTTCCATCACCACTTTGCATTGTAAAAAAACACAACTACTCTCCTGAACTCAAATGACGGGCTTAAGTCTTTTATAGCATTCAGCATTGCACCTGTAACTCTTCCTTTAGAGCGGTGGCGGGGAGCGACATGATGTTCCCAAACCTTGATAGTCACTTGCTCATGATGCGATTAAAACCTATGACTTGATATCAATTGTCAGAATGACTATCACTATTTATCCTAAACGTTGTTGGTGCCAAAAGAAGTGTAGCGATTGGGTCCACAACGGTCCATTAGGCTTAGCCCTGGCCCTTAGACATGCGAAAGACCACTCACGGGTCACCTACCAAAAGTGAGAAAAGCGAATGTGGATTGAACCGATTCAATCCCACCGAAAGGAATATGCCCTCAGCGGCAACCAGCTCGGCGTCGTTAGTGACGAATATCTAAGTGAAGGTCATGTAATGCCGCCAACTGTTGGGTATGGTGGGCAACCATTCGGTACAATCCCACGGCTGTATCATAGTGATTCCTGAGAAGCCTCGCATGGGCCGACGGGCTCCAGACGGTCTCCCTGCTCACTAGCTGCCGTTATCCAACCGCCGAGCGTAACCTAACCCGAGTCGTTGGACTACAGATCCCTCAGGCCTCACTGCCTATGGCTCGGCCCGTGACAAACCATTAATGGTGCCAGGCAACAAGCTAGAAGGCTTTACCTGCAAGACCACGTGATTAACTGGGGAGTCCTCCCAAACCAATTGGCTTATGAGGTCTACCAAACGTGACGTCAGCCGAAGTATTGGGTCTACCCAAGATATTCTAGCTCGTCCACATGGAGAATTAGGTACAGACAACGCCGCATGAAGTGCATGAGGGGCGTGGCAGTGGCGGAGCCACATGGGAACCAGTGTGGGCCTGTGCCCATACTGGATTTTTCGAGCAGTATTTTTTTTCTTTTCATTTTTGTAGAAAAATATAAATTGGTATATCATTTTTTTTATACTTACGAAAAACTAATTAGTGCTCTTGGGAAGTCATTACTTGGTGTTATAATGTAATTCTCATGCTCATATTTATGTGGGACTCAAGATTAAATATATGAGTTACACCTGAATATATGATGAGCGCCCATAAAAAATGTGATGGAGAAGAGAGTTAGGGCATCGTCATGGCCCCAGAGCCACTGAATAACTTATTACTCACAAACAAGTCTCTATTCACTAAATTTTGCCTCGAAACTACATGTTTACAGACCCCAGACATCCTTTGACTCGAACCCCAGACCTCTCCCTTGGAAGCCAAGAAGTACAACCAAATAGGTTTAGAGGTACACGTGTCCATAAAATGTAAGTGAAGCGAGACTCATTTTAAATGAAAATTAAGACATGTTAGAAATTCTTTAAGAAGAGATTTTTTTCCACAACAAAAGTAATGGCGTTTATGAATTGTGCCCTCACAGACCCAATTTTCTAGCTACGCCACTGGGGCGTGGTAGACACTGAGACACGCCACTCCTCACCTATAAAAGAAGCACTCACCTACCACACTCTGGATCCTCTCTCGAGCATTCAATAGCATTCAACTCCCTCATAGCTCTCTTTCTCTCTAAAAGCTTTTTGGTTTACTCCACCTTTTTCGGTCACTTTTGACCGTCGGAGTGCCTTTCCAGACCACCACCGTCCCGGCTTGGTACTAACGCGGGTGTTCGATCAGGTCACCTTCTCAAGCCAACACTTAGGGTTCCAGCAAGGTTCAGAAATCCCATCACCTCTCCGTACTGAACCAAAAAGACCAAAGGGATAACTCCAGTGAAACGCCTCCCACCAAAAGAGTTCTATTCAAGTATTTTACGTCATTGGACATCATACCTGTTATTTTGTTTTTAGAGGGGTCACAAAGTAAAGAAATGTCTTCCCCACGGAACCATTCTCTATAGTCATGTCACAAGGTATTGTTGTTAGGTATTAATACTTAAAACCACCTTCTGACAACAATCCTGGACCTTCATCCAAACATTATGGGAAAATTATATCAGAACCATTGATTGTGTCATGGACCCTTCGATCGATCAACATCACCACACAAAACCCCTAGACAATACATGTCCTTATTTATGGAGAGGTTTAGAAGCTTGCTTTTCATGTTTTTTCAAAGCAATTACAACTCATAGGGGATCTCTCTGCTGCTTAAGGTCCCCTATTTTCTGAAGACAGAGATCCCCTCCAACAAGTGAATTTTTGCAGCTTTTTCCTTTAGAGCCAACTATGATACACCATTTGGGTTAAACCAAATGTACACCATCTTATGTGAGACTCATTTCAGGGTCCCACACTAATGATATGAGCCGTTTAATTTATTTAATATTAATTTTATGTGCTATTGTTAAAAATTAGCTCTTAGTAAAGGCTTGATCAATTTATTCCATTTTTATCCGGGCAAATTCAGAAATGAAAATCGATCAAACCTAACTGATATCCAAATAAGTTGATTTTTTTATAGGTATTAGAAACATGTTCTAAAAAAATTGAACGGCTCTGATCACTTGGCGGATAACCCCAAGATGAGTACCAAATTTCATCACAATTTGGATTGCTGCCATCACACGGAAATCAAACAAGAATATTGAATTCTATTTTGGGCTGTCCCAAAATGTTAGTCCCTTAACAAAAATCAATGTACTTTATTTGAATGAATTCCCAACTTTACCCTTCGTTTTTTGAAGTGACAAGAGCCATTTAAATGCAAAGTTATAATAATTATATTTATGACCAAAATGGGAAAGACAAAAATAAGAAAGTGTAATATATAATTGTGTTTTGAAAAAAAATTAGAATCCCAAAGTGGCCCTAACCTTTTGGAATCTGTATTAATTAAGAAAAGTTCTATCGCAGAGAGATGTGGGTTTGGTTGGTGATGCTCGGGTGGATGGAGAGTGACATAGATCCGTGGGCTTGGGTGAATGCCAATCCGTGGTCCAAAAATAAAAAAAATGAGAGGAGAGGAGAGGACAACGTAGATCGAAAGGTGTGCTAGAATTGAAAGTTGCGGTCCAAAAAAAAGGAGAGGAGAGGAGAGGACAACAAAAAGCGGAAGGTGTGCTAGAATTGAAGGTTGCGGTCCAAAAAAAAAAAAAAAAGAAAGGAGAGGAGAGGAGAGGACAACGTAGACCTAGCGGAAGTTATGCTAGAATTGAAGATTGTTGTCCAAAGAGAGGAGAGGAGAGGACAATACAGAGCGGAAGGTGTGCTAGAATTGAAGGTCAAAATAGTCAAATTTAGAAAGTGTCGCGACCCTAACATAAGTTGTCGTGGCAATAGGGCAGCCAAATAGTATTTTTGTTCCTTTTATGGCATTGGGTGAGAACAACCTTCCTTTCACTTGATGCTGGGCAGGCTCGAGATGAATCAATATAGTAAAGAAAAGTTAGCTACAAAAATTAAGACGTTCCTTAATAAAAGAAGAATACATATGGGAAAAAAAACCCCTTACTTTTTAAACATCTCAAACAGAGTCTTATTGATTCTTTCTTTGTTTCCACAGTTTTTAGTTGCATGGATGTTCATTAAATTAACATTACAACCACAGTGGGATTTATTGTCGTCTTACTTTCTTTTTCTCATACGTGGAGGGATATAAGAAAAACTTTAGGGGGTGCAAGTGAAATTTACCCTACATTCAATGTTCACATAGAAAAGTTGGTGTGGGGTTATTAATTTTGAATTAAATTTGGTGGGTTCATGAATTTAAGGATCGAGATTGACACCCTCGTTTCCGGTTCATAACGAGTCCGGGGTGGATGCTGTCCCTGAAAACTTAAAATTTTCAAAATTTCCATCATTATCTTCTAGGAATTTTTTTACATCAAACCTTTTCGCCTCCATGCAATTTTCTCGTTCTTTTTTTTGTCAATTTTGCTCGATGTAAAAAGAAAAACAACAGACAAGGGCAAACGTGAAAATCATTATGCACATTTTCCCTTAATTAAGAATAACAAGACCACCTGTAACAGTCCAACCAACCAATTTGGAATCTCACTCGATCGATGTAGAGGAGAAAAAAATAGTTCCCCCCTTTTTTAGTGCAAGAGTTGGAAATTCAGAATTGTAGTGAGACCAATCTGGCCGTCCATCTCGACACCGACGGCTCAAATTTAATCCAAACTCCAAATGATCTGAGCCGTTCGTTGTTTAGATTAAAATCCGAGCATTCATTGCCGAGATGGACGGCTGGATGACCTCACTACAACCTTATAGTGAGGCCCTCACTACAGGGACCCCGGACCCGAGAGAACGTCTATTCCTAAAATGATTGCAAAATCAATTAAACACAGAGACGAATAAAGCTCATCTAGCACCTGCAGAAAACCATTAGAGAAAAGCGAGCAGAAAAATGATACTACTGTAGCACTTGTTGTTGCGGTACGTGAAACACAAGAGGACCGTTGTAACTATCCTTAATGGTATGCGCGCACTGCGTATTTTTTGAAAACCTGAACACTTTGAACATCATCCAGATCTATGAGCCATGGTTTTCGCCTACGAGTTCTGGGTTTGCTTGGACTAGTCATATGATGATCTTGTCCCTTAGCAATACTATCTTGAGAAGCCACCGCATAGACCTAAGATGTGATTTGTTGAGCGAGACATAAGATGACCGCCATTTTCAGAATCATTGTCCTTATAGGCCAAAATACGCTTGGACTGATTCTAAGCATTGCATCATAGGCAAGACCACCTCTATCACCCAACCAACTAATTTTGACCACCAGTAACACCCCAACCAACTAATTTGGATCTTACGTTAATAGAGACCATCTCTGTTAACCCCAAGGAGTTGGCCTAAGTGTTTTTTGGCCCGAGGTTTCAATTTTGATTACTCTTGCCAGCAACTTGGGGACACGTCACCCTCATGTGTAAGCGTGTGAAACAGGTGCGGGAGGCTGGCCCATGACCTGCATTTCCAAAAAAAGAAAAACAGTTTCCATCTTTGTTTAGGCACTCTATCGGTCCACACTCTATATAATTGAGTGTCACTTAGCTAGTTTTAGGCCAATCTCAACCGCCACCCAACTCAATAGCATCTGATGAAAGTAAAAGCCACTGTAAAGCAATTGCTAGGATTTGCAAATTCTATCGATCATTTGTATTGTCAAATATCACTCAGTTTGGTCAAAAACCAACACCAAAGCGGTGATGAACAACAAGAACAACCACCACCGCCAGTACAACAAGAAGATCTCAGCGACAAAGGCAAGAAACTCCTCCTCTACCAAAAGAGAGAGGTTCAAGGACCCCTCACCTCAAGGTGAGCCCGATAAGAGCGGCACAACACGTTTTCCATGCCTTGAGTGCACAACAGACACCTCGGATCCCTATAACATGTTACACATGTGTTGTTTGAATTTTTTGCATTTCCTAAAATAAAAAAAAACATGACACATCAACGACTTCCACATATCCATCTTCTATTTTGCATGACTAGAATATTAAATGACAGAAATAAAATCAAATCTTTTCGGTCTCCATGCAATTATTGTACTCATTTTGGTCAAAATTGTGCCAATATAAAAATAGGCAAACCCCAGAAAAAGAAAAACTATAAAAATGAGCAAACGTGAAAATCGTGATGCACAATTTCTTCTTATTTAAGAATAGCAGTACCACCTGTAAAACTCAACTAACAAATTGATTCCTTAGGAATACAAGAAAGGAAAAAAATACAAGAAAGTTTTGTTTTTTATTTATTGGAAAAGTTATGAAACCCAGGTCTCAAAACTTATCCTGGGCAAAAATGAAATCTTGCAAAATCTTATTTTTACACTAGTTTTGGAAACTTTATATCCAACTCAAAACCAATTGGCAATGAGTGGAAAGTCCCAACATTATATTAAGTGATAATACATTCCTTCCCCAAGCAATGTGGGACAATATTTCTTAACATCCCCCCTCACGTACGTTCAGCCGCATTTGTGGTCTTCACGTGTAGCCTCTCTTTGGGTCTATCATCGTGCATCCTTTTTGCTGGTCTGTCATCGTGGGGTGTGGATTGTGATTTTTTTTTTACAGGTGGAGTGGAATGGGCCTCGCTCTGATACGATATGAAAACTTTATATCCATCTCAAACCCAATTGACAAAAAGTGGAGAGGTCCCAATATATATTAAGTGATCACACATTTCACTCCTAAGTAATGTGAAACAATATTTCTTACCATCCCCCTCACGTGGAGTCGCATTGCCTTTTTGCTGGTTTGTCATTGTGAGGTGTGGATTGCAATTTTTTTTTTTAAATGTGAGGTGGAATGGGCTCCGCTCTGATACCATGTGGAGACTTTATATCCATCTCACAATTAATTGACAATGACTGGAGAAGTCCCTCATGGTATTAAGTGTTCACCTATTCCTTCTCCAAACAATGTGGGACTACTATATTTTTTAACATAAATTTATGAAAGTGAGGCCTCTCAAATTTGTGGAAGCAGATTTGTGTAGGGACGGAACCTCGTTGTATGCTCCAGTGCCCCAAAAATGGCGTTGTTTGGTCCAATAAAAAATAATTAGTATCATGTAGGTTAGGGATGGTTTTAGCCGTATAATAACTAAAAAATAATTATTGATGGGTTAGTTGAGACGAGCATAAGAGCATTCAATAAAAAAAAAAAACTATCTTGATCGGGTCCTAAAATCTCTGCAGTTTAGATCATGGGGATACTAGGCACAAAATCATGTAGCTTTTCTTAAAAATTTCATTCAGTATCGAGGATCCTAAATTCCGAATGAAAATATGAAAGATTCGATCAATTACTTATATTTACCAGATTGAGTTGTTTTTTTACAAGAACTTTTGAATAATTATTTTTAAATTATCGTGTGGATGGAATTACTGTGTGGGATTCCGAAGTGGGCCCCACACAAACCATCGATCCCCGACCTGCACAAGAGAGACCAGATAGAGAGAGAGAGAAAGAGAAAGGAGTAAAAGGATGAAGTGGGCTGCCTAAATTGGATCAAAGTTTGATCACCAAACGATGCTCTTTCTGGGGCGCTGGAGTGTACAGCGAGATTCCTCTCTTTTTTTTTGGTAAACGACGAGGTTCCTCTCGCTACAAGGTCTTTCGAATAATTGTTTTTAAGGTACTAGTTTTAATGTCCTAGGCCCCCCATTCTTTACAACTTTTTCTCCTTCAACTCCTTTTCACTCCTATTTTTCGCACATCTCATGCATGTGGCCAATGTGCACATTTAGAAAACGTCGCATGTAGGCCCTCAGTCCACAATATATAGTGAATATCACTCAGGCTAGTTTTTGTGCCAATCTCACCACCACCCAACTCAATAGCAATCTGATAAATTGGAGAGATACTTGCAGTTGCTAGGGTTTTACAAATTCTATATCCATCTTTTGAAATGACAACCACTCAGTTGATCAAAAACAAACACCAAAGCATCGATGAACAAGATCTGAGCGACGAGTGCAAGAAACTCGTCCTCTCTCTACCAAGAGAGAGAGGTTGGAGGACCTCTCACCTCTATTGGTTCCAAAACTTTTGGTGCCAATCCAAGGAGATTCAGGCCATAATCTCATGCCAAAAACACTTTCATGCACAAGACACCGATATCGTTCTGTCCACCATCCCAAAATCTGGCACCACCTGGTTGAAAGCCCTAGCATTCGCCATCGTCAACCGCAAGCGGTTCGACGTGAACAAGAACCATCCCTTGACCACATCCAACCCTCACGAACTTGTTCCTTTCCTTGAATACAAGCTCTATGCAAACAACGTCGACCAACTTCCTGACCTCTCCCGGCTCTTGCAGCCGATACTTGTCGGGACCCACATGCCTTACTCTGCGTTGCCGGACTCTGTAAAGGAGTCGGGTTGCCGGGTAGTGTATATTTGTCGGAACCCTTTTGATACTTTTGTCTCTCAATGGCATTTCTTGATGAAACTGAGGCCTAAGACAATGGGTCCACTTCCTATTGAAGAAGCCTTTGACATGTATTGCAGCGGTGTCATAGGGTTTGGTCCATACTGGGCCCACATGCTGGGGTACTGGAAAGAGAGCATAGAGAGGCCCCACAAGGTGTTGTTTTTGAAGTATGAGGAGATGAAAGAAGAACCAAGTTTGAATTTGAGAAAATTGGCTGAGTTCTTGGGGTATCCATTTTCAATGGAGGAGGAGAAGGAAGGGGTTGTTGAGGAGATCACAAGGCTGTGTAGCTTTGAGCACATGAAGGAGTTAGAAGTGAACAAGAGTGGGAAGGCTATTTTGGACATTGGGAATGAGAACCTGTTTAGGAAAGGTGAAGTGGGTGATTGGGTGAATTATCTGACACCATTGATGGTTGAGAGACTTACTAAACTTATGGAAGAGAAGTTGGGTGGTTCAGGCCTGACATTAAAGGACAAGAACTGGGCTCAACAAAACAAAGAAAGGGATACTTAGAACTTTGAAATGCTACTTGTGGTTAGATATATGGTGATGGATTTTATTTATGAATGTTTCATGGAGTCACACTAAGAATAATTAAGTTGTTGTGTAGCTAGTGATCAGCATATCTCCTTATTTTTTTATGCAGTCCACTGTTCTTGATTGAAAATGTACACGGTTGCAAGACATGATGGAAATAAAAGTTCAATACATTGTGATGTGATTTGATCTGCAGCTGCTGGAAGTGATTTATGATCTAGAAAGAATTTACCGGACACAATAAAGTCGTATCGTGTACTTGCCGTCTTAATTTTCATACCAAAGTTTGTTAAATGATTTCCATCTGATTTTTACGCACCTAAAACTACTGAGAGATTTTTTTTTCTTTTTTTTGGTTTAGCGATCAAGGGATTTTATGCCAACTTGCGCGCACCTCGACTAATCAGACTAATCCCTTCCTTGGTCCGGTCAAAAGCAGGCTATCCATGCCGGGACTTGGAAATTCACAAGAAAAACTCTTGCGGCCTGACCCCAAGAGGTTACCAAGTTCAACCAGTGATAATAGACCGAGTCCCTCGATGAATTTTCAACGCATAAGATTGTGACGAATTCATTTCTTCAAGAGCAATGCTCATGTTTTAACATAGATGCATGAGCCCCACTTTCGATTGTGTGAATTCAAACATATTTTGCGAGAGGAACCATGCTTTATATTTGAGTAGAGTCAATCAAATTCACTAATATTTTGTTGGGATATTCCCATGGTTGTGATGTGATTTTCTCTTGGATGTCTCAATGAATAATATACGTCCTTGTGAATGGAAACCTCTTTTGAAGATTTTTCAAAGCAATACGACTTCTTGCAATAGAAAGGAAGCAATAGGACAGTTAGTGCAGACTCATAGGCTCCTTAATCAGCAGATAGATCCCCTCCAAAATCCATCTAATATTAATATGAGAGCTTCTTCGACAAGGACATGGTGTAGAGGTCAATCATGCAAAGAGGACGCAAAATAATTCTTTAATGTCAAAAGGACAAATCAACCCTATGTTCCAAAAATGCCCCCTCTAGCCCATGAAAGTGACTAAACTCCCAAAACCCTATGAAAGTGCCTAAACCCCAAACCTAATGAAAGTGCTTAAACCCCTAAAACAGTGTGAAAGTGCCTAAACCTCCAAAACCGTATGAAAGTGCCTAAACTTCTAAAACCCTATGAAACCGTATGATACCCTAAGTGCCTAAACCCAAAATGCCTAAACTCATTATACCCTACTCCAAAGAGCCTAACCCCCTAAAATTAAACCCACCTCTAAAATTGATGAGAGAGAAATTAATTTTTCTTACCCATCAATTACACTCTACAGTAATGAGAGAGGAAAAGATGAGAGAGAGAATGAAAGTGGCGTGCACCAATTAGAGAGAGAGAGAGAGAGAGAGAGAGAGAGAGAGAGAGAGAGAGAATTGAAAAGCCCATCTTGAAAGTGACGGGATCTGCAGAATTTGACAGTGACGTGCCGGGGGCTAGGCACGACAAATGTTGTGCTTTTTTTTCTTTAGCAGTGCATAAAGGAGGCGCCCAAAAGAGTTCATTAATGGTATTTTTGTCTACTATTGCCCTTAAAATTTTAACATCAATGCATTGGAGGTATTAAAATAAGTTAAACTGGACTAAACACCTTTTAAAGTCACAAACTTATCCTTTTAGACAATTGTCTGTATTAATATTGATGTGGGATTTGGCACTCCATGCCTAAAATCAAAGAGGAGTGATAAGAGCACAAATGTGCCCATTAGCGGCCCCTAATTTATTGTTGTTACGCCCTTTTTAATATATTACTTGGAGCTTAATACTTGTTTTTCTAGTTTCAGGACTTGCGGAACAATTAAATGGAACACGGTGCTAAATTGAGAAGTTAAGGGTGTTGATTGAATTATTTCCGAGCAAATTGGATTTGCACGGAGATTTTGAGGGCAACTTTTATTGGGCATAATTTACTTAGGAAGTGAATTTCCGTGGTTCACTAGAGAAATTCTGTGTGTATCCAAGAAGGGCCCACCAATTACCCATTAAGGAGAAGATTTGGCTGCAAATTAAAGGAAGGTTTTGCTTCCATATTCAGGAAGTCGGTCAGCAGCATATATAAAGGCTGCGAGGGGTTTGGTTCGGGGATGACTTTTTTCACGCATAACAGGAGAGCCGCACACGGCTGCGGCTGGAAATTGGGGAGTTCCATGATCGGCTAAACGCATCGGCTAGGGTAACGAGAATATCTCTCCGAGTAATATGGTTGTATAGATTTTTAGGGTTTTATATTCAACATCAGTTGTGCAACTTGGATGATTCATTATTTTTATGAAAGTTTTTATTCTTCCAATCTTCATATTGTGTTTGTATTCATGATATCGAACACCGTTGTGCAACCGTTTTTAATGTTTCGGGATAGTTTCTGAGATAGATTATACGACATGAGACGGGTCGTGCCGCCCGTTAAGTCCGGTGAGACGATCCGTGCCGTGTTGAGATAGTCTATACGGAGTACGAGTCTTGATTATATTTTTAGGGATTATCGATAGGAATTGCTACCCTGTTGGTGATCTGGTCATATGTTGAGAGAACCCTAGATTTCATCACAATCATATTATGAGGGGAGATTGAATCGAAACCCTAGTCCCTTCTCTCATTTGTTTCTAAACTTTAATCGCTTTTTATTTAATTTTAGTTTAATCACTAGTTCAATCAAATCCAAACCAAATTTCTCCTGTTCTCATAATTAAATTAGAAATTAATTGAAGGCACTGCAACTTAACTTTTTACTCTCCGTGGACGATCTCGGACTTAACCACTGTTCTTCGGAACAATAGTTAATTCCTTGTTTTATAAATTATATTTTTGGTACAAAAACGACATACCAAGGAGGACGGATGAGAAGTATTGAAGAGGATGGACGAGACCTACAAGTTTTTTGATAAAAAAAAAATGACGAGAGAGACGAGGAGGAGCCCACTAGGCTCAAGTAGAAGATAATGAGCTCATTAGCAGGGCCGGCCCTGAGTTTTTAAGGGCTTAAAGCGACAATAAAAAAATGGGCCCTTTACGAATTATTAAGATAGGTATAAAAAAAAAACTTAGAATCAATACCTAAAATTAGCTTGAGGTTTGTGAGAAGGAATAGCATTTAGCACTAATTGAGAAATTTTTCTTCGTGACTTTCTGACTTTCGAACGGACCGAACTTCTTGTTTGTCTTCTCGACACCGTCTTGGTGATTAGTGGTGATCTCCTTCTTCTTTGTCTTTGTCTTCCAAACTTCTTCAAAAGGTGTTGTACGAGTATAATAATGGGCTGGGAATTGGGATGCCAAAAAGGTGTTCTTTCAAAATGAAAAAAGGGGCCCGATTCGTTACAAAACTACAATCCTGCCATTATGAGTTTTGAGCCTATTTCATTGGATAATAGCTTTTAGGCCTTCAAATTTAAATTAAAGTGGGCTGAACTGTTTTTTTTTTTTGGTATATATATACATAACACAACTACTTATTAGGGGCCCCTAAAAGTTTACTAATTTTGGTGGGCCTAAAGCTCAGGCACCTTGGGCTTTATCCCAGGGCCGGTGCTGCTCACTAGGCTCGAGAAGAGATGCGACAAAAAGACAAGATGACCTGCTACAAGTGGTTCAAGTCGTGTTTGGGTGTGACAAAGGCCTGGAATAACAAGAAGATTGTTTCCAAGAGAGAGGAGGTAGAACACCAGTGCACGGGTTGTTCTGCAAGAGAAAGAGAGAGAACGACACTTTGGTTGTTTCGAGAGAGGAGAAGAAATGAAGACGACAACAAGAGGTTGTCAAGTGACGGAGTTGTGAGAACAAGGGGTGAGTCTTGGAGGCCAATTAAGTTTAAGGGAATGTTGGAATTACACTGTTGGGCCATTAGTGTTTGGATGGTGAGACACAAAAGACAGCAGAGTACTTGAAGTTAAATGAGGTGAGTACCAAACCAACTGCAGAAGTTAAATGAGGTGAGTGCCAAACCAACTGTATAGTCGGTGGTTTAAGGAGAGCATGCATGTGAGGTGTTTTGTGGTACAAAACACACCTGCATGGACAAAGTTGAAAGCAGCAGGGAAATCAATCCAGTGATCAACACTACATCAGAAGCTTATGATCATCAAGATCACGAATGCTTCGACGACGATTCCATAGACAAACTACTCGCGTCGCTTCCAAAGAGAAGGGATGGTCCACTCCTCATCCCTATCTTTACAATAGCTTTTGGTGCCCTCCGGCACACCTACCCGGAATCATTTCCGCCAACCGACACTTCGTAGCCCACGACACTGACCTAATACTCACCACCGTCCCCAAATCAGGCACCACCTGGTTGAAAGCCTTGGCGTTCGCCATCACCAACCGCATACATCGTTTACGTTTATATTATTATATACAATCCGTCTAACACACGCACGCATCTTAGCCGTCAATTTCAACAAATCAATGGTTCGGATCTTACCGGTCAAAGAGTAAATAAAATCCGACCCGTCGAAAATGTTTTTGGACAGTCAAGATGCACCGTCCGTCACCATCCGTGCATCGTATGTACACGGGCTTGTGTTTACATCGCTTTTCCGTATTATATATTATGAATTAGTTGATTTGTTTCTAAGAGTTAAATCAATGACGCTCTAATCTCAATTAAGCTCCAACGAGTCTGGAAAGAACTACTATACGTAGATTAAACTTGACTTATTTATATACGCACTCTCTCTATGTACAGAGAGGCTAAGGTGGAAAAGGAGAAAGGAACAACCAGCATCAACAAGATGCCTCTTATTACTTGACACACAAATACATTATTTGATCATAGCCTACTCTTTTTGACAGGTCCCATCTCTTTTGCCTTGGCCCTCAGCAGATGCTTCTGCACCTTCCCAGTAGCCGTCTTCGGCAAAGGACCAAAAACTATCGACCTCGGAACCCAATAGGCGGGCATCTTGGACCGGCAAAACTTCGTTACATCTTCGGCCAAATGCTGTTCGGCTGACTTACCTATCCCCGGCTTCAGCGTCACGAAAGCACAAGGAGAGTACTCTCCCCACCTCTCATCTGGCCTCGCCACCACCGATGCCTCCAAAACTTCCAGATGTGCGTATAGCACATATTCTATCTCCACACTACTTGTGTTCTCGCCTCCCGATATGATGATGTCCTGTGACCTATCTTTCACCTCTATATACCCATCTGGATGCTTCACTCCAAGATCCCCAGAGTGAAACTACCCGTTTGCAAAAGCCTCCTCGTTCGCTTTGGGATTCTTCAGGTATCCCTTCATCACACCATTCTCACGCATCACAATCTCTCCGACGGTGGTTCCATCTGCAGGCACAGGCTTCAGATTTCTTGTGTTGACAATGTCGAGACCCTCCAAGGCAATGTATCGTACACCTTGGCGGGCATGGAGTCGGGCTTGAGTTTCTAGGGGAAGTTGGTCCCATTCGGGCTTCCATGCACATATAGTGGAGGGGCCGAAGGTTTCTGAGAGGCCATAAGTGTGGGTGACACGGAACCCAAGTTGGGACATTGCAGATAGGAGAGAAGGGGGTGGGGCCGCACCGGCTGTCATGATATGGACTACGCGAGGAAGGGGGAGGGTGGTTTCATCCGGTGAAGCGTGCACTATTGAATTGAGCACAACGGGTGCAGCACAGAAATGGGTCACCCCTTGGTTGGCTATGGATGAATAAATCGCCTTAGCTGTGACCTGTAAATGTCAAGGACTCAAGTGAGCAACAAGTTAGATAGTAGAAGAGTGCATGTTTCAGTGAATGAATTGACAGCCTCAGAAAATTGCCTAAATCATGAACTAAATTAACCAAGAAACTTCAACCTAGTTTAAGCCCCATGTTTGGTGACTAAAAGAGGGTGGGGCAAGGAGGAATGCAATGGCAGATAGCCAATATTGTAGGATAAACAAACTCCTGCTCCGAATAACGGGAAATTATTTTTCTTCTAGTAAACTTAAAAAACAAATACGTACATATCCGACTTGCCAGATCAACATTGTAAGTGCAGTCCAGGCTCCAAACCAAGGTCCATTGTCACCAAACAAGTAACAAATTCAGCTCTATGGTGATGCACTGGTCAATCATCTTTGGTAGCTTTCAAATTACTTTCTCATGGTTAAAAGACCTCAAGTACATGTATTCAAGTGCAACACAAATATACAATTCTTATCCACTGTTATGTCTGACTTCATCTAATAAATGGATCATTTGGATTGTTTTCCTCTTCTCTAGGCGGATTTCAAAACAGATATACCAATAGTTTCAGTGGTGGGATAATCGTGTAAATTTGAAGAGGGTTATCAAGTGAAAAAACCCAGAGTTAGCTGTCGAAGGCATATGCTAGTCCCGCAAAGAGCTGCAAGTGTCCAGGGGAAACACCAACCATTGCAATGGAACATGGGTAGAGTCCACAGGTAAACAGCTCCCTCATTCATTCCCCATGCTAAAGCATTACTCAAAGACATGAGATATGCTCCTCGGTGGTGCAAAACGACCCCCTTAGGACTGGCCGTTGTACCAGAAGTGTATCCCAATGCTATGCTATGCCATTCATCCTCTGGTGGCTTCCAAGAAAACTCGGGATCTCCGGTCTCCAAAAACTTCTCGTACTCAAGTGCTCCTCTTCCTAAAGCATAGTTGAGTGACTTTGGATCACAGCTTTCATCTGCAATGACAATCAAAAGTGGAGACCGAAAATTGCTTTTCGTGTTGTTTGCCCAAATTTTCAAAGCTTCCTCTGCCAGGGGGAAAAACTCTTGGTCCACCATTACAATGGCAGCTGATGAATGCTCTAAAAGAAAAGCAACAGCTTGTGCGTTTAGTCGAATGTTCACAGGATTTATGACAGCTCCAGCCATGGGAACACCAAAATGAGCTTCATAGATTGCTGGGACATTTGGTGCTATTAGTGCCACCTGCCAGTATAAATTCGAAGATAGAAGTAAGCTACGAAAGGTATGAAGAAAGGATACTTGAATCATTAAGTTTACAGAAAAGTTTCTGAGCATGCGTGTCATGTTTTGGAAAGAATGGCTGTTCCAAAACAAAACTTAATAAGCATTTTTCGGGTAATTTAGCACCACAAGTACATAATTGAACACACAGACTTTCAACAAATTGACGCCATCTTGCCAATTAGGAAGCCATCTTAATCAATTTGATATGCACAAATGGTAGTTAAGGCCATAATAAACCATTCTCAACTTTGACAGAAGTAAGTTGAAAGGCACGGGCAATAAAACCTGTTTTACCCATTTGGGTAAAGCCGCCCTTCTTAAGGAATTTCCAGTCTTTAGTGTACTTAGTTCAATTATGTGATTGAACTCTTTTAGATTTTCAGACCCCTCTGTCAAGGGCTACAAATTTCGTCCTCGAAAAAAATCACTCCCTCTTCTAGGACTCCCACGTCTGCTCATTTTTATACTGAGTAGCCAAATGAAGGCCAACAAAGGAAGAATCAGACTGGAGGGTGTTGATAAAATTACCGTGGTACCGAAGCCGGTGGAGCGGTTGGAAAGAGCGGAGGCCAATCGACGGCAACGCTGGTAGGTTTGGAGCCACGTGTAGTGCACAAGATCCATGAATAACAGAATTGCGGTTGGGATGCACCAGAGCTGCCCTCTCCAGAAACCACAAGGGTGTCAATGCTGTGTAGTTGGCTGCGTTCTTCAGCAGATCGTCTATGTCTCTCTCCCCCACCATCCCTGCAATCATATTATACGAGCAAACATAAGTTCGAACTCGAGTGGATTTGTTCATTTATCAGCCCCAGTACTAAGTTATTTAGGCTGATATAAGAAGATATTAGAGGCGTAAAACCATATATCTTTAAAACCAAATACAAGCTAAAGGTTCACTTAGCATCTTACACGATTAATGTTATAGGTTCTTAACAAATAGACTGGTCCTTGGTTCTCAAAGTCTTAACGTAAGCATATATATATACATTACCCTAAACAAGGCTCATAAAGGTAACCCATGAAATTCTCTATTTCATTCAACTGCACCCCAAGTAGAAGCCCAAAATTCATGAACTCTGTCTGTAAAAATCATTAAGGCCTCACCCTCAATACTCAGGATATGTCCGTTCGCATCTATCCCTAGCAAATAATATAACTTGCAACTAAAAGTTCATTACAAGGTTAAAGAACAGAAAATCACCAAATTTCACTATGTAAGAACAGGAAATCACCTGATGACTCAGGGACGGACACACACAGGGGCATGGGGGGTCACGTGCCCCCCCTCAATTTCAGGATTTTTTTTTGTTTTTTTGGTTTTTTATACAAATAAGGGAAAACAAATAAGGAAGTACCCCCTTCGGAACACTTATTTTCATAAACTAAAGTTAAGTAAAGATCTTTACTTTAATTTATTTATGAAAATAAGGAAGTACCCATTTTTTGGAAACAATGACATTTCCAGAATTTTGATATTCCAATCTTATCAAAATCTCATCCCCCACTTTTAGTACAAAGGCGAAAAACGACTCGTTTTTCTCCGAAGAAAAGAGGCAAAAGACAACCTTCCCGTACTTGAAAAGATCATCCAATTATACAATTATGCTTAGAAAAATCCAAGGAACAAATACCGGGACTTTTTATCGGCCAAATTGAAACTTTCCGAAAAAAGATACTTTTCCATACTTAACCAGATTTTCGAGTGACAGACAGGGGTGCCTCGATCAAGAGGCGACCCGATGGTGACACAACCGATACCATTTGAGTCTCGGATGAGAGATGATGATGAAGGAATCGATTATGATTCCCCAAGATATTGGAAGACGACGAAGATAGACGTCGACCCTTTGAAAAAGGGAGTCCCAAAATCAGCTTCCTAAATTTTGGAGTATCATTTAGTTTACTTGCTCTTGACTTTAGCATTGGTGCCCCCGCTGTGGAGAATTCCTAGATCCGTCCCTGCTGATGTCTGTTCGCTTAAAGAGTTGAAGGCTAGTTTCTGATGATGATTGCAGGGAAGAGGGGCGGAAAGGACTAAATGGGAGATGATTCTGAGAGATATGGCCCATGATTTCTGGAGAAATGAATGAAAGCAAAAGGTAGCAGTGGATGAGTAAAAGAGGGAAGTAGTAAGACTATAACAACATCAAAATTAAGGGTGGGAAGTTCCAACACCACACGCGAACACGACATGAAGTTAGTAGGTTAGGATCGGCTATTTTTGACACATAACACGAATATGACACGAAAGCTAAATAGGTCGGGTTAGAATTGAGAGAATTCTGACACGAACACGAGATGGCAGGACACGCAACACGACAAGACACGACACAGGAATTTATGAAAGGACACGATAACACGACACGAACTTGACCACAAAGTTAGCGGGTTAAGATCAGCTATTTCTAACACGAAACACAAATATGACATGACACGATAACACGAAAACCTACACAGGTCGAGTTAGGGTTGAGAAAATTCTGATTGGAAGAAGAGAAGACACGATATGAACAAGACACGATGCCCTCCCCTGATTCACAATGCACTCCCTACAGAGTACAGATGATCCTAAATTGAATCCAAAAGCATCATCAATGCACTCTCTACAATAGCTCTTCAGTGAGGCTCCTAGTATGTTGCTAGTTATTTGTTCCATCTAATTTTTAATGGGCTCCTCAAACATACTCCTAAAAATGGTTCCCAACTCATTTGCTAAATTTAAGTAGCATTATAGCTAACTTTAAATAGGACCAAAGTATTAAATATTTTTTAATTGTAATAATTCCAAAAGATAAAAGTCTTTTATTAATTTGAAACTGATCCGTTGCACCTAATTCATCCAAAAGATAAATGTTCAATTGTTTCACTACAAAAGAAACAAAACTTTTTTATTGTTTGAAGAAGGGCATGCATGATGCATGTATTAACTACAAGAAGTTATCCTTTAAATAGAGAGCAAAAAAAAAAAAAAACCGTTGCATGGTTTTTTTTTCCATTGTTCCTAATCTATTCTACATGGGAAGGAAAAATGAGACTCGATTCCGGGATGCAGTGTGAGACATCCAAGAGCTCTACCTCATGAGCTAGCCACCACTTGGTTTGTTAAAGGAAAACTGTGAGGCAAAATTACACTAGGAATTTTCGGTATATAAAAATTCTTTGAGTACAAACATACTCTCTAAATTAAGAAACTCTTGGACCTCACTTATGCTTATGTGTGCACCCAAGATGGAGGACTGTAGGCTCTGTCGTCATTACTCCTTCTAGTGTAGAGTATATAAAATATATAAAAACCCAATTATTGTGGCTCAATAGTGTTTTTGCACCGGATTAGGGATATGGTAGGTACAAAATTAACACAATTATTGTGGGTCACGCTTGCAAGACTAAAATACTAAAATAAGGGTCACTATCTTTACCTAGATAAAACACCAAAAAATAAAAAACTCATGTATTAATTGACACTAGTGTTGTGATTACGCGTGAGGCGCGCAACTTAGGCCCATTACCAAAAAATCAAGTAGAAGAATACATGTAATAAACATGCATTAAAATGTGAAGATCTACCAAAAAATATGAGCATTTTTCGGACCAAAAAATTAAATACTTTCGTACACAAATTTCCGATTTTTCACACCAAATTGAAGATCTCTATTTGCAGTTTAATTTGGTGCAAAAAAGAAAACAAAAATTATGTGTGGAAGTACATTTTTATCCGAATAAAATTGCAATAGCCAACTCATAATTGATAATGTCGTAATATTGCCCCAGCAATGTAAAATACTTTCGTACATGATTTTTCAAAATTTTTTGCATCGAATTACAGATCTCTATTACTAGTTAAATTTGGTGCAAAAAATTATGCGCATAAGTATTTTATTTTTTTATCCGAAGAAAATTGCAAAGAAACTCATAACTGGCAATGTAATAATATTGCCCCAGTAATGTGAAATGCTTTCGTACACAATTTTTCAAATGTTTCAAATTATGCGCAGAAGTACTACTTTATTTTTTTATCTGAAGGAAATTGCAAAACTAAAACGTTAATAACAGAATGAAGGGAGGATGGTTTTGTAAAATTGCTGTACCAAACCACCACTGGCTCTTTATATATACTCCCTCCATCCCGAAATGCTTGTCCTACTTTTTGAATTTCAACATTCTATATGCATAATACACAATGATACCCAAAACTTGAAACTTTGAAGTTTCTTCATTAATTGACTCTAATAAAATAGGAGTTAATCAAGTCTTGAATTTAAATTTTTTTTCCGGAAAAGCAGAAAGTCTTGCCACCAATGTAATCAGAGAAATTTTCAAAATTTAATATTGCACTTTCAACTTTAAACTTTTCAATTATTCTTCTTTTGGTTTTATTGTTTTGATTGTTAAAAGCATCTCAATGGCATAAATGGAATTTTAAAACTTTTCTTTGTTGAAAATTTTAAATTGGCCCTATATTTTGAAATAGCCAAAAAAGGAAAATAGGACAAACTTTTCGGGACGGAGGAAGTAGTAGGGATACAGCTTAGATGCTTGCAAGTTGTATCTAATCATACATGGGAGACAAGTGAGTTGCTGGGGTCCTATTTTCTCCTAAAAACATATCAACGTCGGTACAATCTTCACGATCCGAATGGACCGTTTTTTAGAGTTAGGTGTGTTTTGGCGTAATAAGTCATTTTTTAGTGGATAACTATATATGTACCAAAAATCAACTTTATTGGACATTAATAAAACCATGATCAAGTGAGATTTGTCTTACAATTCATTATCTGAATCATACTAACCGGTTTTTTTTTCTTCAAAAACACGCGTATAGTGCTTTGCAATAAACACATGTATCAATATCCGATCAACTTAATATTTTATAAAAATAAAGTTCTTTGCAAACTCTATAGAATGACCATTTCAGATCGTGACGATCATTTTTTGAAGAGTTTTTTTCCAAAACATCCCTCGAACTATACACCTAATGTTTACTTAGTCCTCGAACTATCAATTTTGTTTACTTAGTCCTCAAACTATACACCTGTTGTTTACTTAGTCCTCGAACTATCAATTTTGCTAACAGAACATGGACGGAAAACTTAACGGATGCCATTTTTCCACCGCATCTAGGGTAGAGAAGTCATTCCACTTGATTTTCCTACCATAAAAACAGCATCAACCAAAAAAAAAAAAAAAAAGAAAAGAAAAGAAAGAACTCAATGGCCTTCCTTCACCGAAACGCATATGCAAGCAACAACCGAAGATTTCTGTGACATTCTTGAGCATAATAAAGATAGGTGATCTCTGGACCTTATATATGAAAGAGTAAGCCAATTCGAAAAAAATTAAATAGAAATCATGTAGGCCACAACCATCAATCTGCTGTGATATAGTGATGTAGTTCTTCCAGATTTCTATATGGTTTAACTTCACACAGGAGTTTGAGCTTATATTATTGATTAAGAAAAACTGTTCGAGAAAAAATTCGTCCATGTTCACACAGGACTATTCTTTTTTTTTTTGTTGCTGCTGTTTTTATGGGAGAAAAATCAAGTGGAATGACCTTTCTACCCTAGATGCGGTGGGAAAATGGCATCCGTTAAGTTTTCCGTCAATGTTCTGTATAGTTTGAGGACTAAGTAAACAACAGGTGTATAGTTTGAGGACTAAGTAAATAAAATTGATAGTTCGAGGACTAAGTAAACATTAGGTGTATAGTTCGAGGGATGTTTTGGAAAATAACTCTTTTTTGAAAGGTTGCTATCATAGTTTCCTACCAGCCCAGGGACTCCAAGTTCCTTAATTTCACTGCCATGATCAAGGGGAAAAGGGGAAATTTCCAACACCCAATAAGATTACTAACTCGTTTACGCTAGCTTTAGTGGATATATAGTGTGATTGTTCTCCCAAATATCAATTGAAGTGCGCACAAATTGACTCGTACACTTTACGTTATTACGAAAGTTTTTTTAATAACCGTGTGTATATGCTGTTTTTAAGGAAATGATTAGGGTTAGGGTTACAAATTGGGGATGGATGGGAAAAAAATCTGTTTTGTCCCTAACAAATGCCCCAAATTGATTTTCCCGTCTATTACGTAACCGCCGTTATCGATTGGACTCAAATTGTACAAAACCGAAACTACAGGGTTCGTTTGCATGAAATTGAAAATAGAGAAACTAAATCATGACAGGGGTGAAACTAGAGAGACCATTTCGATAAATTTTCCTCTAATTGAATCTCACTTGGCTAGTTTTTGGCCAATCCCAACCACCACCCAACTCAATAGCAATCTGATGAAAGTAAAAGCTACTGTAAAGCAATTGCTAGGATTTGCAAATTCTATCGATCATTTGAAATGACAAATATCACTCAGTTGGTCAAAAACCAACACCGAAGCGGTGATGAACAACAAGAACCACCACCAGTACTATAACAACAAGATCTCAGCGACGAATGCAAGAAACTTGTCCTCTCTCTACCAAAAGAGAGAGGTTCGAGGACCCCTCACCTCGAGTTGAGCTCGATAAGAGCAGCACAACATGTACATTTTGTGCCTTGAGTGGACAACAGACACCCGGACCACTATTACATGTTACATGTGTTGGTATGAATTTTTCGCATTTCCTAAAAAATCAAGACACAGCAATGACTTCACATATCCGTCTTCTATTTTGCATGACTAAAATATTACACGACAGCAATAAAATCAAATCTTTTCGGTCTCCATGCAATTATTGTACTTATTTTAGTCAAAATTATGGTCAATATAAAAATAGGCAAACCCAAGGAAAAGAAAAGGAAAAACTATAAAAATGAGCAAACGTGAAAATCGTGATGCACAAATTTTCCTTTTTTAAGGATAGCAGGTCAAAGTGGTATATTTACGTTTAAATTACACAAAATCGATTTCTAAACCCGGATCCATTCCTCCCTTTGGCCCATTCAGTTGCATAGAAAGGGGGGAAAAATAAGAAAGTTCAGTTTTTTCTGTATTTTTACGTATTTATTTTTAATGGAAAAGTTATGAAACCCATGTTTCTAACTTCCTACTGTAATATTTTTTTCTCAGTACTTATCCTGTGCAAAAATAAAATCTTGCAAAATCTTATTTTTACACTAGTTTTCTACAGTATTAAGCTATTTTTTTTATCAACTTTTTTGCATTTTTTTTTCCCGATGAACCCATAAATGAAAGTACGTTTTCCTTTTTCTTTCACTTCACTAGACATCAATTTATTTGACAAAGGATAAATCAATTTCTATACCAAGGGTGGCCCAACCACTTTTGAAGCCTAAAACAAACTTTTAAGTATGAGCTCGCCTTGTTCCTCCTGATGAAAGTAGAAACCAAGGGTGGCCCAACCAGTCTGATTGTGTGGCCCAACCACTCCGATTGTGTAGTTGGGTCGAGTAGAAACCTCTCGAAAATGATTCTTTAGCACACTGAGTCCATAAACTTTCACAAATCTTTGAGATACGTTGGGTCGAGTAGAAACCTCTTGAAAATGGTTCTTTAGCACACCGAGTCCATAAACTTTCACAAATCTTTGAGATACGTAAACCCTAGCCTCAACATATGTTTTTAGATAGGAAGTATGAGTTCTAAAGCTCAATACAGCGCAGCTACCTGTTCTTGACCTATTAAGTCGATATTTATAGAGCTGTTAAAAAGCAAGCAAAACACGCGAGTTTTGCTTGAGCGAAAAATATGTCGCTTGATTGAAATTCTACTTGTGGTTCGATGTATGGTGATGGATTTAAATTATGTATGTTTTGTAGGGTGACGAAGAATAAGTAGTTGGGTAGTGATCAGCATGCCCTCCTTGTATTTTGATGTAGTCCACTGTTTCTTGATTGAAAATGTACATGGTTGCAAGACATGATGGAAACAAAAGTTCAATGCCTGGTGATGTATTTTGATCTGTAGCTGCTGGAAGTGTTATATGATCAAGAAAGTATTTTCCGGACACAATCTATTGCCGTCTTAATTTTCATGCCAAAGTTTGTTAAAGGATTACCTTCTGATTTTCACACACCTAAAACTACTGAGAGAATTTTTTTTTTGGTTTGGCGGTCAGGGGATTTCAGGCCAGCTTGCGTGTACCTCGACTAATCCGATGAGAGAGAGAGAGAGAGAGAGAGAGAGAGAGAGAAAGGAAAGGACTTACTATTAAAAAAACAGTACACATGACAAGCATGGGAGCCATGCTTTATCACTTACTATTAAAAAAACACATGCTAGCTGCACCTTATTACAGACCTTACCCAAATGTCTCATCCATGCACCAATACCTTACCCACACTTATTTATTCATTACAGGTTAAATTTAAGATCGTCGGAGTGCCTTCCATGTGCCGTTGGGCTTATAAATACGGGCTTCCATATCAAAAGAAAAAACTCAAGCTCGGGAATTCATAATACTTCTGAGGAACACACCTACATGGACAAAGTTGAAAGCAGCAGGGAAATCAATCCACTGATCAACACCCCATCAGAAGCATATGATCATCGAGGTCACGAATCCTTCGACGACGAACTACTCGCTTCGCTTCCCAAAGAGAAGGGATGGTTTACTCCTCATCTCTATCTTTACAATGGCTTTTGGTGCCCCCTGCCAGACCTACCAGGAATCATTTCCACCAACCGACACTTCGAAGCCCACAACACTGACCTAATACTCGCCACCGTCTCCAAATCAGGCACCACCTGGTTGAAAGCCTTGGCGTTCGCCATCACCAACCGGCAGCGCTACGAGATTTCTCAACATCCCCTGCTCACTTCCCTCCCTCATGACCTCGTACCTTTTCTCCATCACGTTACCCTTCTCAATGATGACCTCCCCAACTTCCAACCCCCTCGGCTTTTTTCTACCCATCTCCAGTATCGTTTGCTGCCTGAGTCAGTCAAGAGCTCCGGATGTCGCATTGTTCATCTTTGTCGCAATCCACACGACACCTTCATCTCCGGCTGGCATTTCTTCAAAAGGGCCAGGCCTGACGACCTTGGGCCTCTTTCGTTAGAGGAAGCTTTCGACATGTATTGTAGGGGTGTTTCCGGATATGGGCCCTTCTGGGACCATGTGCTGGGTACTGGAAGGAGAGCTTGGAGAGGCCTGACAAGGTGCTGTTTTTGAGGTACGAGGACTTGAAACACGATACTGCCATTCATGTGAAGAGGTTGGCAGCATTTATGGGCGTTCCGTTCTCTGCTGAAGAGGAGAGGGAAGGTGCTATTGAAGAGATATCGAGGTTGTGTAGCTTTAGCAATCTCAAGGAGTTGGAGGTGAACAAGACTGGAAGATCCGGGCCGTTCGTCGAGAATAAAGCCTTTTTCAGGAGAGGTGAAGTGGGTGATTGGGTCAATCATTTGACACCTGAGATGGCACAACGTCTAAACGAGGTGATTGAAGAAAAGCTGGGCGGTTCTGGCTTGACATTCAAGACTGGTTTCTGAGAAGGATACAAAACAAGGGACTCATGCGGTTTTCCTACTTAGAAACCGCGCATTTCCCTCCATGTTGTCTATGTTCTTATTTCCATGTGTTCTGCTGTTTGTTAAATGCGATGTGCAGTATTAAGAACTAAATCGTGTAATATCTCATGCATTCCTTTCGTTGCGGGGCTTGAAAATCAAATGACCTTGCCTTATGATCTATCAGTAAATAGTGGTGAATATTGATTATCGACCATCATAGAACTTAATGCTTCCAACAAAAATGATTACTATTTACAGATATCAAACAGGAAAACACAAAGTGCCCTGCTTTTCGTAGAAGAAAAAACTTCGTTAAAAATGGAAACAACTAAGAGGCTAGGTGTATAGAGGAGCAAGAAACTGTGATGAATGTAATGTGTTACTGCAAAATTGAAATGGCTACCACCGACAAAAAAGCAGCAGCAGCAGAATTGAAAATATAATATGGTTTATTTACAGTATAAACACATGAAAACAAATTCCAGTACAATGGTCAAGACCCATGAGGGCCTATGGCATGAATCATCTTAATCACACAGCAAAAAGTCAAGCAGCTACAAGTCTAGCATAGATGAGAGCATTTCTTTTTTGGTTCTTAACTTCACCTTGATTCCTGCTCCTTCAGGACTTACTTTAGACATCTGAACTAATTCTTCTTTTGAAAAAAGCCACTGCACACCTGAAATCGCTAGCAGATATTGTTAGTTGTTGGAATCCACTACTAGAATATCGGGCAAAGCATCTAGTCAACATATCACTTGTCGTAAGCATTACTTATTACCTCTCTCGTAGTCAAAGGATATAAACAGATGGATTTGGACAAGCTACTGAGAAATTTTCTTCATATATCCCATGGATCGACCCAATGGCTACACCTGTAAAAAGATGCATCAGTTCTTACCTTTGAAAAGATGCATCAACTGTATCTTCATATTTTCCATCGACTTATTAGCGGAACATGAAATAATTAGCTTGATATATAGAGAAGTGAATTATTTCCTTTTTGATGAAAAAAAACTGATTACAAGATCTAAATTAACAAAGGTCCATAAAACAAGTCTAAATTTTCCATTCTTTCGATCAATAAACAAAACCATTAGTATCCCCATGGCATGCTAGTGAATACTGATACCATACTCCAGAAAACACTGATACCATATATTTGAACTAAAAAGAAACTGATGACAAGAAAATCACTAGTCACCTGATTACAAGCAAATCATTGGTTTCCTGATTTTAGCCTTGATGTTCACCCTGGGAATGAGCGCAAGGGCAGCTCGATCTTGTGTTTTTCACCATTTGATGCCACCAAAAAGCAAATCACTAGTCTCCTGATTATGTCACGGAAAAAACACAAAGCTAAAAAATAGATTCATTGTAAAAGGTTAAGTAATATCTGTGTAAGAGAACAGAACAAAGCTCAAAAAAGAGATTAGCTGTTCTTGCATATGTACCAATCTTCTAGGCCTATGTTTGAAACAAAACACAATTAAGAGCATTAATCGAGGAACACACAGGTTTCATCGCCCAACTTCAATTCTTTACCCATCTTCTAGGCCTATTTTTGTAAAGGGAAGGAGAACATACATGGATTATGGAAAGCACAACAGGAGGTCATAACCTTGGCCACTGCTAGACAGACTCCATTTCTGGTCGACTAATCAATTAACCTATATCTCCTCTAACACTGGCTGTGAAAAATACTATTATGCTAAAAACACGAAAGCTTATCAAATTTCTATTTCTGGGGAACTAGAAACGGAACTAGAAACAAGAGTAAACAAAGGTGCATCATACAACCAACTTGACATCTGTCTCACTATTGACTTCAATGAAGAATAAAACATGAGAAATGCTATCTTTCAGCAGAATCATGGCACAAAATGAACACCCTATTTCATCAGAAAAAAGGAAAAAAAAAAAAACACAGTAGGGGTGAATCAAAGACAGTAGGGGTGAATCACCATGGTCCGAGTCCGCAATACCATTCCTCTCCCCCTTTACTAAGATGATGCAGTTAATTGCCATTGAAGAACCCGGCTATAGCTATGGACGACGATGATCGACCATGAAGCACAATGGGCAAAGAAAGATTGACGATCGGCAATGGTGGTGAATCAAAGATCAACAACTAGCTAGAGGGTTGAGGTCTAAGCGAGAGTAGGGAGGGAGAAGGGTGAGGAAGGAAGAGAGTTTTGACACAACTAATGAAGTTCTGTCAGAGAAAATAAATGATGAGAGAGGGGAGCTGTAAAGGGAAAGGCATGCTAAAATGAAGTTTGTTGGAGTCTTTAATAGAACTGTAACTGAGAATCTACAAAATTACAATAAAAAATAGGTGGCCTTAATTAACTGAGAGTTTAAGAGAACGGCCATTACGGTCTTCCCATGGAAATTGTGCTATCGAAATATCAGAGCTTTTATTGAAGGACAAAATGGCACACTATCCTCGGGTATACGAACCACAAAGCTAGCAAATCTAGGTTCATATTATCTGGACAAAAAATCCACAAGAAATAAAGAAGACGAGCAAAGAACACAAAAAAGAAAAAGAAAAAAGGCCAAAATATTCAATAACACGTCAAAAGAGGTAAAACACCTGATGCTGTAGGGGACGAAGGGCTTCTTCTTATGGATACTTCGTATGGATTAATGCTCCTTGCTTTCTAGAACAATTAAGAAGTTTCTCATATAATCCTCGATAATGTCCCCTCAATAGAAAATATGCCCTTCAAAGAAACTTACGAGCATCGGTTGCATCCGTGGCTTCATCAATCGAATCATAGAATCAGCAATGAGCAAGTTCCAGATGAGAATAACTAGTGGAGCAAAAGGCAGTGTGTAATAGCTTTGACTATCTTAGAAACAACTTGAAAGTTTGAAACTCGTTTACACAGTTCGAAACCATCTATATCAAAAAGCAACCACTTTAGCTGGATGGACCAACCCCAGACGGATCATTTTAAGAAAGGTTTCTAACTTAGCGGCATGGGCCCATGTGTCCAAAATTGGTATATCATGGAAAGTGAACAATTCACTTGCCCGACTAAAAGAAAGGGTTTGCTGCCCGCTTTAAAGGCTTTCCAAGAACTTCTTGGGTGGGAAAGTCTAGAAGAGTAGACGACTCGTGAAGAGAGAAACTGGCCCATGTGTCCAAAATTGGTATATCATGGAAAGTGAACAATTCACTGCTTCTGCTCTTCCCCATGATCGGCAAGCCTCTTTGATGGAAATGTCCCCTTCAAAGAAACTTATCCTTGAATTGAAGTTCGGACTTGAATTGAAGTTCGGACTCTTGCCACCAGCAATGCTCTCTTTTAGCTGCAGCACGTGTTCAAGAATCTGGCTCAAGCCACTTCTACTAACCATTGACGATGATACCAACACATAATGGGACTCATAACATTTACTGACTGGAATATTTCTTGAAATTCAACCAGAATAAAGATACTACACGAACCACAAGATGCATTTCCGTAACAAAAACAGGCTTTTTAATGGCCTGACACAAAAAAATAAGTGAAGGACTTAACAATAAATTTGAAGTGAACACCAAATCAGTAAGAGTATAATGTATTGCTGGAGAGAGGGAAATTTAATTGCATCTATCTAATTTCGTGAATACATCAACAAAACCCCAAGCATGGCTGTACTAATAAACTGCGGCAGAATGATTAGTGATCTTCAAAACAAAACGTTCAACAATTTTGGCCACAAGCAAGTGCAGAGTTTGTTTCCACAGAAAAAAAAAAATGACATGATAAAAATGAGAGTTGTTAGTCATACCCCAACATATTTGTTAATCCCACGATGCTCTTTCTTTGCTCTCATCAATAGTCAATTAAAAAGTTCATCATACAGTCAAGGCATACAGTAGCTTAGGTTCTAGACGAATGATACCTATAGATGTTTTGGAAAGGACACCCAATGCAACAACTTGAACGAGGTAACAAGAAATAGCTGCAGCTCAGATTGCAGAAGCACTCGACAACAAAAGAACTTCACGAGGACACCAAACCATCCCAAACATGATACAAGTACCCATCTTTGACAACTTGACGTAATTCCTTTCACTTCAAGAAACCACTCTTTTATCCCTTGGCACGAGCTTCTTAATCATTCTAAAAATTTCTCCATCCTCATCAACTGTGAGTAAACTCTTCAAGGTAACTGCATCCACTGAGAAATTCCGATTGATCATTTCTTGTAGAAATATCTCAACCTTGTGTCTATCACCCCTGTCGAGGAATGCTCGAACAAGTATATTAAAAGTGACTCCATCGGGCGAACAGTCATCTGCATACATGCCTTTGAGTAACTCCTCTGCTTCATCCAACAAGGCCTCATTACAAAGTCCACTTATCATTGCAGTGTAAGTCTTAACATTGGGCTTCAAACCTTTAGCTGAAATGGAACTAAAAACTTTCCGAGCATCTTCAATATTCCCAGCTTTGCACATCCCATTTATGAGGATACCGTAAACAACATTATTAGGAGCTATACCGTGATCTAGCATTGAACGGAACACCTCTACTGCCTTGCTGATTTTCTGGTTCCTAAAGAACCCATCTAACAAGATTGAGTAAGTTATAATGTCAGGATTTTGACCGCTACTTATTATCTCATCAAAAATATTATCGGCATCATCACATCTCCCCACTTGGAGCAGCCCCTTTAACAAGGTACTGTAAATAGCAGTATCTGGTTTTAACCCTTTACGAGGCATTTCTCGAAACAGCTGCATGGCTTCGTCTATATTCATTTTATTGCAGAAACCATTGATTAAGATATTATAGGTAAAGATATCAAGCTCAAAGCCCTTATCAACTATAGAGTTGAAAACTTCCTTTGCTTTCTTCATATGTCCCTGCAAACAATATCCGTTCATCAGTGCATTATAAGTGACAACATCAGGTTTCTCACCTCTTCGAATCATGATCTCAAGTATGCCCTCCGCTTCCTCGGTCCTTCCCTCCTTACAAAGTGCATCTACCAATATATTAAAGGTTACAACATTGGGGGAAATGTTTTGCGATGTCATGTCACTCAATATTCTTGTGGCATCCTTCCCTCGACCTGATTTGCATAACCCATCAACCAAAGAGGTGTAGGTCATCACATCAGGCATAATATCCCACCCTCTCATCTCGGATAAGAGACTCAAAGCAACATCTATGTTTCCGTCCTTGCCAAGATTGTCGATGATTGTGTTATATATCACTACAGTAGGCCTAAAGTTCCGTTTCTGCATGCTCCTCAGCAACCGTATAGCCATTGTAGTGTCTCCTATTTTACAAAGCCCTTTTATGATTGTCGCATATGTGATTTCATCAGGTTCAATCTCTCCTTTTTTCACCAATCTCCGGAACAATTTCACAGCCTCAAAAGTCTTACTTTCTAAAATATATCCATTTATTAGAGTGGTGAAGGTAATCACATTTGGATTATAACCACATTTAAAAAAGGTTCCCAGGATAGCAAACCCAAAATCCACTCGACTCAAGCGGCAAAAAGAATTGAGCAGAACATTCAGCGTCCATTCATCAGTTGGTATACCAAACTCCCTGATTTCTTTATATAGAGGTCGAAATTGGGTCATTTGATGGAATAAACTAAGAGCATCGTCGATATTTTCAAAACCCGTTTTAGATTTCTCCAACAACAACTTCTGTAGTTGCCTTCGATTGGTTATTGCAGTAACATCAGGGGGATTAGGGTTTGTAGAAATTAGGGTATGAAACAAGAGTGTATGATCGAGAAATGAGTTACCTCTACTGTAATTAAGTGCCGTTCTCGGACTGAAGTTCGAGGCAACAGCAGCAATTGTCCGCATCTTGCTCACCAAAACAGATGGATTTTTTCGCAACAAGAAGTAGATGGATGGAGCCCAACTAAACTATGCGAAGGGAGTGCGTGGGGAATACTAAATAAGAAACCACTCCATTTAGTAGGAGAATGCGAAGTAGGGATGGCAATTCCGGCCGCTTCGATCCGCTCCGATCCGTCCCCGTCTCGTTCGGGTTAGAGTTTCGGGAATTTTTTTGGGATTCTGGTTGGATTTGGAGGAAAAAATAAAAATAAAATTGGGGATCGGGTTGGAGGCGGTTCTACATACTCCCGATCCGTTCCCCGACCTATCCCTGACCCGTTTTTTTATTACACATCTAATATGTTATTCACATTTAGACCTCTTGAATTATTGTTAATTGTTAGGGTTTCCTCAAAATATATATTATTAGTTTATAATAAATACACTTCATTCTTCACTTCTTAAACATAATCAAGCATAATTTAGTTGGTAATTTCAGACTTCAAGGTTTGAATCCTTTGCTATTATGTAATTTTATTTAGTTGGTTGGGATTTTTGGTGGAAAATTACAAATTGTTGCCATGTTTTTCACTATTTGGTGGTTTAGATATCAAATATGTTGATAAAGTCTAAGGTATTTTTCTAGATTTTTTTTAAATTTTTTTTATTGGTTTGGTAACTTTCGGATCGGGGCGGGGATCCTCGATCCCCGTAAGGAGTGGGGATGGAGGGTGGAGATGATTCCCCGTTCGGGGATCGGGGCGGGGACGGAGGTAGATATGAGGTTCGGGGATGGCCAAATCCGTCCTCGATCCTCCCCGTTGCCATCCATAATGCGAAGTGGGTGTGTACCGAAATTCATCAGAAAAATCGGTGAACCGTGAATCCGGTCCGGACCGAACCGATCCGTAAGTTTTGGATTTTAACCGTGCATTAATGGTTCGGACACGGATTCAAAAAATAAAAAACCGTGACTCGTGGTCCGAATACGGATTTTGATTTTGAAACTTGTGGATTAATCGATCCGGACCGTGAAATTTTTATTATATATAATTTGAATGAAAAATTGAACTAATTAGATCAATTACTTATAAATATCCGATGGGCCTGATTTTTTCCAAAACCAATATGATTATTTTAAAATTATTGAACAATTCGGATCATTTGTGTGGAGCCTCGAAGTTGGCTTCGGAAGATGACGTATAACGAACAAATTTGGAAGGCCATAAAAAATCCCCAAAACAAAGTCCTTTTGGACACCAGCTAGGAGTCTACATTTAAGTATTGGACGACAAATAGACGAAGGGGGGAATTGATGATCGTGTGTCAAGGTCAGGTCTGATTAACGTTTATTGAAGTTCATGTGTGTCTGAGATATTGAGTCCAAAAGTTGGGTTTCTTTTTTTTTGAAAATTTCCCTTTATTGTATACTAGTGGTAGTTCGAGTGCTAGTATATCTAACAAGTATCAACATGCACTTAAACATTTGAAACAATGAAATTCATGTTCACTTGTTTCCCGCTTGTTAAGTTGGAGTTGAATCTTGCATATCTTGGGGAAAAAAAAAATTTTAAGTGGGGAAAGACATTTTACTAAAGTGACACATGGCATCATAAAAAACCTTCAAGCACTCACAAACCACCAATGCTACTCCCCATTCATCTTCACACACACAGAGAGAGAGAGAGAGAGAGAGAGAGAGAGAGAGAGAGAGAGAGAGAGAGAGAGAGAGAGAGAGAGAGAGAGAGAGAGAGAGAGAGAGAGAGAGAGAGATGTTTTTGGAGGAAATTAGGATTTTTGGTCGATGATATTAGTGATATGTTTTGTTTTTTTTTTCAAAATTTGGTTCGGATATATCCGAATTCAATCCGGTAATATCCGAATCCGATTCGATAGACTTCGAAGTATCAGATTCGGATTATCGGATTGAAGTTATCGGATTCGAATCGGATTTTTTGGATCAGATCCGGATTGAATCCAGTCTATTAACATCCCTACACTGAAGAGCATAGCTTAGACATAGGGAAATTTTGCCATGAAAGATTCAAATCCAACTAGGCTATAGTTGGTTGATGTGAATGGTTAAAATCTTTGAGGGGACACTAATACTATCAAAATCTAGAGTAGCCAGCAGTGTTGCTCAAATTGTTTGGTCCTTTTATAGGATCAATTTATAGGATCAATTGACGCTTGCTCCTAGCTATATATATGCTTCAATTCTAGAAATAAAGACATATGACTTCTTGCATCATTGTGTGTTGATATCATAGTTCGTCTAGATAATGAAGAGAATCGATAAATTAACAAGAGCTTAATGAGGCTTTCACCATTGCTTTAAACAGAGGACACATATTGCGGGTAATACCGATCCACCAAACCATTAATAGTAACAATATTATGAGTACAAAAAACAGATAACAAATATCCTCAAAATTTCTTCCAATACGAAAGACAGGCCTCACACAGAGGCATAATTCAAAAACTAAATTATGAAATATGAGTCTAGTGGCTTAAAAGTCTGCCAAATCTCAGAAAATGAGACCAAATAAATAGAGGATTAACAAATGAGAGTGTTGGGGCAACAACAGTAAGAGGAACAACAGATTAAAAGGCATTTAGACGGACAATTTAACATGAATAGTTTTGTCACCGCTAGACTTCAAATTTAATGATGATACATACACAAGTAAATATATTTTGATAATCCAATTGAACACATCCCTAGAACAAGTTGAGAGCACCACAATCTGAAAATTCTCCATGTTAAACTTCAAATGATTGGTGCCAAAAATATATCAGCTGAAGGGCTACAAGATATAGAGAAATGTGAGAAAGTTAGAATCCAAGCAAATTACTTAATTCATTATAATTGCTGTAAGACTCGGAAGAAAAACTTAGAACTAAACAATTAAGATGCTCCACGACTTTAACCGTCTTCAGACAAAACAAATATGTGCCCTTACACTACTCTTGTTTGCCATCCGACATTGTTGCGCATGAAAAGAAATGCAAAAATACGCCGAAGTCCATGCTATCAAGTTTCTGCAAAAGTTTCAACTTGTGTTTGTGCAAATTTTTTACAATAGTGGATGTTCCTGAAGACAGGATTAAAGGCAGGCAATAAGCACTTTCTAATTAAGTACCAGGTAATATTATACTTGGGCAGAAAAAAAAAACCTACTGAAGTAAAAGTTTCGAAGAATTGAATAACAGTCTTGTGGTGATAGAACTATTTATTTTAGTGAATAATACCAGTCCACCAAACCAATAATCGGAACAGTTTTGAAGAATTGAATAACTATCTCCTTCCTCTTGTTGTAAAGTATCACTCAGAAAATCACCAAGAAGCACAACACCGTCTCCACTTCTCATAACTGTAGTAGTGCAAACATACAAGTGCCAGAAAATCAATTTTCTTCTACGACTCATAAAAGCATGGTTACATAGCTTGTTAAAAGTACAAGAAAATACATTACGCTTAGTACTATAACAAATACAATGTCCTTTTTTTCGTTCTTATTACGTCAAGTTGTTCTACTGTTTATTGTTTTGTTAGTACTCGAAACACTTTTATCACAGTTGAAAGGGTTAAACTATGAATTTACAAATTAAGAACCAAAATAGAGTGAAAAGCACTATTGAAATGTACATACATGGGGACAATGTATATGTGTGTGTGTGTGTGGTAGGAGTAGGTCGACTAAGTGGCATATATGTACTTCTCAAAATCAGTTGAGCAAACAAGCCAAGATATTTTCCCAGATCAAAAAAAAAAAAAAAAAAAAAAAAAAAGCCCAGATGGATGTATTAATTTAATCATACTGTGAAAGGAATTTATAGCTTAATTAGCTTGACGTGTGGAGAAGTGGATTAATACCTTTCTGATGGCCATTAGCTGCTTGGGTCAAAGACCTCCTTGTCGTCTATGCAGACATGAGGAATGTGAGAAACGAGGGGCCAGTATTAGCCTTTCCCTTTTTCACACCTGCTGCTTCAGCAAGTGACAATTCTTGATCACCAACCACAACAGCGAGGGAGGCAGCGGGCATGCGAGGTTGGGGCAGTTCTCAATCCACAGTTCCGAAAGAGAGGAAAGCAGACCAAGCTCTGTAACGGTCTGGAGCCTGGGACAAACGCAGAATTCAAGTTTTTCAAGAGCCGGAGGGTTTTGAAAGTGCTTGCGAGAGAGCTTCTCCAGATTTGGGAAATTTCTGATATACAGTCTGAGCAGAGAAGGGGGCAACCATAGCATCATTCCGTCATCGTTGTCTTCTGGTGGAAATGACGCCCAACCATAATCTTCAAGGTGTAGTTTCTTGAGAGAGGACAATCTGTGTAATCCCGACTCTGATGGGGGCTTACCCTCCATGTCAACATTGTACAATCTAAGGAAAGTGAGGTTGGTGAAGTAGTAGGAGTAGGAGGACGAATTCTCTTCCTTCAGAATGTAGGATAAGATTCCTGTAGCCGCAGCAGTGAAGCTATCTACTCGCAGATCCAGAAGACAGGTTGTTTTTGTAGGCATGGTGTGGCAGGCCTTTGAGTTTCTTGCAACTGAGGATATGCAATTCCCTCATATTGGTTGTGGTGAACCATCCTTCCAGAACGAACTCCATGTTTTCACACTCCGTTATATCACTACAAGAAAGTTGGGATATTCCAACGGCCAAAAGCGTTGGTAAAGATGCCTTAAAACACTGTTATAGACCTCCGAGGTCTATACCAACGCTTCTATAAGGCCGCTGGCGTCTACCCGTTGCTATATCCCTTTACCAGCGCTTTTTGGCAAACGCTGGTACAGGATGTATTTTACCAGCGCTTTTGCAACCACTGGTGCAGACTAAGTTTTATCAATGCTTTACAAACGCTGGAGTAGACTCAGTTTTGCCAGCGCTTTTGGCCGTTGGTGTAAACTTTGTACAAACTTAGTACACACTTTTAGCAGCGGCTAAAAACGCTGTTACAAGTTTTTTTTTTATTTTAAAAACTGATTAATAATTATATTAGTCACATGCCTGTTCACTAATTTTTTTAGCAAGAACTAAAAAATATCAAAAAGCAACATAATTCATTTTCATTAGAATTGAAAAACTAATAATCAATACAAAATACCACAATTAGATCAAATTACGGCATGTTCCATAACCTTGTCAACATGAAAAGTAGATCAAATGTTCATTATGGTGCGAAAATACCATAATCCAAAAGTCCGTAGGCTAAACTAAGTGGAACAAAAAAGTACTAAAAATTCATGATGCCATCCTTAACAAAATCTTCATGAAAGAGCTTCCAAAATGACGGGTTGAAATCATGCGTTTGGCTAGATCGTCCTATTACCTGCAATGGAAATGGCAAAGAATAAGAACCAAGTTAATTTATCTTTTAACTCGCACAATATTTGGAAAAACACAAGTATATAGAGAAGCCTATAGCAAATAACTTAATTTGAATAGCAATAAGGGTGCTGGGCAAGGATTGATATAGCAAATAACTAGGGGCTAGGAAAACCATGTGTCGGACACGTGTCTGAAGTAACATTTCTATTTCTTAATAATGAACACGTTTTTCCATCTCTTTTACCAACCCAACTCAGGGAAAAATAAGCTGCCCATAACACATTTCCTACTCACCTCTTGAATCTAATTTTCCCTATAAAAACCCATCAACTTAACCCTTCATTTCCACCACCTACATTTTCACCATCAGTTTTCTCAAGTTCCAAAATTTTCAAGTGCATAAATTATAGTGTTACAGAGATGGGCTTGAAACAAGCACAATTGCTTATTCTGCTACTATAACTGCTGTTTCAATGGCAGCAGTTGGAATGGCAGATAAGAAAATTTATGCCTCCCAGTGTTGGAACTTTGGGTTTAACTACATAGACTGGTTTGCCAATCACCGGAACAACAATACTAGGTCAGGGCAGTTTGGGTTCAACTATTATCAGACACGTGTCAGAGAGTATTCGAAAAATGTTGGTGTCTGACACGTGTCGGACACGGACACACCACCTTTTAAGTGTCCTTGGTTCTTAGCTTGCATTAACTTCTTTAGCTTACCCAAATACTCTTACAAGCCCAAGCTAAAGAGCAGTAGAGGAAACAAAATCAAAACTCAGAGTCCCATTTTCTATGCGGCTCTGGACAAAAAAAAAAAAGGCCCTAAAACCCTCTCCTTTGAACCGAGGGCCATTTCCTCTTTATAGCACCAAAGCTGTAGTAAACTTTAATCCTAAATGAAAACCTCATCCTCTGTACAAGCCCATTCTAAATGAGGAGAAAATATGACTCCACTAAAGAGCATCACCATGTAGCATCATTAAGATTTCAACATAGCAGTGGAATTACAACCCCTTTTACTACTTCTGGGACAGTCAATTTGGCAGGCCTAGAAAAGAGCAATCAGTCGAATGGGAAGGAGGATTTTGGGATTAACAAAATCAACCAATGACAGGAAGAAACATAAGTGTGCGGTTTATAGATCAGCAGCTGCTGTTGTGGCCCTTTCAGTCTCCACTGAAGGGATCGTTAACAGGAACAGAATTTTGTTAAACGAGGCTCAAGCTGATGGGCCTTAGACAAACTTCTGGGAAATGACTACAAAGGTTCAATCGATGAAGTGGTTAGTAAGTTGCTGCAGATGGAAGTTCAAGATGAGGAAATGGCAGCCAAGCAGGTCTTAGTTCCTGCTGTTTGTTAATGCTGTAATCTTTTTACGGGGTAGTTCTCAAGCCCGTCAGTATGAAGATTATGTCATGAAATGTTTGGGGCTTTGGCATTAGGGAGAAAAGAAGGAAATTGAAGTAGTTTTTAAGAGACAAGGTTCACTGAATATCATTCTTAATTGGAGTGGAAATTGAAGTTGGGCCGCTGGGTAAATTCAAGAAATCTGCCAGCGGTTCACAACCGCTTGTAATGGGCCGTTTCTAGGAACGGCTTCCCAGGCGCTGGTATAGACGAATCAATTCCAGCGTTTTTCTGAACCACTGGTAGGAAAAGCGCTGGAGTATCCCGACTTTCTTGTAGTGATTTAACCCACCCCGTCTGGCTTAAACTCACTTTTTCCTTTCTAAGATTGAGTACTTCTACTTCACCATCTGTATACGAGACCTATTCAAAATGTCTAGAATTACTCCCTCAGGAAATCAGCTCTATAAAAATAAAACCAACATGTCAAGCATAGCACATCTGATTAAAAAAAACATCCAGTTGGACAACATTATTTCCTCTCAAGTCTCAGCCCATCGCAGACAAGCATACTAACCTTGTGCTTCTTTTTAACGGAATCAAATGAACTAATAACACCTTCATAAAACCTGCAAGTAACAAAGGTGCACTTTCAGCCATTATGAGCAGAGCAGATTCATATGGAATTGAACCGAAATTGCAACAGAGCCCCAAATGCACATCTATAAGAAAACAAAAATTCAAGTACAAAGGCTAATTAAACAGCCCCACATACAAGTGAAGGATAAACAAGAAAGACATTGGCTGGCTAGAATTCGAACCAGAATCTATAAATTGTCTCCAAAATGAACCATTATAAGTACCGTCGTAAAAATTCGATGAGAAAGTAAGACAACTTTGAGTTACTGACCTACTATAGGATAGTCTTTTCCAACTATGCAGTTTGCATTATGTTCAGATGCTTAATGAAGCTATCCATAGTAAACCATACAGGCAGCTCAAACATCACGTAAACTGAAGGTTTCTACAAGTTCATGAAGTTGGAGTAAGAGTTGATGTCAATCACAGGAGAGGGGAGGTAAATCTGTGAGAATAGGAGTAGCTTACCAGATAGAATCTATCAAGAAAAGCCAATCCTGAAATTCTCTACATACTACTAGGAGTTAATGTGGTGACTTCAGAACGTCAATGGTTCAACAATCTGAGAGTTCAAAAGAGAGGAGTCATGTAACCAAGCGGCATGCACCAATATCAGAGTGAACTAACAAAATTTGACCATGTCATTAATTTTACCTTAGCGTTTTGCATGACACGCAGCTGGGGTAATACAGAAACAACTTCCAGGTATACACAGAACGCCCACAAGAATCTAGGGATAAAATTATGCAAAGTTGACGGATGGACTAACAAAGCCAATACAGCACATGGCACGACCTGCAGAAAATGGAGAACAAGAATGGTAATTATGTACTTTGAATGCCTGAAGTCAATAATTCCACAGTTCACGCGCGATAAGCTTAGAACCATAAGTTAACCAAAATACTATATACATTAATTGTTAAACCAAAAAAAGTACTAACATGTCGTATAAACCAAAATACTTGCTCAAAAACATTTAGTACACAATACGAACGGGAAAAACATAACAAAGGTAAATAAGCCAAACAAGGTAGCGTATCGATCGAGTGTTACTATGAATCTAAACTATGAAGCCGGTCTTTCTACCCTTTTAGGGAACACGTCTCAGACGATCCAAACGGTGTCGATCAAATGTCGGTAACCACCTGATCGAATCATATTCGGTGCATCTAAGAGCAATAATGTCCAATAATGCATGGCTCGACGGTCATCAGAGCAGTTTTTTCCTAATCGGAACATCCTGGAATTTAAGTGAGAGTATCCATGCAAAAAATGAAATGATTTAATTATCGTTACGTACTTGATCGAAGGAGACAAATTGTCGGTTGATAACGAATCAGTGTCCCCGATGAAAGGGCTTTCAATACCCAATGGACTTCAAATTTGGCGAGAGTGATTGAAATAACAAGACAAACAAAGTGAACGGTGTGGATCGTCATAATTGTGTTGAGATCGTGTGGCTAGCGCATAATACAATCAAAATTTTATAATATTATTTAATTACCAAAATTTAATTTTGACAAATTGACCTACCAATTCAAATTTCAAAATTTTCATTTTATTATTCAAAAATTCATTTTTTTTTTATTTTCCCTCATCTTTTAAATTTCATTAAATTTATTTTATAAAAGTTTATTTTTGACTTATTAAGCCAAAATTTCAAAAGTTATATTTTTTGTTATCAAAATTTAAATTTATTTTCCCCCTAAAATTTTTTCATTTTTGTTATTCATAAATTCATTTTAAATTTCCCTCTTTTTTTTCCTCATTAATTTATTATGGCATTTGGCTCTTTCTTTTTTCCCTTTTTTCCCCTCTTTTTTTTTTTTTCCTCCTTATTATGGCATTTTAAATTTCCCTCTTTTGTTTCCCTTATTATGGCTCATTTTAAATTTCCCTCTTTTGTTTCCCTTATTATGGCTCATTTTAAATTTCCCTCTTTTTTTTCCCTTATTATGGCTCATTTTAAATTTTCCTCTTTTTTTCCCTTATTATGGCTCATTTAAATTTCCCTCTTTATTATGTTATTCATAAATTCAATTTTGAACTATCAATTCAAAAATCCAATTTTTTTCATTTTTATTATTCAAAAATTCATTTTTTATTTTTTCATATTTTTAAAATATATTACAAAATTAAATTTATTTTATAAAAATGTATTTTTGACTTATTATGGCCGTACGGACTATGGCCTATGGGCCATAAGTCAAAATTTCAAAATTTATATTTTTTGTTATCAAAATTTAATTTTTATTTTCCCCCTAATTTTTTTCATTTTTGTTATTCATAAATTCATTTTAAATTTCCCTCATTAATTTATTAAGGCATTTGGCTCTCTTTTTTTCCCCCTCTTCCCCCCCCCCCCCCCCTATTATGGCATTTTAAATTTCCCTCTTTTTTTCCCCTCATTATGGCTCATTTTAAATTTCCCTCTTTATTATTTTATTCATAAATTCAATTTTGAACTATTAATTCAAAAATCAAAATTTTCATTTTTATTATTCAAAAATTCATTTTTTATTTTCCCTCATTTTAAAAATATTTTTAAATAAAATAAAATTTATTTTTTGAACCGCTGGAAAATTGAGGTCTGGCCGCTGGGAAATTGAGGTCTGTGCCAACGCCTTATTGGACCGCTGGGAAATTGAGGTCTGTGCCAACGCCTTATTGGACCGCTAGGAAATTGAGGTCTGGCCGCTGGGAAATTGAGGTCTATGCCGGCGCCTTAAAGTGGGCCGCTGGGAAATTGAAGACTATGCCAGCGGTTCATAATACCCGCTGGTAATGACCCGTTTCTAGAAACGGTTTTCCAAGGCGCTGCTATATACCTTCAATTCCAGTGTTTTTTGGAGGCGCTGGTAGGAAAAGCGCTGGGGTATCTCAGATTTCTTGTAGTGTATGTAATTGACTGAGACTCCTGAGACATCCACCATTATTATTTTGCATCACATCCGGCAAGGATTTGAGGCGCTTGCATCCCCTTATTATAACAGATTCAAAAGATGGACAATTGATGTTCATAACCTCCTCTGGTAGTATTGACTCCACATTCCAACATTCTTTAATCTCCAGTTCTTTGAGAGAGAGCAGAAGCCCAGTTCTGGAACAAGAATATGTGCAATGGACACTTCCGAACCTTCAATTTCTCGTGACTATTCAGCATCATTAACTCAGGGAGGGAACATAGAGCTTCAAGTTCGAAAATATCCAGTGTTCTAAGTGTAGACTGCAAACCTTTCTTTGGGAAAGAGACGAGACATGGACAACTATCCAGGATAAGCTTTTGAAGATACTTGAGGTTGTGCAGCCTATGTGGTAGCTTCTCGAGCTTTTCACAATCTTCTATTTCCAAATAATCCAGCATCATTAAGTAAGGTGGCTCCTCATGCCGCTTTTGTTTCTGTAGCCCTTCCTCCTATTCTTCTTCTTCAAACAAGGAAATAAGTTGGGGGCAGCCTTCAATCTGCAAACATCAAAGGGCAGGGAGAGGGTGGTGTATTCTAACTTCATTGTTCCACAACGACTTGAGTTCCTCACAATAAAAGATTTGAGTTCTTGAAGTCTTGTCAGCCCTTGAAGAAACCAACTTAGTAGGCATGAGAGACCCTGCATATTTTCAACTCTCAGGGAAACCAGCAAGCTCACTTCAAGTAGCTCTATAGGGCTTGGAACCCATGCAACCACCAACAGCGGGCACTCTAACACATTCACCTTTTTTATGCAATGAAGATTGCTAGGAAATTTCTGCAAAAGCTTGGGACACCTTTTAACGGAGAGCTCTAACAGGCGAGCAAATGCTTGAGTTCCATTCTCCACTTCTATATCTCAGAATATCAGTCCCTCAAGCAATCTGGGCAAGGCAATTTGTTTGGTTCCTTTGATTCCTTACGAGTTCTGGAGCTATAGACACAAACTTTGGCTTGGAATATCTCAACCTTTTACTAGCTCTTGTAACTGAGCCTACATATTTGAACAACGTGAAACACAAGTATAACTTTCAGAAAGAATTCTCAAATTTAGAGACCAAATGCAGCATCAGAATTTAAGTCTTAACCTCTGTTTGACAATTGCAGCCTTTGGAGATTGTTCTTCTGCTGAAGTTGAACATCAGAAGCTGAGAAACGAACTCCTTTTCCTGGTGGAACCTCAGTATCACAAGCAACTTTGCACTTCAACTCCACTTTTTGACAGGTCTTCCTATGCGGCCCAACATCACCCTTCCTTTCCACTGACTCTTAATTTTCCTCACCACTGATTTCACGTGCAAACTGCTTAGAAGCCTGAAATGGCAACGCCTCCCTTGGTTCAAAATAAGAGGCGAGCATCGAAATTTCTGTGTGGGCCTGCAACCCGGTCCTGTCAATGAGTGTGAGGGCAGCTCAATCTTGTGTTTTTCACCACCAAATGCAAATCACTAGTCTCCTGATTATGTCAAGGGACAAACTTAGACTAATCATAAGAGAACAGAACAAAGCTAAAAAAAGAGGTTCACTGTAAAAGGTTTAGTCATATCTATGTCTAGTTGTAAGAAAACAGAACAAAGCTAAAAAAAAGAGGTTCATCGTTCTTGCATATGTAGCAACATACTATGTCACAATACGAGATACAAATTATGACCAAAATTCTAGGCCTATTTTTGAAACAACACACAGTTATGAGCAGCAATTGAGACGAGGAACACAGGTTCCATCGCCCAACTTCCATTCTTTACCCATCTTCAAGGCCTATTTTTGTAAAGGGAATGAGAACATACAAGGATTATGGAAAGCACAACAGGAGGTCATAACCTTGGCCGCTGCTAGACAGACTCCATTTCTGGTCGACTAATCAATTAACTTAAACCTCTATCTCCTCTAACACGGGCTGTGAAAAATACTCTTATGCTAAAAAAACAAAAGCTTATGAAATTGCAATTGTTGGGGAACTAGAAACAAGCTGCCAGTAAACAAAGGTGCATCATAAATTATAAAACGAACTTGATATCAGTCTCACTATTGACTTCAATGAAGAATAAAACATGAGAAATGCTATCTTTCGGCAGAATCATGGCACAAAATGGAAAACCTATTTCAGCAAAAAAAAATCCCAAATAACAATCACATAAATGCTAGAATCCCAAATAATAGTCACATAAATGCTATCTTATACAATATTGCTCACCATGGTCCGAGTCCGCAACACCACTCCTCTCCTCCTTTGCTAAGATAACGCAAGCAGTTAATCGCCATTGGAGAACCCTGCTATAGCTATGGTCAACGATGATCGACCATGAAGCACAATGGGCAAAGAAAGATTGACGATCGGCAATGGTGGTGAATCAAAGATCAACAACTAGCTAGAGGGTTGAGGTCTAAGCGAGAGTAGGGAGGGAGAGGGGTGAGGAAGGAAGAGAGTTTTGACACAACTAATGAAGTTCTGCAAGAGAAAATAAATGATGAGAGAGGACGAGATGTAAAGGGAAAGGCATGCTAAAATGAAGTTTTGTCGAAGCCTTTAATAGAAGTGTAACTGAGAATCTACAAAATTACCATAAAAAATAGGTGGCCTTAATTAACTGAGTTTAAAAGAATGACCATTACAGTCTTCCAGCGGAAATTGTGCTATCCAACTATCAGAGCTTTTATTGAAGGACAAAATGCAAACTAGCCTCGGGTATACGAGCCACAAAGCTAGAAAATTTAGGTTCATATTTTCTGGACAAAAAATCCACAAGAAATAAAGAAGACAAGAAAAGAACACGCGGAAAAACAAAACATAAAACCAAAATATCCAATAACACTTCGAAGGAGGTAAAACACCTGATGCTGTAGGGGACAAAGGGAAGTTCTTATGGATACTTCATATGGATTAATTCTCCTTCCTTGCTTTCCAGAACAATTAAGATGTTTCTCATATAATCCTCGACAATATCCCCTCAACAGAAAATATGCCCTTCAAAGAAACTTTCGAGCATCGGTTGCATCTGTGGCTTCATCAATCGAATCATAGAATCAGCAATGAGCAAGTTCCCTATGAAATAACTCGTGGAGCAAAAGTTGGTGTGTAATAGCTTTGACTCTATATTAAGAAACTACTTGAAAGTTTGAAAATCGTTTACACAATTCGAAACCATCTATCTCAAAAAGGAACCACTGTAGCTGGATGGACCAACCCCAGACGGATCAGTTTAAGAAAGGTTTCTAACTTAGCAAACAAAGAGCACCGGCCCATGTGTCCAAATTGGTATATCATGGAAAGTGAACAATTCACTGCATCTGCTCTTCCCCACAATCGGCAAGCATCTTAGATGGAAATGTCCCCTTCAAAGAAACTTATCCTTGAATTGAAGTTTGGACTCTTGCCACCGGGAATGCTCTCTTTTAGCTGCAGCATGTTTTCAAGAATCTGGCTCAAGCCACTTCTACTAACCATTGACGATGATACCAACACATAATGGGACTCATAACATTTACTCACTGGAATATTTCTTGAAATTCAACCAGAATAAAGGCACTACACGAACCACTAGATGCATTTCCTTAACGAAGAACGGCTTTCTATTGGCAAACTCAAAGCCTGACATAAAAAGTAAGTGAAGGACTTAAACCAGAAATTTGAAGTGAACACCAAATCAGTAAGTAGAATGATATTTCTCGAGAGCGGGAAATTTAAATTGCATCTACCTAAAATAAAAAATACATCAGCAAACCCCCAAGCATGGTTGTACAAATAAAGTGCGGCAGAATGATTAGTGATCTCCAAAACAAAACATTCAACGATTTTGGCCACAATCAAGTGCAGAGTTTGTTTCCAAACAAAAAAAACCGACATGGTCAGAATGAGAGCTGTTAATGAGAGCTGTTAGTCATACCCCAACAAGTTAATTAATCCCCATGATGCTATTTTTTGCTCTCATCACAGCAGCTTAGGTTCTAGACAAATGATACCTATAGATTTTTTGGAAAAGACACCCAATGTAATAACTTGAACGAGGTAACAAGAAATAGCTGCAGCTCAAATTGCAGAAGCACTCACGAGGACACCTACCCATTCCAAACATGATACAAGTACCCATCTTTGACAACTTGAAGCAATTCGTTCCACTTCAAGAAACCACTTTTTCATCCCTTTGCAAGAGCTTTTGAATCATTCTAAAAATTTCCCCATTCTCATCATCAACTGTGATTAAACCCTTCATGGTAGATGCATCCACTGGGAAATTCCGATTGATCATTTCTTGTAGAAATATCTCAACCTTGTGTCTATCACCCTTGTCGAGGAATGCTCGAACAATTATATTAAAAGTGACGTCATCGGGCGGACAGTCATCTGCATACATGCCTTTGAGTAACTCCTCTGCTTCATCCAGCAAGGCCTCGTTACAAAGTCCACTTATCATTGCGGTGTAAGTCTTAACACCTTTAGCTGAAATGGAACTAAAAACTTTCCGAGCATCTTCAATATTCCCAGCTTTGCACATGCCATTTATGAGAATACCGTAAACAACATTATTAGGAGCTATACCATGATCTAGCATTGAACGGAACACCTCTACTGCCTTGCTGATTTTCTTATTCCTAAAGAACCCATCTAACAAGATTGAGTAAGTTATAATGCTAGGATATTGACCGCTATTTATCATCTCATCAAAAATATTATCTGCATCATCACATCTCCCTACTTGTAGAAACCCCTTTAAGAGGGTGTTGTAAGTCTCGGTATTAGGTTTTAACCCTTTACGAGGCATTTCTCGAACGAGCTGCATGGCCTCGTCCATATTCATCTTGCAGGCGAAACAATTGATTAAGATATTATAGCTAATGATAGTAGGCTCAAAGCCTTTATCAACTAAAGAGTTGAAAACTCCCTTTGCTTTCTTCATATGTCCTTGCAAACAATATCCGTCCATCAATGCACTATAAGTAACATCGGGTTTCTCACCTCTTCGAATCATGATCTCGAGTATGCCCTCCTCCTCCTCGGTCCTTCCCTCCTTGCACAGTGCATTTACCAACATGTTAAAGGTTACAACATCTGGGAAAATGTTTTGTGCGGCCATGTCACTCAATATTCTTGCGGCATCCTTCCCTCGACCTGATTTACATAATCCATCAACCAAAGAACTGTAGGTGACAACATTAGGCATAATATCCCAACCTCTCATCTCTAATAAGAAGCTCAAAGCATCATCTATGTTTCCGTCCTTACAAAGGTTGTTGATGATTGTGCTATACATCACTACATTAGGCCTAAAGTTCCATTTTTGTATGCTCCTCAGCAACCGTATAGCCATTGTAGTGTCTCCTATTTTACAAAGCCCTTTTATGATTGTCGCATATGTGATTTCATCAGGTTCGATCTCTCATTTTTTCATCAACCTTCCGAACAATTTCACAGCCTCATACGTCTTACTTTCTAAAACATACCCATTTATTAGAGTGTTGAAGGTAGTCATGCTAGGAGTATAACCACATTTAAAAAAGACACCCAAGATAGCAAACCCACAATCCACTCGACTCAAGCGACAAAAACAATTCATCGAAATATTCAGCGTACGTTCACTAGTTGGTATACCCAACTCCCTGATTTCTTTATATAGAGATACGACAGTCGAATATTTCTTCATCGTGGCAACAGCAGTTAACAGCTGATTAAATTGGATTACGGAAGGCAGAGGTCGAAATTGGGCCATTTGATGGAACAAACTAAGAGCATCGTCGAGCTTTTCAAAACCCGTTTTAGATTTCTCCAACAAAAACTTCTGTAGTTACTCTCTATTCGTTATTGCAGTAAAATCAGGGTGATTAGGGTTTGTAGAAATTTGGGTATGAAACAAGAGGGTATGATGTACAAATGAGTTACCTCTACTGAAATTAAGCGCCGTTCTCCGCAGATAATGAAGCGATTGTGGGGGGGGGGGGGGGGGGGGAGCATTCACTACAAAATTTATCTGACTGGACATGGATAAGTATCAAAACAGTTCATAATTTTTGCGTTTTGGTATCTATCAACATCCGATCAAGATAATTTTTTTATTGAATGTTCATCTCAACAAGCACTACAATATCTAGGGTTTAGATCACGGGGATACTGAGTGCACATTTGTATAACTTTTTTCATAATTCTTTCAAATTGTAGGATCTTGATTTTAAATGGAAAATTGAACTAATTAGATCAATTACTTATAAATATCTGATGGGCCTGATTTTTTCCAAGACCAATATAATAATTATTTTAAAATTATTGAACAGTTCGGATCATTTGTGTGGAACTCCGAAGTTGGCTCTGGAAGATGACGTATAACGAACAAATTCGGAAGCCCAAAACAAAGTCCTTTTGGACACCAGCTAAGAGTTTTGTTAAGTATTGGATGACAAATGGACTGAGGGGGAATTGATGTCCGTGTATCAAGGTCAGGTCTAATTAATGTTTATTGAAGTTCAGGTGCGTGTGGGACATTAAGTCCAAAGGTCAGGATTGTTTTTTTTTTTTTGAAAATTTCCCTTTATTGTATATTAGTGGTTGTTCGAGTGCTTGTATATCTAAAAAGTATCAACATGCACTTAAACAGTTCATAATTTTTGCGTTTTGGTATCTATCAACATCCGATCAAGATAATTTTTTTATTGAATGTTCATCTCAACAAGCACTACAATATCTAGGGTTTAGATCACGGGGATACTGAGTGCACATTTGTATAACTTTTTTCATAATTCTTTCAAATTGTAGGATCTTGATTTTAAATGGAAAATTGAACTAATTAGATCAATTACTTATAAATATCTGATGGGCCTGATTTTTTCCAAGACCAATATAATAATTATTTTAAAATTATTGAACAGTTCGGATCATTTGTGTGGAACTCCGAAGTTGGCTCTGGAAGATGACGTATAACGAACAAATTCGGAAGCCCAAAACAAAGTCCTTTTGGACACCAGCTAAGAGTTTTGTTAAGTATTGGATGACAAATGGACTGAGGGGGAATTGATGTCCGTGTATCAAGGTCAGGTCTAATTAATGTTTATTGAAGTTCAGGTGCGTGTGGGACATTAAGTCCAAAGGTCAGGATTGTTTTTTTTTTTTTGAAAATTTCCCTTTATTGTATATTAGTGGTTGTTCGAGTGCTTGTATATCTAAAAAGTATCAACATGCACTTAAACAGTTCATAATTTTTGCGTTTTGGTATCTATCAACATCCGATCAAGATAATTTTTTTATTGAATGTTCATCTCAACAAGCACTACAATATCTAGGGTTTAGATCACGGGGATACTGAGTGCACATTTGTATAACTTTTTTCATAATTCTTTCAAATTGTAGGATCTTGATTTTAAATGGAAAATTGAACTAATTAGATCAATTACTTATAAATATCTGATGGGCCTGATTTTTTCCAAGACCAATATAATAATTATTTTAAAATTATTGAACAGTTCGGATCATTTGTGTGGAACTCCGAAGTTGGCTCTGGAAGATGACGTATAACGAACAAATTCGGAAGCCCAAAACAAAGTCCTTTTGGACACCAGCTAAGAGTTTTGTTAAGTATTGGATGACAAATGGACTGAGGGGGAATTGATGTCCGTGTATCAAGGTCAGGTCTAATTAATGTTTATTGAAGTTCAGGTGCGTGTGGGACATTAAGTCCAAAGGTCAGGATTGTTTTTTTTTTTTTGAAAATTTCCCTTTATTGTATATTAGTGGTTGTTCGAGTGCTTGTATATCTAAAAAGTATCAACATGCACTTAAACATTTGAAACATTGAAATTCATGTTCACTTGCTTCCCACTTGTTAAGTTGGAGTTGAATCTTGCATATTTCGGGGAAAAAAACATTTGAAGTGGGGAAAGACGTTTCACTAAAATGACACATGGCATCATAAAAAACCTTTAAGCACTCACAAACCACCAATGCTACTCCCCTTTCATCTTCTGAGAGAGAGAGAGAGAGAGAGAGAGAGAGAGAGAGAGAGAGAGAGAGAGAGAGAGAGAGAGAGAGAGAGAGAGAGAGAGAGAGAGAGAGGTCGATATGTTTCTGGAGGAAATTAAACTGAGAGAGAGAGAGAGAGAGAGAGAGAGAGAGGTCGATATGTTTTTGGAGGAAATTAGTAATATGTTTTGTTTGTTTTTTTTTTTTTCAAAATTTGGTTCGGATATATCCGAATTCAATCCGGTAATATCTGAATCCGATAGAATTCGAAGTATCAGATTTGGATTATCGGATTAGAGTTATCAGATTCGAACCGGATTTTTTGGTTCGGATTCAGATTGGATCCGGATTGAATCCAGTCCATTAACATCCCTATACTGAAGAGCATAGCCCAGACATAGGGAAATTTCGCCGTGCAAGATTCAAATACAACTAGGCTATAGTTGGTTGATGTGAATGGTTAAAATCTTTGAGGGGACACAAATACTATCAAAATCTAGAGTAGCGAGCAATGTTGCTCAAATGTTTGATCCTTTTATAGGATCAATAGGATCAATTGACGCTTGCTCCTGGCTATATATATGCTTCACTTCTGGAAATAAAGACACGTGACTTCTTGCATCATCGTGTGCTGATATCATAGCTCATCTAGATAATGAAGAGAATTGGTAAATTAACAAGAGCTTAATGAGGCTTTCACCCTTTTATTTTTTATCGGAATAAGAAATTTTATAAAAAAAACTCGATAAGGGTACATCGAGAAGGGAGAGGGGGAGGGGACATCCAACCGATGTTGAATGATAGAAAAAAGAAAGAAAAGGAAACATCCAAAACAAATGACTCCAAAATAGCATAAAAAAATGAAGACACCCAAAGTAGCCAAAACCACTCAAGGCCACACGAAGAACAGCCTGTCTATGCCTGCTCATGCCAGCCCAAACAGGCCGCTTCCAATGGAACGACAACCCCAAAACCCGACTTCAACCCTTGCCACGACAATACATCGCCGCATCCCACCATCACTATTCAAAAGGATACTTTTCTCTCAATAGATTTCCTTCCATTTATTACCCATTTTAGAGTATGCTCTGAAATCATCTTCAATCAATTCCTTTAAAATTATTTCATCCTCTGGACGAACATTTACTTCAAGAGATCTCCCAGTGGTCATTAATGCAATATAATCTTCCTCCATCCTTTAAACATTGCTTTAAAGAGAGGACACATATCGCGGGTAATATCAATCCGCCAAACCCTTAATAGTAACAATTATATGAGTACAAAAAACAGATAACAAATATCCACAAAAATTCTTTCAATACGAAAGACAGGCCTCACACAAAGGCATAATTCAAAAACTACATCATGAAATGTGAGTCTAGTAGCTTAAAAGTCTACCAAATCTTTGAAAATGATACCAAATAAATAGAGGAGGATTAACAAATAATAGTGTTGGGGAAGGAACGTAGGAAGAACGATAGAAACAAAGGCATTAAGACGGGAAATTTAACATAAATAGTTCTGTCACTTCTAGACTTGAAATTCAATTACCCAAATATACGCACAAGTAAATATATTGTGATCATCCAACTGAACACATCCTGAGAACAAGTTGAGAGCACCGCAATCTGAAAATTCTCCATGTTAAACGTCAAACAACTGGTGCCAAAAATGTATCAGCTGAAGGGCTACAAGAAATAGAGAAATGTGAGAAAGTTAGAATCCAAGCAAAATACTAAATTCATTATATTTGCTGAAAGACTCGAAGAAAAACTTAAAACTAAATAATTACGATGCTCCACGACTTTATGCAACCGTCTTCAGACAAAACAAATATGTGCCCTTACAATACTCTTGGTTGCCATCCGACATTGTTGTGCATGAAAAGACATGCAAAATACGCCAAAGTCTATGCTATCAAGTTTCTGCAAAAGTTTCAACTTGTGTTTGTGCAAAAAATTTAGGATAGTGGATGTTCATGAAGTACAGGACAAAAGACAGACAATACGCATTTTCTAATTAATGCCAGGTAAAACTATACTTGGACAGAAAAAAAAGACCTAGTGAAGTAAAAGTGCTCTTGTTGCAAAGTATCACTCAGAAAATCACCAAGACGCATAACACAATCTCCACTTCTCATAACTGTAGCAGTGCAAATATACAAGTGCCAGAGAAAATCAATTTTCTTGTACGACTCATACAAGCATGGTTGCATAGCTTGCTAAAATTACAAGAAAATAGAATATCGAGCAAAGCATCTAGTCAACATATCACTTATCAGTAAGCGTTACTAACCAGTTACCACCCTCGTCGTCAAAGCAGATAAATGGATGGATTTGAACAAGCTAGTGATAATTTTTCTTCATATATTCCATGGATCGACCCAATGGCTACCCCTGTAAAAAGATGCATCAGTTCTTACCTTTGAAAAGATGCATCAACAACATCTTCATATTTTCCATCGACTTATTAGTAGTTGAACGTGAAAGGAATACCTTGACATATGGAGAAGTGAATTATTTTCGGTTTGATGTAAAACGCACCTGGGGGGCCGTTAGCTGCTTGGGTCAAAGACGAATCTGTGGTCAATCTCGACTTGAGGAATGTGAGCAAGGAGGGGCCAATATTGGCCTTTCCCCTTTTCACACTTTTGTTTCAGCAGTGGACATGCGTCGATATACAAATACAAAAGCGAGGGAGGCAGCCTTAATAGTTGCTCCATCGCAGAAAACGATGCGAGGTTGGGGCAATTCCAGATCGACAGTTCCGAAAGCGAGGGAAGCTGCTGCCCTAGCTCTGTAATGGTCGTGAGCTTGGGGCAACTCGAGATTTCAAGTTGTTCAATAGAGTGAGTGTTTTGAAAGTACCTGCAAGATAGCTTGACCATATTTGTGAAATGTCCAATAGTCAGCTTGATCAGAGAAGGCGGCAACCACAGCATCATCCCATCATCTTCTTCTGGTGGAAATAATGTCCCGCCATAACCATTAAAGTGGAGTTGTTTGAGAGAGGACAATCTGTGCAAACTCCACTCATGTGAGGGCTTTCCCCCCATGCCGACATTGTACAAGAAAAGGGAAGTCAGGTTGGTGAAGTAATGGGAGCAAGAGAAGGAACTCTCTTCCTCCAGAATGTAGGATACACGTCCTATAGCCGTAGCAGTGCAACTATTTACTCGCAGCTCTTGAAGGCAAGTGAGGTTGTTGTAGGCATGATGTGGCCGACCCTCGAGTTTCTTGCATCCGCGGATACGCAATACCCTCAGATTGGCTGCGGTGAACCATCCTTCTGGAATGGACTCTACATTATCACATTCTGTTATATGCAATGTACGGAGATTCTGAAGACATCCACCATTATTATTTTGCGTCACATCCGGCAAGGATTTGAGGCTCTCACAGTCAAAGATTACAACAGATTCAAGAGTTGGACAATTGATTGTCATCCCCACCTCTGCTAAAACAGACTCTAGATTTCTGCAACTACTAATACACAGTTCTTTGAGAGAGGGCGGTAGCCCAGTTCTGGACCAACATAAGTATGTGAGCGATGGACACATCGAAACCATCAATTTCTCGAGACTATTCAGCATCATCAACTCAGGTAGGGACCGCAGAGCACCACAATTGTCAATATCTAGTGTTCTAAGCGTAGACGGCAAACCCGTCTCTGGGAAAGAGATGAGACGTGAACAACCGTGGATGATACACTCCTGAAGATACCTGATATTGTGCAGTCCCTGAGGCAGCTTCTCCAGCTTTCCACAACCTTCTATTTTCAAATATTCCAGCATCATTAAGTAAGGCAGCTCCTCATGTGGCTGTAGCCCTTCCTCCTCTTCTTCATCTCCTTCTCCTTCAAAGAAGGAAATAAGTTGGGTGCAGCGTTTAACCAGCAAACGCCGGAAGGCAGGGAGATGGAGTTGTTGTCTCACTTCATTTTTCCACAATGATGTGAGTTCTTTACAACTAGAGAGAGAGAATTCTTGGAGTCCCGCTAGCCCTTGAAAAAACCAATTCGGTAGGCATTCAAGACCCTGGATATTTTCAAGTCTCAGGGATGTCAGCGACCTTAAATGGCTATACATTTCATTTTCTAGCACTACTTCATCACCTACTTCTGGATTACATAAGGAGTTTGGAATCGTAACATTTGTGAGAGAGAGTGACATGAGTGAATCGAAGTGAAGTATGTTCCTCACTTCATTCAGCTCTGTAGGGCTTGGAACCCATGCAACCACTAACAATGGGCACTCAAAAATATCCAGCTTTCTTAAGCATGGAAGATTGCTGGGCAATTTCTGCAAAAGCTTGGGACACCTTTTAATGGTGAGCTCTAATAAGCGAGCAAATGCTTGAGCACCCTCCTTGATTCCAAAAGGTGACCAATCTTTCCATTCGGCCATGTCCACAAAGGTTAAAACCTCTAGAGATGGAAAAGGATTTGAGCACTGCAACCCATAAAACTCAAGTCCAACGTTCTTTACTGCCTTCATCCCTTGAATGTGAAGTTTTTTAAGTGAGGGTAGTTGACCCAAAGGTGGCAAGTACATACATTTTTCACAACTTTGGAATTTTAAGCAGACCATGTTAGAGAACAAAGAATTTCCAACCCAAGTTGGAAATGTTAGACCATGATAACCACTAATGGTAAGCTCTTTTAACTTCTTATGAGGTCTTAGCATGTCAAGCACTTCTCTTTCAACACTTTCGTTGCGAGAATTATCTGAGATGTTACTCCATTTCATCAACACCACATCTAAGCCTTGTTTATCCTTCAGTTTGGCACTCGTGGCATCGAGAGCATCCAACACGTTCTCCAACCTTGATATGTAAAGTGTCCCTCTAAGATAACTCAAGTTTCCTAGCTCCTTTATCGTAGACCCATCACCTTGGCTGACTATGAAGTTTGATAATGTTTGGAGACTTGTCAAATTGCCAACTTTTGGTGGCATTTCTTGTAAGGAATATGCACCAGTAACATCGAGGTGGCGCAGGTTGATAAGGTTACTCGTATTTGCAGGCAACTCAGTGAGATTTTTACAATCTCTCAAAATTAGTGTTTGTAGGTTGTAAAGAGTCCCTACTGAATCCGGTAATGTGACAATCAAGGCACATGAGAGGTCAAGGAACCTCAAATGTTTCAAATCTCCAATCAAACTCGAAAGTTCACAGATTCGATATCTTCTCAAACTAAGTACGCGTAAACGTCTGAGATTCGGCAACAAATCGAGGGGAACATCTCCGGTCAAGTAGGAGATTGAATGGTTGGTACCTCCATCTCTCAATCCAAATGGTAAAAAAGACCGCAGTTTTTTGGCCTTTTGGAATGCCTCAAACTTTTTTATGCCATCTCGATAGCCACGTGTGTAGGATGAATGCCGAGCGTTAGTCATGTTTTTATCCCCCTCAGTGTCTTCAAGCTTCCCCTCCATCCGAAAACAAATTCTTCTTGTAATAAACTGAGCCAAATCGTTTATGAGGTCATGCATAACAAATAGTGAGACTTCGCCTTTGCTTGATGGTTGAAAAAATGACCTCGACAACAATTCACGAAAGTACTCGCATCCAAGATCTTCCATTTGCTTTTGTCCCATTGGCTTCTGAATTAAGCCTTCTGCCATCCACCAGAAAACTAGTTCCTTCTCCTCAAATTTGTAATCCTTAGGTATTACAGAACAATATCCGAAGCACTTCTTCAAATGTGAAGGGAGGTGATAGTAGCTTAATCTCAAAGCTGGAATAATGTCACTTTCCTCGGTTGATAACTCCCACATCTTGCTATTCAGTACGTCTTCCCATTCATCATCTCTCAATTTACTCCGTAGAAGGCCACCAAGTGTCCTTGCAGCCAAAGGCAATCCTCCACATTTTTTCACAATTTTTCGACCAATTGAAACTAAATTTGGGTCGATACTTCTATTCACAAATGCATGTTGCGCGAACACCGACCAACAATCATCCTCCGATAATTCCTTCAGGGGATAATATTTATCGGTTCCCGCCATCATCAATGCAACACCCCTATTACGTGTCGTTACTATGACTTTACTTCCTAAGGCTCCATTATTAAAAGGACTCTTTAAACTTATCCAATCACCGTAGTTTTTGTTCCAGACGTCATCTAGAACAATCAAGAACTTCTTCCCAGCCAAAGCCTCTTTCAATTGCTCTTGGACTTGATTCAAGGCTTTAAAATCACAAGTGCAAGAAGTAATAGACTCGAGAATTGCTTTTGTCACCTCCTCACTCTTGAACACTTCAGAAACACAAACCCACACTTTTATCTCAAAATGCATCTTCACCATTTCATCATTGTAGACCATCTGAGCAAGGGTGGTCTTACCGACTCCACCCATGCCCACAATTGGAACTACACCAACGTTTCCATCACTCGATTGATCACTTAGGAGCAACTCTGTTATCGCTCTTTTATCCCCATCCCTACCATAAAGACAGGGTTCATGAATCAAAGATGAAGAGTGTCGTCTTTGTGGAGCTTTAGTAGACAGCCCCGCATCAACATTTTGCAAGCCAAGCCCCATTCTACGCTCAAGAAGATCTTGCAACCTAATAGTGATCTCATCTATTTGAGACCTCACCGTAAAACTATATGTTAGAGTTCTTGGATTGAAACCTGTACAACAAGTAGGTACGAGGGCACGTACCTTGCGGGTGCTAGCTCGAGGCTCTTCCATTACCTTTCGGCGCAAAGCCTCAGTGGTAAACTCATCCAGTACATCATCAAGATCATAAGCCAAGTCCTCGAGATCCTCCAGCCACAATTTGATACCCGTTTGATTCGTCATTTGCCTGTACTCAGCATCTGCAAGCACTGCCTCAATTTGTTCTAACATTTTTTTCCATTTCGTCAACAGAGTATGAATCCGCTCTCTCCGCCCAAAGTTCCATAGATCACGGGAAGCCAATTTCTCAAACAACACCTGGATGAAAGCGGTGAGAAAGATTTCCCCAACAGCCATCGTTTCCTCTGGAAAGGAAGTTGTTTAGCAAAGAGGAAGTTGCTCAGCAAAGAGACTGAAAAGAGAAGCCCAGCCAAGTTTTCCTATTCAGAAAGTATACTGAGACAATGGTATCAATTTTACCAAAACAAAAAAACAGTGCTATTAGGAATGGTGGTTGAGAGCCTAACCTCTTTTGACTAAACGGTATCCACAATTAGAGAAATCCAACAAGAAAAAAAGGCAGAATAGAGGTCTTCAAAAAATTGTATAAAAAATAAATTTTTATCCCTTAATTATATAGACTCGCCCGCACTAGATTTTTATAGTATTATAGTTTTTCGTAGAGTGGATGAATATTCATAATGCAATTTGTCTTTTTTGTTAAGTATATATATTCGCCACCACAAAGGTAAAATTCTGGCTCCGTCCGTGTTAGTTCAATAACATTAGTACTAAAAAAATCAATTTTACCCAAAAAAAAAAAAAACCAGTGGTATCAGGAATGGTGGTTGAGAGCCTAACGCTTTGGAAAAGGATAGATAGCTGTATGATTGAGGGAGAGGAGAAGTCAATAATGGCATCTCTAAAATGGGCTGAATGTGGCCCCAAATGCAGCCTGTCAAAAAGAATAGGATTGGGGTTATGCATGTGAGTCACCCTAGTCCTTTTGATTTGATTGGAACCGTTTGTCCTCTTGGACTCGCCAAGTAGAAGGCATATGCGAAAAAATCAACTTGATCAGAGGATAACAAAATGAGTTGAGTGGATAACGAATTGAGCATATTGTCATTTTTGTTTTTTTAATGATGAAGGAACTATCCCAGAGAGGGGCCACTAATTGGACTACAAGTAGAGCACAAACCTTTGGGTGACTGAACAGCCACCACGGCTTGACCCCCAGGTTCAGCAGGTTCCAGCCCTGTTAAGAATCAAAACCTGCCCACAGTGGGTTAAGCATACTTATCTAACCATTAAACTTTTAACACAAATATGATGTAGCTAGTGACCAGTACGATCGACTCGTTTAACAAAATATACTGTTCTGATGAGATCATCTATAGCAGTAACCTAAGCCAATCAACTTACTATTCCTGATGTTCTTGTTTTAGATATGCATTTGGACCTAAAGAATTTTCAGAAGAGACAACAAAAGGAGTAATTCATAGTGGATCACTAGCTATAAGACCCACAACATGACAAGTTTTTTCTCAGTATGAGTCTCGGTCACAAATAGAAGTCAATGGACCAGATTGGATCCGAATCCGGAAAGCCGGAAATTCGATTTCGATCCGGTTTTTTTTACAGCATTTTAGCAACAAAAAACAAAAACCAGGAAAAAAAAAAAACTACGTAATTTGTTTAACACTGATACCATGTATTTGAACTAAAAAGAAACAGATTACAAGATCTAAATTGACAAAGGTCCATAAAACAAGTCTAAATTTTCCATTCTTTCGATCAATAAACAAAACCATTAGTATCCCCATGGCATGCTAATGAATACTGATACCATACTCCAGAAAATGCTGATACCATATATTTGAACTAAAAAAAACTGATTACAAGAAAATCACTAGTCTCCTGATTACAAGCAAATCACTAGTTTCCTGATATTCAGCCTTGATGGTCACCCTGGGAATGAGGGTAAGGGCAGCTTGATCTTGTGTTTTTCACCATTTTTTATGCCACCAAAAGCAAATCACTAGTAACCTGATTATGTTACGGAACAAACACAAAGCTGAAAAATAGATTCATTGTAAAAGGTTAAGTAATATCTGTGTAAGAGAACAGAACAAAGCTCAAAAAAGAGATTAGCTGTTCTTGCATATGTACCAACATGTTACGTCAAATACAAGATACAAGATGATGAACAATCTTCTAGGCCTATGTTTGAAACAACACACAATTAAGTTCAGCAATCGAGGAACACAGGTTTCATCGCCCAACTTCCATTCTTTACCCCATCTTCTGAGCCTATTTTTGTAAAGGGAATGAGAACATACATGGATTATGGAAACCACAACAGGAGGTCATAACCTTGGCCACTGCTAGACAGACTCCATTTCTGGTCGACTAATCAATTAAGTTAACCTATATCTCCTCTAACACTGGCAGTGAAAAATACTATTATGCTAAAAACACAAAAGCTTATGAAATTTCTATTTCTGGGGAACTAGAAACAAGCTGCCAGTAAACATAGGTGAATCATACAACCAACTTGACATCTGTCTCACTATTGACTTCAATGAAGAATAAAACATGAGAAATGCTATCTTTCAGCAGAATCATGGCACAAAATGAAAACCCTATTTCATCAGAAAAAAAAAAAAAACACAGTTCACATAAATGCTACTCTTTTACAAGATTGCTCACCATGGTCCGAGTCCGCAATACCACTCCTCTCCCCATTTACTAAGATGACGCAGTTAATCGCCATTGTAGAACCATGCTATAGCTATGGACGACGATGATCGACCATGAAGCACAATGGGCAAAGAAAGATTGACGATCGGCAATGGTGGTGAATCAAATATCAACAACTAGCTAGAGGGTTGAGGTCTAAGCGAGAGTAGGGAGGGAGAGGGGTGAGGAAGGAAGAGAGTTTTGACACAACTAATGAAGTTCTGCAAGAGAAAATAAATGATGAGAGAGGGGGAGCTATAAAGGGAAAGGCATGCTAAATGAAGTTTGTTGGAGTCTTTAATAGAAGTGTAACTGAGAATCTACAAAATTACCATAAAAAATAGGTGGCCTTAATTAACTGAGTGTTTAAGAGAACGGCCATTACAGTCTTCCCATGGAAATTGTGCTATCGAAATACCAGAGCTTTTATTGAAGGACAAAATGGCACGCTAGCCTAGGGTATACAGACCACAAAGCTAGCAAATCTAGGTTCATATTATCTGGACAAAAAATCCACAAGAAATATATATATATATTCAATAACACATCGAAGGAGGTAAAACACCTGATGCTGCAGGGGATGAAGGGCTTCGTCTTATGGATACTTCGTATGGATTAATGCTCCTTGCTTTCTAGAACAATTAAGAAGTTTCTCATATAATCCTCGATAATGTCCCCTCAATAGAAAATATGCCTTTCTAAGAAACTTACGAGCATCGGTTGCATCCATAGCTTCATCAATCGAATCATAGAATCAGCAGTGAGCAAGTTCCATATGAAATAACTAGTGGAGCAAAAGGCAGTGTGTAATAGCTTTGACTATCTTAGAAACAACTTGAAAGTTTGAAACTCGTTTACACAGTTCGAAACTATCTATCTCAAAAAGCAACCACTTTAGTGGGATGGACCAACCCCAGACGGATCATTTTAAGAAAGGTTTCTAACCTAGCAAAACCAAAGAGCACCGGCCCATGTGTCCAAAATTGGTATATCATGGAAAGTGAACAATTCACTTGCCCGACTAAAAGAAAGGGTTTGCTGCCCACTCTAAAGGCTTTCCAAGAACTTCTTGGGTAGGAAAGTCTAGAAGAGCAAACGACTCGTGAAGAGAGAAACTGGCCCATGTGTCCAAAATTGGTATATCATGGAAAGTGAACAATTCACTGCTTCTGCTCTTCCCCATGATCGGCAACAAGCCTCTTTGATGGAAATGTCCCCTTCAAAGAAACTTATCCTTGAATTGAAGTTCGGACTCTTGCCACCAGCAATGCTCTCTTTTAGCTGCAGCACGTGTTCAAGAATCTGGCTCAAGCCACTTCTACTAACCATTGAAGATGATACCAACACATAATGGGACTCATAACATTTACTGACTGGAATATTTCTTGAAATTCAACCAGAATAAAGATACTACACGAACCACAAGATGCATTTCCTTAACAAAAACAGGCTTTTTAATGGCCTGACACAAAAAATAAGTGAAGGACTTCAACAATAAATTTGAAGTGAACAACAAATCAGTAAGAGTATAATGATATTGCTGGAGAGCGGGAAATTAAATTGCATCTATCTAATTTCATGAATACATCAACAAAACCCCAAGCATGGCTGTACTAATAAACTGCGGCAGAATGATTAGTTATCTGCAAAACAAAACGTTCAAGAATTCTGGCCACAAGCAAGTGCAGAGTTTGTTTCCACAAAAAAAAAAAAAAAGACATGATAAGAATGAGAGTTATTAGTCATACGCCAACATATTTGTTAATCCCATGATGCTCTTTCTTTGCTCTCATCAATAGTCAATTAAAAAGTTCATCATACAGTCAAGGGATACAGTAGCTTAGGTTCTACACGAATGATACCTATAGATGTTTTGGAAAGGACACCCAATGCAATAACTTGAACGAGGTAACAAGAAATAGCTGCAGCTCAGATTGCAGAAACACTCGACAACAAAAGAACTTCATGAGGACAACCACCCATCCCAAACATGATAAAAGTACCCATCTTTCACAACTTGAAGTAATTCCTTTCACTTCAAGAAACCACTCTTTCATCCCTTGGCACGAGCTTCTTAATCATTCTAAAAATTTCCCATCCTCATCATCAACTGTGAATAAACCCTCCATGGTAGATGCATCCACTGAGAAATTCCGATTGACCATTTCTTGTAGAAATATCTTAACCTTGTGTCTATCACCCTTGCCGAGGAATGCTCGAACAAATATACTAAAAGTGACTTCATTGAGTGGACAGTCATCTGCGTACATGCCTTTGAGTAACTCCTCTGCTTCATCCAGCAAGGCCTCGTTACAAAGTCCAGTTATCATTGCGGTGTAAGTCTTAACATTGGGCCTCAAACTTTTAGTTGAAATGGAACTAAAAAGTTTCCGAGCGTCTTCAATCTTCCCTGTTTTGCACATGCCATTTATGAGGATACCGTAGACAACAATATCAGGAGTTATACCGTGATCTAGCATTGAACGGAACACCTCTACCGCCTTGCCGATTTTCTGGTTCCTAAAGAAGCCATGTAACAAGATTGAGTAAGTTAAAATGTTAGGATTTTGACCGCTATTTATCATCTCGTCAAAAATATTATCTGCATCATCACATCTCCCTACCTGTACCTGTAGCAGCCCCTTTAACAAGGTGTTGTAAGTATCAGTGGCAGGTTTTAACCCTTTACTAGGCATTTCTCGAAACAGCTGCATGGCCTCATCTATATTCCTCTTGTTGCAGAAACCATTGATTAAGATATTTTAGCTAAAGATGTTAGGCTCAAAGCCCTTATCAACTATAGAGTTGAAAACTTCCATTGCTTTCTTCATACGTCCCTGCAAACAATATCCGTCCATCAATGCACTATAAGTAATAACATCGGGTTTCTCACCTCTTCGAATCATGATCTTGAGTACGCCCTCCGCCTCCTTGGTCTGTCCCTCCTTGCAAAGTGCATTTACCAACATGCTAAAGGTTACAACATTTGGGAAAATGTTTTGTGCGGCCATGTCGCTCAATATTCTTGTGGCATCCTTCCCTCGATTTGATTTACATAATCCATCAACCAAAGAACTGTAGGTGACAACATCAGGCATAATATCCCAACCTCATCTCTGATAAGAAGCTCAAAGCATCATCTATGTTTCCGTCCTTACAAAGATTGTCGATGATTGTGTTATATATCACTACATTAGGCCTAAAGTTCCATTTTTGCATACTCCCCAGCAGCCGTATAGCCATTGCAGTGTCTCCTATTTTGGAAAGCCCTTTTATGATTGTCCCGTACGTGATTTCATCAGGTTCGATCTCTCCTTTTTCCACCAACCTCCCGAACAATTTCACGGCCTCAGAAGTCTTACTTTCTAAGATATATCCGTTAATAAGAGTGTTGAAGGTAGTCACGTTTGGAGTATAACCACGTTTAAAATAGACACCCAAGATAGCAAACCCAAAATCCACTCAACTCAAGCGGCAAAAAGAATTCATCAAAACATTCAGCGTATATTCATTACTTTGTATACCCAACACCCTGATATCTTTATATAGAGAAATGACGGCTGAATATTCCTTCATCTTGGAAACAACAGTTAACAGCTGAGCAAACTCGATAACTGTTAGAATGTAGAGAGAGGAGAGATCAAAGGTTTTTCTCATTATTGTAACAATGGGTCTATACATAGACATATACAAGACCAACACTATACATGACCAAACTACCCTTAGGAATAGAAAACATAACAGATGAACCCTAACTTAACATAACTTAACACTCCCCCTCAAGTTGGTGCAAAGATATCTATCAAGCCCAACTTGAATACAATGGGGCGAAAACTTTTACTACTAAGACCCTTAGTAAATACATCGGCCAATTGGTCTTCGGATCGCACAAAAGGCATGCATATCAAACCGTTGCTCAGCTTCTCCTTGATGAAATGCCTATCATTCTCAATATGCTTTGTTCGATCATGTTGAACAAGATTATGAGCAATGTTTATGGCTGCTTTGTTATCACAATAGAGCTTCATAGGACCACGATCAGGAAATCCCAAATCACGCAAGAAGGTTTGGATCCATAAAAGCTCACAAACACCATGAGCCATAGCTCTGTACTTGGCCTCGGCACTAGATCTAGCTACCACAGACTGCTTCTTACTCCTCCATGTAATCAAATTCCCTCCAAGGAAGGTGCAATAGCCAGAAGTAGATCGCCGATCATCAATAGAACCAGCCCAGTCTGCATCAGTGAAAGCTTCCAATTTCAAGTGACCATGATTAGAGAACAAAACTCCTTTACTTGGGGCAGATTTAAGATACCTCAAGATACGATAAACTGCATCAAGATGACTAGTACGAGGTTCATGCATGAACTGGCTCACAACCCCCACAGCATAGGAAATATCTGATCTAGTGTGAGATAAGTATATCAGGCGACCCACAAGTCTCTGATATCTCTCCTTTTCTGTAAGCTCCCCCACATTGCTACAAAGATGATGGTTGGCCTCAATGGGAGAATCAGCTGGCTTACATCCCAACATACCAGTTTCTTCCAAGAGATCAAGGATGTACTTCCTTTGAGAGATAAAAATTCCTTTGTTAAGATCTAGCCACCTCCATTCCAAGAAAGTACTTCATAGACCCCAAATCCTTAATCTTAAACTCTTGAGCAAGAAGAGCTTTAAGGCTACCAATCTCATTCACATCATCACCTGTCATGATTATGTCATCCACATAAACAATAAGAATGGCAATCTTACCATTACTTCTCTTGATGAACATAGTATGGTCAGCATGACTCTGTTTGTATCCAAATCTCAGCATGGCTTTGAGAAACCTGTCAAACCATGCTCTAGGAGATTGCTTCAATCCATAGAGTGCCTTCTTCAATCTACACACCTTTCCCTCGGTCTGAGATGAAGAAAAACCCGGTGGAATAGCCATGTACACCTCCTCCTCTAATTCGCCATGGAGGAATGCATTCTTCACATCAAACTGGAGAAGAGGCCAATTTAAATTGGCAGCACAAGAGAGTAGAATTCGCACAGAGTTCATCTTCGCTACAGGGGCAAATGTCTCCTCGTAGTCAATACCATAGGTTTGTGTGAAGCCCTTGGCAACAAGTCTTGCCTTGTATCTCTCAACTGACCCATCAGCTTTGTGTTTCACAGTGAACACCCATTTGCACCCCACAGGTTTCTTCCCTCTTGGAAGAGATACTAGCTCCCAAGTACCATTCTTTTTTAAAGCCGTCATCTCCTCTACCATAGCTCCTTTCCACTTAGGTATCATGAATGCATCCTGCCAATTCTGTGGAGTAGATATAGAAGAAAGAGACGAAACAAAAGCACGATGCAAAGGAGATAAACGGTCATAAGAAACAAACTGGGAAATGGGATGTTGAGTGCATGATCTAACTCCCTTTCTAAGAGCAATAGGGGCATTAAGATCATCAACAGCAGTAGGGAAAGGATCATTACCAGATGAGTCAGCTGAAGAGTCAGAAACTGGAGTAGGTGATGAAGATTGGCAAAGTGGTACCGCACATGTAGGCTTGCCTTTTTTCTTTCGAGAAAAGGTCTGCAAATTTGGCCTATCCAGTCTTTCCCGAACATCATGCTCTGCTCTTTCTGCAGGTGAAGGTTCTTTCTCCCCCTCACCATGACAAGGTAAAGGATAAGACCACGACTCAGGAGTATGAAATGTCAACATCTCCTCCTATCTTTCATTCTCCCCCTGAAGAGATGAAGTGGACAGATGATAAAAGGATTCTGTTTCCCAAAAGGTGACATCCATGGAGACATACATTTTGCGAGAGTGCGGGTCATAGCATTTATAACCCTTCTGAGTGGGAGAATAGCCAAGGAAAATACACTTGCGGGCTTTAGGATCCAGCTTACCACCTGGGTGCTTAGGAGCATGAGCAAAACACACACAACCAAAGACTTTGGGTGGGAGAGATGAGACCCGAGAACAACCTAAGAGAACCTTAATCGGAGTTTGGAATTGAAGAACACTAGATGGCATGCGATTGATAAGAAAAGCTGCAGTAAGGACAGCTTCGCCCCAAAAGTGTTTAGGAACATTCATGGTGAACAATAGAGAGCGGGCTACCTCAGCAAGATGACGATTCTTGCGCTCGACAACTCCATTTTGTTGTGGAGTGCCAACACAAGAAGTCCGAAAAAAGAATACCAGAGTCATTAAGATATGCCCGAAAAGTCCCAGCTATATACTCAGTCCCATTATCACTACGAAGCACTTTAACATTAACACTAAATTGAGTACGCACCATTTGATGAAAAGATTTAAAGCACGAAAAAACCTCATTTTTTGCTTTTAGTAAATACACCCAGGTGACACGAGAATAACAACCAATAAAGGTGACAAACTAGCGATAACAAGACAGAGATGTGACAGGAGAAGGACCCCAAACATCGGAATGAATGACCATAAATGGCGAATCACTTCTTTGATTGACCGGAGCATAAAATGAGCGCTTATGTTTCGCAAGCTCACAAGCTTCACAAAGAAACTGACTCCGAGAACATTGCTTAGCCAAGCTAGGGAACAATTTTTCTAGAATTCCAAAAGATGGATGACCCAATCTACGATGCCACTGATGTAACAAGGGAAGAGCTGAACCCGTATCTGCAGCAAAAGCTTGACCACATGACAAAGGTGGACAAACTGGATTAGGTGCAGACTCCAAAAAATAAAGGCCCTCATGAGCTTTACCACTGCCAATCATCCTCCCCGTATCCAGTTCCTGAAAGACACAATGTGTAGGAAAAAATGTTACGGAGCAATTTAAGGATTGGGTAAGACTACTAACGGATAAAAGGTTAGTAGAAAAATTGGGAACATGAAGAACTGAGGAAAGAGAAATGGTTGGAGAACAATGAATAGAACCTTTCCCGGAAATAGCAGATAAAGAACCATCAGCTACTCTAACCTTATCCTTACCAGAACAAGTAGAGTAGGAATCAAAAAAGGACGAACAACTTGTCATATGGTCCGTAGCATGTATCTCTTTGTGAGCAAAGAAAGTGGTAGAAGCAGTGGTAGGAGCAGTGGTAGATAGAGTGTCAAGCCTAGCCAATACGCGCCTGAGAGTTTGTAACTCTCCCTCAGAAAAAAGGGCACCAACTTGAGTAGTTTGGAAAGCCTCCATTGTACCAACAGTTTCCGTTTCAAATCACCTCAAACCGACCTCACGAATGGATCCGGAACGTCAAAATTAGTCAGAAACAAGTCTCGGACCTCCTAAAAGTGGTCAAAATGGTCAAAAAACCTCCTTGAACCTTTCTGAACCCTCCAGAGAGGTTTCTGACCCTTCTGACAGCCGCTGACACCCTTTGAGCCCCCGGATGACCCCTCTGACACGCGGAATGAACCGTCTGTCAGTCTCTTGACCCTTTTCAAACGGGTCTGAACCTTATGAACAGCGGGTTGACCTCCTTCAACGTGTGACCAGAGCGTGAACACCACGCATGCGAGTGAGATCTACTCGCCTTCACGCGCCTCCTTCAACCGGCGCGTGAGCCCTTTTCCGGCAGCCTCCGGCGACCGGCCTTGCACCACCGTGATCGTCTGGATGAGAGGGACAAAACCCTGTGCTCAAAACTCCTCCTCGATCACTCTAAGTGAGATCGTTGACAAACCCAGGTGAACAATGCTCAATCGAAGGTCGTACGAGGGTTGTTGGAGCTCGCCGGAGGCTGTACTACACTCGTCGGAGCTCGTATGGTGTCGTCAGAGGGAAGAAAGTGGTAGTCGACTCTGATTGTTCATGAACAGTGCTCAATCGACTTACCAGAACACCCAATTCGACTGATAAACGCACATAAAAGTCTCCAACCTCTACGAAGCAAGATCAACCATGGATCTTGGCTCTGATACCATGTTAGAATGTAGAGAGAGAAGGAGAGATCAAAGGTTTTTCTCATTATTGTAACAATGGATCTATACACAGACATATACAAGACCAACACTATACACGACCAAACTACCCTTAGGAATAGAAAACATAACAGATGAACCCTAACTTAACATAACTTAACAATAACAGAAGGCAGAGGTCAAAATTGGGCCATTTGATGGAATAAACAAAGAGCATCGTTGAGCTTTTCAAAACCCGTTTTAGATTTCTCCAACAACAACTTCTGTAGTTGCTTTCGATCCGTTATTGCAATAACATCAGGAGGATTAGGGTTTGTAGAAATTTGGGTATGAAACAAGAGTGTATGATCTAGAAACGAGTTACCTCTACTGTAATTACATGCCGTTCTGGGACTGAAGATGGAGGCAACAACACCAATTCTCCGCATCTTGATCACAAAAAGAAGCTTGATTTAAAAAACCGAGAAGGTCTACATAATAAATAAATAAAAAACCGAGAAATCATATAATAATAAATAAATAAATAACCGAGAAGGATGTACAATTTTTCATAAAACTTTATATATACGATTTTTATGAAAAACTGTACGGAAAAAGCCCTTCCTGGTCATTATACTATCATCTCTTGATCTTATTTGAATATCGGTGTGGAACTAATGAACTTTCTGTAGATAAGAAAAAAGAAAGAGAAATTTTCAATGGATGAAATGTGCAAAAAACACGGTTTTTTTTATTTTATTTTATGATTTGATGCTTCTTTTTTCTTTGCCGTTACATATTTTGAACAAAAAATTAAAAAACAAGGGTAAAGAAGCCCGGCAATATGTTTATAGCATGGCTTCTGCAAGGAGTGTAAATGTGTTTTTGTTAGCATACTACAATCAAATTCAAGGGCAAGTGAAGAAAGGGAGTGCTGAGAATCTTTCAGAGTTTTGGTCACGATGCCTAATGTTACATGTACACATATGTATACTTACGAACACCATTATTATGGGTAAAGCTTGCAAAAACAACTAAAATTGTGGGCCACCATATATCTATAGCTAGACAAAGAAGTAAAATTGAAAAAGAATTGCATCAATTAACGTACAGCTTAGATGCTTGCAAGTTGTATCTAATCTCATGAAGTGAGCTAGTGGGGATCCGTTTTCACGTGGCTAAAAAACAAAACATCAATATTGGTACATGAAATTGTAAAGTAACTTCCTAGAAGGGTGAAAAAAGACAAAAAAAATGGAAAAAATTGCATTTTTAATGGGTCTTAGTTGATAACGGCATACAACATCTTGGCACTTCCGTTGGTCTCATAATTCTCCAGTAAAATATTTCATTATCGCTCTGAATCCTCGCTCTATGTTTTCACAAATAGCTTCATATACCTCTGTTATGTGACTTTACTTTCCCTCCAAACAGCTTCTCAATCTCACACCCACTTCAATCAAGATTAACCTTCACCACACCTCTCCTCATCAAAGTAGATGGAGTAGTACAAGTAACTGTTCTTCATATATTCCATGGATCGATGCCTAAACATGTAAAAATATGCATAAATTATAACCTTTGAAATGTCTCTTTATATGGCTTTTTCGGTATATAAAGTAAATAAATAAGCATAGGATTGTACAAGTACCAATAGTGCTTTGAATGCACCATAAGCAGCAGCAGCAAGAAGGCATTTCATAATTCTTGACTCAATGTCGAGGAAGATGGAAAACCTGAAATCTGGATGGCGGGCAGAGGAGAGTAATGCTTGTTCTCCAAGAAAGGAAGAAGCTTCCCAGCATGTAACCTATTTATGAGCAAGCTAGCAGGCTGCATTACGTAACCAAAAGATTATTAGAGTACGTAGTAATTGATTGTTTAAAGTACGTACGTATGAAGGGTAGAAAAAGGGATTGTTCAGCCATTTTAATAGGACCATAGCTGAACACTTTGGAGAGGGCAATGCTTTCTTTAAGCTCTGTGAGTTTCAGCAAATGTTTTTCTCAAAAAACGATCAGAGTTTCTTGTGGTTGGTTGCCCCATTCAAACAATGGTGCTTGTGATTTTAGGGTAGAGAGGGTGGCAGAGATGGGAGGAGGCAGCAGGAGCGGTGGTGGAGGGCAAGAGGGTGGTTGTCATTGAAAGGTGAAGACAGTACTGTGTTGTGGCAGAGGTGCCGAACGGGAAAACGATTTTTGTAAATAACTGCTCATCTTCTGTTAACCACAGAAAATGATTTCCCTTGATTTTTCTTTGCGCCGCACCACACAACAAATATTTTCTGCCGAAACAGAGTGTTAGTTAGCTTAGATGTTTAGTAAGAGAATGGTTACTACAAGTACCGATCATCAGGGGAATCTTCCTCTCTGAAGCACAATCCTTCAGGTGACGCGAAGCCCTGTTCTCATCCCCAGCGAAAATAGCCCCAACAGAAATTTTGTTGGCATTGAGATTCTGGACTAACCACTGAAGGGTTTTAAGCACCAGGCCACCACCATGCTGGAATTTCAACAAAGAAAAGGGACAACGTGAGTGTACAGTCATAAACATACAGAGGCACCACACTAAGAGAAGTAGCAGTCAATTAAAGCATAGCCAGATCAGTCAGTTGAAGCTAATGGTAAATTTTATTTATAACAAGTGTCCAGGCTAGCTTAGGCACACCTTGACTAATCCCGGGGCACTGAAAATTAACGACCAGGGCAAAACTGGCCTGAAGATTTTTTGATGGTGGTGATTCAAACATGCGAGGAGCTTGGGGAAAAGCCCCTTTGTTGCTTATTATCATTTACCCACTTGGAAGTCTTTCAATTAACAAGCACTTTTCTTGAATTCAGTCTGGGTGGAAATAAAATCATAGAAGTAAAGGAGAATGAAGCATGTCTCCTACTAGAACTGTCAAACTCCCAACAAATAGAAAGCAGAATGGTAAACCTCTATCTCCTCTAACACTGGCTGTGAAAAATACTCTTACGCTAAAAAAAATAAGCTTCTGAAATTGCAATTTCTGGGGAACTAGAAACAAGCTGCCAGTAAACAAAGGTGCATCATACAACCAACTTGATATCTGTCTCACTAATGACTTCAATGAAGAATAAAACATGACAAAATCATGTTCGCCTGAATTTCAGACCCTCGATCACCTCACAGCAGTAACCACCAAACTAGTATGAGCACCAACATAAAAAACTAAAACAAAACAGCAGTCAACAATGAATACAGATTCTCACAAAGGAATAGAAACAGAGAACAAACAGTAGCATGAATGCATTGAATCTGAGAAAGTAAAAAATGAATAATGCCAAGATAGTAACGTACTAAGCATCAGGTCAGTGTACTATCACTGTCCGGGTATGCTCTCTTCACCAACTGAAAGTATGAGAGTAATAATATATGAGAACATTTTTATGCAATTTCATTAAAGAACATTCAGCTATACTACTACTTAAAAAATACAAAGGTGTTTTCTAGTTTTTGTTTTCCTGAAATGCCCCCAACAATTCCATCAAATTGTCTACAAGTTCATTATTGATGGCAGCGGTGGTATCCCCATTCCTCAATTCGGAGGCCCATGCATGTGATATTTTGCGTGATTGGAATAGAAAATGTCTTGCATCTTTTCTCTTGCATTAAAGATTGCGTAGACGCATAAAGTTCTAATAACCTCGATGTTTCCCCTCCAAATCTTTATAATATTCAAGCGAGGTAAAGGGATCGAGTTATTAGTTTCTCTCTCTCATGGGCATATTCAGCCAAATAACGGCGGCATAATCCAGAAATGAAATTGTGCATAAACATACTGTGGAGGCGATCGACAAGTAGAATAGGACCCATGAAACTAGTTATTTATCCACCAACGGCCCCTCAAGCCAAGGGTTGAGGGGAAACTGGAGCAGAACAGTGTTACCACTAAAAAAAGATATTGTCTACATGTGGCATCATTGTGAATTCTTTCTATAAGCAACTATTCGTCCTCATCTCCATTCTTCCTGAAAGTTTTAGACTTTCTAGATTTACAATATGGCTCTTGTTTCTTGGTATATGAACTCATCGTGATCATTTCAATTGAACAATTCACTGAGAACATTTCACTGGGAACATTTCAGTTCTAGATTTACAACAAGGCTCTTATTCAAGATGTCACGCGAAAATTTATTTGAACACCAAATTTGTATTAGGTAATTGAAGTACTCAGTTTGACTGTACATAACAAGCATGCCATTGTCTTATTTACTACCAATCAATCCGAATAGACCCTCAATTTGACTATGTACATAACAAGCGTGCCATTGTCTTATTTACTAATCAGAATAGACCAATAATTAATTATTCTTCTACTATGAAAAGAAAATCTAAAGTAATAAGAACAAAAAAAGTGATTATTCGTCGTTTCTTCTACTATATGTTCTGAAGACATGCACATTCCCCATTAAAAAAATCCATGTGTATATAAGTAACCCAAAAAGACCACAATCACTTGTAAAACACAGAAGATATCAAAACACCTAAAGAGAAGAATCGAGATGTTATCAATCCCTAACTTCAAAACCAAAAGCTCTCCTCTACAATAAAACCTGTTAAGGAATATAGTCCCACATTGCTTGGCGATGGAATGGTGATCATTTAATATAATGTTGGGCCTCTCCACTCATTGCCAGTTGGTCTCGAGATGGATATAAAGTTTCCACGAAACCTTCAGAACAAACGAAGGAATAACTCAACAGAAGAGCAGAATAAGAAACTTCAGCAGAATCATGGCACAAAATGGAAACCCTATTTCAGCAAAAAAAAAAAAACAAATAACAAGATTGCTCACCATGGTCCGAGTCCGCAACACCACTCCTCTCCCTTTTGCTAAGATGACGCAAGAAGTTAATCACCATCGGAGAGCCCTGCTATTGCTATGGTCAACGATGATTGACCATGAAGCACAATGGGAAAAGAAAGATCGACCATCGGCAATGGTGGTGAATCGAAGATCAACTACTAGGAAGGATTGAGGTCTAAGCGAGAGTAGGAAGGGAGAGGGGTGAGGAAGGAAGAGAGTTTTAACAAAGTTAATGAAGTTCTGTAAGAGAAAATAAATTCTGAGAGAGGAGGAGATGTAAAGGGAAAGGCACACTAAAATGAAGTTCTGTCGGAGCCTTTCATAGAAGTGTAACTCATAATCTACAAAATTACCATAAAAAATAGGTGCCTATCCAAATATTAGAGCTTTTATTGAAGGACAAAATGGCATGTAGCCTCGTGTGTACGAACCACAAAGCTAGCAAATTGAGGTTTGTTTATCTGGAAAAAAAACCCACAAGAAATAAAGAAGACAAGCAAAGAATAAGCGAAAAAACAAAACATAGGGCTAAAATTTTCAATAACACTTCGAAGGAGGTAAAACACCCAAGGCTGTAGGGGACGAAGAGCTTCTTTTTATCGATACTTGGTATGGATTAACTAGCGAATGACCCGTGCCAGAAGGCACTCCACTTAACGAAATTTGAGTATGAAATACTTGAATGACATTCTGATTCCATGAAGTTGCAGTTCCAAGCTAATATAATCGTCCACCTGACCATAAACATAATCCCATTTAGCAAGTGAATATGAGAAAATAAAATAGAATTATACCATTAATACAATAAAGAATATGTGTCTATTAAAGCCTCAAAAGTTCTTATCAGATATAGTGTATGAAAACAACCAAAGGCACTGATTCTATTAGATTGAGTCCATTCATTACCCATGTGTAAAGGCACTAAGCATATGAATTGGTTGAACAATCTAAAACAACTATTTTGCCTTGCACCAAAGATCCCTTCTCAAATTAAATCTCATATATTTGATTTATCAATCAAGTTTAAGTAGTACAAAAAAAAAAAGTAAGAAACATACGGCAAAAAAAAAGCTATACCATTGATTAAAAGTACATCCCAATGTAATTCAAGACTAATGTAAACCAACCACACTATCTAACAATCCATGCCTATCGAATCCAACCTTGTTCGTTTGAACAAATAAACTTGCTGCACAATCTATAAAAGCAATAGCAAACAGGAAACCAAATATCCTTACACAAATTAACTGTCACAAACTTAATTGACCAATAAAGTTTTAAGTAAATAGTGATTTCAGGGGAAAAAAGTTAATTTTGGTAGGGAGAGAGAGAGAGGAATAAAAGTGATAATCGCTCACGGTATAATTAATTTTGGTTGTTACGTGATTGAAGCTTTCCTTTTCAATTGTGGTTGTTACGTGATTGAAGAGAGAGTGGAAATTTGTGTCCCCAAATCAGTAATCATGAGTAAGGAAGGGGGGGAGAGAGAGAGAGTATCAAAATAGGTAACGTTTTTGGGTTCCTAAGTATGGCTGACCATTTAGGCAGCAAAATCTGAGCCCGAAAATACATCTTGGCCATCCATTAAATCCAAGGGCTGAAAATATAAGGGATTCAAAAAACTGAGCCCTTTTATAATATAGATGCTCCTTCCTTGTTTTCTAGAACCATTACAAAGCTTGGCGTACAATCCTCAACAATGTCGCCTCAATAGAAAAAATGCCCTTCAAGGAAACTTACGGGCATCAGTTGCATCTGTGGCTTCATCAATCGAATCATAGAATCAGCAATGAGCAAGTTCCAAATGGAATAACTAGTGGAGCAAAAGCCGTTGTGTAATAGATTTGACTCTATCTTAGAAACTACTTGAAAGTTTGAAACTCGTTTACACAGTTCGAAACCATCTATCTCAAAAAGCAACCAGTGTAGCTGGATGGACTAACCCCCAGACAGATCAGTTTAAGAAAGATTTCTAACTTAGCAAACAAAGAGCACCAGCCCATGTGTCCAAATTGGTATATCATCGAAAGTGAACTATTCACTGCTTCTGCTCTTCTCCACAATCAGCAAGCGTCTTGATGGAAATATCCCCTTCAAAGAAACTTATCCTTGAATTGAGGTTTGGACTCTTGCCACCGGGAATGCTCTCTTTAGCTGCAGCAGGTGTTCAAGAATCTGGTTCAAGCCACTTTTACTAACCATTGACGATGATACCAACTCATAACATTAACTGACTGGAATATTTCTTGAAATTCAGCTAGAATAAAGATACTACACGAACCACAAGATGCATTTCCTTAACGAAAAAAGCTTTTTAATGGCAAACTCAAAGCCTGACACGAAAAGTAAGAGAAGGACTTAAACAAGAAATTTGAAGTGAACAGCAAATCAGTAAGAGTACAATCATATTGCTGGAGAGCGGGAAATTAAATTGCGTCTAGCTAATATCCTAAATACATCAACAAACCCGCAGGCATGGTTGTACAAATAAAGTGCGGCAGAATGATTAGTGATCTCCAAAACAAAACGTTCAACGATTTTGGCCACAAGCAAGTGCAGAGTTTGTTTTCATACAAAAAAAAGACATTGGTAAGAATGAGAGTTGTTAGTCATACCCCAATAAATTCATTAATCCCAATGATGCTCTTTCTTTGCTCTCATCAATAGTCAATTAAAAAGTCCATCGTACAGTCAATGGACAGCAACTTAGGTTCTAGACAAATGATACCTGAAGATTTTCTGGAAAGGACACCCAATGCAATAACTTGAATGAGGTAACAAGAAATAGCTGCAGCTCAGATTGCAGTAGCACTTGACAACAAAAGAACTTCACAAGGACACCTACCCATCCCAAACATGATACAAGTACCCATCTTTGACAACTTCAAGTAATTCCTTCCACTTCAAGAAACCACTTTTTCATCCCTTGGCACGAGCTTCTGAATCATTCTAAAAATTTCTCCATCCTCATCATCAACTGTGAGTAAACTCTTCCTGGTAGATGCATCCACTGAGAAATTCCGATTGATCATTTCTTGTAGAAATATCTCAACCTTGTGTCTATCACCCCTGTCGAGGAATGCTCGAACAAGTATATTAAAAGTGACTTCATCAGGCAGACAGTTATCTGCATACATGCCTTTGAGTAACTCCTCTGCTTCATCCAACAAGGCCTCGTTACAAAGTCCACTTATCATTGCGGTGTAAGTCTTAACAGTGGGCATCAAACCTTTAGCTGAGATGGAACTAAAAACTTTCCGAGCATCTTCAATATTCCCAGCTTTGCACATGCCATTTATGAGGATACCGTAAACAAAATTATTAGGAGCTATACCGTGATCTAGCATTGAACGGAACACCTTTACTGCCTTGCTGATTTTCTTATTCCTAAAGAACCCATCTAACAAGATTGAGTAAGTTATAATGTTAGGATATTGACCGCTACTTATCATCTCATCAAAAATATTATCTGCATCATCACATCTCCCTACTTGTAGAAACCCCTTTAAAAGGGTGTTGTAAGTCTTGGTATTAGGTTTTAACCCTTTACGAGGCATTTCTCGAACGAGCTGCATGGCCTCGTCTATATTCCTCTTGTTGCAGAAACCATTGATTAAGATATTATAGCTAAAGATGTTAGGCTCAAAGCCCTTATCAACTATAGAGTTGAAAACTTCCATTGCTTTCTTCATATGTCCCTGCAAACAATATCCGTCCATCAATGCACTATAAGTAACAACATCGGGTTTCTCACCTCTTCGAATCATAATCTCGAGTACGCCCTCCGCCTCCTCGGTCCTTCCCTCCTTGCAAAGTGCATCTACCAATATATTAAAGGTTACAACATTGGGGGAAATGTTTTGCACCGTCATGTCACTCAATATTCTTGTGGCATCCTTCCCTCGACCTGATTTGCATAAGCCATCAACCAAAGAGTTGTAGGTCATCACATCAGGCATAATATCCCACCCTCTCATCTCGGATAAGAGGCTCAAAGCATCATCTATGTTTCCGTCCTTGCCAAGATTGTCAATGATTGTGTTATATATCACTACATCAGGCCTAAAGTTCCATTTCTGCATGCTCCTCAGCAACTGTATAGCCATTGCAGTGTCTCCTATTTTACAAAGCCCTTTTATGATTGTCCCGTATGTGATTTTATTAGGTTTGATCTCTCCTTTTTTCTCCAACCTCACGAACAAATTCACAGCCTCAGAAGTCTTACTTTCTAAGATATATCCGTTAATAAGAGTGGTGAAGATAATCACATTTGGAGTATAACCACGTTTAAAAAAGATACCCAAGATAGCAAACCCAAAATCCACTCGACTCAAGTGGCAAAAACAATTCATCAAAATAGCCAGCGTGTATTCATTACTTTGTATACCCAACACCCTGATATCTTTATATAGAGAAATGACGGTTGAATATTCCTTCATCTTGGAAACAGCAGTTAACAGCTGAGCAAAATGGATAACAGAAGGCAGAGGTCGAAATTGGGCCATTTGACGGAATAAACTAAGAGCATCGTCGAGCTTTTCAAAACCCGTTTTAGATTTCTCCAACAACAACTTCTGTAGTTGCTTTCGATCCGTTATTGTAATAACATCAGGAGGATTAGGGTTTGTAGAAATTTGGGTATGAAACAAGAGTGTATGATCTAGAAACGAGTTACCTCTACTGTAATTATGTGCCGTTTTGGAACTGAAGATGGAGGCAACAGCAGCAATTCTCCGCATCTTGATCACAAAAAGAAGCTTGATTTTTTTCGCAACAAAGAAAGTGAGTGAAACTATACGTTTAGTGGGAACCGAAATTAATTTTGCTATTTATTTATTGTACGCCTGAGAAAAATAATCAAACTGGGGATTAAAAATAATAACTTAAGAATATATTTAATCAAATGGGGATTAAATATATTCTTAAGTACTGGGAAGCCGAATTTGGGGATTTTAGATCCGGACTTCGATATCGGTGGCAAGCGGCGGTGATGGCGTGAAAACATGGCGTGAAAACTTCCCGACGGCTCCGACAATTCTTTAATTCCTGTATTTTCTTTTCACTTGTTTTCTTTTTTGTTTGTGTTTTTTCTTTTTGCTTCGTGGTTGTAATGTTTGGTTTTGATTAATGAATTTTCTATCCCTTCTATAAAAAAAAAACAATGTACATTTATTTCTCTTATTTGAACGTAAAATATATTGGTGTTTAGCATTTTGTATATGTTCTCCTAAATTGAAAAACCCTAATCAAATTGTCCAACAAAAAGAATTTACACTGCACCAAAAACAAAAATGTTAGAGGTACAACAAAAAAATCTTCAACGTGACTCCAACACACTCATGTGAGCCATGTGAGTGCGTTTAAAGTCATTTTGGAGACTTTTTTTTTTTGAAAGGCAAAAAAAGATTTCATTAATCTTGAAATTGTTACAAGACTAAAAGGACAAAGAAACAGCAAACAAGCTAATGTAAGCCCAATCCGAGACCCAATCCATGATTGGTAAGGAATCAATCAAGGATACCACCAAATAGGCACAAGCCCAACACCTCATGGTCCTAAAAAAACCAGATCAAACATTCAGCACCTAAGAAAAACACCCAAGGCCCAATAATGCCTAGATAATGGGCCAAGCCCGATCAAAGAAAACCCTAAACAGCCTCCCATCAAGGCACTGCTGCCCTTGCCGCCAACACCGCTGCATACCGGCCACATGAAGAGAAACGACTGTTGCCACCACCGCCGCCAGAACCCGGGGAACAAGCCCCTGTTGTTGCCCCAAGGACGGACCAACCGCTCCTCACCAAGTCACCAACAAACCCAAACATACGCCGCCACCATGGCCACCTGAAAGGAGACTTTTGTTGTACACATCATTTTTGCACCAAAAAATACATTTTACAACTTACATGCCATTACATCTTAAAAGTAAAGCAAAAACAACCTATTACTACTTTAATTTACTATCCGCTCTCATTTTTATGATGTGCTGTTAGTGAAATGGTTCTTTTTTAATTTTGAATTTGATTCTTCGAGTGTGACTAGTTAATTTTGAAAACCATAAAAGCTTGTCACGCGGTATCTTTAAGGATAAGGATACCTCGTGAGTGAGAGCGCAGCTATCCTTAAGGGGTAGGGATGTAGATTTCACGTATATTGGCTATGTCACATTAAAGGATACCGCGCGAGTGAGAGCTCAGCTATCGTTAAGGGGTAGGGATGTAGATTTCAAGTATATTGTCACATTTGTAAGTTGTAACCTTTGAGGAACACGAATAGGGGTGTGTGAGTTTGCAATAGTTTTTATTTATTGGAACTCTTTTGCAAACTACGTACTCCTATCATTCTCGTATTTGGTGATTAAAGTATTCGAGAGCAATGTGATTAACCTATCACGTGCTATTTGAAGCCTTCGCTTCGGCAGCGCGTGAAGCTGATTCCAATGTCCTCCGGAATCAATCTTTGCAGTTCCCTAATCAATCTCTACCAGACCATGTCGACCGTGGTAAAAAAAAATGTTTTTGACAACTTCAGTTTCTGGGCAATAGGAATGGCATCTTGTTTTTCTGTCATGTTTTGGCATTGGATCACCTACTCCTGATACCAAATGAAGGTGGGAGTGAGAAATTCCGCAAAATTTCTAACACGTTATATATGAAATTACAAAAATACAAATCACTACTCTTTCAAAGGCTCACACATTACACATGCGCAGTGGGGATTCGCTCTCTCTCAAATATAGTACACAAGATATATTTTCTCGGTTAAAAAAAAAAAAAAAAAAAGAAAAAAAAAAAAAATATATATATATATATATATATATATATATATATATATATATAGTACAGAATCACCATATATCCATACAAAGACGAGCTTTAATTCTTCAGCTTCTTACTGCATTTGAAACTCCACAATGCACGTCAATTTGAGCACATCACGCAAGCTGACCGACCTTTATTATCTTTGTTCCCAAACAGCTTCTCAATCACACCCACTTCAATCAAGTTTAACCTTCACCACAAGCAGATGGAATAGAACAAGCAAGTGATAACTGTTCTTCATACATTCTATGGATCAATGCCTAAACATGTAAAATAAGCATAAACTATAACCAAAGATTATTTATTTGAACTGTCTCTTTATATGGCTTTTCCACTGGAGTATATAAAATAAAAGAGCGTACAATTGTGCAAGTACCAATAGTTCTTTGAATGCACCATAAGAAGCAGCAGCAGCAAGAAGGCGTTTCATATTTCTTGACTCAATGCCGAGGAAGATGGCAAATCCGAAATCTGGATGGTGGGCAGAGGAAAGTAATGCTTTTTCTCCAAGACAGCTAGCAGGCAGCATTGCGTAACCAAAGATTATTTAGAGTACGTAGTAAATGATTGTTTAGAGTACGTATGTATGAAGGGAAGAAAAAAGGTACTGTTCAGCCAAAACTGGCCCAAAGGGTTTTTGATGGTGGTGAGTCAAACGTGCGAGCTTGGGGAAAAGACTCTTGCTTGCTTATTATAATTTGCCCACTTGGAAGTCTTTCAACTAACAAGCTTTTTTTATTGAATTCAGTCCGGTGGAAATAAAATCATAAAACTAAAGGACAATGAAGCATGTGTCCTACTAGAACTGTCAAACTCCCAAAAATTAGAAAGAAGAATGGGAACATAGAGAAAACAAGTCATGAACCTTGACAACTTTTGCCAGTCTGGTGCAGAAACTGTGCTTCCCCTGAAGCATGACACCTACTCTGTCGAAGATACTATTATTGTTACTGCGGCACACTGGCCTTCCTAATCTGGTGAACTTTTCGCCAAAATGATTAGCTATAACCATATATCTACATAGATCATTTCAGAAGCATGAGAAGATGTAGCTAGGATTTCAAGTACCTTTACAACAGATGAGTGCCAAAGTGTGATCTGTAGAGATAGACTGGCTTCATTATGTTCAACATATTATCTGGCTAGTGTAACAGGTATTGCCATGTAACAGTCTCCTTAGCGGGGAAACACCACCTGGAGGATCAGCAAAGGGCAATAGAGACAGTAAAGAAATCAGTGAAATTTTCCAAACACTGTTAACGGAAAACCCAATGGTAAATGTTATGACTATACTCCTCACATTGTAAATGTCTCCAAGGATGTATAATAATCATTTTGGCACCTAAAACATGTTCTATAAATGGAAATCGGATTTTTACGTTAGATATAAAGAAAATTTTCCAGTGATGATCATGAAAAATGCTCTTAGATCAGATAATCTATCAATTTAAAGTAACACAGCCAGTAGTTGTTGGTAAAATGGTTACATAATCCGAATAATTCTAATTGCTAGGACCAGGGAAGCTATAACATACTGCTGCCATCTACAACCACATCCATTCAGGAGATTATGCCCAAAAGAACGATGTAGAGGACCCATTATCAAATTCATATGTGGCTCTCAATTCTCTAATTAGTACCTTGTGAAATTCGTACCTTGAAAACAGCAAACTGGGAACATAGATTAAAGATTTAAATTGACAAACATCAAAATATAACATAATGTTACTTCAATGTTTGCGGGAGATCATCACATTTGGCTTGCGATTATGAAGATTCCATGTTTTATGGGGTAACTACAACTCCAACTTTTATGCTCTCATCTTTGAGAGAGACCAATAATCAATCAGAATACCACAAACTGATCATTATATTTTCATTAAATATGGACCATTTGCGAGGGTCACAGGGTATAAACGGGGTTTTTGTAACAACCCCGTCATACACCAGAAGTTTGCGTTGGTCATATCATGTCTATAAGGAGGGAAGGAGTAATCAACCCAAATAACAACACAATGGCTGTCCCTCTTGGGTAGTTCCCACTGGTGGTTACAACATTTGCTCAAGAAATATTGCTTTACGTTATGAATTCGTGCCTCCTGGCCTTATCCACATTACATTTTAACTGTCTCAAAATTTTAAAGCTTTTTGAATCTTCAAATACTAAAGTGCAATCGAAAGTGTCAAGATTTGGACGTCTACTAGGTTGTACTTAATATCATCACTACAAGTATGAGATGCAGCAGAAGAAAAAGTAGAACCAAATGATTATGGTTGGCAGTTTAAATACAAAACATATTTATCTGGCAGTAAGGCGGAACCAGCTGCTACAGAATCAGTAAGCCAACTGATGTTGAGTATGTAGGCCTTCACTGCGCAGCCATGCAAGAACTTGGTTGTTTCTAGTTGCTAAAGACAAATGAAATTTTTTTTAAGTATGACATCAGAAACTCAAATAAACCATCCACACACCAAGCCACAGCGTTTTGCAATGTTTCTTTCCGCCAAGCTCTATCAACCAAAATTCTAATGACATTTCCAGGTTCTTGATCACTGAAAGTTTTCTTCAACACCACCTTTCGATCACCCACACTTCCTTGAACCTGCACAACTTTATCACCACCATCTTGCTTCTGCAAAAAACTACAGCACATTTGAAAAATGAGGAGCATTTTTAACAGTTAACAAAGCATCCTCCTTAGAATTATGGAAGACCATATTATTACGCCTGACACCAAATTGTCCACATAATAGCAATAGATTCCCTAATGGCAGAACTATCTGGTGCACTACCCAGCCATCCCAATAACCACTCATCCAACCCAACCGGATCACCAACAGAAAAATCGAAACCCAGCCTCGATAATCTCCAAATCCTTCTAGCAGCTTCGCATTGAAAAAATAAGTGTTCAATCGACTCCCACTCCTCACCACAAACCGGAAAAATCAAATTACTTGTTTCCCTCTTGTTAAGTTGGAGTTGAATCTTGCATATATTAGGAAAAATAAACATTTGAAGTGGCGAAAGACGTTCCACTCAAGTAACACGTGGCATCATAAAAAACCTTCAAGCACCACAAACCACCGTTGCTACTCCCCATTCAGGCATTCATCCTCTGAGAGAGAGAGAGAGAGAGAGAGAGAGAGATGTTTTTGGAGGAAATTAGGTTTTTTGGTTGATGATATCAATGATATGTTTTTTTTTGTTTTTTTTTTTTCAAAATTTAGTTCAGATATATCCGAATTCAATTCGGTATTATCTGAATCCGATCCGATAGCATGCGAATTATCGGATTCTAATCGAATTTTTTGGATCGGATCCGGATTGAATCCGGTCCATTAACATGCCTACACTGGAGAGCATAGCCCAGACATAGGGAAATTTTGTCGTGCAAAGATTCAAACCCAACTAGGCTATAGTTGGTTGATGTGAATGGCTAACATCTTTGAGGGGACACATCACACAAATACTAGTATCAAAATCTAGAGTAGCCAGCAGTGTTGCTCAAATTGTTTGATTCTTTTATCGGATCAAATTAACGACGCTTGCTCCTGGCAATATATATGCTTCACTTCTAGAAATAAAGACATGTGACTTCCTGGATCAGTGTGTGTTGATATATGATATTTCGTCCAGAAAATGATGAGAATCGGTAGATTAATTAACAAGAGCTTAATGAGGCTTTCACCCATACTTTAAACAGAGGACACATATCGCGGGTGATACCGATCCACCAAACCATTAATAGCAACAATTTTATGACTACAAAAAACAAAAGTAACAAATATCCTCAAAATTTCTTCCAACATGAAAGACAGGCCTCACACAAAGGCATAATTCAAAAACTACATTATGAAATGTGAGTCTAGTAGCTTAAAAGTCTGCCAAATCTCCGAAAATGATACCAAATAAATAGAGGATTAACAAATGAGTGTTGGGGCAACGACAGTAGGAGGAACAACAGATTAAAAGGCATTTAGGCGGACAATTTAACATGAATAGTTTTGTCACTGCTAGACTTCAAATTTAATGATGATACATACACAAGTAAATATATTTTGATCTAGGCATGCTACTATGCACACCCTCCCATATGAGATTCTGTGGCTCTAAATATGAGTTTTGTGGCACCAAATATGAGATAATATGAGATTTTGTGGCACCAAATATGAGATTTTGTGGCTCCAAATATGAGATGACATATGGTATGCACCCCATACGGATGGACGGCCGAGATTGCGCCATGTATGACGTGTGGGAATTTGTGCCACCTTTGACCATTGACTATATGAGATTTGTGGCTCCAAATATGAGATTTTGTAGCACCAAATATGAGATTTTGTGACTCAAAATATCAGATTTTGTGGCACCAAATATGAGATTTTGTGGCTCCAAATATGAGGTCGCACAAGTCCGCACGGTCTGCACCAAGTCCGCACGGTCCGCACCAAGTCCTCATGGATCCAATATGAGATTGTGTGGCTCCAAATATGAGATTTTGTGGAAATATATGAGATTTTGTGACTATTCATATGAGTGTGCATACCATATGCATTTCGTATCTCTAGCCACAAAATCTCATATTTTGAGTCACAAAATCTCATATTGAGTAATTTTTAGAGGGTGTGCATATTAGCATGACTCATTTTGATCATCCAATTGAACACATCCCGAGAACAAGTTTAGAGCACCACAATCTAAAAATTCTCCATGTTGAACTTCAAATGATTGGTGCCAAAAATGTATCAGCTAAAGGGCTACAAGAAATAGAGAAATGTGAGAAAGTTAGAATCCAAGCAAATTACTTAACTCATTATAATTGCTGTAAGACTCGGAAGAAAACCTTAGAACTAAATAATTAAGATGCTCCACGACTTTATGCAACCATCTTAAGGCAAAACAAATATGTGCCCTTACACTACTTGTGCTTGTCATCTGACATCGTTGTGCATGAAAAGAAATGCAAAAAAATGCCCAGGGCCATGCTATCACGTATCTGCAAAAGTTTCGAGTTGTGTTTGTGAAAAAAATTTAGGATAGTGGATGTTCATGAAGTACAGGACTTAGTTGCAGGATCCTTCTAAAATGGGTGCGCTCCCAAGACGGGAGCTCGCTCCCCTCGAGATTGGAGCTCGCTCCTAACTAGGATGGGAGCTTATCGGGCCATTAAAGCAATTATTCTCATACTTGTAAGGGTGTGGAAATAAGAATATGAAAATCATATGAGTCAAGAAGTTTTGGAAATTGAAAATATCTAACTTCCAAAAATTTTACCCTTTAAGCTAGGGAATCACTTTTTCTTCAATGGTTTAGTAAATATATTTTATATACATATTTAACTATGATCTATACAGGCTCCTTAAGCGCTCCCAACCTAGGGAACTTCTAGGTGCCTCCGCTCCCCCGCACCCATCCCACATCAGCTCCCGCTTCGTGCAACTTAGGTACAGGATAAAAGATAGACAATAAGCATTTTCTAATTAATGCCAGGTAATACTATACTTGGACAAAAAAGAAAAAGAAAAAAAAAACCATACAGAAGTAAAAGTTTTGAAGAATTGAATTTCACAGTCTTGTGGTGATAGAACTATTTATTTTACTGAATAATACCAGTCCACCAAACCAATAATAGGAACAGTTTTGAAGAATTGAATAACTATCTCCTTCCTCTTGTTGCAAAGTATCACTCAGAAAATCACCAAGAAGCATAACACCGTCTCCACTTCTCATAACTGTAGCAGTCCAAACATACAAGTTTCAGAAAATCAATTTTCCTGTAACTCATAAAAGCATGGTTACATAGCTTGCTAAAAGTACAAGAAAATACATCACCCTTATCATATCTTTATCTACTATAACAAATACAATCTCCTTTTTTTCGCTCTTATTACTTCAAGTTGTTCTACTGTGTACTGTTTTGTTAGTACTCGAAACACTTTTATCAGGGTTAAACTATGAATTTACAAATTAAGAACCAAAATAGATTGAAAAGCACTATCGAAATGTATATACATGTGGACAATTTATACGTATGTATGTGAGTGTGTGTGTGTGTGTGTGTGTGTGAATACCGTGTGGGTTGTGGTAGGAGTAGGTCGACTAAGTGGCATATATGTACTTCTCAAAATCAGTTGAGCAAACAAGCCAAGATATGTTCCCAGATCAAAAAAAAAAAAAAAAAGCCAAGATGGATGTATTAATTTAATCATACTGTGAAAGGAATTTATAACTTAATTAGCTTGACATATGGAGAAGTGGATTAATACCTTTTTGATGGCCATTAGCTGCTTGGGTCAAAGACCTCCTTGTCGTCTATGCACACATGAGGAATGTGAGAAATGAGGGGCCAGTATTGGCCTTTCCCTTTTTCACACTGCTGCTTCAGCAAGGGATAATTCTCGATCACCAACCACAACAGCGAGGGAGGCAGCGGGCATGTGAGGTTGGGGCAGTTCTCAATCCACAGTTCCGAAAGAGAGGAAAGCAGACCAAGCTCTGTAACGGTCTTGAGCTTGGGACAAACGCAAAATTCAAGTGTTTCAAGAGCCGGGGGGTTTTGAAAGTGCTTGCAAGAGAGCTTCTCTAGATTTGGGAAATTTCTGATATACAGCCTGAGCAGAGAAGGGGGCAACCATAGCATCATTCCGTCATCTTTGTCTTCTGGTGGAAATTGTTGTTTGGGAGAGAGAGGAAGAGGAGAGAAGAAAAGTGTTAAGGGTGTTAATTAACCCTAACACATAGAAGTGTTATTTATATTATGCATAAACTTATTACAAGTCATAGTTAACCAATGTGGGACAAAACATATTCTAACACTCCCCTCAAGCTGGAGAATAAATATCAATAAGTCCCCGCTTGTTACACAATAATTCTAACTGTGGCTTAAATAATGGTTTAGTAAAACATATCAGCTAACTGAGCGCCGGTAGACACAAAAGGAGTAGTAATCATACCGACTATCAGCTTCTCGCGAACCAAATGACAAACAACTTCAATATGCTTAGTCCGCTCATGAAAAACTGGATTAGAGGCAATGTTGATTGCTGCTTGATTATCACAAAATAGATTTATAGGCAATTGCACATTGAATCCTATTTCCTCAAGGAAAGAGCGCACCCACACAATCTCACATGTAGTATGAGCCATGGCTCGGTATTCGGCGTCCGCACTTGATCTAGCAACAACAGTTTGTTTCTTATTCTTCCAATTGACAAGATTTCCACCTAGAAATACACTATATCCTGTGGTAGATCGTCTATCAGATGGAGACTCTGCCCAATCAGAATCCGTGAATGCCTCAACACGCAAGTGTCCACTTGCTCGATAAAACAGACCACGCCCTGGATGAGCCTTAAGATACTTCACAATTCTAAGAACTGCTTCCCAATGTGGAAGACGAGGTGCAGACATAAACTGACTCACCACACTAACTGCGAAAAGGAAATATCAGGACGTGTGATGGTAACATAGTTCAACTTACCAACCAAGCGGCGATATTGATCTAGATTAGGGAGTAACTCCCCCTGGTCAACATATAGTTTCACATTAGGATCCATGGGGGTCTCAATAGGTTTACTTCCCAATAGTCCAGTCTCTTGCAAAATATCCAACACATACTTTCTCTGAGACAAGTTAATACCATCTTTAGAGCGTGCCACCTCCACCTCAATGCCTAAGAAATATCGTAATTTTCCTAAATCCTCGGTATAAAACTGCTGATGTAGGAATGTTTTCAACTCATCGATACCTTTCTGATCATCACCAGTTATAATAATGACATCCACATAGACAATCAACAATACCTTTATGTCTAGTTGTAAGAAAACAGAACAAAGCTAAAAAAAAGAGGTTCACTGTAAAAGGTTTAGTCATATCTATGTCTAGTTGTAAGGAAACAGAACAAAGCTAAAAAAAGAGGTTCACTATAAAAGGTTTAGTCATATCTATTTGTAAGAAAACAAAACAAAGCTAAAAAAAGAGGTTCATTTTTCTTACATATGTAGCAACATGCTATGTCACAATACGAGATACAAAATTATGACCAAATATTCTAGGCCTATTTTTTAAACAACACACAATTATGAGCAGCAATCGAGACGAGGAACACAGGTTCCATCGCCCAACTTCCATTCTTTACCCATCTTCAAGGCCTATTTTTGTAAAGGGAATGAGAACATTCAAGGATTATGGAAAGCACAACAGGAGGTCATAACCTTGGCCACTGCTAGACAGACTCCATTTCTGGTCAACTAATCAATTAACTTAAACCTCTATCTCCTCTAACACTGGCTGTGAAAAATACTCTTATGCTAAAAAAACAAAAGCTTACGAAATTGCAATTTTTGGGGAACCAGAAACAAGCTGCCAGTAAACAAAGGTGCATCATAAAACCAACTTGATATCAGTCTCGCTATTGACTTCAATGAAGAATAAAACATCAGAAATGCTATCTTTCGGCAGAATCATGGCACAAAATGGAAACCCTATTTCAGCAAAAAAGAATCCCAGATAACAATCACATAAATGCTATCTTTTACAATATTGCTCACCATGGTCCGAGTCTGCAACACCACTCCTCTCCCCCTTTGCCAAGATGATGCAAGCAGTTAATCGCCATTGGAGAACCCTGCTATAGCTATGCTCAACAAGGATCAACCATGAGGCACAATGGGCAAAGAAAGATTGATGATCGGCAATGGTGGTGAATCAAAGATCAACAACTAGCTAGAGGGTTGAGGTTTTAAGCGAGAGTAGGGAGGGAGAGGGGTGAGGAAGGAAGAGAGTTTTGACACAACTAATGAAGTTCTGCAAGAGAAAATAAATGATGAGAGAGGACGAGATGTAAAGGGAAAGGCACGCTAAAATGAAGTTTTGTCGAAGCCTTTAACAGAAGTGTAACTGAGAATCTACAAAATTACCATAAAAAATAGATGGCCTTAATTAACTGAGTTTAAGAGAATGGCCATTACAGTCTTCCAGCGGAAATTGTGCTATCCAACTATCAGAGCTTTTATTGAAGGACAAAATGGCAAACTAGCCTCAGATATACGAGCCACAAAGCTAACAAATTTAGGTTCATATTATCTGGACAAAAAATCCACAAGAAATAAAGAAGACAAGCAAAGAACACGCGGAAAAACAAAACATAAAACCAAAATATTCAATAACACTTCGAAGGAGGTAAAACACCGATGCTGTAGGGGACAAAGGGAAGTTCTTATGGATACTTCGTGTGGATTAATACTCCTTCCTTGCTTTCCAGAACAATTAAGATGTTTCTCATATAATCCTCGACAATGTCCCCTCCACAGAAAAATAGAATCAGCAATGAGCAAGTTCCCTTTGAAATAACTCGTGGAGCAAAAGTTGGTGTGTAATAGCTTTGACTCTATATTAGAAACTACTTGAAAGTTTGAAAATCGTTTACACAATTCGAAACCATCTATCTCAAAAAGGAACCACTGTAGCTGGATGGACCAACCCCAGACGGATCAGTTTAAGAAAGGTTTCTAACTTAGCAAACAAAGAGCACCAGCCCATGTGTCCAAATTGGTATATCATGGAAAGTGAAAATTCACTGTATCTGCTCTTCCCCACAATCGGCAAGCATCTTAGATGGAAATGTCCCCTTCAAAGAAACTTATCCTTGAATTGAAGTTTGGACTCTTGCCACCGGGAATGCTCTCCTTTAGCTGCAGCATGTTTTCAAGAATCTGGCTCAAGCCACTTCTACTAACCATTGACGATGATACCAACACATAATGGGACTCATAACATTTACTGACTGGAATATTTCTTGAAATTCAACCAGAATAAAGACACTACACGAACCACTAGATGCATTTCCTTAACGAAGAACGGCTTTCTAATGGCAAACTCAAAGCCTGACATAAAAAGTAAGTGAAGGGCTTAAACCAGAAATTTGAAGTGAACACCAAATCAGTAAGTAGAATGATATTGCTGGAGAGCGGGAAATTTAAATTGCATCTACCTAATATCATGAATACATCAGCAAACCCCCAAGCATGGTTGTACAAATAAAGTGCGGCAGAATGATTAGTGATCTCCAAAACAAAACATACAACGATTTTGGCCACAATCAAGTGCAGAGTTTGTTTCCAAACAAAAAAAAACCGACATGGTAAGAATGAGAGCTGTTAGTCATACCCCAAAAAGTTCATTAATCCCCATGATGCTCTTTTTTGCTCTCATCACAGCAGCTTAGGTTCTAGACAAATGATACCTATAGATTTTTTGGAAAGGACACCCAATGTAATAACTTGAATGAGGTAACAAGAAATAGCTGCAGCTCAAATTGCAGAAGCACTCACGAGGACACCTACCCATTCCAAACATGATACAAATACCCATCTTTGACAACTTGAAGCAATTCGTTCCACTTCAAGAAACCACTTTTTCATCCCTTTGCAAGAGCTTCTGAATCATTCTAAAAATTTCCCCATTCTCATCATCAACTGTGATTAAACCCTTCATGGTAAATGCATCCACTGGGAAATTCCGATTGACCATTTCTTGTAGAAATATCACAACCTTGTGTCTATCACCCCTGTCGAGGAATGCTCGAACAAGTATATTATAAGTGGCTTCATCGGGCGGACAGTCATCTGCATACATGCCTTTGAGTAACTCCTCTGCTTCATCCAGCAAGGCCGCGTTACAAAGTCCAGTTATCATTGCGGTGTAAGTCTTAACATTGGGCTTCAAACCTTTAGCTGAAATGGAACTAAAAACTTTCCGAGCATCTTCAATATTCCCAGCTTTGCACATGCCATTTATGAGGATACCGTAAAAAACATTATCAGGAGCTATACCGTGATCTAGCATTGAACGGAACACCTCTACTGCCTTGCTGATTTTCTGGTTCCTAAAGAACCCATCTAACAAGATTGAGTAAGTTATAATGTTAGGATTTTGACCGCTACTTATCATCTCATCAAAAATATTATCTGCATCATCACATCTCCCTACTTGTAGAAACCCCTTTAAAAGGGTGTTGTAAGTCTCGGTATTAGGTTTTAACCCGTTACGAGGCATTTCTCGAACGAGCTGCATGGCCTCGTCCATATTCATCTTGCAGGCGAAACCATTGATTAAGATATTATAGCTAAAGATATCAGGCTCAACGCTCTTATCAACTACTGAGTTGAAAACTTCCATTGCTTTCTTCATGTGGCCTTGCAAACAATATCTGTCCATCAGTGCATTATAAGTGACAACATCAGGTTTCTCACCTCTTCGAATCATGATCTCGAGTATGCCCTCCGCCTCCTCGGTCCTTCCCTCCTTGCACAGTGCATTTTCCAACATGTTAAAGGTTACAACATCTGGGAAAATGTTTTGTGCGGCCATGTCACTCAATATTCTTGCGGCATCCTTCCCTCGACCTGATTTACATAATCCATCAACCAAAGAACTGTAGGTGACAACATGAGGCATAATATCCCAACCTCTCATCTTTGATAAGAAGCTCAAAGCATCATCTATGTTTCCATCCTTACAAAGGTTGTCGATGATTGTGCTATACATCACTACATTAGGCCTAAAGTTCCATTTTTGCATGCTCCTCAGCAACCGTATAGCCATTGTAGTGTCTCCTATTTTACAAAGCCCTTTTATGATTGTCGCATATGTGATTTCATCAGGTTCGATCTCTCCTTTTTTCATCAACATTCCGAACAATTTCACAGCCTCATACGTCTTACTTTCTAAAACATACCCATTTATTAGAGTGTTGAAGGTAGTCATGCTAGGAGTATAACCACATTTAAAAAAGACACCCAAGATAGCAAACCCACAATCCACTCGACTCAAGCGGCAAAAACAATTCATCGAAATATTCAGCGTACGTTCACTAGTTGGTATACCCAACTCCCTGATTTCTTTATATAGAGATACGACAGTCGAATATTTCTTCATCATGGCAACAGCAGTTAACAGCTGATTAAAATGGATGGCGGAAGGCAGAGGTCGAAATTGGGCCATTTGATGAAACAAACTAAGAGCATCGTCGAGCTTTTCAAAACCCGTTTTAGATTTCTCCAACAACAACTTCTGCAGTTGCATCCGATTTGTTATTGCAGTAACATCAGGGGTAGGGTTTGTAGAAATTTGGGTATGAAACAAGAGGGTATGATCTACAAATGAGTTACCTCTACTGAAATTAAGCGCCGTTCTCGGGCTAAAGATCGAGACAACAGCAGCAATTCTCCGCATCTTGCTTACAAAAACAGCTTGATTTTTTTCGCAACAAGAAGATGGATTGAGCCCAATTAAACTATGCGAAGGAAGTGAGTGAAGTAGTGAACTGCTTTATACATAGGGGGGCATACTCAAAGAGAAAACCACTCCATTTAGGAATCGAGAATGCTACATACACAACAAAAGGGGCCAACAAAGTGGACAACAGCCCCAAAACGACGTCGTTTTGGGGTCTGTTTAAAAATAATAAAAAAAAAAAAAAAAAAAACGCCTGAAAAAATTGAAATCGGTTCTCCCTCTTCCCCCCAAATCAACTCCATACACAGAGGGGCATTAAACCCATACACAGAGGGGCATTAAACCCATGTTAACTTGAATCTGAGTTCATTTCCAAGGTAAGTGCAAGAATCCTTCAAGGCTTCAACCACAGCTACAAGTTTTCATCATGAAACGAAGCTAGAGACTACAACTCTCAAATTTCGACTGTACAAATTTCGGCGAGAAGAAGAAGGAATTAGATTGGCTTTTGTGATTGGAATTAGATTGTTGTTTGTGAAAGGAATTAGAATTGGGTATGCATTTTTTCAATCACTCTTGCTATAGTTCTGTGATTGGAATTAGATTGGCTTTTGTGAATGGAATTAGAATTGGGTATGCTTTTTTATTTGTACTCTTGCTATAGTTCTATACCCGTGTCCACCATCGTGTCTGTGTCTGTGTCCTCCTTCGTGTCTGTGTCCGTGTCCTCCATCGTGTCTGTGTCCGTGTCCTCCATTAATACAAGAAACAATATTGCACATGACTGTTTTATGACTTCTATTTTTTGGAAAAATTTGGGCAGCATCTCCCCTGTTTTTGGTCCTAGCCTGACGTCAAACGTCTCAACAAATAGCAACAATAGCAACAATAGAAGCTCAAAGCCAAAGCCAAGCATTTCTCATCGTAATTACCATTCATAAAGTTGGGTCATTCTCATTATAATAATTGACTACATTCAACTTTGAAGTAGAGAAGCAAGCATGGCGTAGTAATACATAGTCTTGTGAATACAAAAAAAGGGGGCTACATTCCAAATATTATTACATTTATCCTCTATTCCTCTCCCTTAAGCTGCGTACATATGTAAAAAAAAAAAAAACAAGCAACAAAGGAAAACACTGGAGTGTCGCCTCTTGCGGGATCTCTTTTTGTCTTCCTTCTCTTTTTGCCTTGCATCTCTTTTTTTCGGCCAACAACTTGCACTTGCTTCCTGCAGTTAAATCAACAAGCCCGGAGAAAAATTAGGTCCTCAGTTTCATTCTCATCTTGAGATTCCATTCTCCTTCTTCTAGGTTAGATTAGATTAAATCATCTCTGGCTACACTCCCTTGAACATCTTCAATAATTCTTGCCAACCAAATCCTCACTGGCTAGAATACCTTTCTTGTGTCAGTTTGTAATGCCATTAGCTTTTGTCCAGTTTCAGACTGAGGTCAAAGTGGAGTCACAGGGATCACGTGCCTGCTATAAACAAATGAGATAGACTTTTCAATAATGTAATAGTACTAGAAACAACAACATAGCACCATGCCATGAAATTAAACTTGAAAAAAGATGCCTATTACTGACCCCCGTTCCATAAAGAAAAAGTTTGCCAAATAAACTAAGAATGTGTTGCTCAGATACCTCCTTAATTAGTTCATACAGACGAATCCAATTTTTCAAAGTCAATCCCCTTTGTCAATGAATCAGCAACATTTAACATAAGTTTACATACGGGAAGAAAGTATGTGCTCCGAATCAGTAACAGCAAGAAAGTACCTGCACAAAGTCCATGTAATCCATTCTTTAAACATGACCACCAGACAAAATCAGTATGTGCTCCAAATTCTCGTGTCTGACATCTTGTAAGTATCATTAAAACCCAACTTAGTCCCTTTCAGAGGGAAACAACAAACTGATTCATTTCACTTAATTGATTGTGTAGCTCTTAATAGAGCAGATTGAAGAAAATTGATTCATTTCACCAATCTCAATTGAGCATAACACAGGCTTAGGTTTGGTTTATCTAATGGCTTGTATTTCAGGCTAAACTAATTAGTAGAAATTGAGGAATAAAAGTCTACCTCGAGTCCGAAGTCTTTAACATTCATGCTCCTGGACATGTGAATTACACATCCAAAAATAAAGGATCATATCCACCCAGGTGTTGGATTCTGTAGCATAATAGATCATCATCACACCTAAGAAGTCCTCTTTATTTGATCACCATAAAAGAATTGAATTTCATTCCTAGTCAAAATGCCATTTCCATCCAAGTCTATACACTTGAACCTGATTGAAAAAATGCAACGTCAATGCAGCAGATAAACCAAAAGGTTTGGAAGTTTTCTAACAGTGAATTCATCGGCCTTCCAGTTAAACTTCAATGAAAAAAGCATCTCAAACAAATGGAGGGAAAGAAAAAAGCAAGCAGAGACGCTATAAGTTAATTTCAACCCTGTCTAAAGTTGTAGTTTTAGGAGAGGAAACATTTAAGTCATCATTCTTTCCGATTCTTTTGGAAATGGGTAGAAAAAATCTGCACTTAGAATCAACAAATTATGGATTCATTTGTGATGTATCAAATGCAAAACCTAAAATAACCCTTGTTACATAACTTTCACTGCAGCAAATTGGCAATTAAGAAAGTAGACCCTGGCTAATCACCCATCCTTGAAGCTACTTAGAAACTAATTAAGTAACGCATATATTCCTACCAAAAAAAAGAGGTGAGGTACCCTGAAAACGAAATAATTGTTCCAATGGAACCTCCATACATTGACCGTAGATACACGACCCAAGCCGTTATCAGCATTCAACTTCTCTTTCAAGGGAGAAAGAAAGAAGGATTCAAAAGTAATACAGCAGCAACCATATTTACAAGACGTTAGGCACATAGGCATTGTAAGGAGTGGCAGTGAGACGACGAAAATCAAGCCATTTATCGGCACTCACATGCACATATGAACGTATGCACAGTTATGCTTCTCCTGGTGTTTGAGTGGCAGCCAAAACCTGTTCTCCATCGAAAATCTCTAATCTCTAAACACGAACAAGCCCCAACAATTGAAATCAAAACACACACAAGTTGATAAAAATCCAGTGCCACAAAAAAGTACACTGTATAAATTTGGGCAGCATCAACTAAGCTAGGGTTTCTCAAATTGAAACAATTGGGGGTTTCTCAAATTGAAACAATTGGGGTTTTTTCAACTGAGCTAGGGTCTAGCTTTCTCAAAATTAACAAGGAGAGAGAGAGAGAGAGAGAGAGAGGGGAGCGAGAGATAGACCTTCGTAGTGGGGTTTGATATAGATGATTACAAATCCTGAGGTCGCCGGAGGTGAGGGAGTCGGTGGAGGAGGTCGCCGGTGGTGGGAAGTGTCGGCAGTGGCGGTGGTCGCCAGAGGTGGGGTAGTCGACGGCCGCCAGTGTTCTCTCTGTCTCTCTGTCCCTCTTCTGTATCGACTATGGGGGAAGAAGGAAGCCGATTTCAAATTTCACGTCTGTTTTTTTTTTTTTTTTTTTAACACAAGCCCCAAAACGACGTCGTTTTGGGGTTGTTGTCCACTTTGTTAGCCCTCTTTGTTGTACCCGTAGCAGCGTTCTTTAGGAATTAGGAAAAAGCGAAGTGAGCGTGTACGGAAATATCTAGGGTTTAGATCACGGAGATATACTGAGCGCACATTTGCATTACTTTTTTTCATAATTCTTTCAAATTATAGGGTCCTGATTTTTAATGAAAAATTGAACTAATTAGGTCAATTACTTATAAATATTCGATGGGCCTAATTTTTTCCAAGACCAATATAATAATTATTTTCAAATTATTGAACAGTTCGGATCATTTGTGTGAAACCCCGAAGTTGGCTCCGGAAGACACGTATAACGAACAAATTCGGAAGCCCAAAACAAGGGGTACTTAAATAATCATCCTTTTAGTCACTTTAAATTAGAAAATCATCCTGAGCCTATTTAGAAGTTATGTTTCCATCCCGAGATTCAAAAAACCCCAAAAATGCCCTTTATACATATGATTATATAATTGTAACATATTAAGGGATTAAGGACTAAATTAAAAGTTGCATATATGGGGCGATAGGTAGTGGACCATTTTCAAATTTCAAGGGACCAACCCAGTAATTAGGGATTGGCTCAATCCCCATATTTCCATATCATGCGGTATTAAATAATTCTCTTTCTTGTACTCCCTGCTAATCCCACTTCCATATATGGTGTTCTTATGGTTCATTCATTGGGTTTGTAGGTCACTCTTGCTCTCCGTGTGGAGGGATTGGTAACTATTTCAATCATAATTTGCTACACTCAGAAAATTTAAGCTTGCGTATTGTCTCATGCTTTGCATTGTTGTTTTACGCTATTGCTTTACTGCACTTGAATGCTTTAATTTATGCAAAGCCTGCTTGCAGGCATATTCTGCCATCTGATGTTGCAGTAATATGATTAATATATAGCATTATGGACAAAAGATTGAAGATTGTCCTCTAGAAATTTGACATTTGACAAAAGATGCAAACGTTGAAGGGCTAGACATTGACATCAGCTACAAACCTTCCATACCATGTTCGTTTCGTTAATGTTTCCTGCACTATCTCTTTACAATATCAGTGGCTCAATTTTTTTTTTTTTATGTTCAACATATTTTTACCATGATTTTTTTCTCCATTTATTTTTTCCCATAATGACTTAATATTATTTGGACATAATTTTACCATGATTATTTTTAATTTACCATTAGAACTGTTATTGTACTTTTTTACCATAGTAAATTGTGCAATAGTTGTACATATTCACCATGTTTAAATCAATTTTTTTAACATTATCAGTGAGCGGCGGCGGCGGTACTTTGGTTGCCAATAGGAAGCCGTGTTCATGAAAGCCGTAGCAACTCTCAACTACTTGGAAAGGGCGGTGGTGGTCAAACTTGCATTGCTGAGTACCTTGTTGGTGACGAGAGCGGCACTATTCTCTTCACATTCAATGTGTAATATAATTAGTTTACCATGTTTTAATGTAATGTAACTAGTTTATACTATTTACCATGTTTCAATGTGTAATGTACAATATTTACCATGATTTTGTAATGATGTATTAACTAATTTACCATGTTTCCTTATTATTGTATTAAATTTACCATGTTTGTAAAGAATTTACATGGTAAAAAAAATACGAAAAAAAAACATGTTAAAAAGCTATAATTTCATGTATGCCATATTTACCATATTTGCTGGCTCATGTATGCCATTTTTACCATATTTGTTGATGCGTATTTAATTCTTTTTTGCTTGGTTATCTATAATTTCACCACACATTAGTAACAAATTTTTGAATTTGAAATTTCTTTTATTGTCTCTCTTAATGGATGTGATTGAATCTCATTAAATTAAAAATAGTTAAATCCCACTAAATTAGGTAGTTATTGAATCCCACAAAATTAGGAACTTATTGAATCCCACAAAATTAGGATGTTATTGAATCCCACAAAATTAGGAAAAAATATAATCATGTATATGTTGATATCATAGTAAAAGGGTAGAAAAGGTATTTCACAATGGAAAAGGATGAAAACATAATTCCGTAAAACAAGGGGGATGAAAATCTAAATAGTGTCCAAAAAACGGATGATTATTTAATTACCTCCCAAAAGAAAGTCCTTTTGGACACCAGCTCGGAGTCTTCATTAAGTATTGGACGACAAATGGACTGAGGGGGGAATTGATGTCTGTGTATCAAGGTCAGGTCTAATTAACGTTTATTGAAGTTCAGGTGTGTGTGGGACATTAAGTCCAAAGGTCAGGGTTTTTTTTTTTTGAAAATTTTCTTTTATTGTATATTAGTGGTAGTTCGAGTGCTAGTATATCTAAAAAGTATCAACATGCACTTAAACATTTGAAACATTGAAATTCATGTCCATTTGTTTCCCACTTGTTAAGTTGGAGTTGAATCTTGTATATTTCGGGGGGGGGGGGGGGGGGGGGAAGAAACATTTGAAGTGGGGAAAGACGTTTCACTAAAGTGACACGTGGCATCATAAAAAACCTTCAAGCACTCACAAACCACCGATGCTACTCCCCTTTCATCTTCATAGAGAGAGAGAGAGAGAGAGAGAGAGAGAGAGAGAGAGAGAGAGAGAGAGGGGTTGAGGTCGATATGTTTCTGGAGGAAATTAAACCGAGAGAGAGAGAGAGAGAGGTCGATATGTTTCTGGAGGAAATTAGGTTTTTTGGTCGATGATATTAGTAATATGTTTTGTTTGTTTGTTTCTTTTTTTTTCAAAATTTGGTTCAGATATATCCGAATTCAATCCGATAATATCTGAATCCGATAGAATTCGAAGTATCAGATTCGGATTATCGGATTAGAGTTATTGGATTCGAACCGGATTTTTTTGGTTCGGATTCAGATTGGATCCGGATTGAATCCAGTCCATTAACATCCCTACACTGAAGAGCATAGCCCAGACATAGGGAAATTTCGCCGTGCAAGATTCAAATCCAACTAGGCTATAGTTGGTTGATGTGAATGGTTAAAATCTTTGAGGGGACACAAATACTATCAAAATCTAGAGTAGCGAGCAATGTTGCTCAAATTGTTTGATCCTTTTATAGGATCAATTGACGCTTGCTCCTGGTTATATATATGCTTCACTTCTGGAAATAAAGACACGTGACTTCTTGCATCATCGTGTGCTGATATCATAGTTCATCTAGATAATGAAGAGAATTGGTAAATTAACAAGAGCTTTATTGAGGCTTTCACCCTTATATTTTTTTATCGGAATAAGAAATTTTATAAAAGAAACTCGATAAGGGTACATCGAGAAGGGAGAGGGGGAGGGGACATCCAACCGAGGTTGAATGATAGAAAAAAGAAAGAAAAGGAAACATCCAAAACAAATGACTCCAAAATAGCATAAAAAAATGAAGACACCCAAAGTAGCCAAAACCAAAACATCCACCTCAAGGCCACACGAAGAATAGCCCGTCTATGCCTGCTCACGCCAGCCCAAGCAGGCCGCTTCCAATGGAACGACAACCCCAAAACCCGACTTCAACCCTTGCCACGCCAATACATCGCCGCATCCCACCATCACTATTCAAAAGGATACTTTTCTCTCAATAGATTTCCTTCCATTTCTTACCCATTTGAGAGTATGCTCTGAAATCATCTTCAATCAATTCCTTTAAGATTATTTCATCCCCTGGACAAACATTTACTTCAAGAGATCTCCCAGTGGTCATTAATGCAATATAATCTTCCTCCATCCTTTAAACATTGCTTTAAAGAGAGGACACATATCGCGGGTAATACCGATCCGCCAAACCATTAATAGTAACAATTATATGAGTACAAAAAACAGATAACAAATATCCACAAAATTTCTTTCAATACGAAAGACAAGCCTCACACAAAGGCATAATTCAAAAACTACATCATGAAATGTGAGTCTAGTAGCTTAAAAGTCTACCAAATCTTTGAAAATGATACCAAATAAATAGAGGAGGATTAACAAATAATAGTGGATGTTCATGAAGTATAGGACAAAAGACAGACAATACGCATTTTCTAATTAATGCCAAGTAAAACTATACTTGGACAGAAAAAAAAGACCTAGTGAAGTAAAAGTGCTCTTGTTGCAAAGTATCACTCAGAAAATCACCAAGACGCAAAACACAGTCTCCACTTCTCATAACTGTAGCAGTCCAAATATACAAGTGCTATAGAAAATCAATTTTCTTGTACGACTCATACAAGCATGGTTACATAGCTTGCTAAAATTACAAGAAAATAGAATATCGAGCAAAGCATCTAGTCAACATATCACTTATCAGTAAGCGTTACTAACCAGTTACCACTCTCGTCGTCAAAGCAGATAAACGGATGGATTTGAACAAGCTAGCGATAATTTTTCTTCATATATTCCATGGATCGACCCAATGGCTACACCTGTTAAAAGATGCATCAGTTCTTACCTTTGAAAAGATGCATCAACAGCATCTTCATATTTTCCATCGACTTATTAGTTGAACGTGAAAGGAATACCTTGATATATGGAGAAGTGAATTATTTCCGGTTTGATGTAAAACGCACCTGGGGGCTGTTAGCTGCTTGGGTCAAAGATGAATCTGTGGTCAATCTCGACTTGAGGAATGTGAGCAAAGAGGGGCCAATATTGGCCTTTCCCCTTTTCACACCTTTGTTTCAGTAGTGGACATGCAGCGATATACAAATACGAAAGCGAGGGAGGCAGCGTTAATAGTTGCTCCATCGCAGAAAACGATGCGAGGTTGGGGCAATTCCAGATCAACAGTTCCGAAAGCGAGGGAAGCTGCTGCCCTAGCTCTGTAATGGTCGTGAGCTTGGGGCAACTCGAGATTTCAAGTTGATCGATAGAGTGAGTGTTTTGAAAGTACCTGCAAGATAGCTTGACCATATTTGTGAAATGTACAATAGTCAGCTTGATCAGAGAAGGCGGCAACCACAGCATCATCCCATCATCTTCTTCTAGTGGAAATAATGTCCCGCCATAACAGAAGTGGAGTTGTCTGAGAGAGGACAATCTGTGCAAACTCCACTCATGTGAGGGCTTTCCCCCCATGCCGACATTGTACAAGAAAAGGGAAGTGAGGTTGGGGAAGTAATGGGAGCAAGAGAAGGAACTCTCTTCCTCCAGAATGTAGGATACACGTCCTATAGCCGTAGCAGTGCAATGTCTAATTTTTCTAATAAAAAATGATAGGTTGACATATCTATTAATTACTACAAAAAACATTTAAATCAAAGATTAAGTTATTACTAAACAAAGAAAAAAATTCGAAAAAAAAATTAGATCAATTCCGAAGCACTTTTCTTTTTTATTAATTATTAAAAAGAGAGCAGACAGAATTCCATTGGTCGAATTCGGGACCTTATGATAGATTTTGACTTTATTTATACTACAAAGAGATCAAAATAAAAAAAAAATATCGAACAGATCCTAAAATTTATTTGGGACCCGACTATTTACTCGCAGCTCTTGAAGGCAAGTGAGGTTGTTGTAGGCATGATGTGGCCGACCCTCGAGTTTCTTGCATCCGCGGATACGCAATACCCTCAGATTGGCTGCGGTGAACCATCCTTCTGGAATGGACTCTACATTATCACATTCTGTTATATGCAATGTACGGAGACTCTGAAGACATCCACCATTATTATTTTGCGTCACATCCGGCAAGGATTTGAGGCTCTCACAGTCAAAGATTACAACAGATTCAAGAGTTGGACAATTGATTGTTATCCCCACCTCTGCTAAAACAGACTCTAGATTTCCGCAACTACTAATACACAATTCTTTGAGAGAGGGCGGTAGCCAAGTTCTGGATCAACACAAGTATGTGAGCAATGGACACATCGAAACCATCAATTTCTCGAGACTATTCAGCATCATCAACTCAGGTAGGGACTGCAGAGCGTCACAATTGTCAGTATCTAGTGTTCTAAGCGTAGACGGCAAGCCCATCTCTGGGAAAGAGATGAGACGTGAACAACCGTGGATGATAAATGATAAGAGCACAAATGTGCCCATTAGCGGCCCCTAATTTATTGTTGTTACGCATTTTTTAATATATTACTAGGAGCTTGATATTCGTTTTTCTCGTTTCAGGATTTGTGGAACAATTAAACGAAACACAGAGCTAAATTGAGAAGTTAAGGGTGCCGATTGAAATAATTCAGAAGAAATTGGGTTCACGTGAGTTTTGAAGGCAAAAGGAATTGTTTGGTTAGGACTACAATATGTGGTAATCAAGACAAAGGAAATTGTATATCTTAGTTAGGGAAGTAAATTTCCAGTGGTTCAATATGGAAGTTCCGTGGGTATCCATCTTGGCCCCACCAATTACACTTTGAAGGAAAAGAATTTGGTTGCAAGTTAAAGAAGATATTGCTGCCAATCTGCCATATACAAATCGGTCAGATGCATGCATAAAAGGGCAGCAAGGGTTTTGTTCCAGGGGGTTCTGGGCCGGGGTATCGAAAGTGACGCATAAGAGAAGGCAGCACGAGGCTGCGGCTGGGAATTAGAATTTAACTCAATGATCGGCTTAAGCTCCTACTGGGGTAACGAGGATATCTCTCCAAGTAGTATAATTGTATAAGATTTTCAGGGTTTTTCATTTGACATTAGTTGTGCAACTATGGATGATTCGTTGTTTTCAGTGAAAGTTTTAATTGTTTTATTTTCATATCGTGTTTGTACTCATGATATCAAACACCGTTGTGCACCTGTTTTTAATGTTTCGGGATAGTTTCTGAGATAGATTATACGACGTGAGACGGGTCGTGCCGCCCGTTAAGTCCGGTGAGACGATCTGTGCCGTGTTGAGATAGTATATACGGAGTACGAGTCTTGATTATACTTTTGGGGATTATCGCTAGGAATTGCTACCCTAACGGTGATCTTGTTATATGTTGAATAAAACCCTAGATTTTGTCACAATCATATTACGAGGGGAGATTGAATCGGAAACCCTAGTCCATTCTCGCCCTTGCTTTAGATACCTTTACTGTTTTTTTTCTAGTTAATTTAGTTTCAACAATAAAAAAATCGAACTTCTTTCCCACTTGAATTAAACTAGAAATAGATTGAATACACAGTAACTTAGCTTTTTACTCTCCGTGGATGATCTCGGACTTAACCACTGTTCTTCGGAATAATAGTTAATTCCTTGTTTTATAAATTATATTTTTGGTACAAAAACGACACACCAACAAACTCCTGAAGATACCTGATATTGCGCAGTCCCTGAGGCAGCTTCTCCAGCTTTCCACAACCTTGTATTTTCAAATATTCCAGCATCATTACGTAAGGCAGCTCCTCATGTGGCTGTAGCCCTTCCTCCTCTTCTTCTTCTCCTTCTCCTTCAAAGAAGGAAATAAGTTGGGCACAGTGTTTAACCAGCAAACATTGGAAGGCGGGGAGATGGAGTTGTTGTCTCACTTCATTTTTCCACAATGATGTGAGTTCTTTACAACTAGACAGAGAGAATTCTTGGAGTCCCGCTAGCCCTTGAAAATACCAATTCGGTAGGCATTCAAGACCCTGGATATTTTCGATTCTCAGGGATGTTAGCGACCTTAAATGGCTATACATTTCATTTTCTAGCACTACTTCATCACCTACTTCTGGATTACATAAGGAGTTTGAAATCGTAACATTTGTGAGAGAGAGTGACATGAGTGAATCAAAGTGAAGCATGTTCCTCACTTCATTCAGCTCTGTAGGGCTTGGAACCCATGCAACCACTAACAATGGGCACTCATAAATATCCAACTTTCTTAAGCAAGGATGATTGCTGGGCGATTTCTGCAAAAGCTTGGGACACCTTTTCATGGTGAGCTCAAATAGGCGAGCAAATGCTTGAGCTCCCTCCTTGACTCCGAAAGGTGACCAATCTTTCCATTTAGGCATGTCCTCAAAGGTTAAAACCTCTAGAGATGGAAAAGGATTTGAGCACTGCAACCCATAGAACTCAAGTCCAACGTTTTTTACTGCCTTCATCCCTTGAATGTAAAGTTTTGTAAGTGAGGGCAATTGACCCAAAGGTGGAAAGGAAATACATTTTTCACAATTTTGGAACTTCAAGCAGACCATGTTAGAGAACAAAGAATTTCCAACCCATGTTGGAAATGTTAAACCATGGTAACCACTAATGGTAAGTTCTTTTAACTTCTTGTGAGGTATTAACAAGTCAAGCACTTCTGTTTCAACACTTCCATTGCGAGAATTATCTAAGATGTTACTCCATTTCATCAACAACACATCTAAGCCTTGTTTATCCTTCAATTTGGCACTCGTGGCATCTAGAGCATAACCTTGATATGTAAAGTGTCCCTCTAAGAACACTCAAGTTTCCCAACTCCTTTTATCAAAGACCCATCGCCTTGGCTGACTATGAAGTTTGATCATTTTTGGAGACTTGTCAATTTGCCAACTTTTGGTGGCATTTCTTGTAAGGAATATGCACCAGTAACATCGAGGTGGCGCAGGTTGATAAGGTTACTCGTAGTTGCAGGCAACTCAGTGAGATTTTTACAATCTCTCAAAATTAGTGTTTGTAGGTTGTAAAGAGTCCCTACCGAATCCGGTAATGTGACAATCAAGGCACATGAAAGGTCAAAGAACCTCAAATGTTTCAAATCTCCAATCAAACTCGAAAGTTCACAAATTTGATATCTTCTCAAACTAAGTACGCGTAAACGTCTGGGATTCGGCAACAAATCGAGGGGAGCATCTCTAGTCAAGTAGGAGATTAAATGGTTGGTACCTCCATCTCTCAATCCAAATGATAAAAAAGACCGCAGTTTTTTGGCCTTTTGGAATGCCTCAAAACTTTTTTAAGCCATCTCGATAGCCACGTTTGTAGGATGAATGTTGGGCATTAGTCATGTTTTTATCCCCCTCAGTGTCTTCAAGCTTTCCCTCCATCCGAAAACAAATTCTTCTTGTAATAAACTGAGCCAAATCGTTTATGAGGTCATGCATAACAAATAGTGAGTCTTCGCCTTTGCTTGATGGTTGAAAAAATTACCTCGACAACAATTCACGAAAGTACTCGCATCCAAGATCTTCCATTTGCTTTTGTCCCATTGGCTTCTGAATTAAGCCTTCTGCCATCCACCAGAAAACTAGTTCCTTCTCCTCAAAGTTGTAATCCTTAGGTATTACAGAATAATATCCAAAGCACTTCTTCAAATGTGAAGGGAGGTGATAGTAGCTTAATCTCAAAGCTGGAATAATGTCACTTTCCTCGGTTGATAACTCCCACATCTTGTTATTCAGTACGTCTTCCTATTCATCATCTCTCAATTTACACTGTAGAAGGCCACCAAGTGTCCTTGCAGCCAAAGGCAATCCTCCACATTTTTTCACAATTTTTCGACCAAGTGAAACTAAATTTGGGTCGATACTTCTATTCACAAACGCATGTTGCGCGAACACCGACCAACAATCATCCTCCGATAATTCCTTCAGGGGATGATATTTATCGGTTCCCGCCATCATCAATGCAACACCCCTATTACGTGTCGTTACTATGACTTTACTTCCTAAGGGTCCATTATTAAAAGGACTCTTTAAACTTATCCAATCACCGTAGTTTTTGTTCCAGACGTCATCTAGAACAATCAAGAACTTCTTCCCAGCCAAAGCCTCGTTCAATTGCTCTTGGACTTGATTCAAGGCTTTAAAATCGCATGTGCAAGAAGTAATAGACTCGAGAATTGCTTTTTTCACCTCCTCAATCTTGAACACTTCAGAAACACAAACCCACACTTTTATCTCAAAATGCCTCTTCACCATTTCATCATTGCCGACCATCTGAGCAAGGGTGGTCTTACCGACCCCACCCATGCCCACAATTGGAACTACACCAACGTTTCCATTACTCGATTGATCACTTAGGAGCAACTCTATTATCGCTCTTTTATCCCCATCCCTACCATACAGACAGGGTTCATCAATCAAAGATGAACTGTGTGGTCTTTGTGGAGATTTAGTAGACGGCCCCACAACAACATTTTGCAAGCCAAGTCCCAAACAAGTTTTGCTTATCCACAAAGTTCACAGATAGGACAGGACTATAATTTCTTTGCCCAATTATCTACCTGTTGTGTGTATCATTTTCAATGGTGTGGGACTAAATGGTAGTTTTAGTAAAAAAGAGTTGTCGTTTGTCATTCCAGTGAAGACAAAAAATCTAGTGGAAACCCAGCCTAATTGTCACGAAAATACTCCGAACTCATATACCCAATCAAAATCCAAGCAAACAACCGACTGAGGCTGATCCAAACTATCAAAGCGTGAACTCTCACTTTTAAACAGATTCCAAAGTAAACAAAAAGGGGATACAATTCATTTTGTTTTCGTTTTCAATTAAAATCCAATCCAATTAGAGAAATCCAACAAGAAATAAAAGCATAATATAGCAATGCATCAAATGGGGGTGGGTGGGATCTCACACGGCAAGAAAGACTGGCTTTGGAAAAGTATAGATAGCCATATGATTGGATCCGAATCCAAAGTAGCTCAAATCCAATCCGACTCCGAAAAGCCGGAAATACGGATTCGATCTTTTTTTTATATTTTTAACAGCATTTTAGCAACAAAAAAAAAAACCGGGGAAAAAAAAACTAAATTGTTTTAATGCTGCTACCATATATTTGAACTAAAAAGAAACTAATTACAAGATCTAAATTGACAAAGGTCCATAAAACAAGTCTAAATTTTCCATTCCTTCGAATCAATAAACAAAACCATTAGTATCGCCCTGGCATGCTATTGAATACTCATACCATACTCCAGAAAACGCTGATACCATATATTTGAACTAAAATGTAACTGATAACAAGAAAATCACTAGTCTCCTGATTACAAGCAAATCACTAGTTTCCTGATTTTAGCCTTGATGTTCACCCTGGGAATGAGTGTAAGGGCAGCTCGATCTTGTGTTTTTCACCATTTGATGCCACCAAAAAGCAAATCACTAGTCTCCTGATTATGTCACAGAAAAAACACAAAGCTAAAAAATAGATTCATTGTAAAAGGTTAAGTAATATCTGTGTAAGAGAACAGAACAAAGCTCAAAAAAGAGATTAGCTGTTCTTGCACATGTACCAACATGCAACGTCAAATACAAGATACAAGATTATGACCAATCTTCTAGGGCTATGTTTGAAACAACACAGAATTAAGAGCAGCAATTGAGGAACACACAGGTTTCATCGCCCAACTTCCATTCTTTACCCATCTTCTAGGCCTATTTTTGTAAAGGGAATGAGAACATACATGGATTATGGAAAGCACAACAGGAGGTCATAACCTTGGAGAACCCTGCTATAGCTATGGAAACGGTGATCGACCATGAAGCACAATGGGCAAAGAAAGATTGACGATCGGCAATGGTGGTGAATCAAATATCAACAACTAGCTAGAGGGTTGAGGTCTAAGCGAGAGTAGGGAGGGAGAGGGGTGAGGAAGGAAGAGAGTTTTGACACAACTAATGAAGTTCTGTAAGAGAAAATAAATGATGAGAGAGGAGGAGCTATAAAGGGAAAGGCATGCTAAATGAAGTTTGTTGGAGTCTTTAATATAAGTGTAACTGAGAATCTACAAAATTACCATAAAAAATAGGTGGCCTTAATTAACTGAGTATTTAAGAGAACGGCCATTACAGTCTTCCCATGGAAATTGTGCTATCGAAATACCAGAGCTTTTATTGAAGGACAAAATGGCAAGCTAGCCTTGGGTATACGGACCACAGAGCTAGCAAATGTAGGTTCATATTATCTGGACAAAAAATCCACAAGAAATAAAGAAGACGAGCAAAGAACACACAAAAAAAAAAGGCCAAAATATTCAATAACAAGTCGAAGGAGGTAAAACACCTGATGCTGTAGGGGATGAAGGGCTTCTTCTTATGGATACTTCGTATGGATCGATTAATGCTCCTTGCTTTCTAGAACAATTAAGAAGTTTCTCATATAATCCTCGATAATGTTCCCTCAATAGAAAATATGCCTTTCTAAGAAACTTACGAGCATCGGTTGCATCCGTAACTTCATCAATTGAATCATAGAATCAGCACTGAGCAAGTTCCATATGAAATAACTAGTGGAGCAAAAGGCAGTGTGTAATAGTTTTGACTATCTTAGAAACAACTTGAAAGTTTGAAACTCGTTTACACAGTTCGAAACTATCTATCTCAAAAAGCAACCACTTTAGTGGGATGGACCAACCCCAGACGGATCATTTTAAGAAAGGTTTGTAACCTAGCAAAAACAAAGAGAACCGGCCCATGTGTCCAAAATTGGTATATCATGGAAAGTGAACAATTCACTTGCCCGACTAAAAGAAAGGGTTTGCTGCCCGCTCTAAAGGCTTTCCAAGAACTTCTTGGGTAGGAAAGTCTAGAAGAGCAAACGACTCGTGAAGAGAGAAACTGGCCCATGTGTCCAAAATTGGTATATCATGGAAAGTGAACAATTCACTGCTTCTGCTCTTCCCCATGATCGGCAACAAGCCTCTTTGATGGAAATGTCCCCTTCAAAGAAACTTATCCTTGAATTGAAGTTCGGACTCTTGCCACCAGCAATGCTCTCTTTTAGCTGCAGCACGTGTTCACGAATCTGGCTCAAGCCACTTCTACTAACCATTGAAGATGATACCAACACATAATGGGACTCATAACATTTACTGACTGGAATATTTCTTGAAATTCAACCAGAATAAAGATACTACACGAACCACAAGATGCATTTCCTTAACAAAAACAGGCTTTTTAATGGCCTGACACAAAAAATAAGTGAAGGACTTCAACAAGAAATTTGAAGTGAACATCAAATCAGTAAGAGTATAATGATATTGCTGGAGAGCGGGAAATTAAATTGCATCTATCTAATTTCATGAATACATCAACAAAACCCCAAGCATGGCTGTACTAATAAACTGCGGCATGATTAGTGATCTCCAAAACAAAACGTTCAAGAATTCTGGCCACAAGCAAGTGCAGAGTTTGTTTCCACACAAAAAAAAAAAAATGACATGATAAGAATGAGAGTTATTAGTCATACCCCAACATATTTGTTAATCCCATGATGCTCTTTCTTTGCTCTCATCAATAGTAAATTAAAAAGTTCATCATACAGTCAAGGGATACAGTAGCTTAGGTTCTACACGAATGATACCTATAGATGTTTTGGAAAGGACACCAATTGCAATAACTTGAACGAGGTAACAAGAAATAGCTGCAGCTCAGATTGCAGAAACACTCGACAACAAAAGAACTTCACGAGGACAACCACCCATCCCAAACATGATACAAGTACCCATCTTTGACAACTTGAAGTAATTCCTTTCACTTCAAGAAACCACTCTTTCATCCCTTGGCACGAGCTTCTTAATCATTCTAAAAATTTCCCCATCCTCATCATCAACTGTGACTAAACCCTCCATGGTAGATGCATCCACTGAGAAATTCCGATTGACCATTTCTTGTAGAAATATCTTAACCTTGTGTCTATCACCCTTGCCGAGGAATGCTCGAACAAATATATTAAAAGTGACTTCATTGGGTGGACAGTCATTTGCGTACATGCCTTTGAGTAACTCCTCTGCTTCATCCAGCAAGGCCTCGTTACAAAGTCCAGTTATCATTGCGGTGTAAGTCTTAACATTGGGCCTCAAACTTTTAGTTGAAATGGAACTAAAAAGTTTTCGAGCGTCTTCAATCTTCCCTGCTTTGCACATGCCATTTATGAGGATACCGTAGACAACAATATTAGGAGTTATACCGTGATCTAGCATTGAACGGAACACCTCTACCGCCTTGCCGATTTTCTGGTTCCTAAAGAAGCCATGTAACAAGATTGAGTAAGTTAAAATGTCAGGATTTTGACCGCTATTTATCATCTCGTCAAAAATATTATCTGCATCATCACATCTCCCTACCTGTAGCAGCCCCTTTAATAAGGTGTTGTAAGTATCAGTGGCAGGTTTTAACCCTTTACTAGGCATTTCTCGAAACAGCTGCATGGCCTCGTCTATATTCCTCTTGTTGCAGAAACCATTGATTAAGATATCAAAGCCCTTATCAACTATAGAGTTGAAAACTTCCATTGCTTTCTTCATATGTCCCTGCAAACAATATCCGTCCATCAATGCACTATAAGTAACAACATCGGGTTTCTCACCTCTTCGAATCATGATCTTGAGTACGCCCTCCACCTCCTCGGTCCTTCCCTCCTTGCAAAGTGCATTTACCAACATGCTAAAGGTTACAACATTGGGGGAAATGTTTTGCGATGTCATGTCACTCAATATTCTTGTGGCAACCTTCCCTCGACCTGATTTGCATAAGCCATCAACCAAAGAGGTGTAGGTCATCACATCAGGCATAATATCCCACCCTCTCATCTCGGATAAGAGACTCAAAGCATCATCTATGTTTCCGTCCTTGCCAAGATTGTCGATGATTGTGTTATACATCACTATATCAGGCCTAAAGTTCCATTTCTACATACTCCTCAGCAACCGTATAGCCATTGCAGTGTCTCCTACTTTACAAAGCCCTTTTATGAGTGTCCCGTACGTGATTTCATCAGGTTCAATCTCTCCTTTTTTCACCAACCTCCCAAGCAATTTCACGGCCTCAGAAGTCTTACTTTCTAAGATATATCCATTAATAAGAGTGTTGAAGGTAGTCACGTTTGGAGTATAACCACGTTTAAAATAGACACCCAAGATAGCAAACCCAAAATCCACTCGACTCAAGCGGCAAAAAGAATTCATCAAAACATTCAGCGTATATTCTTTACTTTGTATACCCAACACCCTGATATCTTTATATAGAGAAATGACGGTTGAATATTCCTTCAAGGGCAAGTGAAGAAAGGGAGTGCTGAGAATCTTTCCGAGTTTTGGTCACGATGCCTAATGTTAAGTGTCCATGTACACATAAGTATACTTATGAACACCATTATTATGGGTAAAGCTTGCAAAAACAACTAAAATTGTGGGCCACCATATATCTATAGCTAGACAAAGAAGTAAAATTAAAAAAGGATTGCATCAATTAACGTACAGCTTAGATGCTCAACTTTGTTTGAGCGCAACTGGGCAACTAACGCAAGTTAACTAGGAACTATTTTCTTTTTGTTATCTTAGGCGTAAAATCAAACACTTTAAAGACAAATGAAGGTGGGAGTGAGAAATTTCACAAAATTTCTCAACTCTCGTCATTTATGAAATTACAAAAATACAAATCACTAATCTCTCAAATGCTCGCACATTACACACGCACACAGTTGGGGCTTCCTCTCTTCTCACAAATATAGTACACACGCACACAGTTGGGGCTTCCTCTCTTCTCACAAATATAGTACACAATCACACACCCATATACATACAAAGACAAGCTTGAATTCTTCAACTTCTCACTGTATTTGAAACTCTATAATGCACCATCAATTTGCATACCCCAAGCTGACTCACCTTTATTATTCCCATCCATGTTTCCAAACAGCTTCTCAATCTCACACCCACTTCAACCAAGATTAACCTTCACCACACCTCTCCTCATCAAAGTAGATGGAGTAGAACAAGTAACTGTTCTTCATATATTCCATGGATCGATGCCTAAACATGTAAAATTATGCATAAATTATAACCATTGAAATGTCTCTTCATATGGCTTTTCCGGTGTATAAAATAAATAAAAAGGAATATAATTGTACAAGTACCAATAGTTCTTTGAATGCACCATAAGCAGCAGCAGCAAGAAGGCATTTCATAATTCTTGACTCAATGTCAAGGAAGATGGACAATCCGAAATCTGGATGGTGGGCAGAGGAGAGTAATGCTTGTTCTCCAAGAAAGGAAGAAGCTTCCCAGCATGTAAGCTATTTATGAGCCAGCTAGCAGACTGCATTACGTAACCAAAAGATTATTAGAGTACGTAGTAATTGATTGTTTAAAGTACGTACGTATGAAGGGTAGAAAAAAGGGATTGTTCAGCCATTTTAATAGGACCATAGCTGAACACTTTGGAGGGGGCAATGCTTTCTTTAAGCTGTGAGTTTCAGCAAATGTTTTTCGCAAAAAACGATCAGAGTTTCTTGTGGTTGGTTGCCCCATTCAAACAATGGTGCTTGTGATTTTAGGGTAGAGAGGGTGGCAGAGATGGGAGGAGGCAGCAGGAGCGGTGGTGGAGGGCAAGAGGGTGGTTGTCATTGAAAGGTGGAGGCAGTACTGTGTTGTGGCAGAGGTGCCGAACGGGAAAACGATTTTCATAAATAACTATTCATCTTCTGTTAACCACAGAAAATGATTTCCCTTGATTTTTGGTTGTGCCGCACCACACAACAAAAAATTTCTGCCGAAACAGAGTGTTAGTTAGCTTAGCTGTTTAGTAAGAGAATGGTTACTACAAGTACCAACCATCAGGGGAATCTTCCTCTCTGAAGCACAATCCTTCAGGTGACGCGAAACCCTGTTCTTATCCCCAGCGAAAATAGCCCCAACAGAAATTTTGTTGGCATCGAGATTCTGGACTAACCACTGAAGGGTTTTAAACACCAGGCCACCACCATGCTGGAATTTCAACAAAGAACAGGGACAACGTGAGTGTACAGTCATAAACATACATAGGCACCACACTAAGAGAAGTAGCAGTCAACTAAAGCATAGCCAGATCAGTCAGTTGAAGCTAATGGTAAATTTTATTTATAACAAGTGTCCAGGCTAGCGTAGGCACACCTTGCCATAATCCCGGGGCACTGAAAATTAACAACCAGGGCAAACCTGGCTTGAAGATTTTTTGATGGTGGTGAGTCAAACATGCGAGCTTGGGGAAAAGCCCCTTTGCTTGCTTATTATCATTTACCACTTGGAAGTCTTTCAATTAACAAGCACTTTTCTTGAATTCAATCTGGGTGGAAATAAAATCATAGAAGTAAAGGAGAATGAAGCATGTCTCCTACTAGAACTGTCAAACTCCCAACAAATAGAAAGCAGAATGGTAACATAGAGAACAAGTCATGAACCTTGACAACTTTTGCTAGTCCGGTGCAGAGACTGTGCTTCCTCTGATACTCTGTCGAAGATATAATTATTGTTACTGCGGCAAACTGGCCTTCCTAGTCTGGTGAACTTTTCGCCAAAATGATTAGCTATAACCATATATCTGCATAGATCATTTCAGAAGCATGAGAATATGTAGCTAGGATTTCAGGTACCCTTACTTCTTTGATTTTGTTTCTATTGGATCTTGCCATTCAGCACAAAGACAAATCACCAGCATCTGGTCCCTCACGATTTCTAAAGTTGACGGATTTTCCAAATTAGACACCAAATGACAAAGAAAATTATAATTCTTCCTTTCTCTTCCTCCAAGTAGTTCGATAACAGTGATGTGATTATTCTTCAATTTTACTATCGAATTATGGAATCAAATTTGACAAAATTTCAAATCTCCTGCGTAACAGGAATTGTCATGTAACAGTCTCCGTAGCAGGGACACACCACCAGGAGGATCAACCAATGGGCAATAGAGATAGGAAAGAAATCAATGAATTTTTCCAAACACTGTAACAGAAAACCCATTTTGACTATACTTCTCACATTGTAAATGTCTCCAAATAATCATTTTGGCACCTAAAACATGTTATACAAATGGAAGTCGAAGCTACAACATACTGCTGCCATCTACAACCTCTTTCATTCATGAGATTATGCCCAAAAGAACGATGTAGAGGACCAATTATCAAATTCATATGTGGCTCTTAATTCTCTAATTAGTACCTCCTGAAATTCGAACCTTTAAAACAGCAAACTGGGAACATAGATTAAGGAAATTTAAATTGACAAACATCAAATATGAAATAATGTTACTTCAATGTTTGTGGGAGATCATTACATTTGGCTTGCAATTATGAAGATTCCATGTTGTATGGGGTAACTACAACTCCAACTTTTATGCTCCCTCGTCTTTGAGAGAGACCAATAATCAATAAGAATACCACAAACTGATCATTATATTTTATGAAGTATGGACCCTTTGCAAGGGTCACAGGGTATAAACGGGGTTTTTGTAACGGCCCCATCATACACCAGAAGTTTACGTTGGTCATATCACGTCTATAAGAAGGAGTAATCAACCCAAATAACAACACCATAGCTGGCCCTCTTGGGTTGGGTAGTTCTCGCTGGTCATTACAACATTTCTCAAGAAATGTTGATTTATGTTATGAATTCGTGCCTACTGGCCTTATCCACATTACATTTTCTCCGTCTCAAAATGTTAAAGCTTTTTGAATCTTCAAATAGTCCATCTGTGCCAACTTGCTTGTCACTTATACTATTTTGGGATGTTCCAAATTGTTAAAGCTTTTTGAATCTTCAAATACTCCATCCGTTCCAACTTGCTTGTCACTTATACTATTTTGGGATGTTCCAGATTGTTAGTCCTCTTTAAAAGTCAAAACGAAATTTATTCAATCTTCCAAAATAACCCGTTTACCAACAACAATCATTTCATTCAAAAGTTAAAATATAGGGGAATTCTTGGAAATTAATGAATCTGTTTAATGTGAATGCATTTAGGGAATGCAGTTATTGCATGTTTGCTTAAAAAGTTGAAATTGCCAAAAGTGACCAACAATTTGGAATTGAGGAGTACTGAAGTGCAAGCGAAGTGTCAAGATTTGAAAGTCTACTTGGTTGTACTTAATATCATCACTACAAGCATGAGATGCAGTAGAAGAAAAAGTAGAACCAAATGATTATGATTGGCAGTCAAATATAGACATACTTATCCGGCGGTAAGGCAGAACCAGCTGCTAAATCAGTAAGCCAACTGATGTTGAGTATGTAGGCCTTCACTGCACAGCCATACAAGAACTTGGTTGTTTCTAGCTGCTAAAGATAAATAAATAAATTTTAAGTGCAACATCAGAAAAACAATTAAAAACTAAGAATAATATAAGCTAACAGACATGGGCCTTCGCAAATGAGGGAAACCATAACATACTAGATGTAAAACAGTACATCTATATGTAATGCAGAATAACAAGAAATCATCAATCAACACCCATGAACTGAAAAGAAATACTCCTACCCTTTAAAGTTCAACATCTTTTGTACCCAATAGTCCTGACTGCTTGGCCACTTTTTTTGTATATTGCTTCTTATGTTGATCCAATGCATGCCAGTATACAAAGTACAATTACCTAGGTTATTGGCTAGGCAAGTGGAGCTCTGTACATGATGTGCAACATCAAGCTGACGGAAAATATAAATAACAAGAAATAATCAATCCAAACAAAATTTCGCACGGGGAACATGAGAACAGTATGGTAGCACTTTCCCTAGTTCAAATTCTCACAATCGCCGAGATAACAAATTAAGGAACCATCCTACCCTGTATATTATGTCTGTAGTGAAAAACACAAGAAGATTAAGAAGTGCAAATAAACCTATAAGGAAGCCCAGTAGAAACAAAAAAGGCCAGCAATTTTTATTTTAAGCAACCAACCTTTCTGAAAAATTACTCCCTCCAATTTGAAGGAGATGGAATGTCACCACGTACTATACCAGTATACCACCATATTTTCTAATTACTCCCTCCAATTCTTTTTCCTTCTGAGTAGAAAAACCTGTCAACAAGAATTATATATCTCGGAATATCAGCCCCTTAGCGATCTGGGCAAGGCAATTTGTTTGATTCCTTTGATTAATTATGAGTTCTGGAGCTATAGACACAAACTTTGGCTTGGAATATCTCAACCTTTTACTAGCTCTTGTAATTGAGCCTACATATTTCAACAACATGAAGCATACGTACAACTTCCAGAAAGAATCCTCAAATTTAGACTGGAGCATCAGAATTTAAGTCTTAAACTCTGTTTGACAATTGCAACCTTTGGAGATTGTTCTTATGCGGAAGTTGAACATCAGTAGCTGAGAAACGAACTCGTTTTCCTAGTGGAACCTCAGTATCACAAGCAACTTTCCACTTCGACTCCACTTTTTGACGGGTCTTCCCATGCGGCCCAATACCACCCTTCCTTTTCACTAACTTTTGATTTTCTTCAACACTGATATCACGTGCAAACTCCTCAAAAGCCTGAAAACGGCTACGCCTCCCTCAGTTCAAAATAAGAGGCGAGCATCCAAATTTCTCTATGTGAGCCTGCAACCCAGTCCTGTCAATGAGCGTCAAGGCAGCTCGATCTTGTGTTTTTCACCGGTTGATACCACCAAAAGCAAATCACTAGTCTCCTGCTTATGTCAAGGAACAAACTTAGACTAATCATCAGAGAACATAACAAAGCTAAAAAAAAAGAGATTCACTGTAAAAGGTTAAGTCATATCTATGTCTAGTTGTAAGAGAACAGAACAAAGGTAAAACAAGAGATTCATTGTTCTTGCATATGTAGCAACATGCTATGTCACATACGAGACACAAGATTATGACCAATCTTCTAGGCCTATTTTTTAAACCACGCACAATTATGAGCAGCAATCGAGACAATGGAACACAGGTTCCTCGTCTCAACTTCCATTCTTTACCCATCTTCTAGGCCTATTTTTGTAAAGGGAATGAGAACATACATGGATTATGGAAAGCACAACAGGAGGTCATAACCTTGGCCACAGCTAGACAGACTCCATTTCTGGCCAACTAATCAATTAAGTTAAACCTCTATCTCCTCTAACACCGGCTGTGAAAAATACTCTTACGCTAAAAAAAATAAGCTTCTGAAATTGCAATTTCTGGGGAACTAGAAACAAGCTGCCAGTAAACAAAGGTGCATCATACAACCAACTTGATATCTGTCTCACTATTGACTTCAATGAAGAATAAAACATGACAAATTCATGTTCCCTGAATTTCAGACCCTCGACCACCTCACAGCAGTAACCACCAAACTAGTATGAGCACCAACATAAAAAACTAAAACAAAACAGCAGTCAACAATGAATACAGATTCTCATGAAGGAATAAAAACAGAGAACAAAACAGTAGCATGAATGCATTGAATCTGAGAAAGTAAAAAATGAATAATGCCATGATAGTAACGTACTAAGCATCATGTCAGTGTACTATCACTGTCCGACTATGCTCTCTTCACCAACTTGTTAGAATAGTGCGTATTGTCCCACATTGCTTATCTAAGTTGTGTAACGTGTTGCTTAACTATATAAATAATATTCTCGCGTGTTTGGGTTAATTAACACCCTACACTTCTCTCTCTCTCTCAAACAACATGGTATCAGAGCGTGATACAAATCCATCTTAGATCCACCTAACCCTAACACATCACCCACCACTATAGCAGCCGTGAATAGTGCTCGCATGCACTGTAGCAGTCGTGAACAGTGCTCGCATGCACTGTAGCAGTCGTGAACAGTGCTCGCGTGTACTGTAGCAATCCCAAATAAACCCAAAATCGACCCTCCAATCGAAACCCTATCAATCCCGAAACCCTATCATACACCAATCGATCTTCATACAACCCAGAAAACCCTTAATCGACCCTCGTACCATCTTCAGAACCATAAACCCAGTTCAAAATCAACCCATAACCCATCTCCAAGTTCGAAACTCATAACCCAGTTCGAAACTCAACCCTTATGTATCTTCAAAGCCCAAATCCGACATTGTTGATTTCTTAATTAGTTCGTATATACACTCGTATACACTGGATAGATTTCGAAGTCTCTTAATAGTAGTCGAAGTTGCTGTTTCAGTTCGTGTTGGTACTCGTAAGTTCCCGTTAGCTGTCAGATAAGTGGTTACGCTGCCCAGTTTCTGTTCGATTTTGTCCAAACTCTGGATTGGTAGTCGGGTTGGTTGAGTATACATCTCTTGATCTCGTGATTTCTTCGTTGTTTTATGAGGTATCGATCTTCATCTCAGTTTATTAATGCCTATTTCGCTCATTGATTGGTGTTCTCCATCAGCTGTAGTTGGTGAAAAAAAAAAAAAAAAAGTGCTTGGGTTGTTGGTGTATGCCAATCAATAGTATCGGTAGTAGTTTGGGGCATGTTTTGCTCAGCAGTTTGGTGGAAGTTGTTGAGTCATTGATCTGTTCATTGGTGGTTAGTGATTGGTGGTTATTGAGTTCATACAGTGGTCAAGAGACGAAGTTGAGTAGTTTGTTGATTGATCGGAGGTTCTGATTGGTTGGCCCTGACTTGGTACTATTGAAATTATTGGGCTTTCCTCTTTTGATGATATTTGTTTGTTTCGGTTGGAGTGGGTAAAACTTGATTAACCCTAATAAAGGGCATAGCACGTGCCTTTATTGACCACCACGAGAGGGTGAATAGCTCGGCACCACATAGGGAGTTCTTAAACCCTATGCCGGGCTGGTTTGGCCACGAATGAGGCTAGAATTAATAAAGAGTAAACTAATAAGTCAGGATGCACTAGCTCGGCGTAAGGCATAAAGGATGCCCCTGATATGGCCGAGCTAGGTAGGCTACGTGTATAGCTTGAATAGCATTCTGGAATACATAATTCAGCTCGGCGTAATAAGCTGAACTATGTACGAGTTATTCCGAGCTACGTGGAAGCACGGCACCGCCACGAGTAGGGCGGTGAGACATTCCAGAATATTCTACAGCGGCTCCTTATGAGACAAGGAGCGATCCCGTAAAATAAGGGATTGATATGGGAAGTCCTAACGTGATTAGGAGTATACCCCATATAGGGAAGAATCCTATATGGAAAGGAAGACCCCTGCTAGACGAGATCTAGTAGGACATGGAAACTCGTCCCTAATAGGAAGGTCCTATTAGGAAAAGGATTCCTAAAGAGAATAGGAAACAGGGGCACGAGATGCCTCATATGAAGAACATCTACACCTATAAATACAAGGCAATAACCATGACAAAAGGTACGCTGTGAAACCCATTTTCATACGCATTGTGGTTTGAATTCACCAAGTACGTGATACTAACTTAGGCATCAGAGGGCCTTTGCCAACGAGAGGCAAAGGTGCTCTAACCCTTTTCTCTGTCTTGCAGATTTAGGGTTGAACCAAGGAAGCACGTGATCCAGGGCTACGTGGATTTTATCCCCGTACATCGGTGATTTGTTAGCTGCAGACTCTATGACTGATTTTCAGTTTATGGTGGTTGTGGTTGAGACCTAATAGTTGTTCCGTCGATTGTTCGGTTGTTCCGTTACTGTATGGTTGGTTGATTGTTGATCCATCTAGTTCTATCTTGGCTATTCAGTGTGTTTACGATGGACCCCGGTACTGGTTCCAAATCTATTTTCTGGTTATGGTCGTTTTGCTGGTCCTTCATCCAGCCATGGTTGTGGTCGCATGTCAGGGGGAGGTAGTTCTCGTCGTGGCAGTTCTGATTATGGTACTCGACAGTGTACCTATTGTGGGGGTACAAATCATATAGTTGAGTATTGTTATGATCTTCATGGTTTTCCCCAGGCTCAACCGGTTGCTATATCTGAGGATGTTAGACAGTTTACTCATTCTTCTGCCAACAGTAGGGTGACTATCTCAGCAGAGGAGTATCAACAGTACCAACGCCTACTGTCACTTCAGACAAATTCTTCCATTGCTACGTTATCTCAGACAGGTTCCTCCATTGCTTGCATAGCGTCTTCTCATTCTTCTAATCATTGGGTTATTGATTCTGGTGCATCTAATCATATGACTGGTACTCCTTCCATTCTCTCCGGTCGTCAGTCTCTTGGTAAACCATCTCGCGTTACCTTAGCTGATGGTTCTACTACCAATGTTACTGGTTTGGGTTTTGTTCATGTTACTTCCTCTCTTACTTTGGACTCCGTACTGCAAGTTCCTCGTTTTCCATTAAATCTTATGTCTGTTAGTAAACTTACCAAGTCTTTGAATTGCTCAGTCACATTCTTCCCTAATGGTTGTGTGTTTCAGGATCTCAAGACGGGGAGGAAGATTGGTGGCGGTGTTGAACGTGGTGGCCTGTATTACTTTACCAATGATGTTCACCCTAGCTCTGTTGCTCTTTAGTCATCAGTGTCGCCATATCAACATCATTGTTGTCTTGGTCATCCATCACTTGAGAACCTTAAAAAGCTAGTGCCCTCATGTAGCCGTGTGGATGCTTTGCCATGTGAAGTCTGTGAGTTTAGCAAACATCATAGAGTGTCATTTTATCCTAGGGTTGAGAATCGTGCGTCACGTCCTTTTGAGTAAGTTCATTATGATATTTGGGGTCAAATGCATGTTCCTAATATTTTTGGCTTTCAGTATTATGTTATTTTTGTTGATGATTTTTCTCGCGTTACCTACCTTTATCTCATGAAAAAAAGGTCCGAATTATCTTCCATTTTTACATCATTTTATATGGAAATTAAAACCCAGTTTTATACATGCATTTGCATATTTCGTTCTGATAATGCCCGTGAATATTTTAAAAATACTCTTTCTCAGTTCTTTGATGATCACGGTATTATTGTAACGCCCCATGTAGACCACTGGCCCAGTACCCTGATTTGATCCACAAGCCACACCACATGGCCCAAAATGCTTAAGCCCAAGGTACTAGTAGTAGCCCACATGGTTTGTTATATATCCAAGATAACTCATCTAAACAACCAATGTGGGACTAAACACCATCTACCCCCAAATCTGGGGTATTAAGGGGGGAAGATTGTAATACCCCAGATTTGGGGGTAGATGGTGTTTAGTCCCACATTGGTTGTTTAGATGAGTTATCTTGGATATATAACAAACCATGTGGGCTACTACTAGTACCTTGGGCTTAAGCATTTTGGGCCATGTGGTGTGGCTTGTGGATCAAATCAGGGTACTGGGCCAGTGGTCTACATGGGGCGTTACAATTATCCACCAGTCCTCTTGTGCTCGGACTCCACAACAAAATGGAGTTGCCGAACGCAAGATTCGACATTTATCAGAAGTTATGCGTGCAATGTTATTTCAAATGCAAGTTCCTAAGTCTTATTGGAGTGATGCAGTTCTTATTGCTTGTTATTTGATTAATCGTATGCCCTCTACTGTTCTTAAAGGTCAAATACCTCATGAGGTATTGTTTCCCGGTCGTCCCCTTCATTCATTACCCCTTCGGATTTTTGGGTGCACGTGTTATGTTCATGCTCTGGATCCTGACCAGAGCAAACTTGACCCTCGTTCCATTAAGTGCATTTTTCTTGGTTACTCACGGACTCAGAAAGGGTATAAGTGTTATTCTCCATCTTTACGTCGTCATTTTGTGTGTGCTGATGTCACATTTAATGAGTCACTCCCGTTTTATTCAGAGCCTGCTAATCCAAATGATCGGTTTGCATCTGAATCTGTGTTTCCCATAGCTGTCCCGTCAGATACTGGTCTTCCTCCACCAAAACCTTTGCAGGTATATGTTCGTCGTCCTAAAGTTCCACCAGTACCATCTCAACCAGTGTCATCTCAGCCTAAGCCACCAGTGCCATCTCAACCTGAGCCATCTGAGCAAACAGGCCCACCTTCGCCCACCGCTCCGTCTTCTCCTCCGTTGCGGGATCCAGCTGATCTTGATCGTCCTATTGCCCATCGTAAAAGTATTCGGTCATGCACTATACATCCTATTGCTCAGTTTGTTTCATATAACCATCTGTCACCATCCTTTCGTGCTTTTACTACTTCGGTTTCTTCCGTTTTTGTTCCTAACACTGTTCAGGAGGCCTTATCTGTGTCTGAGTGGCGGAAAGCAATGGAGGATGAGATGTCTTCTCTTCATCATAATGGCACTTGGGAGTTGGTTTCTCTTCCTGCTGGTAAAACTACTGTTGGCTGTCGTTGGGTATTCACTGTCAAGTATCATCCGGATGGGACTATTGAGCGGTATAAGGCCCGCCTTGTGGCCAAAGGCTATACGCAGACATATGGGGTTGGTTATTCAGAGACTTTTTCCCCAGTTGCCAAGATCAACTCTGTTCGGATTCTTATTTCTCTTGCTGCTAATCTAGGTTGGCCTTTATTTCAATTGGATGTCAAGAATGCCTTCTTACATGGTGATCTGCTCGAGGAGGTCTATATGGAGCAACCTCCTGGGTTTGTTGCTCAGGGGGAGCGTTCTCGGGTTTGTCGTCTTCGCAAAGTTTTATATGGTCTGAAGCAATCCCCTCGAGCTTGGTTTGGTCGGTTTAGTGATGCTGTGCTGCAGTTTGGTATGCGTCGATCCCATTCGGATCACTCTGTTTTCTCTCTTCAGTCAGAGTGTGGAAAAATCGTATTGATTGTGTATGTCGATGATATCATTATTACTGGAGATGATCAGAAAGGTATTGATGAGTTGAAGCAGTTTTTACAGCGACAGTTCCATACTAAAGATTTGGGTAAGCTACGGTATTTTTTTGGGTATTGAGGTAGCAAGATCCAAGGATAGAATTAGTTTGTCCCAACGGAAGTATGCATTGGATATTCTAGAGGAGACGGGTTTATTGGGAGCAAAACCTGTGGAGACCCCAATGGATCCTAATGTGAAACTTTGTGTTGATCAGGGGGAGATATTTCCTCATCCAGACCGGTATCGTCGCTTAGTTGGTAAGTTGAATTACCTTACCAATACACGTCCTGATATCTCTTTCGCTGTAAGTGTGGTGAGTCAGTTTATGTCAGCTCCTCGTCTTCCACATTGGGAAGCTTGTCTTCGTATTGTGAAATATCTTAAGGCTCATCCTGGACGTGGTTTGTTTTATCGGACTAATGGTCATTTGCGTGTTGAAGCATTTACCGACGCTGATTGGGCAGGATCACCATCTGATAGACGGTCCATACTGGGTACTGTACTTTTGTTGGAGGCAATTTAGTCACATGGAAAAGCAAGAAACAAACGGTGGTCGCAAGGTCTAGCGCAGAAGCAGAGTATCGAGCCATGGCACACACATCTTGTGAGATTGTGTGGTTGAGAGCTTTACTCAAGGAGTTAGGTTTTGATGTGGAGTTACCTATTCCTATGTATTGTGATAATCAAGCGGCGATTCATATTGCTTCAAATCCAGTATTCCATGAGAGAACAAAACATATTGAAGTTGATTGTCACATTGTTCGTGAGAAGATAGAAGATGGTGTGTTATCTACTCCATTTGTTTCTACAGGAGCTCAGTTGGCTGATATCTTCACCAAACCGTTGTTTAAACCGCGTTTAGAGTTTTTATGTAACAAGCTGGGATTTTGTGATATTTATTCTCTAGCTTGAGGGGGAGTGTTAGAATAGTGCGTATTGTCCCACATTGCTTATCTAAGTTGTGTAACGTGTTGCTTAACTATATAAATAATATTCTCGCGTGTTAGGGTTAATTAACACCCTACACTTCTCTCTCTCTCTCTCTCTCTCTCAAACAACACAACTGAAAGTATGAGAGTAATAATATATGAGAATATTTTTATGCAATTTCATTAAAGAACATTCAGCTATACTACTACTTTAAAAATACAAAGGTGGTTTCTAGTTTTTGTTTTCCTGAAATGCCCCCAACAATTCCAACAAATTGTCTACACGTTCATTGTTGATGGCGGCGGTGGTATCCCCATTCCTCAATTCGGAGGCCCATGCATGTGATATTTTGCGTGACTGGAATAGAAAATGGCTTGCATCTTTTCTCTTGCATTAAAGATTGCGTAGACGCATAAAGTTCTAATAACCTCGATGTTTCCCCTCCAAATCTTTATCATATTCATGCGAGGAAAAGGGATCGAGTTATTGTCTGCATGTGGAAACTGGAGCAGAACAGTGTTACCACTGAAAAAAGATATTGTCTGCATGTGGCATCATTGTGAATTCTTTCTATAAGCAACGATTCGTCCTCATCTCCATTCTTCTTCCTGAAAGTTTTAGACTTTCTAGATGTACAATATGGCTCTTGTTTCTTGGTATATGAACTCATCGAGATCATTTTAATTGAACATTTCACTGAGAACATTTCACTGGTAACATTTCAGTTCTAGATTTACAACAAGGCTCTTATTCAAGATGTCACATGAAAATTTATTTGAACACCAAATTTGTATTAGGTAATTGAAGTACTCAGTTTGACTGTACATAACAAGCATGCCATTCTCTTATTTACTACCAATCAACCCGAATAGACCCCAATTTGACTATGTACATAACAAGCGTGCCATTGTTTTATTTACGGATAATGACACGGGTACCGACCAAAAGGGACCGAAAATGTACCGATCGCCTTCGGCGACCCACTTTTGGGTCCCACACGAGTGATCCGAACCGTTCATTGTTCTTAAAACAAAATTTTGATTCAAACGGTGAGACTTTGGTTCGAGCACTTCCAACCGTCCGATTGAGCTGAAATTTTGTAGAGCCCCTCGGAAAAATGTTTTAAGAACAATGAACGGTTCGGATCACTCGTGTGGGACCCAAAAGTGGGTCCCCGAAGGCGATCGGTACATTTTCGGTCCCTTTTGGTCGGTACCCGTATCATTATCCTTTATTTACTAATCAGAATAGACCAATAATTAATTATTCTTCTACTATGAAAAGAAAATCTAAAGTAATAAGAACAAAAAAAAGTGATTATGCGTCGTTTCTTCTACTATATGTTCTGAAGACATGCACATTCCCCATTAAAAAAATCCATGTGTATATAAGTAACCCAAAAAGACCACAATCACTTGTAAAACACAAAAGATATCAAAACACCTAAAGAGAAGAATCGAGATGTTATCAATTCCTAACTTCAAAACCAAAAGCTCTCCTCTCCAATAAAACCTGTTAAGGAATATAGTCCCACATTGCTTGACGATGGAATAGGTGATCATTTAATATAATGTTGGGCCTCTTCACTCATTGCCAGTTGGTCTTGAGATGGATATAAAGTTTCCACGAATCCTTCAGAACAAACAAAGGAATAACTCAACAAAAGAGCAGAATAAGAAACTTCAGCAGAATCATGGCACAAAATGGAAACCCTATTTCAGCAAAAAAAAAACAAGATTGCTCACCATGGTCCAAGTCCGCAACACCACTCCTCTCCCTTTTGCTAAGATGACGCAAGAAGTTAATCACCATCGGAGAGCCCTGCTATTGCTATGGTCAACGATGATTGACCATGAAGCACAATGGGGAAAGAAAGATCGACCATCGGCAATGGTGGTGAATCGAAGATCAACTACTAGGAAGGATTGAGGTCTAAGCGAGAGTAGGGAGGGAGGGGGGTGAGGAAGGAAGAGAGTTTTGACAAAATTAATGAAGTTCTGCAAGAGAAAATAAATTCTGAGAGAGGAGGCGATGTAAAGGGAAAGGCACACTAAAATGAAGTTCTGTCGGAGCCTTTCATATAAGTGTAACTCATAATCTACAAAATTACCATAAAAAATAGGTGCCTATCCAAATATTAGAGCTTTTATTGAAGGACAAAATGGCATGTAGCCTCGTGTGTACGAACCACAAAGCTAGCAAATTGAGGTTCGTTTATCTGGAAAATAAAACCCACAAGAAATAAAGAAGACAAGCAAAGAAAAGCGAAAAAACAAAACATAAGGCTAAAATTTTCAATAACACTTCGAAGGAGGTAAAACACCCAAGGCTGTAGGGGACAAAGAGCTTTTTATCGATACTTGGTATGGATTAATGCTCCTTCCTTGTTTTCTAGAACCATTACAAAGTTTCGCGTACAATCCTCGACAATCTCGCCTCAATAGAAAATATGCCCTTCAAAGAAACTTACGGGCATCAGTTGCATCTGTGGCTTCATCAATCGAATCATAGAATCAGCAATGAGCAAGTTCCAAATGGAATAACTAGTGGAGCAAAAGCCGGTGTGTAATAGATTTGACTCTATCTTAGAAACTACTTGAAAGTTTAAAACTCGTTTACACAGTTCGAAACCATCTATCTCAAAAAGCAACCACTGTAGCTGGATGGACTAACCCCCAGACAGATCAGTTTAAGAAAGATTTCTAACTTAGCAAACAAAGAGGACCGGCCCATGTGTCCAAATTGGTATATCATCGAAAGTGAACTATTCACTGCTTCTGCTCTTCTCCACAATCAGCAAGCGTCTTGATGGAAATATCCCCTTCAAAGAAACTTATCCTTGAATTGAGGTTTGGACTCTTGCCACCGGGAATGCTCTCTTTAGCTGCAGCAGGTGTTCAAGAATCTGGTGCAAGCCACTTTTACTAACCATTGACGATGATACCAACTCATAACATTAACTGACTGGAATATTTCTTAAAATTCAGCTAGAATAAAGATACTACACGAACCAAAAGATGCATTTCCATAAAGATAAAAGGCTTTTTAATGGCAAACTCAAAGCCTGGCACGAAAAGCAAGTGAAGGATTTAAACAAGAAATTTGAAGTGAACACCAAATCAGTAAGAGTATAATGATATTGCAGGAGAGCGGGAAATTAAATTGCTTCTATCTAATAGCCTAAATACATCAACAAACCCCCAAGCATGGTTGTACAAATAAAGTGTGCATAATGATTAGTGATCTCCAAAACAAAACGTTCAATGATTTTGGCCACAAGCAAGTGCAGAGTTTGTTTCCATACAAAAAAAAATTGGTAAGAATGAGAGCTGTTAGTCATAACCCAATAAATTCGTTAATCCCCATGATGCTCTTTCTTTGCTCTCCTCAATAGTCAATTAAAAAGTCCATCGTACAGTCAATGGACAGCAACTTAGGTTCTAGACAAATGATACCTGAAGATTTTCTGGAAAGGACACCCAATGCAATAACTTGAATGAGGTAACAAGAAATAGCGGCAGCTCAGATTGCAGTAGCACTTGACAACAAAAGAACTTCACAAGGACACCTACCCATCCCAAACATGATACAAGTACCCATCTTTGACAACTTCAAGTAATTCCTTCCACTTCAAGAAACCACTTTTTCATCCCTTGGCACGAGCTTCTGAATCATTCTAAAAATTTCTCCATCCTCATCATCAACTGTGAGTAAACTCTTCATGGTAGATGCATCCACTGAGAAATTCCGATTGATCATTTCTTGTAGAAATATCTCAACCTTGTGTCTATCACCCCTGTCGAGGAATGCTCGAACAAGTATATTAAAAGTAGGGGTGAAAATTTAACCGAGAAAACCGAACCGACCGGGAAAACCGGCCGAATAAACCGGTTCGGTTCGGTTCGGTCGAAAACATCGGTTCGGTTCGGTTTCGTTTTTTAAAAATATTTTTTTCCGGTGCAAACCGGTTTTTTTACCGAAAAAAACCGGAAAAAACCGGAACCGATATGACATTATATACCCAGTACTTTTATTTCCAATCACAACCGTCCATATCTATTAGGGTAAATCGTAGCCGTCCATTACTAAACCCTATCTCTACTCTAACCCGCCTCACCTTTTCTCTCATTCTCTGTCTCACACTCACACAAACAGATCGAAAATTTTACCTCTCTCTCTCTGCCTCTCCTCTCTCTTCTCAAGATGACAAGAACCCTAGAATCTTCAAGCACCGTCCAAACTCAATCACTTCTTCAAGCATCGTCCAAACTCAAGCAAGGCTGCGATGGTGCTTCGTCTCTCCTCTGGTAAAGTGGTAAGTTGAGGACTTTAAGTCAAATCAGATGTTAGGTTTTGTTTCTTGGGACTTCGGTAGATTTTTTTAATTTTTTAGACACAAACCCAATCAGATTTAACGTTTGTATGTTCTAACTTCTAACCGTTTGTTTTTGTATGTTCTTCAATTTTTAGACACAAACCCAGTCAGTTTGAACCGTATGTTCTTCAATTTTTTTAGACCTAAGTCCTAACCGTATGTTCTTCTATTTTGTTTTGTTTGCAGGTTTAACTTCCTAACTTCTTGTTTGCTGTTTGTTGTTCTTAATTTAGTTTGAGGTATGTTCAACCTCTCTTCTCTTTTGTGGATCTTTTTTTACCAAGATGCTGTTGATTTAATGAATGTATTATATTTATACTTATGGGTGTTTAAGTGTTTTAACTTCATGCAAAACTGACTGACTTGTCAAACTGACTGACTTGTCTTAGATGGATGATATCTTGGAAGAAGAAATTGGTTCAACCCAACCTGGAGATGATGGAGCAGTGGAAAAGGGTGATAAGGGTGATGCAAATGCAAAGTCTCAGCACAAGAGAGCTAATCAATCTATGGTATGGGACCATTTTCATATTATTTCAGAAAAGGATGATCCTAATCCTAGGGCTGCATGTAACTACTGTACAGCAAATTATGCATGTCATACTATTAAAAATGGAACATCAGCCATGAGATCTCACTTAACATACCAGTGTCGTGGGTTTGAGTTCAGCAAAAAGAATCTTGACAAGAAGCAAAAAACCCTTGGATTTGAGCCCCTAAAAGGTGAGGATGGTGTAGAAACGTTTGGAAAACTTACTGTTGTGAACTTTAGTGTGGATGCTTGTGTGAAAGCCCTGGCTGAGATGATTATTGTTGATGAGTTGCCTTTCAAATTTGTTGAGGGTGAGGGCTTTAGGCGGTTTATGCGTGTAGTTCAACCGAGGTGGTTAAGAATTCCTTCTAGAGTGACGATTGCAAAAGAATGTATGAAAATATTTCAAGGGTGAAACTACACAAAAAGATTCTCAATTTTTGTTTAGTTACTAATCACAAGGGTGAAACGCTTGGTAAGAGGGTTGAGGAATGCTTGGTCGGGTGGGGTATTGATAAAATTTTGACGGTCACGGTTGATAATGCAAGCTCAAATAACGGTTTAATTAATTTCTTGGCACGAAAGACCAAAGATAGGAAGACAACCATCTTCGAGCACAAGTTTTTGCATGTTAGGTGTTGTGCCCATATCTTAAATCTCATTGTAACCGAAGGCATGAAAGATTTGCACACATCAATTATGAGGGTGCGGAATGTGACGAAGTATGTGAGGTCTTCGCCAAGTAGGATGCTAATATTTTGGGAGTGTGTTAAGAAAGAAGGTTATGTATCTAAACTTGTACCTTGCTTAGATGTGCCCACTCGATGGAACTCCACGTACTTCATGTTGGAAAGGGCTTTAGTGCATCAAAAAGCCTTTGAGCGAATGGAAGAAGAAAATAACCTCTTGTCATTGAGTGTTAAAGAGGATGAGGTTGGGGAGGTTTACAATTTGGATGAAAATGGCGGGGTTGACGATGGTGGGAGAGGGAAAGGGAGTAGGAAAGTCTATGGGACTCCAACTAGCGATGATTGGGATATGGTTAGGTTGTATGTGAGTATTCTTAAATTGTTTCATGATGCAACCGTGCGGTTTTCCGGATCTTTATACGTGACGTGCAATTCTTTTTTTATGGATATGATGTTGATTCGTTTGTCAATTGTTCAATTGAGTGAGAGCCAAAAAGATCCTCTTTTGAAGTCTTTGGCATGTGCCATGAAGAGCAAATTTGAAAAATATTGGAAGTTTGAGAATGTGAATGCTTTGTTGATGTTTGGCTTTGTTCTTGACCCTCGTTATAAGTTCAAATATGTGGCATGGTGTCTTAAGAAATGTTATGAAAATGATGTTGTTGATCTAATGGTTGAGGAGATAAAGAAGGAGATGGGTGAGTTTTATGGTTGGTATGAGAAGAATGGTATCCATGTATTGCCACTAAAAGATGTGGGTCAATCATCTACTAAAATAATGGATGAGGAAGAGGGTATGGATTCCTTGGAGAAAATGAAATATCGATTTAAGATGCATTTAGAGGAAGAAAACAATTTGGTTAGTAAGTCTGAGTTGGAGAGGTATTTGGTGGAGGGTTGTGAAATGGACAATGAGGAGTTTAATTTATTAGGTTGGTGGAAGGCCAACTCAGCCAAGTATCCTATTCTCTCTCAAGTAGCGCGAGATGTTCTAGCTATACCCGTGTCAACTGTTGCTTCAGAATCTGCTTTTAGCACAGGAGGACGGGTCCTTGATCCGTACCGAACTTCTCTTGCTCCCACAACGGTCGAAGCTCTAATTTGTACTCAAGATTGGTTGCGTTCTCCAACTAAAATTGACCTTAGAGAGTACATGGATGAGGCTGAAAAGTTGGAAGCAGGTAATTTTGTATTGTTCAATAATTTTCATCATTATTTGCATAAACTTCAAACTCTAATCTCTTCTTTTTTGCATTGCTATATGTATAATAGAGCTTGTGGTGGACTCAAGTGACGAGTCAACTGTCATTGATGTTTGAATGAGATAATGAGGTAACTTTTATATTGTGTTCTTCAAAATCTGCATTTAGAAACTGTTCTAAAGGGTTTACTTTTATTTTTTAGGTCATTGATGCTTGCATTGCATGAGGAAAAAAGGAAGTGCTGCTGCTTGCTACTGTTGGCTGTTGCTGCCTTTTGAAATTCTACTACTTCAATGTCTAGTTTTTGCCTTTTTGAAATTCTACTACTTTAGTTTAATGTTTAATGTTCGATTATTAGTACTTGAAATGTTCTAGTGGAGATTAGAGACTAGAGAGTGATTTGGGATTTGAGCTACTGTTGCTCCCTGCCTCCCTTTGATTAAGCTAATGTTTGGTTTGCTACTGCTACTGCTACTACTATTTTTTCTTTTTTTGAGCTACTGCCCCTTTGCTTTTTTTTTTTGAATCACTGAATTGTGAATATTGAATTAGCTACTGCTATTGCTAGTTTACTACTGCTATTGTTTGGTTTGTTGCTGAATTTTTTGAGCTACTGCTACTGTGGGTTTGCTACTGAATAGTGAATTGTGAATATTTTTCCGGATTTGAATCACAATTGAGGCCCAATAAATGTGGCATTGTGAATTTTGCATTTTTGGGCCTCATGTGCTATTGCCTATTGTGTATTTTTGCATTTTTGGGCCAAATGAGGCCCAATATATGTGGTGTTTCATGGTTTTAATTTTATTTTTTAAAGCCCAAATGAGGCCCAAATGAGGCCCAAATACCAGAACCGAATTAACCGAATAAACCGGAATAACCGATCCAAACCGGAATAACCGAAACCGATAAAAACCGAATATCACTCGGCCGGTTTCGGTCCTTGAATTTATGAAACCGAACCGAATATTCGGTTTTTAAAAACCGGAAAAAACCGGCCGAACCGAACCGCTTTCACCCCTAATTAAAAGTGACTTCATCAGGCAGACAGTCATCTGCATACATGCCTTTGAGTAACTCCTCTGCTTCATCCAGCAAGGCCTCGTTACAAAGTCCCCTTATCATTGCGGTGTAAGTCTTAACAGTGGGCATCAAACCTTTAGCTGAAATGGAACTAAAAACTTTCCAAGCATCTTCAATATTCCCAGCTTTGCACATGCCATGTATGAGGATATTGTAAACAACATTATTAGGAGCTATACCGTGATCTAGCATTGAACGGAACACCTCTACTGCCTTGCTGATTTTCTGGTTCCTAAAGAACCCATCTAACAAGATTGAGTAAGTTATAATGTTAGGATTTTAACCGCTACTTATCATCTCATCAAAAATATTATCTGCATCATCACATCTCCCTACTTGTAGAAACCCCTTTAAAAGGGTGTTGTAAGTCTCGGTATTAGGTTTTAACCCGTTACGAGGCATTTCTCGAACGAGCTGCATGGCCTCGTCCATATTCATCTTGCAGGCGAAACCATTGATTAAGATATTATAGCTAATGATAGTAGGCTCAAAGCCCTTATCAACTATAGAGTTGAAAACTTCCATTGCTTTCTTCGTATGTCCCTGCAAACAATATCCGTCCATCAATGCACTATAAGTAACAACATCGGGTTTCTCACCTCTTCGAATCATAATCTCGAGTACGCCCTCCGCCTCCTCGGTCCTTCCCTCCTTGCAAAGTGCATCTACCAACATATTAAAGGTCACAACGTTGGGGAAAATGTTTTGTGTTGCCATGTCACTCAATATTCTTGTGGCATCCTTCCCTCGACCTGATTTGCATAAGCCATCAACCAAAGAGCTGTAGGTGACCACATTAGGCATAATATCCCACCCTCTCATCTCTGATAAGAGGCTCAAAGCATCATCTATGTTTCCGTCCTTACAAAGGTTGTCGATGATTGTGTTATACATCACTACAGTAGGCCTAAAGTCCCATTTTTGCATACTCCTCAGCAGCCGTATAGCCATTGCAGTGTCTCCCATTTTACAAAGCCCTTTTATGATTGTCCCGTATGTGATTTCATTAGGTTCCATCTCTCCTTTTTTCACCAACCTCCCGAACAATTTCACTGCCTCAGAAGTCTTACTTTCTAAGATATATCCGTTAATAAGAGTGGTGAAGATAATCACATTTGGAGTAAAACCACGTTTAAAAAAGATACCCAAGATAGAAAACCCAAAATCCACTCGACTCAAGTGGCAAAAACAATTCATCAAAATAGCCAGCGTATATTCATTACTTTGTATACCCAACACCCTGATATCTTTATATAGAGAAATGACGGTTGAATATTCCTTCATCATGGAAACAGCAGTTAACAGCTGATTAAATGGGATGACAGAAGGCAGAGGTCGAAATTGGGCCATTTGATGGAATAACCTAAGAGCATCGTCCAGTTTTCCAAAACCCGTTTTCGATTTCTCCAGCAACAACTGCTGTAGTTGCTTTCGATCCGTTATTGCAGTAACATCAGGGGGGTTAGGGTTTGTAGAAAATTGGGTATGAAACAAGAGTGTATGATCTAGAAACGAGTTACCTCTACTGTAATTAAGTGCCGTTCTGGGAGTGAAGATGGAGGCAACAGCAGCAATTCTCCGCATCTTGCTCACAAAAAGATGCTTGATTTTTTTCGCAACAAAGAAGATAGATGGATTGAGGCCAACCAAACTATGCGAAGGAAGTGAGTGAACTGCTTTATTTATTGTACGCCTGAGAAAAATACTCAAAGGGCAACTATCCGGTTAGTAGGAACCGAAATTAATTTTGCTATTTATTTATTGTACGCCTGAGAAAAATAATCAAACTGGGGATTAAAAATAATAACTTAAGAATATATTTAATCAAATGGGGATAATCTTCTTAAGTACTCGGAAGCCGAATTTGGGGATTTCAGATCCGGACTTTGACATTGGCGGCAAGTGGCTGTGATGGCATGAAAACTTCCCGATGGCTCCGACGATTCTTTATTTCCTGTATTTTCTTTTCGCTTTTTTTCTTTTCTGTTTGTTTTTTTTTTCTTTTTACTTAGTTTTAGGTTGTAATGTTTGGTTTTGATTAATGAATTTTCTATCTCTTCTATCAAAAAAAAAAAAAACTATGTACATTTATTTCTCTTATTTGGGCATAAAATATATTGGTGTTTTGCATTCTGTATATGTTCTCCTAAATTGAAAAACACTGATCAAAATGTCCAACAAAAAGCATTTACACTGCCCCAAAAACAAAAATGCTAGAGGTACAACAAAAAAGTCTCCAACATGACTCCAACACACTTACACATTGGAGACTTTTGTTGTACACTTATTATTTTTGCGCCAAAAAATACATTTTACAACTTACATGCCATTACATATTAAAAGTAAAGCAAAAACAACCTAATTCTACTTTAGTTTACTATCCACTCTCATTTTTATGATATGCTGTTAGTGAAATGGTTCTTTTTTTATTTTGAATTTGATTCTTCGAGTGTGACTAGTTAATTTTGAAGATCATAAAAGATTGTCGCGCGGTATCCTTAAGGATAAGGATACCACGTGAGTGAGAATCAGCGAACGGAACAAACTCACTTGCCGTTGTTACCGCGCGAGTGAGAATCAGCAAATGGAACAAACTCACTCGCGGTATCCTTAGGGATGTAGATTTCAAGTATATTGGCTATGTCACATTAAAGGATACCGCGTGAGTGAGAGCTCAGCTATCGTTAAGGAATAGGGATGTAGATTTCAAGTATCTTGGGTACGTCACATTTGTAAGTTGTAACCTTTGAGGAACACGAATAGGGGTGTGTGAGTTTGCAATATTTTTTATTTATTGGAATTTTTCTTTGCAAACTATTTCTATCATTCTCGTATTTGGTGATTAAAGTGTTCGAGAGCAATGTGATTAACCTATCACGCGCTATTCGAAGCCTTCGCTCCGGCAGCGCGTGAAGCTGATTCCAATGTCCTCCGAAATCAATCTTTGCAGTTCCCTAATCAATCTCTACCAGACCATGTCGACCGTGGTCGCAAAAAATGTTTTTGACAACTTCAGTTTCTGGGCAATAGGAATGGCATCTTGTTTTTCTTTCATGTTTTGGCATTGGATCACCTACTCCTGATACCAAATGAAGGTGGGAGTGAGAAATTCCGCAAAATTTCTAACACACGTTATATATGAAATTACAAAAATACAAATCACTACTCTTTCAAAGTCTCACGCATTACACATGCGCAGTGGGGATTCGCTCTCTCTCAAATATGGTACACAAGATATATTTTCTCGGTTCAAAAAAAAAAAAAATAATAATAATAATAATACAGAATCACCATATATCCATACAAAGACAAGCTTTAATTCTTCAGCTTCTTACTGTATTTGAAGCTCCACAATGCACGTCAATTTGAGCACATCACGCAAGCTGACCGACCTTTATTATCTTTGTTCCCAAACAGCTTCTCAATCACACCCACTTCAATCAAATTTAACCTTCACCACAAGTAGATGGAATAGAACAAGCACGTGATAACTGTTCTTCATACATTCCATGGATCAATGCCTAAAAATGTAAAAATAAGCATAAACTATAACCTTTGAACTGTCTCTTTATATGGCTTTTCCACTATATAAAATTAAAATTAAAATAAAAGAGCGTACAATTGTGCAAGTACCAATAGTTCCTTGAATGCACCATAAGAAGCAGCAGCAGCAAGAAGGCGTTTCATATTTCTTGACTCAATGCCGAGGAAGATGGAAAATCTGAAATCTGGATGGTGGGCAGAGGAGAGTAATGCTTGTTCTCCAAGAAAGGAAGAAGCTTCCCAGCATGTAAGCTACTTTGTTCCTTGGCTGGCCTGGAGATTCGTTTGGGCCCAAACCCTTCCGGGCTTACCAACCGAGACCCATTTGGGTTGCTAAGTTTCGGCCCACTACAATGACTATACTCCTCACATTGTAAATGTCTCCAAGGATGTATAATAATCATTTTGGCACCTAAAACATGTTCTATAAATGGAAATCGGATTTTTACGTTAGATATAAAGAAAATTTTCCAGTGATGATCATGAAAAATGCTCTTAGATCAGATAATCTATCAATTTAAAGTAACACAGCCAGTAATTGTTGGTAAAATGGTTACATAATCCGAATAATACTAATTGCTAGGACCAGGGAAGCTATAACATACTGCTGCCATCTACAACCACATCCATTCAGGAGATTATGCCCAAAAGAACGATGTAGAGGACCCATTATCAAATTCATATGTGGCTCTCAATTCTCTAATTAGTACCTTGTGAAATTCGTACCTTGAAAACTGCAAACTGGGAACATAGATTAAGGATTTAAATTGACAAACATCAAAATATAACATAATGTTACTTCAATGTTTGCAGGAGATCATCACATTTGGCTTGCGATTATGAAGATTCCATGTTTTATGGGGTAACTACAACTCCAACTTTTACGCTCCCTCATCTTTGAGAGAGACCAATAATCAATCAGAATACCACAAACTGATCATTATATTTTCATTAAATATGGACCATTAGCGAGGGTCACAGGGTATAAACGGGGTTTTTGTAACAACCCCGTCATACACCAGAAGTTTGCGTTGGTCATATCATGTCTATAAGGAGGGAAGGAGTAATCAACCCAAATAACAACACAATGGCTGTCTCTCTTGGGTAGTTCCCACTGGTGGTTACAACATTTGCTCAAGAAATATTGCTTTACGTTATGAATTCGTGCCTACTGGCCTTATCCACATTACATTTTAACTGTGTCTCAAAATTTTAAAGCTTTTTGAATCTTCAAATACTAAAGTGCAATCGAAAGTGTCAAGATTTGAACGTCTACTAGGTTGTACTTAATATCATCACTACAAGTATGAGATGCAGCAGAAGAAAAAGTAGAACCAAATGATTATGATTGGCAGTTTAAATACAGAACATACTTATCTGGCAGTAAGGCAGAACCAGCTGCTACAGAATCAGTAAGCCAACTGATGTTGAGTTTGTAGGCCCTCACTGCGCAGCCATGCAAGAACTTGGTTGTTTCTAGTTGCTAAAGACAAATGAATTTTTTTTTAAGTATGACATCAGAAACTCAAATAAAAACTAAGAATGATATAAGCTAACAGACTTGGGCCTTGGCAAAGAAGGGAAAGCACAACATAATAGATGTAAAACAGTAAATTGCTATGTAATGCAGAATAACAAGAAATCATCACTTAGCACCCATGAGCCGAAAAGAAATACTCCAACTCTTTAAAGTTCAACATATTTTGTACCCAATAGTCCTGACAGCTTGGCCACATTTTTGTATATTGCTTCTTATGTTTATCTAATGCACGCCAATATACAAAGTACAATTAGCCAGGTTATTGGCTAGGCACTTGGAGCTCTGTACATGATATGCAAACATCAAGCTGACAGAAAATACAAATAACAAGAAATGATCAATCCAAACAAACAGTTTTGATGAAGAACATGAGAACAGTGTGGTCGTACTTTCACTAGTTCAGATTCTCATAACCTCCAAGAGTCCAAGATAACAAATTAAGCCACAACCGTAAAGAGTAAACTATTTGTAGAACTTCGTTTTTTGAAACAACATACAGAACCATCCTAATTCCTACCCTAAATATTAGGACTACAGTAAAAAAACACAAAAAGATTAAGAAGTGCAAATAAACCTACAAGGAAGCCCAGCAGAAACAGAAAATGCCAGCAAGTTTTGTTTCAAGCAACCAACCTTTCTGAAACATAGAACTATGGGAAGCTGCTGGAGTTTAAATCTTTGAGCTTCTCTTGCCCCTCAAATTTGAAGCAGATGGAATGTCGCCAAGAACTATACCATTGTAGACACCCCAATTTTGATACCCGTGCATCCCCGATGACGAAAGAACGATCAAACTACCTTGGAGCATGTCCAGAAAGTTGGGAACCCAGCCACACAAGCCGCACGGCTTCCGCACGGCTCCTGTCTCAAGCCGTGCGGCTCTCTTTTTGCCTTCACAAGCCGTTCGGCTTCAACATACAAGCCGTACGGCTGCTCCTAGGAGCCGTACGGTGGGTATCGTTATCCTCTGCAAAAAAATCCTGGCAAATCGGACGTTCAGGAATCTCATCATCAGCCGGAGAATATCATCATTTTTATTCTCTACCTCCGGTTATAAATAGAGGCAATCCCCCAGAGAAACAACACAGAGAGACAGAGAGAGAGAATCCCCGTTCAGTTTTTCCGACAAAATTTTCATCTGAAATCGCCAGTAAATTTCCCGAAACTTCGCATTTTCCATTCTCTTTCGATTTCTCTAAACCAAATCCTCCATACCACTCCAAACCATACCAAATCTTGATCTTACAGCTCAAGTTCGAAGAATCCGAGGTTTCCAACATCTGTTTCAAGTTCCAGAAAGGTACAAAATCGTTATCAAGCTTCGATTCTCAATCGCGGCTCTCCGAGGGTATCCCCGAGTTGATAATGGTTTCAACAACCATATCTTGACTCGGTAAATCATTTTCAAAACAAAATCCAGTTTTCCGGAGTCGTACCGGGTGATTTTTCTCGATAAACGCACAGTACGATCCGTGCCGGAAGTAAATTTTACTTCAACAATTCGTTTTCGAATAAAAACAGATTACTTGGGGTTGATTTGAAAGAAGAAAATCAAACTTCGAACGAGTTTTGGACTCACTGGTCCTGAAACAAAATTTTCAAAAAATGTAGTTGTACGCGAGCCTTACGGCTTGCAGTACAAACCGTACGGTCTCAGAGGAGGAGCCGTACGGCTCCTGTTTGAAATAAAATCTCTCCTCTGTTAACCCCCTGTTTTTCTGTTCATTTAAAAGTTTTCTTCGTTATTACAGTTTCCCCTCCCCCTGTTTTCCGTTTATTACAATTTAGCCCCTTTTTATATTTAATTTTTATTTCCGTTATGGTTTCATTATTTTATTTACGTATTTGTTTAGAGTTTCCATAACAAAATATTTTCTACAAAAATCCCACAAATTATTTAGTAGAGACCGGGAATTTCTCGGGCGAGCGGGGTGCATTTTTCAATAAATTCCCCGCGCGTAACCTGGCTTCCGAATCCAAAAGAATCTTTTCACAGATCAAACTTTTTCCAAAACGGCATGAGAGTCAACAATTATTTTTAAAACGGTTTCTCGGGTACCAATCATTTTTCAAATTTAAACCCCGGGTGGCGACTCGCATCTTCGTTTTCATGATTTTCAAATCAAACTTCAAAAGAGCCGCGTGGTCGCAGCGTCCACAAATTGGCGACTCTGCTAGGGACTTTTAAATTAATTTTTATTTCGGTATTTTACACTTGTAAAACGACCCCCGAAAGCTTGACAAAAACGAACACGCCCCGCGTGATTGAGAAAGGAATGGTGCAATAACAGGGCTACGCCCGACCAATCCGGACTGGAGCTTTCCCGGTTGTTTGCTTGTGTGAAATTTCAAAATAAAAATTAATTTTTTGGTGAGCCAAACTTGAAAAATAATGGTGGGATTTTTGAAAATATTTTGTTATCAAAACTTTTGCATTGCACGTGCATCGATGTTGGATAAACCGCGCCGCTGCGTCTTGGTTACCCTACCCGGCTTGCCGGTGTTAGGACATCCCAAGATTCTCAGCAACCCCGGACGATGATGAGTCAGCCTGCCGTTTGACCTTTGTCATGCAATACACTTGGCACTGGGAGGCAAATATTGGCTCTAGTCTAGGGAACCCCCTTTAACCAAAACCCAACCTTCGCATATAGCAAACCGTAGTACCTTCCAACTTAGGACAGGGATCCACGGGGTAGGACTATCTGTTATATCCTGTTATCCTGTTTACCTGCTATCTGTTATCTGTTTATCTGTTAAATTGTTCATCTATGTGGGCCTGCAACCCGGTCCTGTCAATTTCCATTCTTTACCCATCTTATAGGCCTATTTTTGTAAAGGGAATGAGAACATACAAGGATTATGGAAAGCACAACAGGAGGTCATAACCTTGGCCACTGCTAGACAGACTCCATTTCTGGTCGACTAATCAGTTAACTTAAACCTCTATCTCCTCTAACACTGGCTGTGAAAAATACTCTTATGCTAAAAAACAAAAGCTTATGAAATTGCAATTTCTGGGGAACTAGAAACAAGCTGCCAGTAAACAAAGGTGCATCATACAACCAACTTGACATCTGTCTCACTATTGACTTCAATGAAGAATAAAACATGAGAAATGCTATCTTTCAGCAGAATCATGGCACAAAATGGAAACCCTATTTCAGCAAAACAAAAAAACCCAAATAACAATCACATAAATGCTACTCTTTTACAAGATTGCTCACCATCGTCCGAGTCCGCAATACCACATCTCTCCCCCTTTACTAAGATGACGCAAGCAGTTAATCACCATTGCAGAAGCCTGCTATAGCTATGGACGACGATGATCAACCATGAAGCACAATGGGCAAAGAAAGATTGACGATCGGCAATGGTAGTGAATCAAAGATCAACAACTAGCTAGAGGGTTGAGGTCTAAGCAAGAGTAGGGAGTGAGAGGGGTGAGAAAGGCAGAGAGTTTTGACACAACTAAGAAAGTTCTGTAAGAGAAAATAAATGATGAGAGAAGAGGAGATGTAAAGGGAACGGCACCTAAAATGAAGTTTTGTCGGAGCCTTTAATAGAAGTGTAACTGAGAATCTACAAAATTACCATAAAAAATAGGTGGCATTAATTAACTGAGAGTTTAAGAGAACAGCCATTACAGTCTTCCCATGGAAATTGTGCTATCCAAATATCATAGCATTTATTGAAGGACAAAATGACACGCTAGCCTCGGGTGTACAAACCACAAAGCTAGCAAATTTAGGTTCATATTATCAAGAAATAAAGAAGACGAGCGAAGAACATGCGAAAAAACAAAACAAAAGGACAAAATATTCAATAACACTTCGAAGGAGGTAAAACACCTGAAGATGTAGGGGACGAAGGGCTTCTTCTTATGGATACTTCGTATGGATTAATGCTCCTTCCTTGCTTTCTAGAACAATTAAGAAGTTTCTCATATAATCATCGACAATGTCCCCCCACTAGAAAATATGTCCTTCAAAGAAACTTACGAGCATCAGTTCCATCCGTGGCTTCATCAATTGAATCATAGAATCAGCAATGAGAAAGTTACATATGAAATAGCTAGTGGAGCAAAAGTCGGTGTGTAATAGCTTTGACTGTCTTAGAAACTACTTGAAAGTTTGAAACTCGTTTACACAGTTCGAAACCATCTATCTCAAAAAGTAAACACTGTAGCCGGATGGATAGCCCCAGACAGATCAGTTTAAGAAAGGTTTCTAAGTTAGCAAACAAAGAGAACCGGCCCATGTGTCTAAACTGGTATATCATGGAAAGTGAACTATTCACTGCTTCTGCTCTTCTCCACGATCGGCAAGCGTCTTTGATGGAAATATCCCCTTCAAAGAAATTATCCTTCAATTGAGGGTTGGACTCTTGCCACAGGGAATGCTCTCTTTTAGCTGCAGCAGGTGTTCAAGAATCTGGCTCAAGCACTTCTACTAACCATTGATGATGATACCAACTCATAATTGGACTCATAACATTTACTAACTGGAATATTTCTTGAACTTCAACCAGAATAAAGATACTACATGAACCACAAGAGGCATTTCCTTAACGAAAAAAGGCTTTTTAATGGCAAACTCAAAGCCTGACACAAAAAGTAAGTGAAGGACTTAAACAAGTAATTTGAAGTGAACACCAAGTCAGTAAGAGTATAATGATATTGCTGGAGAGCGGGAAATTAAATTGCATCTATCTAATATCCTAAATACATCAAGAAAACCCCCCCAAGCATGGCTGTACAAATAAACTGCGGCAGAATGATTAGTGATCTCCAAAAAAAAACAACAACGATTTTGTCCACAAGCAAGTGCAGAAGTGCAAAGTTTGTTTCCGGAAAAAAAAAAAAAAAAAAAAAACAACTGACAAGGTAAGAATGAGAGCTGTTAGTCATACCCCAACAAGTTCATTAATCCCCATGATGCACTTTCTTTACTCAGACTCTCATCAATAGTCAATTAAAAAGTTCGTCGTACAGTCAATGTACAGCAGATTAGGTTCCAGACAAATGATACCTACAGATTTTTTGGAAAGGACACCCAATGCAATAACTTCAACGAGGTAACAAGAAACAGCTGCAGCAGATTGCAGAAGCACTTGACAACAAAAGAACTTCACAAGGACACCTACCCATCCCAAACATGATACAAGTACCCATCTTTGACAACTTGAAGTAATTCATTCCACTTCAAGAAACCACTTTTTCATCCCTTGGCACGAGCTTTTGAATCATTCTAAAAATCTCCCCATCCTCACCATCCTTTGTGAGTAAACGCTCCATGGTATATGCATCCACTGAGACATTCCGATTGATCATTTCTTGTAGAAATATCTTAACCTTGTCTCTATCACCCCTGTGGAGGAATGCTCGAACAAATATATTAAAAGTGATTTCATTGGGTGGACAATCATCTGCGTACATGGCTTTGAGTAACTCCTCTGCTTCATCCAGCAAGGCCTTGTTACAAAGTCCACTAATCATTGCGGTGTAAGTCTTAACATTGGGCTTCAAACCTTTAGCTGAAATGGAACTAAAAACTTTCCGAGCATCTTCAATATTCCCAGCTTTGCACAAGTTATTTATGATGATACTGTAAACAACAATATCAGGAACTATTCCTTGATCTTCCATCGAACGAAACACCTCAACTGCCTTGCTGATTTTCTGGTTCCTAAAGAAGCCATCTAACAAGATTGAGTAAGTTAAAATGTCAGGATTTTGATTGCAACTCCTCATCTCATTAAAAATATTCTCTGCAGCATCACATCTCCCTACTTGTAGCAGCCCCTTTAAAAGGGTGTTGTAAGTCTCAGTATTAGGTTTTAACCCTTTACGAGGCATTTCTTGAACGAGCTGCATGGCCTCGTCTATATTCCTCTTACAACAGAAACCGTTGATTAAGATATGAAAGCTAATGATAGTAGGCTCAAAGCCCTTATCAACCACGGAATTGAAAACTTCTTTTGCTTTCTTCATGTGGCCCTGCAAACAATATCCCTCCATCAGTGCATTATAAGTGACAAAATTGGGTTTCTCACCTCTTCGAATCATGATCTCGAGCATGCCCTCTGCCTCCTCGGTCTTTCCCTCTTTGCAAAGTGCATCTACCACCGTACTAAAGGTTACAACATCTGGGAAAATGTTTTCTGCCCCCATTTCACTCAGTATTCTTGTGGCATCCTTCCCTCGACCTAATTTGAATAAGCCATCAACCAAAGAGTTGTAGGTCATCACATCAGGCATCATATCCCACCCTCTCATCTCAGATAAAAGGCTCAAAGCATCATCTATGTTTCCGTCCTTGCAAAGATTGTCGATGATTGTGTTATATATCACTACATTAGGCCTAAAGTTCCATTTCTACATACTCCTCAGCAGCCGTATAGCCATTGCAGTGTCTCCTATTTTACAAAGCCCTTTTATGACTGTCCCGTATGTGATTTCGTTAGATTTGATCTCTCCTTTTCTCTCCAACCTCACGAACAATTTCAAAGCCTCAGAAGTCTTACTTTCGAAGATATATCCGTTAATAAGAGTGGTGAAGGTAATCACATTTGGAGTATAACCACGTTTAAAAAAGATACCCAAGATAGCAAACCCAAAATCCACTCGACTCAAGTGGCAAAATGAATTCATCAAAATAGTCAGAGTATATCCATCACTTTGTATACTCAACTCCCTGATTTCCTTATATAGAGAAATGACGGTTGAATATTCCTTCATCTTGGAAACAGCAGTTAACAGCTGATTAAATTGGATGACAGAAGGCAGAGGTCGAAATTGGGCCATTTGGTGGAATAACTTAAGAGCATCGTCCAGCTTTCCAAAACCCGTTTTCGATTTCTCCAGCAACAACTGCTGTAGTTGCTTTTGATTCGTTATCGCAATAACATCAGGGGGATTAGGGTTTGTAGAAAATTGGGTATGAAACAAGAGTGTATGATCTAGAAATGAGTTACCTCTACTGTAATTAAGTGCCGTTCTCGGGCTGAAGATGGAGGCAACAGCAGCAATTCTCCGCATCTTGCTCACAAAAACAGCTTGATTTTTTGGCAACCAAACTATGCGAGAGGAAGAGAGTGAAGTAGTGAACTGCTTTTAGGGATGGCAACGGGTAGGGTATGGATCGGGGGACCCTATTCTATCCCCGATCCCCAATTGGGAAGTTCTTCCCCATCCCCACCTCCATACCCAAAAGGGATAGTAGACAATCCACCATACCTGCCTCCCATTGGGGATCGGGTATATTCGAGTAAATCCATATCCAAACTAATTGAACAAAAAAAAAAAAGGATAAGATCTAATTTATGTGTCCTATACTAACAAAAACAACCATTTAAAATAAAATAGAATAGAAAGTTGCGAAAAAATAATAGTCTACCAAGATTGTATACAATTTTAAAAACTACCATCATTAAATTTTTTTTTTAACACTTAACCATATATAGTGTTAATTCGGAACAATATATATATAAATTATACCAATATCCATACTTATATATATACACACATACATATACATTTATATACTACTATATGCCTGCATATATACATACAATTAATATTCATAAAAATGTATACAATTTGATACGGGGCGGGTACGGGTATTTAGAGACGGGTATCACAAAATCATACCCGCTCCATTTGTAACTGGGGATTCTTTAAGTTCAACCATACCCGCTCCTATTGGATGAAAAATCGAATAATATCGGCCTCCAAATAGCCGGGGGTGGGGCGGGTATCCATCGGGTTTGGGGAAGTTGCCATCTCTAACTGCTTTATAGGGGAATAGTCAAAGGGAAAACCCAAATTCATTTGGGGACACTCAGTAATTAATTTCCCCTCAGTCTATTTGTCGTCTATTATACTCCTTGCTGGTGTCCAAAATGACGTTATTTTGAGGGTCTGTCATGAGCTTCTAAATTTGTTGGTTACACGTTGTCATGGGAGGTGAACTTCGGGGTCCCACACAAACGATCTGAACCATTAAATAATTTTAAAATAATTAATTGAGTATTCTTGTAAAAAATTAGGCACATCAGATATTTAAAAGTAATTGATCTAATTAGTTCAATTTTTCATTCAAAATCAAGACTCTACAATCTACAATTTGAAAGAATTTTTTAAAAATTTACACAATTGTGCGCTCAGTATCCTTTTCATCTGAACCGTAGATATTGAAGCGCTTGTTGAGAGAAGCATTCACTAAAAAAATTATCTTGATTGGATATCGATATATTTTAAAACGTTATAGATATCAAGATAATTTTTTTAGTGAATGCTCATCTCAACAAGCACTACAATATCTAAGGTTCAGATCAAGGGGATACGGAGCACACATTTGTATAACTTCTTCAAAATTCTTTCAGATTGTAGGGTCCTGATTCTGAATGAAAAATCTGAATTAATTAGATCAATTACTTATAAATATCCGATGGGCCTGATTTTTTTTACATGACCACTATAATAGTAATTATTTTAAAATTATTGAATAGTTCGGATCATTTGTATGGAACTCCAAAGTTGGCTCTAGAAGATAACGTGTAACGAACAAATTTGAAAGTCCATGACAAACCCCCAAAACGACGTCCTTTTGGACACTAGCTAGGAGTCTTCGTTAAATATTAGACGACAAATGGACTCAGGAGTCTAATTAACGTTTATTGAAGTTCAAATGTGTGTGGGACCGAAAGTCACGAGATTTTTTAAAATTTTCCCTTTATTGTACTCCGTATATATATTTTTTCGAGAAACAGCAACATAAATAACATTCCATTAATCAACAATTACAGCGATTACAATTCTTGGCCAAGGTATCCACAGCCTCAACCATTTGTCTAAGAACCTTAGTTACACATACATAAGAAAAGGAACCAGAAATCTGCAAAATATCATACAAAATGGGTTGAACTAGAACATCAACACTATCAATGCTAGACAGACCCTTAAAACTACTGGTAGGCAATCAGTGACAATTTCAGAGCCTTTAAGATAGCCAAGGCCTCCACCATGAAAGCCGAACCTGTTGTCACTCTCTCCATGCCCGATCCAATGTTGTTCCTCATCATCCCATCCACGCACCAAGCCACAGCGCCTTGCAATGTTTCTTTCCGCCAAGCTCCATCAACCAAAATTCTAACAACATTTCCAGGTTCTTGATCACTGAAAGTCTTCTTCAACACCACCTTTCGATCACCCACACTTTCCTGAACCTGCACAACTTTATCACCACGTACCATCTTGCTTCTGCAAAAAAATTACAACACATTTGAAAAATCAGAAGAGCATTTTTAACAGTTAACAAAGCATCCTCCTTAGAATTACGGAAGACCATACTATTACGCCCACACCAAATTGTCCACATAATAGCAATAGATTCCCTAATGACAGAACTATCTGGTGCACTACCCAGCCATCCCAATAACCACTCATCAAACCCAATCGGATCACCAACAGAAAAATCGAAACCCAGCCTCACCACAAAAAATAAGTGTTCAATCGACTCCCACTCCTCACCACAAACCGGATAAATCAAATTACTTGTTTCCCACTTGTTAAGTTGGAGTTGAATCTTGCATATATTAGGAAAATTAAACATTTGAAGTGGCGAAAGACGTTCCACTCAAGTAACACGTGGCATCATAAAAAACCTTCAAGCACCACAAACCACCGTTGCCACTCCCTAACCAGGCATTCATCCTCTGAAGGAAGGGGAGAGAGAGAGAGAGAGAGATGTTTTTGGAGGAAATTAGGTTTTTTGGTTGATGATATCAATGATATGTTTTATTTTGTTTTATTTTGTTTTTTTCAAAATTTAGTTCAGATATATCCGAATTCAATTCGGTATTATCTGAATCCGATCCGATAGCATGCGAATTATCGGATTCTAATAGAATTTTTTGGATCAGATCCGGATTGAATCCGGTCCATTAACATGCCTACACTGGAGAGCATAGCCCAGACATAGGGAAATTTTGTCGTGCAAAGATTCAAACCCAACTAGGCTATAGTTGGTTGATGTGAATGGCTAACATCTTTGAGGGGACACATCACACAAATACTAGTATCAAAATCTAGAGTAGCCAGCAGTGTTGCTCAAATTGTTTGATTCTTTTATCGGATCAAATTAATGACGCTTGCTCCTGGCAATATATATGCTTCACTTCTAGAAATAAAGACATATGACTTCTTGGATCAGTGTGTGTTGATATATGATAGTTCGTCCAGAAAATGATGAGAATCGGTAGATTAATTAACACCCCTACTTTAAACAGAGGACACATATCGCGGGTAATACCAAACCACCAAACCATTAATAGTAACAATTTTATGAGTACAAAAAACAAATAACAAATATCCTCAAAATTTCATCCAATACGAAAGACAGGCCTCACTCTAAGGCATAATTCAAAAACTACATTATGAAATGTGAGTCTAGTAGCTTAAAAGTCTGCCAAATCTCCGAAAATGATACCAAATAACTAGAGGATTAACAAATGAGAGTGTTGGGGCAACAACAGTAGGAGGAACAACAGAGTAAAAGGCATTTAGACGGACAATTTAACATGAATAGTTTTGTCACCGCTAGACTTCAAATTTAGTGATGATACATACACAAGTAAATATATTTTGATCATCCAATTGAACACATCCCGAGAACAAGTTGAGAGCACCACAATCTAAAAATTCTCCATGTTAAACTTCAAATGATTGGTGCCAAAAATGTATCAGCTGAAGGGCTACAAGAAATAGAGCAATGTGAGAAAGTTAGAATCCAAGCAAATTACTTAACTCATTATAATTGCTGTAAGACTCGGAAGAAAAACTTAGAACTAAATAATTAAGATGCTCCACGACTTTATGCAACCGTCTTAAGACAAAACAAATATGTGCCCTTACACTACTCTTGTTTGCCATCTGACAATGTTGCGCATGAAAAGAAATGCAAAAATACCCCGAAGTCCATGCTATCAAGTTTTTGCAAAAGTTTCAACTTGTGTTTGGGCAAAATTTTTACAATAGTGGATGTTCCTGAAGACAGGATTAAAGGCAGGCAATAAGCACTTTCAAATTGAGTACCAGTTAATATTATACTTGGACTGAAAAAATAAACCTACTGAAGTAAAAGTTTCGAAGAATTGAATAACACGGTCTTGTGGTGATAGAACTATTTATTTTAGTGAATAATACCAGTCCACCAAACCAATAATAGGAAAAGTTTTGAAGAATTGAATAACTATCTCCTTGCTCTTATTGCAAAGTGTATCACTCAGAAAATCACCAAGAAGCATAACACCGTCTCCACTTCTCATAACTGTAGAAGTGCAAACACACAAGTGCCAGAAAATCAATTTTCTTGTACGACTCATAAAAGCATGGTTACATAGCTTGCTAAAAGTACAAGAAAATACATCACGCTTATCATATCTTTAACTACTATAACAAATACAATCTCCTTTTTTTTGTTCCTATTACGTCAAGTTGTCTACTGTGTATTGTTTTGTTAGTACTCAGAAACACTTTTATCACAGTTGAAAGGGTTAAACTATGAATTTACAAATTAAAAACCAAAATAGAGTGAAAAGCACTATCGAAATGTATGTACACGTGGACAATGCATATGTATATGAGTGTGTGTGTGAATACCGTGTGGGTTGTGGTAGGAGTAGGTCGACTAAATGGCACATATGTACTTCGCAAAATCAGTTGAGCAAACAAGCCAAGATATTTTCCCAGATAAAAAAAAAAAAAAAAAAAAAGCCAAGATGGATGTATTAATTTAATCATACTGTGAAAGGATTTTATAGCTTAATTAGCTTGACATATGGAGAAGTGGATTAATACCTTTGTGATGGCCATTAGCTGCTTGGGTCAAAGACCTCCCTGTTGTCTATGCAGACATGAGGAATGTGAGAAATGAGGGGCCAGTATTGGCCTTTCCCTTTTTCACACTGCTGCTTCAGCAAGGGACAATTCTTGATCACCAACCACAACAGCGAGGGATGCAGCGGGCATGCGAGGTTGGGGCAGTTCTCAATCCACAGTTCCGAAAGAGAGGAAAGCAGACCAAGCTCTGTAACGGTCTTAAGCTTGGGACAAACGCAGAATTCAAGTTTTTCAAGAGCCGGGGGGGTTTGAAAGTGCTTGCAAGAGAGCTTCTCCAGATTTGGGAAATTTCTGATATACAGCCTGGGCAGAGAAGGGGGCAACCATGGCATCATTCCGTCATCTTTGTCTTCTGGTGGAAATGACGTCCAACCATAATCTTCAAGGTGTAGTTTCGTGAGAGAGGACAATCTGTATAAACCCCACTCTGATGGGGGCCTTACCCCCCATGTCAACATTGTACAATCTAAAGAAAGTGAGGTTGGTGAAGTAGTAGGAGTAGAAGGACGAATTCTTGTCCTTCAAAATGTAGGATACGAGTCCTGTAGCCGCAGATCCCCAAGACAAGTGAGGTTGTTTTTGTGGGCATGGTGTGGCAGGCCTTTTAGCTTCTTGCAACTGAGGATACGCAATTCCCTCAGATTGGTTGCAGTGAACCATCCTTCCAGAACGGCCTCCATGTTTTCACACTCTGTTATATGTAATTGACTCAGACTCCTGAGACATCCACCATTATTATTTTGCATCACATCCGGCAAGGATTTGTGGCACTTACATCCCCTTATTATAACAGATTCAAGAGATGGACAACTGATTTTCATACCCTCCTCTGGTAGTATTGACTCCACATTCCAACATTCTTTAATCTCCAGTTCTTTGAGAGAGGGCGGAAGTCCAGTTCTGGAACAAGTAAAGTATCTGTGCAACGGACACTTTCGAACCTTCAATTTCTCGAGACTATTCAGCATCATTAACTCAGGGAGGGAACGTAGAGCTTCAAGTTTGTAAATATCCATTGTTCTCAATGTAGACGGCAAACCTTTCTTTGGGAAAGAGACGAGACATGGACAACTATCCAGGATAAGCTTTTGAAGATACTTGAGGTTGTGCAGCCTTTGTGGCAGCCTCTCGAGCTTTTCACAATCTTCTATTTCCAAATAATCCAGCATCATTAAGTAAGGCGGCTCCTCACGCTGCTTTTGTTGCTGTAGCCCTTCCTCCTCTTCTTCTTCAAACAAGGAAATAAGTTGGGGGCAGCCTTCAATCTGCAAACGTCGAAGGGCAGGGAGAGGGTGGTGTATTCTAACAATGACTTGAGTTCCTCACAATAAAAGATTTTGAGTTCTTGAAGTCCCGTCAGCCCTTGAAGAAACCAACTCGGTAGGCATGTGAGACCCTGTATATTTTCAACTCTCAGGGAAACCAGCAAGCTCACTTCAAGTAGCTCTATAGGGCTTGGAACCCATGCAACCACCAACAACGGGCACTCTAACATATTCATCTTCTTTAAGCAAGGAAGATTGCTAGGCAATTTCTGCAAAAGCTTGGGACATCTATTAATGGAGAGCTCTGACAGGCGAGCAAATTCTTGAGCTCCCTTCTCCACTCCAAAATGAGACCAGTTTTTCCATTCGGGCATGTCCTCAAAGGTTAAAACCTCTAGAGATGGAAAAGGATTAGAGCACCTCAACCCATAGAACTCGAGTCCAACGTTTTCTACTGCCTTCATCCCTTGAATGTGAAGTTTTGTGAGTGAGGGTAGTTGACCCAAAGTTGGCAAGGAACTGCATTTTTTCGCAATTTATAAACGTCAAGCAGACCATGTTAGAGTATACAGAATTTCCAACCCAAGTCGGAAATGTTAGTCTATGGTAGCCATTAATGGTAACCGCTTTTAACCTGTTGTGAGGTCTTAGCATGTCAAGCACTTCTGATTCAACACTTCCATTTTGCGAATTATTTGAGATGTTACTCCATTTCATCATTAGCACCTCTAAGCTTTGTTTATCCGTCAAGTTGCCCTCATCGCATCTAGAGCATCTGCCACATGCTCCAACCCCGATATGCAAAGCGTTCCTCTAAGATGAATCAAGTTTCCCAACTCATTTATTGTAGAGCCATCACCTTTGCTAAGAATGAAGTTTGATAATGTTTGGAGACTTGTTAATTTGCCTATTTTTTGCGGCATTTCTAGTAAGGAGTCTGCACCAGTAACATCAAGGTGACGCAAGTTAATTAGGTTACTCGAGTTTGCAGGCAACTTCTTGAGATTTCTACAACATCTCAAAATTAGTGTTTGCAGGTTGTACAGAGTGCCTATTGATTCTGGTAATGTGGCCATCAAGCCACAGGAAAGGTCAAGGAACCTCACATGTTTCAAATCTCCAATCGAACTCGAAAGTTCATAGATTCGATATCTTCTCAAACTTAGCACATGTAGACGTCTAAGACTTGGCAACAAATGGATGGAAACATCGCTGGTCAGGCAGGAGTTTGACGAGAACTTGGATCGATCTCCCAATTCAAAAGGTAAAAAAGTCCGCATATTTTTGGCTTTATGAAAGGCCTCAAACTTTTTTACGCCATCGAGATAACCACGTGTGTAGGATGAATGGCGAGCTTTAGTGATATTTTCACCCCCTTCATTGTCTTTTAGCTTATCTTCTAGCCTAAAGAAAACTCTTCTAGCAACAAATTGAGCCAAATCATTGATGAGGTCATGCATAACAAATAGTGAGACTTCATCACTACCAGATGGTTGAAAAAATGACCTCGATAACAATTCTCGAAAGTCCTCACATCCAAGATCTTCCATTTGCTTTCATCCGGCGGGCTTCTGAATTAAGCTTTCTGCCATCCACCAAAGAACTAGTTCATTCTCTTCAAATTCATAATCCTTTGGCAATATAGAACAATAAGAAAAACACTTCTTCAAATGTGAGGGGAGGTGATAGTAGCTTAATCTCAAAGCTGGAAGAATCTCACTTTCCTCGTCTGATAGCTCCCACATTTCACTATTCAATACTTGTTCCCATTCATCATCTATCAATTTAGACCGTAAAAGGCCACCTAGTGTCCTCACAGCCAAAGGCAACCTTCCCTATTTTTCAACAATTTTTTTACCAATGGGAACTAGATTTGGACTTTCATCAATACCTCTATTCCCAAATGCATGTTGTGCAAACACCGACCAACAATTGTCGTTTGATAGTCTCTTTAGAAAATGATATTTACTGGTTCCAGTCATCATCAGTGCAACATCCTTAGTACATGTTGTCACCATGAATTTACTTCCTAAGGCTCCATCATTGAAAGGACTCTTTAAATTGCTCCAATCATCGTGGTTTTTGTTCCAGACATCATCTAGAACAATCAAGAACTTCCTCCCATCCAAAGCCTTTTTCAATAGAACTTGGACAACATCCAAGGCTTTATAATCACAAGTCTGTAAGGTGACAGACTCGAGGATTGCTTTTGTCACTCCCACAACGTCGAACTCTTCTGAAACATAAACCCAAGCTTTAATCTCAAAATGTTTTCCCACCATTTTATCGTTGTAGACCATCTGAGCAAGGGTGGTCTTACCAACCCCTCCCATACCCACAATCAGAACTACACCTATGTTTTCATTACTCAACTGATCACCTAGGAGCAACTCTATTATCTCCCTTTTATCCTCAGCCCTACCATATAAACAAGGTTCATGAATCAAAGATGATGTGGGAGGTCTGTGTGGAGCTTTAACAGACCCCTCTGGAGCAACATTTTGCAAGCCAAGCCTCATTCTTTGATCAAAAAGATCTTGCAATCTGTTAGTGATCTCCTTGATTTTGGACCTCGTACTATCACCAGACACTAGATTACTTTGATTGAAACTCATACAAGTAGGTAAGAAGGCACCAACCTTGCTGGTGGTACCTCGAGGCTCTTCCATCATCTTTTTCCACAAAGCTTTATTGGCAAACTCGTCCAGTATGTCATCGAGATCATAAGCCAAGTCCTCGAGATCTTCCAGCCAGAGTGTGATACCCCTTTGATTAGTCATTTGCTTCTCCTCAGCATCTGCAAGCACTGCCTCGATTTGTTCCAGCATTCTGCTCCATTTCGTCAGCAGGGTGTGAATTTGCTTCCCCCGTGCAAAGTTCCACAGCTCACGGGAAGCCAACTTCTCAAACAACACCTGGATGAAAGCGGAGAGAAAGATTTCCCCTACAACCATCGTTTGTTTGTATGAAAAGAAAGATGAGTGATAGAGTACTAAACGGAGATGCAAAACCAAGGGGTGCTATGCTAGCTGATTGATCAATGTCTCCTAAAGGAGTTTTGTTTATTGGAAAGTCTAGACTGAATATAACCCCCAAAGGAATCTACCCTTTTTTTTTACATGACAGATGTGACCAATTTACCTCAACCCAATTATTTCCCTTCTTTAATCTTTCCTATGTTTTGAGACAAAGTACTTTTGGTGAGTTCTGATATCTAGTATATAGCATGCATAAAAGCCAAAGGAAAGGGACAATTAGCGAAGCTCCAAACAATAACATAAAGCAGAATATAGCAATGCATCAAATGGTGGTGGTGGGCTCTCACATGGGAAGAAAACCAGCTTTGTAAAAGCAGAGAAAGCAATGGCAAAGGAAATAAGACAACAGAATTCTTAGCTAATTGATTTAATCAGAATTCTTCTCTATAATGAATTTATTCCTGCATAACAATTGCACAAAACCATTTCAACATTTTATTCTCAAAATTAGATTCGTTATTGTTTTCTCAAGACAAATTTGTTGTAGTCCAACAAGTTCAACTTTTTTCCCTGTACATTATGACTATCATTTCAATATACTAGTATATAAGGGGAAAGGGAGGGAGTTTGAACACTACACCACTATGAAATTGCGAGAAACAACCAATCACTTGAGCTAACATCTGAGTTCCAATTCAATTTTTTTTTTTTAATATGCAATAAACTCGACTATCCAAAAAAATGAACGACTCTCATCAGATCATAGGGTCTGGGGTGGATCTAACATACCTACGAAAACAGAACCAGTGGTCTGCAATTTGAAAAAAACAACAGCTCAAGCTTTAATTTACAATAAAAATGAAACCACTCTACTTTTCTGAATTCCAGCAGTAACTTATCACAAGCTCTTATTTGGATATGCGTACGGACCTAAAGAACTTCATGAAGGAAAGAAAAAAGAAAAATAAATTTTCACTGGATGCAACGGGCAACAATCACGTTGAACAAAAAAGAAAAAATGATTCCCTCCAGACAGTTTAACTCCATTTAAAAACCTAGGGCAAAGAATCCTGGCTATATATACAACATCTATAACATGGCTACTGCAAGGAGTATAGTTGTGTTCTTGTTACTACTGTCAAATTCAAGGGCAACTTGGACTGCTGAGAATCTTTAAGAATTTTGGTCAAGATGGCTAGTTGTTTGAAGGCCTTAGGGTCAATGTACACGTATATATTCCAAAATGGTGGGTACCAATTATGAACACAATTATTGTGGGTAAAGCTTGCAAAAACAAATAAATTGTGGGCCACAAACTATACCTATACAAAGAATATCAGTTCCAAAAAAGAATCAGTACCAAAAAAAAAAAAATACCTATACAAAGAATTACAAATAAAAAATAAAACTCTTGCATCAATTGACGCAGAGCTTAGATGCCAGGTTTTATCTAATCACATTGGGAGAGAAAAGGGAGTTGGTGGGGACTCGTTTTCACGTGGCAAAAAAACCAAAACATCATTATTGGTACGTGTAATTGTTAAGTAACTTCCTAGAACGGGGGGAAAAAAAAGGGATATAAAGAATGGGAAAAAATGCAATTTCTAATGGATCTTAGTTAATAACGGCATACAACATCTAGGAACTTCTGTTGGTCTCATAATTCTCACGTAAAATATTATTTCGTTCTTGCCCTGAATCCTCACTCTATGTTTTCACAAATAGCTTCATATACCCGCGTTATGTGACTTTACTTTCCCTTCAAACAAAGCAGTAGAATAACTCAAATTTAATGCAAAGGCAAACGAGAACTCAACTTGATTTGAGCGCTACGGGGCGAATAATGCAAGTTAAGAAGGAACTTCTTTCTTTCTGTTAACTTAGGCGTAAAATCAAACACTTTAAAGACAAAATTGTACCGAGTAATATCAAACATTGAAATACCTGCATATTTACCGAAAAGCATTGCAATTTCACTGCCATCATCAAGGGGAAATTTCCCAGCACCCAATAAGGTCACTCACTTTTTTTTGAAAATGAGGGTCTTGCCCTAAAGGCTACAAACCCCCAACTGGAGCCCTCGGTTGGGGAAAACAGTCCACAACTTTCAGGTTATCCATGTGCATCAAAAAGGAACTCACTAAGTACAAGAGAACATTAACACACAGGATATAAAAAGTTCCAGGCAGGGAATAGGAACAGAAATCTCCATAAACGGAGATAAACAAGAACCAACTAAAATCACTCACTTGTTACCCAATCCAAGGTCAATTTGTTGGGGGTTGAAAAAAAAAAAGTATAGTAAAAGAAATTTGACAATTGTATTATATCTGTGTACAACAACGAATGGCAGTGAATTGGCAAGTGCAGAAATGGGTGAATTAGAAATTTGAAGTTTTATTGGCAGGACAATAACTCAAATATGGCTCACCGAACCCAATTAGCATCGTTGGATTATCAGTGTTCATAGGATAGAAGAAAGAAGTATACAGTGTTTCAAGTGTTGAAGATATAGGCAAGGGGGGTTCCACTAACAAAAAAAAATGTTTTTTCCAAAAACCGAGACAAGTCATTCTCTCACAATACATCACATAAAAAACCCGTAAAAAGCTAGTTTATTCTAAAAATACCCTTAGCAGAGCAAACTCTAAATCAAAAGAAAAGGAAAAAATAAAATAAAGGGAGGTGTGCTTAAACAGTATAAAGTAGCGTTTGACAGGGAAATAAGTTTTTCGAATACAGAAGAAGGGTGATTAAGAGGTGAAGGTATTATAAATGAGAATTAGTTAAGGAGGGATTAACTAGGATGAGATTTGGTTGGTAGTTAAAATGGACGAATAAGAGTGAATGTATAAATACTGTAAAGAGCTTACTCGATTACTCATAGGTTTGAAGAGATTTGAGGGGTACGCCATTAACTATGTTCTCTTGAATGAACTTATCCTGAGTTGTGGAATATGTAGGGGTGCAAATGAGCCGAGCTGAGCTTTGTAGTGTTCGAGCTCGCCTCGTTAAGTAAACGAGCCAAAAAATCAAGCTCGAGCTCGGCTCCGTCACAAACGAGCTGAGCTTGGGTAATTTACTTAACGAGCCTCCTTAAACAAGCCGAGCTTATACAATCAAGCCGAGCCGAGCTTTAGCGAGCTCGTTAACTAAACGAGCTTGAAAATCAAGCTCGAGCTCGGCTCGATTATTAACTAGTGGAGCAAAAGCCGGTGTGTAATACATTTGACTCTATCTTAGAAACTACTTGAAAGTTTGAAACTCGTTAACACTGTTTGAAACCATCCATCTCAAAAAGAAACCGCTGTAGCTGGTCAGCACCGGCCCATGTGTCAAAATTGGTATATCATCGAAAGTGAACTATTCACTGCTTCTGCTCTTCTCCACAATCGGCAAGCATCTTTGATGGAAATATCCCCTTCAAAGAAACTTATCCTTGAATTGAGGTTTGGACTCTTGCCACTGGGAATGCTCTCTTTTAGCTGCAGCAGGTGTTCAAGAATCTGGTTCAAGCCACTTCTACTAACCATTGACGATGATACCAACTCATAACATTTATTGACTGGAATATTTCTTGAAATTCAGCTAGAATAAAGATACTACATGAACCACAAGATGCATTTCCTTAACGAAAAAAGGCTTTTTAATGGCAAACTCAAAGCCTGACACGAAAAGTAAGAGAAGGACTTAAACAAGAAATTTGAAGTGAACACCAAATCAGTAAGAGTATAATCATATTGCTGGAGAGCGGGAAATTAAATTGCTTCTATCTAATATCCTAAATACATCAACAAACCCGCTGGCATGGTTGTACAAATAAAGTGCGGCAGAATGATTAGTGATCTCCAAAACAAAACGTTCAATGATTTTGGCCACAAGCAAGTGCAGAGTTTGTTTTCATACAAAAAAAAAGACATTGGTAAGAATGAGAGCTGTTAGTCATACCCCAATAAATTCATTAATACCCATGATGCTCTTTCTTTGCTCTCATCAATAGTCAATTAAAAAGTCCGTCTTACAGTCAATGTACAGCAACTTAGGTTCTAGACAAATGATACCTGAAGATTTTCTGGAAAGGACACCCAATGCAATAACTTGAACGAGGTAACAAGAAATAGCTGCAGCTCAGATAGCAGAAGCACTTGACAACAAAAGAACTTCACAAAGACACCTACCCATCCCAAACATGATACAAGTACCCATCTTTGACACCTTGAAGTAATTCCTTCCACTTCAAGAAACCACTTTTTCATCCCTTGGCACGAGCTTCTGAATCATTCTAAAAATTTCTCCATCCTCATCAACTGTGAGTAAACTCTTCATGGTAGATGCATCCACTGAGAAATTCCGATTGATCATTTCTTGTAGAAATATCTCAACCTTGTGTCTATCACCCCTGTCGAGGAATGCTCGAACAAGTATATTAAAAGTGATTTCATCGGGCGGACAGTCATCTGCATACATGCCTTTCAGTAACTCCTCTGCTTCATCCAGCAAGGCCTCGTTACAAAGTCCACTTATCATTGCGGTGTAAGTCTTAACATTGGGCTTCAAACCTTTAGCTGAAATGGAACTAAAAACTTTCCGAGCATCTTCAATATTCCCAGCTTTGCACATGCCATTTATGAGGATACCGTAAACAACATTATTAGGAGCTATACCGTGATCTAGCATTGAACGGAACACCTCTACTGCCTTGCTGATTTTCTTATTCCTAAAGAACCCATCTAACAAGATTGAGTAAGTTATAATGTCAGGATATTGACAGCTACTTATCATCTCGTCAAAAATATTATCTGCATCATCACATCTCCCTACTTGTAGAAACCCCTTTAAAAGGGTGTTGTAAGTCCTGGCATTAGGTTTTAACCCTTTACGAGGCATTTCTCGAACAAGCTGCATGGCCTTGTCCATATTCATCTTGCAGACAAAACCATTGATTAAGATATTATAGCTAATGATATCAGGCTCAAAGCCCTTATCAACAATGGAGTTGAAAACTTCTTTTGCTTTCTTCATGTGGCCCTGCAAACAATATCCATCCATCAGTGCATTATAAGTGAGAACATTGGGTTTCTCACCTCTTTGAATCATGATCTCAAGTATGCCTTCCGCCTCCTCGGTCCTTCCCTCCTTGCAAAGTGCATCTGCCAACATACTAAAGGTCACAGCATTTGGGGAAATGTTTTGCGCTGCCATGTCACTCAATATTCTTGTGGCATCCTTCCCTCGACCTGATTTGCATAAGCCATCAATCAAAGAGCTGTAGGTGGCCACATCAGGCATAATATCCCACCCTCTCATCTCGGATAAGAGGCTCAAAGCATCATCTATGTTTCCATCCTTGCAAAGATTGTCGATGATTGTGTTATATATCACTACATTAGGCCTAAAGTTCCATTTCTGCATACTCCTCAGCAGCCGTATAGCCATTGCAGTGTCTCCTACTTTACAAAGCCCTTTTATGATTGTCCCATACGTGATTTCATCAGGTTCAATCTCTCCTTTTTCCACCAACCTCACGAACAATTTCACAGCCTCAGAAGTCTTACTTTCTAAAAGATATCCGTTTATTAGAGTGGTGAAGGTAGTCACGTCTGGAGTATAACCACGTTTAAAAAAGATACCCAAGATAGCAAACCCAAAACCCATTCGATTCAAGCGGCAAAAAGAATTTATCAAAATAGCCAGCGTATATTCATTACTTTGTATACCAAACTCCCTGATTTCTTTATATAGAGAAATGACGGTTGAATATTCCTTCATCTTGGAAACAGCAGTTAACAGCTGATTAAATTGGATGACAGAAGGCAGAGGTCGAAATTGGGCCATTTGGTGGAATAACCTAAGTGCATCGTCCAGTTTTCCAAAACCCGTTTTCGATTTCTCCAGCAACAACTGCTGTAGTTTCTTTCGATTCGTTATCGCAATAACATCAGGGGGATTAGGGTTTGTAGAAAATTGGGTATGAAACAAGAGTGCATGATCTAGAAAAGAGTTACCTCTACTGTAATTAAGTGCCGTTCTGGGACTGAAGACGGAGGCAACAGCAGCAATTCTCCGCATCTTGCTCACAAAGAAGATAGATAGAGGGGAATGCTCAAAGGGAAAACTACTCACAGTTTAGTAGGAAATGCGTTGGAGTTGGTGTGTACCGAAATTCATTTTGCTATTTATGGAATCATTTACTGATGATGGTATTGGTAACCGCACTTGCTACGGCAAGGGACTCGTATCGAAAAAGCTAATCACACAACTAGGGCGGCAAATGAACCGAGCCGTTCGTGAATTATTCGAGGCTTGACTCGGTAAAAGCTCGTTTGAGTTCGGTTCGAGGACTAAACGAGTCGAACCTGAACTCAATTTTAGGCTCAATTGTTAATTGAGCCGAACCTGAACTTGACAGTATTCAGCTCGGTTAGGCTCACGAATCTGGAGTATTTGTATATATCTCATAAATTTTCACATATAACCTTCAATAAGTATAAACTTCTACATGTACATAATAAAAATTTTATAACTTGCATATGTACAAACCTTTAAACCTACTATATACTTACATTTTAATATGTTTATATAATATTGTATATGCAAGAACTTATTTATGTACAAAATGGAAATTTTATTAGTAGTTCTACAACTATAAAAAGCATAAATATCTAATAATTTTGACTTGTTAAGGTTCGTGAACAAGTTCGAATTCAACTCAAACATATGGAAGCTCGGCTCGTTAAATTTTCATGGAGTTCGAGCTCGGCTTGAGTTCGATGAAAAACTTAATGAACGAATCTGAACACTCTAAAGCTCGGCTCGATTCGGCTTATTTACAGCCCTATACACAACACTCTCACATAGGGGTGGCCAGTGGGTCCCACACGTGAGCCGCACAACACTCTCTCATAGGGGTGGGTCACACGTGTGGGACCCACTCCTATGAGAGAGTGTTATGTGAAAAGTGTTGTGTGTGTAGTATTATTCTGTCTCGATTGAATTTTGATTATCCAAACCGTTTAATATGTTTAAAACACGAGAAATCATAAAAATAAAAATAAAAACTAACCGAGAAGGTCTACATCTGAGCAATTTTTCAACTTTATATAAAAGATTTTTATGAAAAGCTGCACGGAAAAAACCCTTCCCGGTCATTATACTATCATCTCTTGATCTTATTTGAATATCGGTGTGGACCTAAAAAACTTTCTGTAGATAAGAAAAAAGAAAAAGAAATTTTCAATGGATGAAATGCGCAAAAAACATGGTTTTTTTTTTATGATTTGATGCTTCTTTTTTCTTTGCCGTTACATATTTTGAACAAAAAATTAAAAATAAGGGTAAAGAAGCCCGACAATATATTTATAGCATGGCTTCTGCAAGGAATGTAAATGTGTTTTTGTTAGCAAACTACAATCAAATTCAAGGGTAAGTGAAGAAAGGGGGTGCTGAGAATCTTTCAGAGTTTTGGTCACGATGCCTAATGTTACATGTACACATAAGTATACTTACGAACACCATTATTATGGGTAAAGCTTGCAAAAACAACTAAAATTGTGGGCCACCATATATCTATAGCTAGACAAAGAAGTAAAATTAAAAAAGAATTGCATCAATTAACGTACAGCTTAGATGCTTGCAAGTTGTATCTAATCTCATGAAGTGAGCTAGTGGGGATCCGTTTTCATGTGGCTAAAAAACAAAACATCAATATTGGTACATGAAATTGTAAAGTAACTTCCTAGAAGGGTGAAAAAAGACAAAAAAAAAAAATTGGAAAAAATTGCATTTTTAATGGGTCTTAGTTGATAACGGCATACAACATCTTGGCACTTCCGTTGGTCTCATAATTCTCCGGTAAAATATTTCATTGTCGCTCTAAATCCTCGCTCTGTTTTCACAAATAGCTTCATGTACCTGTGTTATGTGACTTTACTTTCCCTTCAATTAACCCAGCAGTAGAATAACTCAGATTTAATCCAAAAGCAAACGAGAACTCAACTTCGTTTGAGGGAACTACTGTACTTCAATCATTCTTGTCTTTGGTGATTAAGGTATTACAGAGCAATGTGATTAACCTATCACGCGCTATTTGAAGCCTTCACTCCGGCAGCCTGTGAAGCTGATTCCGGTGTCCTCTGGAATCAATCTTTGCAGATCCTTAATCATCTCTACCAGACCACGTCAACTGTGGTCGCAAAAATTGTTTTTGACAACTTCAGTTTCTAGGCAGCAGGAATGGCATCTTGTTTTCTGTTGTATTTTGGTATTGGATCGCCGACTCTTGATACCAAATGAAGTTTTTTTTTTTTTTTTTGGGGTAAATTAGCTTGAAATAAAAAGAGGCTAAACGAATATACAACCTACAAGGGGCATACCCCAGGAGGAAAGAAAGAAAAGAAAAAGAAAAAGAAAAAAGGAAAAAAAGATGAAATCGGAAAACATAAGCCAAAAGCTATAAAAACTACGATGAGTTCTAACGCGTGTTTCCTAGCCTTCTAAAATAGAAGGACACCTGACAAAACATAGGAAAAGCACTAAGCTTAGACAAGATCTTGAGTATCTTCATGTCATTCACACTTGAGCTAGGAACCATTCACAAAAGAGGTGGAAGACCCATTAATATAATGCCCGTTCGATGAGCTTCCCTGAAAGACTAGAAAATCATCCCACTTGAATCCGACACGATCACTTGCAGGTCACAAAAGGGCCACAATACCCGAACAGGAGAAAACTGGGCAGTACACATCCATATGATAGCAACAGAATGCTGTCCATGAACAATTGGCCCATCATCTGGGGCAGATGCTAACTGAAATCTGGAGCTCACAGTCAGCATTGGAACACAATACATACAAACAACGTGGAGTCTAGGTGCAAACAGCATAAACAACATAAACGGGAGGACACCCCCTCCCAAAAGGGATCAAACAATGCCTAGGGACAGCCCCCCAAGGCTAGGCCATAAGATCTATCATGAACTGGGCTAATGAAGCATGGAGCATGGCATGTAACAAATCCAGAATCTGGATTGTATAAATTGGGTAACAGCAAGATGTAGGACGAACGTGAAAACTCTGCCCAAGTTTGGCAGTCTACAACTCAGTAAATAGCAGCACACACAAAGGACATGGTGCACAATATCTTCACAAAATCTGGCGCCTTGAACAATTTGGATCACAATTAGCACATGGTGCACAATATCTGCAGATTTTGCACAACATTTGGCTCTTTGAACAATTATGGTTCAAGCATGAAAATATGGTTCAAGTAGGCCAGAGACAGAGAATAAGTGACAAGAACACAGTCCAAGACTCAGGATTTAGTCCTCACCACCAACTCCCTCAAGGCCAGACCTCCCACTCTCTTTTCACACATTCCTGAGAATTGGGGAATCTCACAATCACTCCTCTCAACAAAGAAAGAAGGACCTAAGCTCACTGGGTAACCCAAATGAAGTTGGGAGTGAGAAATTTTGCAAAATTTCTAACTCGTCATTTATGAAATTACAAAAATACAAATCACTAATCTCTCAAAGGCTGGCACATTACACACGCATACAGTTGGGGCTACCTCTCTCAAATATAGTACACAATCACACACCCATATACATACAAAGACAAGCTTTAATTCTTCAACTTCTCACTGTATTTGAAACTCCATAATGCACCATCAATTTGCACACCCCAAGCTGACTCACCTTCATTATTCCCATCCTTGTTTCCAAACAGCTTCTCAATCACACGCCCACTTCAATACCATCACCACACCTCTCATCAAAGCAGATGGAGTAGAACAAGCAAGTGATAACTGTTCTTCATATATGCCACGGATTGATGCCTAAACATGTAAAAATATGCATAAATTATAACCTTTGAAATGTCTCTTCATATGGCTTTTCCGGTGTATAAAATAAATAAAAAGGAATACAATTGTACAAGTACCAATAGTTCTTTGAATGCACCATAAGCAGCAGCAGCAGCAGCAAGAAGGCATTTCATAATTCTTGACTCAATGTCGAGGAAGATGGAAAATCCGAAATCTGGATGGTGGGCAGAGGAGAGTAATGCTTGTTCTCCAAGAAAGGAAGAAGCTTCCCAGCATGTAAGCTATTTATGAGCCAGCTAGCAGGCTGCAATACGTAAACAAAAGATTATTTAGAGTTCGTAGTAATTGAATGTTTAGAGTACGTATGTATGAAGGGAAAAAAACAAGGGATTGTCGAGCCATTTTTTTATGACCATAGCTGAACACTTGGGGGAGTGCAATGCTATCTTTATGCTCTGTTAGTTTCAGCAAATGTTTCTGAAAAAACAATCAGAGTTTCCCGTGGTTGGTTGCACCATTCAAACAATGGTGCTTGTGATTAGGGTAGAGAGGGTGGCAGAGATGGGAGGAGGTGGCAGCAGGAGCCGTGGTGGGGAGCAGGAGGGTGGTTGTCATTGAAAGGTGGAGGCAGTACCGTGTTGTGGTAGAGGTGCCGACCTGGAATTCATAAATAATAACTCATCTTCTGTTAACCACAGAAAACGATTTCCCATGATTTTTGTTTGCGCCGCACAACACAACAAAAATTTTCTGCCGAAATAAACAAAGTGTGTGTTAGCTTAGCTGTTTAGTAAGAGAATGGTTACTACAAGTACCAACCATCAGGGGAATCTTCCTCTCTGAAGCACAATGCTTCAGGTGACGCGAAGCCCTGTTCTCATGCTCAGCGACAATAGCCCCCACAGAAATTTTGTTGGCATCAAGATTCTGGACTAACCACTGAAGGGTTTTAAACACCAGGCCACCACCATGCTGGAATTCCAACAAAGAACAGGGACAATGTGAGTGTGCAGTCATAAACATACACAGGCACACTAAAAGAATTAGCAGTCAAATAAAAATAGGCACACTAAAAGAAGTAGCAGTCAAATAAAGCATAGCCAGATCAGTTAGTTGAAGCTAATGGTGACTTTTATTAATAACAAGTGTCCAGGTGTTTACATATAAAATTAACAAATCCAATAACTAAATGACACGTAATTATCAATGCCAAATATTGGCAAATATCTGTCAATAGAAATACACTGGATTATTGAATTGAAGTTGAGTAAATACGATGTCGTATTGTTTCTCAATTTAAAAAGCAGTTATTGGCAGTTATGAACCATTGCTGATATAAAGATTGACTTCAAAGCCATGATATCAACTGCTAAGCACATAAACTCCACGTGTAAACTTGTGAAACAAGGCAAAGTGGCAGTTAAAACACGTGGAGTACATTTTAAAAGGCAGTTATCTCCTTAACTCGTAATCATTTGAGTTATTTTAAATAACTGTGTAGATTCAAAATCAAAGTTTCTGGAGGAAGAATTGGAAGAATTTAAATTCAGACGTGGAGGAAAGAAGAAACTGCCAACTCGAAGAGTAGAGTTCGAAGCAAGCCAAGTTCAAATTCACTAAGCGGGAAGTTCAACTGCAAGCAGCATCTATAAATAGAAGAAACTGAAGAGTGAAAATCCCCCGGACAAATCTTCAACAAACAGTTATCAAAAAACTGATGCTTGGTTTGTTCATTGGCAAAGTAGTTTAGGATTTCGAACTCAGTTCGAAGTAGATTAGGAAGTAGATTAGGAAGTAGTTAGGATAAATCTCGATTGTTCTTGTAACAATCACCTGTTCGAAGTTCTTATATTTGAAGTTGGAGACAATTTCGAAGTAAGTTTGTCTTTGATTTATCAATCGAAGTATCTTGTTTCTTTGTTGTTCTTTGATTTCCTAAGTATATTGGTTTACATTTCTTCACTTGTTAAGAAAAAATCCTCTTAATTGAGGTAATTGAACCAATAAAACACAGTCGCCTGATTAGATTTGGTTTTCCCAAAGTTAATCTGAGGGAGGAGATTGAAACTCTCTCTGGCACGCTCGCACACAATTATTTTCCATTGCAAAGAAGTAAAAGAACCAAACACATTTTTTGGCACGCCCGGTGGGACACCTGAAAGTGTTGAATGGCTCCAAAACTTAGGAAGCAAGCAGATGATTCTCAGGTTGGCCAAACGCCAGAAGATGAGAATAATATTAATTCTAAAGAGAATGAACAAGTCGAAGGCCTTCAAACAGGCCCAGAAACTCGTGCTGGTCAAGACTTAAATGTAGGAATTGGCCAGATTTCTCGAATGAATACTAGAAATAATAAAACTGTACATGTTGATGACCCAAAGAATCCAGAAGTTGGAGGAAATGTGTCATTTAGTCAGTTTGCTGAAATGATTGCTACATTTAAAGAACTGGCTCAGACCCAGAAGCTTATGTTACAAAAATTGGAAGAGCAATCAAGACTTAGGAATGATCCTTTATTTTCATTTGAGAAAGATAAAGGAGAGGCTAGCACAAGCAAATTTAAGTCAAGGCTTGGAAAAGAGCCTATAAATGTAGATGATATACTAGAATCTTGGTATGAACCTGCAAAAACTCATGATTATCAAACTTCTAAACCTAAGAAAGTGTTCAAGCAAAACACTAATGTCCCTTTCGAACCAAACTTTGATGGTTTAAATGAGGGTAAGGTTTTTAGGAACAATGATTACGGGTTTGATGAGTATATTTTTACTCCTGTAAACCATTTTAATGAGAAAGATAGGGCCAGTTCAAAAAGGCCTAATCCAGAGATTGGGATTCCTAAGTACTCAGGAATACCAGAGATGGGAAGGGTACATTCGAACTACCTTTATGAACCTTTTGCAAGGCAGGAAGGAAGTTTCAAGCAACCTAGGCCTTTTGATGATCCTTTTCAGAGGTTTCCAGAAGATCACATGCCTAGAAATGTCACTTGTGAACCACCCGTTAATTCGAGGATGCCTTTAGGGGAACACCCAGCCCTTAGGGATGAAATATTAAGCCTCATGCAAGAAGTATATGGACCTCTAAACCAGGGGGTACAAACTCAAATTTATAGAAAGCGCTATCCAGAATGGATAGACAGACAGTTCGAAGTCCCTAGGGGGTTTAAAATCCCAGATTTTACTTTATTCCATGGGGATGGAAAACAATCAACAACTGAACATATTGCTAGATTTACGGCTCAATGTAAAGAATTAGGCAATAATGGGTTCATTAAGTTGAAATTGTTTTCTAATTCTTTGACAGGAACAGCCTTCGAATGGTACTCTAATTTAACACCAGAGTCAGTTCCAAATTGGCAAAGGATGGAAGAATTATTCCATGCACAGTTTTATCAAACTGAACCTGAAATCACTATGGCTGACTTAGCAAGATTAAAACAAAAGCCTGATGAAAAGGCTGCTCAATTTATTGCTAGGTTTAAAAAGGCTAGAAATAAGTGCAAACTTCAACTACCAGAAGTTGAATTTGTTAGAATAGCACAAGATGGCTTAAGTAGAGAACTTAGGAAGAAGTTCGATTCTACTGAATTTAGGGATTTGGTTGATTTAACTTACAAAGCTTCTAGATATGAATCTTTGCTAGAAGAAGATGTTGATAGGAATAACTCTTCTTATTCAACCTATTATAAAGACTCTACTTATGAAATTGATGCTCCTGAAATTGTTGAACATGACCCTTGTGTGTGTGAATGTTTAGTTCGAAAGGATTCTTCTATAACACCAAGGACTAATAAGAAAGCAGTTAGCAAAGTATATTCATTTGATGTTTCTAAAGCAGATGAAATTTTTGATTACCTTTTGAAGAAAAAGTTTATCAAACTTCCTGAAAATGTCAAACTTCCAACTTTGGAAGAAACAAAAGGAAAGAATTATTGCAAATGGCATGCTTCTTGGACTCATTCAACTAAGAATTGTAATGTTTTCCGTGACAGGATTCAAGAGCAAATTAAGAAAGGAAGGATCATGTTTCTAGAAAAGACTATGGGAATAGACACAGATCCATTTCCAAAGATTGAAGAAGTAACTGCTAATACCAATGTGCCAACTTCTTTGGCTAAAACAGTTCAGGAGGTATGGCAAAACAGGCGAGTTCATGTTGGGATGGATTCTATACAATTTGGAAGAGGGAAGCCAAAGATTGGCCAACTTCGAAGTGATGATGGGAAGACTTACAGGCAAAATTATGCATCAGGAAGTTCTTCTAAAAAAGGGTTTAAGCAGTCTCATCTTCCCATGCTTGAAGCATCCTTTTTGGAATGTTTATGCATGGAATGCAGGGCTAATTATTTGATTTTCAAAGATTTGGATCGACAGGGGGTTGATTTCTTTCCAAAAAGGATGGAAAGAAAGGCTTTGGATCAAAATAATAAAAGAAAACCCTGGATAAGCCCAAGTCATGGAAAAAATGAGAAGCCCTGGTCAGTGTCGAAGAGAAATGTACCTTCCAGTCCAGTTCCACCAACTTCGAAGAGGGATTATCCTCCTTCGAAGAAGGTTAACACTGGAAAGGTTCCGATGGGTCCCAGAAAGCCAAAGAAGCATGAATAAGAGTAGGGTTTTGGAGTATACCATGTTGAAGCAAAGAAATGACATGTGATAATCCAACATTTTCTAACTCTTTTCTTTTAGCCTTGAAGATGCGAGTAGTCCAACCTTCCCAGTTATCATCACAGTTTGGCCAACAAACAAAAAATTTCTTGGTCCATTTGGAAAAACTAACGGACCTGTCCTTTACAATGTTGCTGCCTTCAAGAATGGGATAACATGTTGTTAAATCTAGAGGAAGGTCAAGAAATGCAGGTCCAAGGACTTGAGTATTAGGAAGGAAAGGATGTTCGATAAATGCACGATTTTGCAACTCACCAATACCAGATTTGGCTTTTAGAACTTCTCTGGTTACTAACTGTTTACATATAAAATTAACAAATCCAATAATTAATTGACATGCAATCTGAAATGCCAAACGTTGGCAAGTATCTGTCAATGAAGATACACTGGATTAATAAATCAAATATGAGTAAATACGATGTCGTATTGTTTCTCAAATTGGAAAAGCAGTTATTGGCAGTTACGAACCATTGCTGATATAAAGATTGACTTCAAAGCCATGATATCAACTGCTAAACACATAAACTCCACGTGTAAACTTGTGAAACAAGGCAAAGTGGCAGTTAAGACACATGGAATACATTTTGAAAGGCAGTTATCTCCTTAGCTCGTAATCATTTGAGTTATTTTAAATAACTGTGCAGATTCAGAATCAAAGCTTCTGGAGGAAGAATTGAAAGAATTCAAATTCAGACGTGGATGAGGGAAGAAATTTCCAACTCGAATAAGTAGAAGTTAGAGTTCGAAGCAAGCCAAGTTCAAATTCACTAGGCGGGAAGTTCAACTACAAGCAGCGTCTATAAATAAAAGAAATTGAAGAGTGAAAACCCCCCGGACAAATCTTCAACAAACAACTATCAAAAAACTGATGCTTGGTTTGTTCATTGGCAAAGTAGTTTAGGATTTCGAACTCAGTTCGAAGTAGATTAGGAAGTAGATTAGGAAGTAGTTAGGATAAATCTCGATTGTTCTTGTAACAATCACCTGTTCGAAGTTCTTATATTTGAAGTTGGAGACAATTTCGAAGTAAGTTTGTCTTTGATTTATCAATCGAAGTATCTTGTTTCTTTGTTGTTCTTTGATTTCCTAAGTATATTGGTTTACATTTCTTCACTTGTTAAGAAAAAATCCTCTTAATTGAGGTAATTGAACCAATAAAACACAGTCGCCTGATTAGATTTGGTTTTCCCAAAGTTAATCTGAGGGAGGAGATTGAAACTCTCTCTGGCACGCTCGCACACAATTATTTTCCATTGCAAAGAAGTAAAAGAACCAAACACCAGGCTAGCTTTGGCGCACCTTGACTAATCCCGGGGCCCTGAAGTTAATGACCGGGGCAAAACTGGCCCGAAGGTTTTCTGATGGTGGTGAGTCAAACGTGCGAGCTTGGGGAAAAGCCCCTTGCTTGCTTATTAGTATCATTTACCCACTTGGAAGTCTTTCAATTAACAAGTTCTTTTCTTGAATTCAGTCTGGGTGGAAATAAAATCATAAAAGTAAAGGAGAATGAAGCATGTGTCCTACTAGAACTGTCAAACTCCCAACAAATAGAAAGAAGAATGGTAACATAGAGAAAACAAGTCATGAACCTTGACAACTTTTGCTAGTCTGGTGCAGAAACTGTGCTTCCCCTGAAGCATGACACCTACTCTGTCGAAGATATAATTATTGTTACTGCGGAAAACTGGCCTTCCTAGTCTGGTGAACTTTTCGCCAAAATGATTAGCTATAACCATATATCTGCATAGATGATTTCAGAAGCATAAGAAGATGTAGCTAGGATTTCGGTACCCTTGCAACAGATGAGTGCCAAAGTGTGATCTGTAGAAATAGACTGACTTCATTATGTTCAACATAGTATTTGGCTTGTGTAACAGGTATTGTCATGTAACAGTCTCCATAGCGGGAACACACCACTAGAAGGATCAGCCAAAGGGCAATAGAGACAGGAAATAAATCAATGAATTTTTCCAAAAACTGTAACGGAAAACCCATTTTGACTATACTTTTTCACATAGTAAATGTCTCCAAGGAGGTCTAATAACCATTTTGGCACCTAAAAGTTATAAATGGAAATCGAATTTTAACATCAGATATAATGTAAGTAATGAAAATTTTCTAGTGAGGATCATGAAAAATGATCTTAGATCAGATAATCTATCAATTTAAAGTAACACAGCCAGTATTTGTTGGCAAAATGGTAACATAATCTGAATAATACTAATTGCTAGGACCAGGGAAGCTACAACATATTGCTGCCATCTACAACCTCATTCATTCATGAGATTATGCCCAAAAGAATGATGTAGAGGACCTATTATCAAATTCATCTGTGGCTCTTAATTCTCTAATTAGTACCTCGTGAAATTCGAACCTTTAAAACAGCAAACTGGGAACATAGATTAAGGAAATTTAAATTGACAAACACCAAATATGAAATAATGTTCCTTCAATGTTTGCGGGAGATTATTACATTTGGCTTACGATAATGAAGATTTCATGTTGTAGGGGATAGCTACAACTCTAACTTTTATGCTCCCTTGTCTTTGAGAGAGACCAATAATCAATAAGAATACCACAAACTGATAGTTATATTTTTATTAAATATGGACCCTTCGCGAGGGTCACAGGGTATAACCGGGGTTTTTGTAACGGCCCCATCATAAACCAAAACTTTATGTTGGCCATATCACGTCTATAAGAAGAAAAGGAGTAATCAACCCAAATAAGAACACCATGGCTAGCCCTCTTGGGTAGTTCCCGCTGGTCGTTACAACATTTGTTCAAGAAATATTGATTTATGTTATGAATTCGTGCCTACTGGCCTTATCCACATCACATTTTAACTCCGTCTCAAAATTTTAAACCTTTTTGATCTTCAAATACTAAAGTGCAAGCGAAAGTGTCAAGATTTGAAAGTCTACTAGGTTGTATATAATATCATCACTACAAGAATGAGATGAGTAGAAGGAAAAGTAGAACCAAATGATTATGATTGGCAGTCAAATATAGAACATACTTATCCGGCGGTAAGGCAGAGCCAGCTGCTATAGAATCAGTAAGCCAACTGATGTTGAGTATGTAGGCCTTCACTGCACAGCCATACAAGAACTTGGTTGTTTCTAGCTGCTAAAGACAAATAAATAAATTTTTAGTATGACATCAGAAACTCAATTAAAAACTAAAAATAATGTACGCCAACAGACTTGGGCCTTGGCAAAGAAGGGAAACCACAACATAATACATGTCAAACATTACATTGATATGTAATGCAGAATAACAAGAAATCATCAATTATCACCCATGAGCTGAAAGAAATACTCCAACTCTTTAAAGTTTAACATCTTTTGTACCCAATAGTCCTGACTGCTTGTCAACTTTTTTTGTATATTGCTTCTTATGTTGATCTAATGCATGCCAGTATTTTCTCTCAGCTTGATGACAAAAAATATAAATAACGAGAAATGACCAATCCAAACAAACAGTTTGGCATGTAGAACATGAGAACAGTGTGGTAGCACTTTCACTAGTTCAGATTCTCACAACCGCCAAGATAACAAATTAAGCCACAAATGTAAAGAGTAAACTATTTATAGAACTTTGTTTTTTGAAACTACAGAACCATCCTACCCAAAATATTATTACTGTAGTGAATAACACAAGAAGATTAAGAAGTGCAAATAAACCTATAAGGAAGCCCAGTAAAAATAGAAAAGGCCAGCAATTTTTGTTTTAAGCAACAACCTTTCTGAAACATAGAACTATGGGAAGCTTCTGGAGTTTCAATCTTGAGCTTCTCTTGCCCCTCAAACTTGAAGGAGATGGAATGTCACCAAGTACTATACCACCATATTTTCTAATTAATCCCTCCAATTCTTTTTCCTTCTGAGTAGAAAAACCTGTCAGCAAGAATTCTATATCGCGGAATATCAGTCCCTTAGCGATCTGGGCAAGGCAAATTGTTTGATTCCTTTTGAGTTCTGGAGCTATAGACACAAACTTTGGCTTGGAATATCTCAACCTTTTACTAGCTCTTGTAACTGAGCCTACATATTTAAACAAGATGAAACATAAATATAAATTTCAGAAAGAATTCTCAAACTTAGAGACCAAATGCAGCATCAGAATTTAGGTCTTAACCTCTGTTTGACAATTGCAGCCTTTGGAGATTGTTCTTATGCAGAAGTTGAACATCATTAGCTGAGAAACGAACTCGTTTTCTGGGCGGAACCTCAGTATCACAAGCAACTTTGCACTTCAACTCGATTTTTTGACGGGTCTTCCCGTGCGGCCCAACATTACCCTTCCATTCCACTGACTTTTGATTTTCTTCACCGCTGATATCACGTGCAAACTGCTTAGAAGCCTGAAAACGGCTACGCCTCCCTCGGTCCAAAATAAGAGGCGAGCATCTAAATTTCTCTATGTGAGCCTGCAACCCGGTCCTGTCATTCGCAGTTTCATGACAGTTTATGTCCTGATTTGTCGAATCTGTGACTAAATTCTGTACAACCAAAGGTTCAAGCTTTTCCTCAACCTGTCTAGCAGTGCTACATTTTTTCATGGATCTCAAAGATGGTTGTCCTGTTGAATCCCTGTTGCAGCCCATATTGTGCTCAGCAGAAAGCAACCCCGAAATGTGTTCTGATGGGAACAAGCGATTACAATAAGTTTTATCATTCCCAACAAAGGCACCACAGTGAGGCAATACCATGCTGTAACTTCTAAGTGAGCTCAACTGCCTGCGAGTAGTGGGCTGAGAACCTCCACCATTAATTATTTTGACAGTTTCCCATTCCTCACCTACACATTTTGGGTTCAGACCTGAGGTTTTCTGCAAATTAACAATGCAATATTCTGACTCGGGCCTGCAGCACTCTCCATCATCAAGTGCATGATTTGGTTTATCAGCAAGAACAGAACAGGCATTTTCTGAAGAAATACTGCACGGAACAGCAGAACAAAGAGGATCCGCAAAGGATAAACTAGGAGACCCCACGACATCCAGAGAAAACAATATACTCTCATCCGGTCTGCAATGTAAACCTGTGAAAGGTATGCTTGATTGTGAATCCATGCGAGACCCTTTATCCTGTTTCTGCACGAATGAGTTCTCATCTGGAGCAAAATCAGCTGACTCAGAGAGATAGCTTGTCTCGCCAACCAAATATCTAGAAACCGTCTTAGCATTTTCATGTTCCACAAGCACAGAAACATTTATTTCCTTCTGAGAAACAACAGAATATTAACAAAATTAAGAAAGCAATCAAAGAAAGTATGAAACCTGACTTAAAGTCTTAAACAGGGAGGATCATGATCTGGAATAGAACTAGGACAACTATAATATTCCAACAAAGTTTGTTTCCATTTTCTCCCTCAGTTTTGAGAGGGGGGGGGGGGGGGGGGGGGGGGTTTAATTTAGAGATCTGAAGAGGAAAGTAAGATGCATCAGACAGCGGCCTGGAAGGAATTACTACAGGAAAGATACACTAGAATGCAATATTCACCTTCCACACCCAACCGCCTAACCAGCGACTCTGAAACCTGTCAGGCCTTATAGTCGTTAGCTTATCATCTGTCTCTGAAAGAAGAAATTAGAATGACATGGTAAGATAAGATTGCATCCTCATGTCTGAAATAGAGAGTAACAAAAACAAATAGCAACAAATCACCATTATTCACATAATTCCAAGCCTGCTGAGAACTATTTGATTTTGCTTGAGGCGGAAATGAAGTCACATTCTCCATGGCAAATTTCACTCCCTGCAATCCAAGCTAGCATCATTGGTATTACAAATTTTCTCCACAAACTAACCCAATAATATCTTCTATTAATAAGGACATACATCCACCAAGAAGGGGTTCATGCATTTTTATTGACGGGTTTGCAAACATACTTTTGAACTATTATCCCAGAGTATCCATAGAAGGAAGAGAAGGTTGAGAAAACCTTGTTCTTTTAGAGGGATAAAAGAGCTCATGTTTTTTTTGTTTACATTTAGCTCAGCTGTTATACAAAGAATATTCTAAACTTCAAGAATAAAATGAACTGTACATTTCATTTACCTCTGTTGCCGCTGGAACATAAGAATTTGCCAGAAAGGGATCATGCAGTAAGGAGTCATTGTGAGATGCCACAATGGAGGTGTCTAAATCAGAAGTTAGATCATCTACCCATTTCCTTTGCCTGCCAAAATCAGTATCTTCTACTGGCAAATCTTTTTCTTCTTCTTTTTCCATGTCCAAGACATATGTTGACTGTTGTTTTCCAGGAATATCATCACAAACAACATTTGGAGGCCCATGGCATTCATGCTTGCGTTTGTCATCATCTCCATAACAATTTTGTGAACCGGGTGTATCTTTTACTTGAGATATGGCTGAAGCATAAGCATGCCAATCACCAATGTAACCAATAGTCAAACCCACATCTCCATATGCATCAGCCATATGCAATTCATCTTCAGATAGGAGATCGGTTTCATCCATATCCTCTGTGGGGAAGTGGAAGCAGTCTTCCATACACTCCCAGCGTGCTTGTTTCACCCGAAGAGCAACTTCAAGTGCAGCTTCAGCTCCCAAAAATTCTGTATATGATGAACTCTTTATCATGTCATGTATGACAAGAGCTTCAGATGCCGCAATCGAGAGTTCAACTGCTTCATTGATGTCAGAAGCCATGTGATATCCACCATCTTCTTCACAATTCATCCTGATATCCTTGTCCTTCGAGAGAGATTGAGGACAAATATGGTCACATGTTTTCTGCTGGGAAGTGAAACGTGGCAAACAATTCACACCAGCATTACAATTCATTGTGACTTGACAGTCCATCGCTCCTTGACAAGCTGACACATCAGTTTGTTGTATCATTAAATATTTATTTGAGCCTATCCTACCTGCCTGAGATGTGTCCAAAGGCGAAATTGGTGTATTTTGTGAGGTACCATCCGCTGATAAATGAAGATGAAAATTCACCACCTGCTGAGGCAAGAAACAGAATTAAATGGATGGAGACCAGGCTCTGATTCTACAGTGGAAAGTGGAAACAACACTTTACTCGGAGGAAAACATGGATACCATATAATCAACTCAACACAAAAGGAAAGGAAGTTTAACGCCATACACTGTGTCATCCAGTACGCCAAAACCTTTTGGAAAAAAATATTTTTGGAAGCTGGGGAAACTGACATGATTTGATATTTTTGGAAGCTGGGGAAACTGACATGATTTGGGCTGAAAAAAGTTTGTCCTCATGAAAGCATCGGGGAATTTTAACCTATGGGGTTGTAGGTTAAATCCCTCACCCCAACCGCCATACACAGTTAATTGAGCCGTTTTGAATGTTGATTTAAATTTTCTCACAATCACATTGGCTGCCAACAGTTCTTGTCCAGAGTCGTAGGTTTTTAAGTTGGGAGCACATAAAAACTTGAAAGGAATTTAAAATCTGGCCCGTCAATTTGAAAAGCTACATCACAAAATGTCAGAATCCATTGAAATTTAAAGGTGATTCCGTTCAGCCCATACAAAAGTTAACTCCCCAAACTAACAATCTGTTTTGTTAATCATGTGACAATAATCACGCTAGATTCCTATTTATTTTGTGAAAATACTAAAAAACAAGTCAAGGAGGAAATCTAGAATCCCTAAGCAACTAATTACCAAGTAGAAAAGAACAAAAATCAATGAGTGAGAGAGAGAGAGAGAGAGAGAGGTGAACCCTCTTAATCTTTGTTTCAACCTAGAAACCCTCGACAGGTGAAAGCATCTGATTGTCATCCAATACATGGCACAATCTGCTTCCAATACATTTTATAGAGGTACAGTGCTCACTATCATCTTTGATGACCAATACCAGTAAAAAGCCACCTCCAATCGTCACACTCTTGAAAATTTGTAAACTTGACCCCAAGACCCATACTACAACCCTTTCTTGAAACTTTTCTGAAGTTAACTAAATGACCCTCCGCACACAAATTTATCCAAAATACCCTTTTCCTGTGAATTGTACATCAGCTGAGAAAAACCTTTCAAACATCACATGATGTTTATTATATCTGGTTCAGCAATCAGGTTCTCTCTTAAAGCATGAAGTTATTAATAAAAAATTTTGGTAGCTGTAAACCTGTAATACTAAGTTTAAGACAAAACCTAATTTTGTACACACGCCTATGTGTTTTTGGACACACACACACACACACACATGTATATATAGGGAGAGAGAGAGAGAGATCTAACTTTCAAGCTAGTCTGCCAAATAACTTACATTTCCAGAAGATGGAGCAAAACTAGCAGGTGAATTGTCTTCCCCTGATAAGAACAAGTGGCAACTTTTATATCTACCTTCATCACTTGACAACAGATCCGCAGTATTTTCAGTCTGTTGAAAAATGAGAAAGCCCATAAAGGGTAATGTAAAAAGTCTGTTATTATATATTATGATACTTGGGAGAAAGAACAAACAACATCAGAAGCAGAAAATAAATCTTCAAGAAATCTGCAATTTCCAAAACAAAAACATCACATGCCATGCAACATTGCTACCTCGGAAAGAATCCTGATAGAACCCAGTGTAACAATCTTTACCAAATGCAGCATTTTGTAAGTTATATTGAATATGTAACAGCCCAAACAACATCACAAAGCGATCATTTACCGGAAAACTTTGCAAGTATTGCCCACTCTTGGGAATAAAAGACGGTACCATGACAAGCCCCGATAACATTCTAGATAAGCCATGGATTACTTAAAGAGAACTTGTAATCCAATGAGGCATTAGGGCGTATACGGAAGAATTCAAAATCACTGACGCTGAAACTTTTGCTACTAACCTTTATGTCAAACTAAGAAGCATGGGTACTTCTAAAACTGCATCGTCCTCATACCAGTAACTTACCAGGTACCAATAATTTGCATGGTACTTCTAACTATGTACTTTTTTTTTGAGCAAATAACTATGTACTTGGCATACAAAAAAACGTGCTGAAATTTTTCTCTGCGACTTTTGTCGTATCTCAGAAATACCGCAATATGTATGTATCCAACACACAGAATGAAGCTAAATTGACAATACTTCTTTTTCCTATGATTAGCATGGTTTCGGTATAAAGATTTCAGTCCATACATACCTTAGTATAATGGCATTAAACTCTGATATGAACCTTAAATTTAACGTTAAACTGCTATTTGATTTGGATTCCTAATCGCCCACATCATTTTGCGATTTCCTTTTACGTGAAGTGCAACTATTACGTGTAAGGCATTGCTCTAAATTACAAAAAAAATGCATATTCGTTCTAATCGTACCCTAGCGGTTCTGTAACCCAATAACAAGACAGAAAATTCGAAACAAAGATACGAACCATAAACCCCCTCTGCTCGAGAGCAGTTTCTCCTCCTCCATTGATGTGCTGCTCATCCAGTGGTTCACCATCGTCGTCCTGATGCTGAAGCCAAGGAGGAAGCCACGCTACCTCCTGCAACAACATTGACTTGATTAAATCACGGAAAAATTCACCAAAAAGCTTGTCGATTTTTACACAATAGACTGGATAATGCTTGTGTAGATGTATGCTATGGAGTGGAGGAATAAGTTTTTCGTTCTTACCTCTGAGAATTGAGGAGGACGGAACCCTAGTAAGCTTCCCATCGTCGACGAAGCTTTTGCTGCGATTTCCAAGGCATGAAATGGAAGAAAAAGGCTCGGTAGTCGGTACTCTTGGAGCTGAGAGGGGACCCCTTCGCGCCAAAACGACATTGAGGGTTGCAATACGGACACCGTAATCCAGCATGAAAACGTGTTTCGCAAACACGCCTTCTAAAAGTGTGTTTGCTAAACACGTTTTCTCGTTTTCCCACCATCACATATACAGTAGTTGGTTGCCTTGCCCAAAATTTGCAAGTGTTTACCCAGATCCCACCGTCTCCCTCCCCTTTTATTTATTTATTTATTATTATTATTTTTTTATCATCAAATGCAAATTTCATTCCAAAGTAGCCTAATGGCACTTACATTAAAGGAGCATAAAACTCGGAAAGAGCTAGCACTACTAAGACTGAGATACGAGCAAACCACAGATGGGCATAAAAGCCCAAAAACACATTACTGCCCAAAAAGCAGACCGACACAATGCGGCGTAGAGTCCATCTGAGAATCAGTAGAGGAGCAACCTAGAGCTCAATCCATTAGAAGCAGTCCGTAAATTGGCTAATGTTGGCATTCACGAAGTAAGGAAAAACCCTCACAGCCGCAAAGGGATGCTTCAGTGCCAGTTCTTGCTGACACTTCGAAACTCCGGGGCGGTAATTGACCAGACAACCCACAACAAGCCAGACCTCCAAGTAAGCACCAGTGCACCACTGATCGGAAAACTGGTGAAACCAGTCCCGAAAAAACCAAGCTACCACAACCAGAAAAACAAATCTAAAGTAAACAAAAAAGAAAAAGCAAGCAGGGTAAAAAACAACGAGGACAACAGGAATACACCGAGGCAACCCACTGAGTCACACCGAGTTACATCAACATCTTCGAGATTTACCGAGTCGCTGCTCCAGGAAAGAGACCAGACTCCATAGCCGCCGTCTTCGGATAAAAGAGTTTTTATTCGCCGGAGGGTGCTGGCCGCCCTATCAACACCAAGGGATCAGCATCTAGCCCAAAGGATCATTAGAGGAGTGGTCGACGTAATAGGAGGAGAGGCGGAGATGGTAGAGGGAGGAGGTGGTGGAAGCGGGAGGAGGTGGTGGGGGTGAGAGATGAAAGATTTACCTTGGGCCATAGTGGTTCGGTGGTGAGGAAAGGACAGTCGGCGGTCAAGGCAGGGGAGGTGGGTCAAGAGACGGAGCCGCCACCTCCCCCCCCCCCCCCAAAAAAAAAAAAAAAAAAAAAAAACCAGTAGTGTGAAGGAAAAGGAAGTTGAGAGGGATCGGACTGAGGTGGATTTGGCGGTGGAGAAGAGAAGGTTGGGGTAGGGATGGCAACGGGTAGGGTATGGATCGGGGGACCCTATTCCATACCCGATCTCCGATTGGAGGATCTTTCACCATCCCTGCCCCCATCCCCATTGGGGATAATTGATGAAAAACCAAACCCACCTCCCGATGGAGATTGGGGTTTCCCCGAACATATCCATATCCAAACAAAAAAATAAATAAATAAGTGAAGAAGGAAATAAATTAATATTTATATTTAAAAAATATAATCTTAATTGATGTTTTTGCATATTAAGTAGTCTAGGATATGTAGTAAGTGATAAGATTTGCTAATTAAAAAGGTAATTGTTTACATATGTAACTATACTCAAGATTTATACGTATGTTCCTATTTATATGTACATATATTATATGGTCTTTGTAGTATGTATAACCGGGTACGGTGAGGGTATGGAGCGGGTACGGGTATTTGGGGATGAGAATTATAAAATCATACCCGTTCCGTACCCGAGCGGGTTTTCTTCATATCCTACCATACCCGCTACTATTGGGGAAAATTTTGGGTTATCTCCGCCTCCGTATAGACGGGGGCGGGGGTGGGTATCCATTGGATATGGGGAAGTTGCCATCCCTAGGTTGGGGCGGCGGCTGAGGAAAAGGTTAGGGGTAAAACCCTAGGAAATCTCTACCGAGAGAGAGAATCTCTCTCTCTCTCTCTCTCTATACAAACAAAAAACTTACATTTGATTTGTTCGACCGAAAAAAAAAAAAAAAAAACCTTCCATTTGATTTGTTCAATAAGTAATTGGATTGTAGTCTGCTGTGATGACCCGGCATGGATTGTCGCCAGAGGAACTGGGTGTTTTTTTTTCCCAAGGCTCTGTTTAGAACATGAGTAAAGAAAGGAAAATGGAAATTTTTTCCTATTCTTGTTTGGTTTGGAGAGAAAGAGGAGGGACAATAAAAAAATTAAGTTTTGTGAAAAGTGAAATTTTCCTCCCATTTTCCTCTTACTTTCCTCTCATTTTATTTCTCTTCCCTTTTCCTTTCCTTCCTCATGTTCCGAACATAGCTAACGTTTTTATTCCTTCTAGTCCTCTGATTCTATCCATCACAGAGCTCCCAACATGTAGACAAAGACAAAGGCAAACTTCAATCACAATGGAAACAGAGATATGGAGTAAAGAGAAACACTTGTAAATTTTTGGCAAGGTAAAAGCGTGGAGTAATAAAAATCCCAAGTGTGAAGATAAATACTTAGAAATTTTTGGCAAGGCAACCACTGTACATGTGAAAACATGTTTGCTGTGGCAAAAAGAGAAAACGTGTTTAGCAAACACGCCTTCTAAAAGTGTGTTTGCTAAGGCGTGTTTACTAAACACGTTATTACAATTAACTTAATTTTGGATTAATCCGTCTTAACTCACTTTGAAAGCGTGAACGTAACCACGGATTAATTTTGGATTAATCCGTCTCTGACTCTCTGTGACTGTTTTGTGTGTTTTTGCTAAAAAGTCACTTTGAATCTTTGACTTCTTTTTTTTTTTTTTTCCTTTATTAGTTTTGCATCGATTTTTTTGTGTACTATTGGTTCATCTCGACGATTCCAAAAATGTAAAAATTATGATTAGAATTCTCAACGTTTTGAATAAAATTGATAAAAATTGTAAAAATGTGTCTTTTTTTAATTTATTTTTGTCTTTATTTGAAAATATTTAAGCTTAGATTATAATTTTTTACTTTTTTATTCTTCTCGCCGAGACAAACTAATAATACAAAAATAGATAATGCAAAAGTAACAAATGCAAAAAAATCAAATAAAGACGAAAAAATAAGCCAGGTGACTTTTTAGACTGCTTTTTTTTTCCCAATCTCTTCTTACTTCCATTTTTTGGTGTTTCCGTTGGTCAAAATAAAATTGAAAAATTTATAATTTTTTTTTTTAAAAATGTCAATCTCGTTAAAATCAAGGCCTGAAAGGCTTAAAAAAATGCCAGTAGACATCACAATGATTCCACAAGAAAAATACAGGAGTGAGTTACGAACTACCAAAACCTAGACTAAAATCACGGGAAACAGGACTAGTCAATGGGCACACTTTGCAAAAGCAGAACCATCCATTTTGGTAGGCGTAATGCCCGTCCAGGATTTGGAATTGACAAGGGAAATCCCAAACTCAAATCAGAGAACGCGTGGGTGAAACTCTCTGCTTTATATTTTTTAGAAATTAAAATGTTTTTAAATTTTATTTTTCATATCCGATTTTGTAAAAAATATAAATATAAAATTCACTCTACAACATCTATCAAATAAGACCAATATTAAATATGTAATTATATATAGAAAAAATTGAATTTTTTTTACTATAGTCTCGTTTTTTTTTTCCCGTTAACTTTGAGCTCGTAAATTTAACTTGATTTGAATATATTTTTTATAATTTCTAAGACCAATATTTCCTTATTTGTACGTCCTGTAAATGTTCGTTACCCATAAATTAATCATCTTACTATTGTGGGACAATAAGGACAACTGGGATCAAAAGGAAAACACAAAACATTTCCATAACCTTGAATTAATAAGTCCCATGATTCATAAATAATGACCCCCAAGAACACAATGCTAACGTCAATTTATTAGTACATCAAAAAGAATCAAAACAAAATGAAGCCATAGCAGGAAGGACTCCTGCAAATTGATACACAAGAAACACACTACTGTACATGAGTGTATAACGCATGCTTTCCGGATCATTCAATCCCCTCGGAAAGAGAATTCTTTATTTTCACTCGACATGAATTTGGCGATCCAACACCGACGAACTCAACACAATTCCAAGCTAAAAAGTGTTGCAAGTATTCATCAAGAACGCTTTCAACACTGCCCTGTACCGTCTTCCTTGCCTGCACAATAAAACTCGTATTAACTAAAGCAGAAAATTTGACTGTTTTTCGGAGCTATGCTAAGAGACCGAGGAACTAGAGCTGCTTCAAGAAAACTACCAATTTTTGTATTCTTTCTATTTTTCAGCCTGATTTTCGTTTCGTTTAGGCTTACCCAACTAACTTAAACCAGGCAAAGGCTTATGTCCTGGATCGATAAAAAAATTTAAAAATTCAATTCTGCAATAAAACCTGGCAACACAATCACAACAAGTGCATGTTCAAAAAAAAAAAAATCACAACAAGTGGAACTTTAATAACACAAATTGCAATAACCTTGTGACTCACTTTGCTCACTTCACATTTCCAAAAAAATTTCCAAAAAGATTCTTTCCCCATCTCTCATCTCTCCAATCATTAATCACATTTCTCTCTCTTCTCATACCCCTCTCTCCAATCATTATTCTCATTTCTCTCTCTATCTCTCTCCAATTATTACACCTCTCTCTAATTATTACTTTTTCCAAAAACTCATCCAAACACTATTTCAAAAATATTTCTCCAAATATTCTTCTCAAAACTCTCAACCAAACACAGTTAGTATTGTTACCATCATCCACAACATCAGGTGGGAGATCCAGAAGAACCCAACAGCTCAGGCTTCCTTAGCCAGTATCGTCGAAATCTCTGCCTCGCATACTCCATGTAGTCAAAATCAATTTCATTAACGTGCTCCTGAAATAAAATAGGTAAATCCATTAGAATTTCACATGAAATTGAAATTAGTTTACCTTTCCTCGCATAATACCCAAGAGATACAACAAAGGAAAAATGAAAATTGGCCGACTCTCAGCAAGAGGAAACTGTCACTTGTTTACTTTGGTTCTCGGTATGTTACTTTAGAGTAAAGGATTGGTTTCCACCCGGTTTGCATTTGACAGGAGCATATTGAAGTAGATACAACACGAGCAATATCAACAAATAACGTCTTGGAGAAAAGTTGGAGAAACAATTGCAGGTCTTGCAACTGCGGCCATATTTGTGCTATATCGTTTGAACTTGGTGAAGTAATTGATTAGTTCTTATTAAAGGATCCCCGCCAAAAATAATATGAAAAGTTAATAACAAAATCAAACTCGTGCAATCAGTCCAGCCAAGCATTCGCGGATTGGTTGAGGTGATTATTAGTATGTGATTTAACTTCCGAAAAGGAGGAGGAGAATAATACCGATATTATTCCCCATAATCCCCAAAGCAGATGGTTTGCCAGAGCATACTTCTCAACATCTTGAATTAGCTTCTCAATTTCCGCATCACTAGGTTGATTACCTGCATGAACACCTCACAAGTTTAGAAGACAATGATAACATAGCCACATCCACCCTTCTCCTTCATTTCAGATGGAGTCTGACTATGTATTTCTTCATGTCCTCAAAACTTATATTTAAATTATTTGAACAAGAAGATCGGACCACCTAGTTCCTTTCTAACCCACTAACGTGGGAATGTTTTACTTTAACAATCACTGTGGAAACTAAATTAAAGAACTAGGAAGAAGCTGTCAAGAACTATCCTTAAGCAAAATAAAATATATAAATTACTACCTGAACAACTCAGATAAATACGAAGGAATCTTTTGCGCTCCTCCAAACCTGTAGCCAATAAAGTCAACCGCAATTTTTTAAAATTGAGTAAAGTCCAAAACATAATAATGCTACTTCGAGTGAAGCAATTAAGCGAATGAAACAGGAAACAAATGAGTTCCACTAGTCACACACCAGGATATTTAGAGTAGTCCAAAACATGAGGTGTTTCAGTATGGTAATCAGCAGCCATCTCACAAAAGTGATTTGCTATGTCATAGGCAACAGGGTTGTAACTTGAATACTCGTAGTCCTGCCATAAAGAAGGTAGTAACTTAGGAGAAAAAGTACTGCTAAAAGAAACACTTGAGAGGCTCCAATGACCACTTGCCCTTGGCCGTCCAAGCCCATGCATGTATTTAAGCTAGGGTAAAGAAATAAATGTCAAAAGTAGAATAAGTTTCAACTCAAGAAGAAACTTACAATTATGGTTATTGACTTGGTCGGTTCATCCATCATTATATTACCATACTGTAAATCATTGTGGCAGAACCCTACTAGTTGATTATCGCAAGAAAGAGTCCTTTCCAATGCTGATATTTCGTCATCCAGGGCATCTAGGCAGAAGGCCTCAGCTTCTTCAGAGGGACACATACTTTTGGCTGTATTAAGCCAATTTCTGAAGCAATGAAATGAATGAACTTATAATGGTATAAGAAATAGTTTGGGAAACAACTACAACCTAAAATTTACCAGCACGACTTGATCTCTATGAATCGAAAATAGAGGCATATAGAGAGAAGGAAATATACCTCAATCTATCCCACAGGAGGACTTTCTTCGGACCGGGCATGTCAAGGTCATGAAACTCCTTCATTTTGGCTGCTATAAGGGCAGATATATCTGGGTCAAGCAGATCAGCAGCCGATAGTGTCTGAAATTCCATATGAAATACAAACAGTAAAAAACAGTAGATATTTTTTGAATGTTTAAGGCTTAATTACTCTATTAGACAAAGGAAGATAAACATTCTAGTCCTTGACTTGAGCAGCTTCAAAAAGATAATCCTAAGTACAAGCAACGAGCAAATAAACCATCATCCTAAGTACAAGCAACGAGCAAATGACCACAAACGCCAGAATCGTTCAAAAAGATAATCATAACTTTAGTATATCCGGATTATCATCAATGATTAGAACCAAACCTATATTAAGGTTTGTTGCATCAAAATTTGCCTTCTAACACAATTATGATCACCTGGCATCCTGATTTCATGACATAGATGTTTAGAAAGAAAAAAAATTGCACATGGGACACAGTTTTTTACCCTCTTTTCCTTGATAAAAACTATTTCAAAACTACTTCCTACATTTGGACATAAACTAAACCAACGAAAAACTAAACCATACCACAGAGTATGAACAAGGTTTTAGGAGATGATTTTTCATGAAGATGCCTAAAATTTAACAAGGATGGATATCAAAGAAAAAATTTCTACTTCTGAGACTTATCCAACTTTATAACTTCATGAAGTCCATACCACACAAATAAGGCATGTGTTACGTGCCAGGTGTCTGCTATGTTAACCTGAAGATGCAGCCTATAATCAAGTCTACCATAAAACTAAGCATAAGACACTGCTGGAATATCTTAGTTTCAATGTGTAAGGTTAAAGGACTTATTTGTGGTCGAAGACTCCACTACAACACTAAAGTAGGCCACCAGTACCCCATTTTTGTACCAGACTTTGAAGCCCCTTGTTACAGTTGGGACTTGGGAGGTCTTCGCCAAATTAAGAGAGCCCTCCGCTTACATTTGGAGACCTCCGTCATCTCTCTTGTAAGGATCGAGAAAAAAAGACACTTGTGGCCATTCACAAGCTGGGAAAGAAGAACAATTCAAGATCTGAAACTGGGAGTTTGAATTCAAAATTGAGAGTGGCATTTGGGTACATGATATAAGCTTCCCATATCAATAAATATACTACCCTTGGGATGTGGGTTTGCACAAGTTCTCCGTTCAATTGGGTAAGAATCTGCAGTTATATGCATGTCGCACCTAACTCCCATAACATAGCAACTCCATTTTGGGGCTTACCGCACATGAACAAGTATGAGCAAGCTTGGTAAAACAAAGTGAACCACATCACAAGAAAGATAATAAAATGGCGTGCAGCAACCACAAGATATGTGCTTCTAATGTGGAAGAAAGATCTTTCTAACTGTAGCCTCCTAATAGCTGGTTTCTCAAAACTAACTGCAGGAGACTTGGGCACTATTTTGCTCATTAAATAAGGTTCCACAGCTGCACATGAATTTGGGTTCTACTTTATCCCAATTGGGTCAATTTCGAATAATGCATCAAAAGGTCTTAACCATTTGCCATCAAAAATAAAATAAAATAAAGCAAAAACTGTTAGCCCCACGTAGGTTTTGCCCCGCCTATACCTTGATAAAGAAACTAATGTCTTCAATCTAGTCTAATACGTCACCATAATGCCAAATGGTTCACAATCTCCAAATAAACTTCCAGAAATACCAGTTTTTCAAAATTAAGAGAATTTCATTCAGAAAGTTAGCAAGAAAGCAAAAAAAAAAAAAAAACAACTGTACCCGAGTATGAACTTGGTTCCTACTTAAATAAATTGGATTTTCTTTCCCACATTCAAATAAACCAACTGGTGCTGTGGTAAAAGACTCACTCACTCTGCCCAATAACCTTTACGGTCTTGGTTTCGAGTCTGAGCACAGACACCTTGCGTATTATTACCAAAGTTTAGGCTTGTCCTCAACATTCCCCTTCCCAGATACCCATTAATGGGTACCAACTGGGCGTTGATTTTGTTATTCAAATACACCAACTGATCATGACAATTCACCTGAAGATAATGCAAAAACTACTCCCCAACCTAAAAATATTAACAAAATGAACCAATATCCTCTAATAAAACATCACCCTCGTGCAAAGATCATCAGAACAAAGCAATATTTGATTCCGGGAATACACAAGAAAGGAAAAAAAAAAAACAATGAAATCATGCCCAATAGACTCTTCGATTTGCCCATTGGAAAGCCTTCCCAAGTCTAAACATCACCCTAATGCCATATCATTCCCGCAATCTCAAAATGAAACTTATATATGATTTAGGGAGGGTCAATTCCATATCCAGTGCACCAAAAGTTATTTGACCATTTAGCACATGCAAAGCAAAACCCACTACCCCAAACATTTAAAAATTCACAAAGAAACCAATATCCTGTGTCTACGACATCACCCTAGTGCCAATATCATCATTATAAAGCAAAATTCAGTCGAGAGAATTAAAAAAAAAGAAAGCAAAATATTAATTAAAAAACTATAGCCAAGCACGAATGAACTCGGACGATTTATCCATTTGAAAACCTTCCCAAATCTAAAATCATCACCATAATGCCATATTATGAACTTCCATATTCAACTTATAATCTGGGTCCTACTTATATGAATAGGGTCAATTCCATAACCAATGCACCAAAAGCTCTTGACAGTGACCAAACAATAAAGCAAAAACCACCACCCCTATCTATAAAAACTCACAAAGAAACAAATATCCCAACATCATTGAGCTAGTGCCAAGATCAGCAGAAACAAGCAAAATTCAATTTAGTCAATAACCAAGAATGGAAAAGATAAATACCCGAGCACGAATGAACTCTTCGATACGGCCATTGGAAAACCTTCCCAACAGCCTCGGCCCTTGCCCGTGCTTCGAAACTAACTCAAAGGTCCGGATCTCATCTTCCCTATCAAAGAAAACATCAACACCCTCTCCATAAATCCTTACCAAAACCTTCCTCGATTGATCTTCTTCTTTTATCGGCCATTTGATTTGGTATACCTGGTTAGTCATGGCGCCCTTGAGTCGGATCACTTGCATATCTTCGCCTATCGTGTCGCCCCAGCTGGACGCTAGAGACTGAAGGATTCTCTGCGCTTCTTCTGGTAGAACGCTTTCTTTGGTAGTTTCTGAGGAACCCATTTCGAGAAGACGGATCTTTGCTTCGGTGGATGAAAGAATTTCGGCGGGAGAAAATCAATTGAACAGATGACGATGATGGGTGTCGATAGATTCAGCGGCTTCGAAGGAGAGGAGGAGAATATGAGGCGATTGCGATGTGTTTTAACAAGTCCATGGAAGTATACAGTGCTTGAGATATGGACAGAATTTGTTTGGAACAAACACCCGGTAACGCCCGACAAGGCCGTGTGGTGAGTCTGGTGACGAGAATATAGTTCTGTTTTGGAAAGGAATTTCCTATAGGGTGGGTTTGCAACATATGGAAAATAATGGAAAGGAAGGAAAAACTACCAAAAAAAAAAAAATTTCGTTTGAGATCCCCTAGTCTGAAAAAATGGTGTTTCTTTGTGCCGAAGTGTTTTGGGTCATTGAATTGTATATGTTTTAATTTTTGTTTTAAAATTTTCATGTAATCCAATGGCCGAAAATGCACCGAAACAGGGGAATAGAGGATTTTTTATTTCAAAAAATTTCACCGATTGTTTGGTTGAAATAGAAAGTAAAAGGAAAAATAAGAAAATCAAGTTTTGAAAATGGTATATTTTCTTCTCATTTTCCTTCATAAACATTTTTATTTCCATTTCCTTTCCTTTTCGGAAGTTCCAAACGGATCCTAAGTAATTATTCAGGGCAATCGCCATTATTTAGTCACGTGATCCTCCAAGATGTAACGCCCGCTCGTTTCGATCCTTGCAATGTGCTTGCCTCTCAATTTTCGCTCTAGCGAATTTTAGTAGTTTGAGATGTGATTTAAAAACGTTTTTCTCAATCGCGCTCTTGCTCATGTATGCAAATTATGTGACTTTAAGGCCATTGCCACGTGATGTCTGTTAGATATTTTGGCACTTTCCGGGGTTGTACAAAAACCATCATTCGTATATTTATTTTGAATTGTAATGGGTAGATTTTTTAGGGGGTAGTTGCTCGCTCAATACTCCTCCCATTTTCTTCGCCAAATTGACCGCTGCGAAATCAATCTATTTGTGTGAAAGGTAAATGCATTGCACAACATATCTTGCATATATTTTTTTTTTATAAAAGATTATATTTCTGCACATTTGTCTTTCCCATAAAACGCTCTGAAAATTCGCTTTCCATATCAATCAAACAATTTTCTTTTAACTCACCGAAATTCGCTTGCCATACTCATATAAATATATTGATATTAATCAAATGATTTTCTTTACCTTTCCGAAAAATTGTGTTGTCCATCAAGCAAACAATTGTCTTTTTAAAGTCTCCGAAAATTTCGTTTTCCATATTATAGATATATTTATATCAAGAGCCGTTTCATTCTTTTATGACTTTCCATATGAGTTTCATTGAAAGCTTATTATTAATTTATTTTTGGAAAGCAACAGATACTTAGCGGCATTTTCCTTAGTTATATAAGGGAGCTTGATAAGTAGGATGCACATTTTTTTGGAGAGAATAAAGGGTGAGATTGTTTTTCTCGGGGACTTCTCTTAGGCATTCCTTGCCTATATAAAGTGTCCACCACCCATGGTAAATGTAAGCACATTTTTTTCCGTAAAGAAGAAAACCGAGAAACTATATTATTGTGCATTAGTATTTTGAAGCACATTTTTTTCGGGAAATATCAAGAGAGACTATATATATTTTTATTGTGCTTTTAGTTTTTTTAAGAAAACACTTTTCATATCATATCATTTGGTGTCGTGTTTCGTGGTGCCGTATACTACTGTGGCCGAATCTTTTGGAGATTGATTCGGAGCCGGTTGAATCCGGAGATCAGGCGTGAAGTCTGTGGTTCATCTATTGAATTTTGAAGAAGCTCTGGGAGCATCGGAGATTGGCGAGAATAGGTAAAGGCTTGGGGTAAGGTTTTAACTATTTCGCAATCTGTACTTCTTTTTATTAATAGAATAAAGCAGTAGTGTTAGGCCGTGGTTTTGGCTTAGGGTTATTTAGGACCCTAAGTTTTTCCACGTAAATCGTGCGTATTTTGTCTCCATTTTATTTTCACTGCACTATTTGTGGTTTGGTCAAATTGAATTAATCAAGAAAATTAACCAGCTTTTTATTTGATAATTTTTAATCGGTTATTCTTCTTAAAAATTGGTAATTTTTATCAAAACTCCTATTCACCCCCCTCTAGGAGTAAATTAAACGCTTCCGCATAATTTCAATTGGTATCAGAGCTCGGTTGCTCTGTTTAGGTTTGACCATCTGAGTTTATTTCTGGGTATAAATGGACATGAACGCACCACGAGAGGGAGCCTCAAACTCGAGGCCACCCTTTTTCGACGGTAACGATTATCCGTATTGGAAGGCCCGTATGACCACACATTTAAGTTCCCTAGGAGTTAGGGTTTGGAGATCTGTTAGGTACGGCTATGAGGCCCCAACCATAGAAGATGCTACAACTAAAAAAATGAGGCCGAAGGAGGACACTGAGTGGATTTCTGCTGACAATGAGAGTTTTGAGGCAAACTCCAAGGCCTTAGGAGCTATCTATGGTGCTTTAAGTAAAACTGAGTTTAGTCGTATTTCTGCATGCACCACTGCAAAAGAGGCTTGGGATATTCTCCAAGTCACCCATGAGGGTACTAAAACTGTTAAAACTTCAAAACTTCAAATGCTTACAACACGTTTCGAAGAATTAAGAATGCAAGAAGACGAGAATTTTGATAGTTTTATCACTAAGTTGAGTGACATCGTTAATTCCTTCCATGCTTTAGGAGAACCAATCTCAAATCTTAAAGTTTGTCAAAAAGTGCTAAGGTCCCTTCCCGAGAGATTTAGGGCTAAGGTAGTTGCTATCGAAGAGAGTGACAAAGTTGATGACATTCTTTTTGAGGAACTTGTTGGTAAACTTCAAACATTTGAATTGAATCATCTTTCGAAGAAACCTGCATTAAAGCCTAATAAAAGCATAGCTTTTAAAACTTCTAAAGAAGAATCCTCTGTGACACAAGAGAGTGACGATGATCTTGATGAAGAGGAGCTTGCCTCTTTCGTTAAAAAATTCAAAAAATTTGTCAAGTTCCGTAAATCTGAAAATTTTCCGTCTTCAACTAGTAGGGGTAAAAATTATAATTATAGGGATAATGAAAAGAAATCTTTTATAGATAATTCCAAGAAACCCCTAGGTATACAATGTCATGAGTGTCATGGTTTTGGGCATATTCAAGCAGAGTGTGCAAACACTCTTAAAAAGAAAGAAGCCAAAGGGTACAAGGCTTCGTGGGATGACGATAGTGATGATAGTAGTGATGGGGGTTGTGACGCTCCTAGATTTTCTGTGTTGGTTGCCAATATCAAGTCTCCCACATCCCCTAAGATAGTTGATCTTTCTACAACTATTAGCGATGATAGTAAATATGTTTCGACTGACGAAGATTGTGAAAATAGTGAAGATGATATAGATTCTATTCATGAGGCCTATGATCAATTGTTTAAAAAGGCTGTCAAATTAGAAAAGAAAAAGAAGGAACTCATGAGTGTCATCGAAAGAATTAGTGGTGAAAGGAACAAACTTAACGAGGACATCGAATTGAAGGACATTGAGCTTGAAAAATTAAAAACCTATACCGCTAATCTGGTTGATAAATTTGCTAAAATTGAGAGAGAGCGCATGGATGCCTTGAAGGCCCTTGAAGGGTCTAAGGATAGAATTTTTGAATTGGAACGTGACCTTAGGGAGGCCACTGAGGCCATAAAGCGTAATGAGTGTGGTGCAACCCGTATAGCCGAGATGACACGTACTTTTAAAAATAGAAGCGGCTTAGGGTTTGTTGATCCACCTTCACTGACACCTAAGGCTAATGAGAAAGAAATTAAGTTTGTGAAAACTGAAACTGCTAAGAAAGAGGTGGTGTGCGATAAACCCGAATCTTCTACTAAATCTCCCATCACCATTAAAAAGGTCTACAACAGTAATCATGCACATGATAAGAAAACTCCTTTCATTTGTCACTACTGTGGTGTCCAAGGTCACATTCGACCTTTTTGCAATATTCTTAGAAAAGAAAATCAAAGAACCAAAGGGAATTTGTTTGTTGCTTCTGTTAATAAAAGTGTTTGGTATGGTCAACCCAATTTGGGAAGACCTCAATTTGTGCGCCAGTCTCCCACAAACATTAAGAATGAGAATTTTCAAAAGAAATTGAGCCAGTTGGCAAATCAAACTTCTCACCTCGTCGAGGAAATAAAAAATCTATCAACTTTGGCTAAAAATAATAGAGAGACTGATAAATTTGTTGAAACACCAACCACACATGGTCACTTCTCACGTGCGAACACTAAAACAAAACAAATTTGGAAGAGAGTCGACGTCGTTTGATTAAGTTTGGTGTTGCCTGTCATCCTAGTATGCTATTTTTTTTTATATATATACACTGGTGTATATGCGAGTTTTAGGCTCATGATCTTGCATGTTGATGTTTTTATTTTTGCTCCAAATGAAAATTTCATAAACATTCATATATATAAAAAAAAAAAATCAATAAACATAATAAGAAAGGGGCTTAACATATTTTTTTTGGATGAGTAGTCATTAATGAGACTCATGTAGATGTACTTCTTTGGGAATGCATGCACGGTTCTTATTAACTCCACTCATGAGATGCATTCGGACATTTGGTGTAGCATGTTTTATGACTCTATGATCGCCACTTTTACACGTCTGGGTTAGAGAGATTTCTTAAAGAAGAAAGTTGATTCTCATGCACCTCGGTTTGTCTTGTCTTTACCCTAGGCGATTGACTTTTTTTGGCCTCATAATTGGATACAAAGTTTTATATGTCATGCTACGCAAAATAGTAAAAAAAAAAATAGGAGGAAAAGAAAAAGAAAAAGAAAATACAATTGTTGTGGTTGAGATAAAATGTCTATCCGGACGTTCACTGAGTAACCGGATCATTCGGCTCTATCCAGTCCGCATGTTCGCGTCAATAGGTGGATAGATCTTGTGAAGACATTCGTATTGGACCACTTGCCTAGTAACCGGATCCATTCGGCTCTATCCAGTCCGGAGGTTCGCGTCAAACGGCAGTGGGGTAAAAGAGAATACTATAAAAAAAAAAAAAAAATTCCTTAGTTGAGGGGGAGTTTATATATTTTTTTTGGGGGACATATTTCGTATCGATGGGTGCTTAGTTTGACTTCGTTAGGGGGAGAGTGCTTGACGGTCCAATGGTACATGAGAATTGACGACTATTTGGATAAGTGATCTTAATTTCTTATGACGTGTCACACACTCACTTTGTCATAGATTCATCTTGTGTGTTACAACTTATCTTCGAATTCACCCATTGGATTGGTGTAATACAAATTTGTTCATGCACTCTTGAATTTCGTCATATTGTCTGAGCCTCATCTTTGAATACTTGTTCTTCAAATTTTATGTTGCCTTGCCGTTTTATTTTATTAAAAAAAAAAAAGAAAAAAAAAGGGATATCTTTGGTCTTTATGGTCTTAAATTTCATTCGATGTATTTCTCTTATAGCCATATTGCCTATGTAATTCTTGTTTTTGCATATCATATAAGTCTCTCGTATGCTTTCTAGTTGCACGTGTCTCTCCTTGGAACCATCACTTCCTTTGTTTTTCCGTGACAAAAAGGGGGAGAATTTTCAACTTTGGGGAGATATTTATAAGGGTAGAGTTTATTATATATGTTGACCCATTCTATTTTTCGTAACATATACTTGGTCGCATAGTTTTTGTTGAGCTATCTTTGCAGGTATTGGAAAATCAACTCAAGCTTCATTGGATAGACCTAGTTTAGGCTAGTGTTTGTTTCCTTCAGTTGCAATTTTCGATTTGTTTTAGTGCAGTTGGTTTTTGTCCCGGAAATGCCAAAGGGGGAGATTGTTAGATATTTTGGCACTTTCCGGGGTTGTACAAAAACCATCATTCGTATATTTATTTTGAATTGTAATGGGTAGATTTTTTAGGGGGTAGTTGCTCGCTCAATACTCCTCCCATTTTCTTCGCCAAATTGACCGCTGCGAAATCAATCTATTTGTGTGAAAGGTAAATGCATTGCACAACATATCTTGCATATATTTTTTTTTTATAAAAGATTATATTTCTGCACATTTGTCTTTCCCATAAAACGCTCTGAAAATTCGCTTTCCATATCAATCAAACAATTTTCTTTTAACTCACCGAAATTCGCTTGCCATACTCATATAAATATATTGATATTAATCAAATGATTTTCTTTACCTTTCCGAAAAATTGTGTTGTCCATCAAGCAAACAATTGTCTTTTTAAAGTCTCCGAAAATTTCGTTTTCCATATTATAGATATATTTATATCAAGAGCCGTTTCATTCTTTTATGACTTTCCATATGAGTTTCATTGAAAGCTTATTATTAATTTATTTTTGGAAAGCAACAGATACTTAGCGGCATTTTCCTTAGTTATATAAGGGAGCTTGATAAGTAGGATGCACATTTTTTTGGAGAGAATAAAGGGTGAGATTGTTTTTCTCGGGGACTTCTCTTAGGCATTCCTTGCCTATATAAAGTGTCCACCACCCATGGTAAATGTAAGCACATTTTTTTCCGTAAAGAAGAAAACCGAGAAACTATATTATTGTGCATTAGTATTTTGAAGCACATTTTTTTCGGGAAATATCAAGAGAGACTATATATATTTTTATTGTGCTTTTAGTTTTTTTAAGAAAACACTTTTCATATCATATCATTTGGTGTCGTGTTTCGTGGTGCCGTATACTACTGTGGCCGAATCTTTTGGAGATTGATTCGGAGCCGGTTGAATCCGGAGATCAGGCGTGAAGTCTGTGGTTCATCTATTGAATTTTGAAGAAGCTCTGGGAGCATCGGAGATTGGCGAGAATAGGTAAAGGCTTGGGGTAAGGTTTTAACTATTTCGCAATCTGTACTTCTTTTTATTAATAGAATAAAGCAGTAGTGTTAGGCCGTGGTTTTGGCTTAGGGTTATTTAGGACCCTAAGTTTTTCCACGTAAATCGTGCGTATTTTGTCTCCATTTTATTTTCACTGCACTATTTGTGGTTTGGTCAAATTGAATTAATCAAGAAAATTAACCAGCTTTTTATTTGATAATTTTTAATCGGTTATTCTTCTTAAAAATTGGTAATTTTTATCAAAACTCCTATTCACCCCCCTCTAGGAGTAAATTAAACGCTTCCGCATAATTTCAATGTCCGGTGAAGGGAAGAGTTGGCACCACCACCAAATATGTTAACCGCACTTGTGGCACGGGATCACACGGACATGGGGCGGGGAGAATAGTTGAGCACCAGTTGATAATGACCAAGTGTGGTGAGAATCACGCCAACGTGCAGTGGTCATTCAATGTTTTTTTTAGTTAAATTACTTGAATCCGGGGGAGGCGCTATGTGGTAAGTGTTGTGCGGTAAAATTATGTTGTTTTGCTCATTTTCTGAGTACATTTAAGGGCCTTGTTTTGAGAGTTAATTTTTGGGTTCAAATTGATGGGATTTAGGCTCTTTGGAGTAGGGTATAGTGGGTTTAGGCACTTTTGTTGTGATTTTTTCTTCCTCTAAACAAGGCCCTTGGAAGCTTTGGAGGTGTGCACAAAAATCAAGTAAAACGACGTAGTTTTACCGCACAATACGGCGCACAAAATCTACCACATAGCACCCACTCCGGATAATGTGCACAAGACATTTTTTTAATATATGAGTCCATTCATGTATTTTATCGTGTATGTATTAAAGTGGTAGTACCATGTACGAGTTTGTACATTATTTAGGGGGTGTTCCACTAACCCAATTTTTTGAAAAAATTAGTTTTTCACGGTTTTTTATGTGATGTGTTGTGAGAGAATGACCTGTCTCGATTTTTGGAAAAAACAGTTTTTTGTTAGTGGAACACTTAGTGAGTGTAACATCATTGAGGAAGAGACTAAGGGGTGTTCCAATAACTTGGTTTTTTGGTTTTTTTTGGATGTTTTAGTTTTGCAAAAAAACTTACTTGTTCCACTAACTAGTTTTTTTTTCTACATTTGGTTTTTGGTTTTGCAAAAAAACTAACTTGTTCCACTAACTTGTTCCATTAAACTAGTTTTTTGTATGTTTAGTTTTGCAAAAAAAAAAACTAACTTGTTCCACTAACTAGTTTTTTTGGCTTTTTTGGTTTTTAGTTTTGCAAAAAAACTAAGTGGTTTTTTGTTAGTGGAATGAGATAGTTTTTGAGTTAAAACAAAACTGTTTTTTTTAGCGGAACGGGGCCTAAGTTACTCTTTGCTCCTGCGCTTTGGAGCTCCAAAGGCCCCGATTGGTTGGAGCTACAAAGGCCCTGATTGGATGAGGGATTATTTTCAGGAAGATAAGTTATGGAGGGGGATAAGATAAGAGGAGGTATAAGTTTTGGAGGGTTGGGCAACATTGATGTGATGTTTATGGAGGAGGATAAAAAAGTAGATGGTTTGGATGAGGGATTAAACAGTGGAATAATTTTTTACTTGGTTTGGATGTTTTATAAATAAGAGGAGGTAAATGATGGGAAAAACTGTCAAATGACGCTTTTCCCCTTGTGGTGTCCCAAACTTGATTATGCATTATATTAATTATATAATTGCAAAACCTAATCTATTTAATTAATTTTGGACAATTTGAAGCTATAATAATTTATTTCTTTGAAATTTTAATTTTTTTAATAATTTTATTTAAAAAAACGTTTTTTTAAATATGTACATTTGAATAGCTATTTGTTTATTTCAAATGAATTATAAAAACTAACCCGTAATTTGGCATGGTTTAATATTTGTTTCATATAAATTATTTAAATTAACCTATAACCTGGAATGTCAATATTTTTTAAATTATTAAAACTAACCCATAATTTCAAGGGCAGGTGAGTTGCACGTATTGTTTGTCTGTTGATGCTGGAGAGAAGTTCATTTACTGTATGGGAGCAGTATTATAGCATATGTTGGAGAGAACATATTGTAGTTAAAAACAACACCGTGCAATCAACTACAGATCTAAAACCATGGAAACAATCAGTTCACCAATGATTAAAAAGTAAAAATTTAGTTCACCAAGTAACAGGTAAACACTTTTAATGGAATTCAAATTCTCAAACCCTTCGTATCCGTGTCGGACACGTATAGGACACGAACACATTTGAGCTGAAATAATGAAAAATTAGCAAAAATAGTACGGTTGTACTATAATGAACATCCTTATTTTGCTGATAATTTGACAAAATTGCAACAGTTATTGCACCAGTCACACCACTGATGTAATTCCAATATGAAAATGAATGTTGAGCAAATGCTGCAAACCATTCCGTCATTGCTAACTGTAATAATATTACAGTAATATACTACATAGATGTGTTTTTTTAGTGACCTCAAAACAAATAGAAGGGTAGTCCGCTGGAAATTGAAATTTTGAAGTCCTGCAAAATAAGATTCGGAATAGTCAGTCTTCAACCAAATAAAGTGTTTATACCTCGGGGCCGACTTGCTCTTTTGGCTTTCCAAGGGGAACGACAACACCATCTTCAAGCAACTCAGCCTGTGAGAAATCTGGAGCAGTTGCACCAACTCCTTTGGTGTTGCAACGTTAGATTCAACAATTAACTTCAGAGCTATAAACACATTTGTGACGAATTGCCTCTTTGTTGGCATTGGGAAGTCATTAACTTCTAATATACTTGACAGGATATATACAAAGGAAAGATAAAATAAAAAGAGCAAATAGTTGGCACTATAAGAAATCTGAGATACCCCAGCGCTTTTCCTACCAGCGCTTCCAAAAAATGCTGGAATTGAAGGTATATAGCAGCGCCTTGGAAAACTGTTTCTAGAAACGGGTCATTACCAGCGGGTATTATGAACCGCTGACATATTCTTCAATTTCTCAGCGGCCCACTTTAAGGCGCTGGCATAGACCTCAATTTCCCAGCGGCCAGACCTCAATTTCCCAGCGGTCCAATAAGGCGTTGGCACAGACCTCAATTTCCCAACGGTTCAAAAATACATTTTTATAAAATAAATTTTATTTTATTTAAAAAATGAGGGAAAATAAAAAAAATGAATTTTTGAATAATAAAAATGAAAATTTTGATTTTTGAATTAATAGTTCAGAATTGAATTTATGAATAGCATAATAAAGAGGGAAATTTAAAATGAGCCATAATGAGGGAAAAAAAAGAGGGAAATTTAAAATGCCATAATAAGGAGGAAAAAAAAGAGCCAAATGCCATAATAAATTAATGAGGGAAATTTAAAATGAATTTATGAATAACAAAAATGAAAAAAATTAGGAGGAAAATAAAAATTAAATTTTAATAACAAAAAATATAAATTTTGAAATTTTGACTTATGGCCCATAGGCCATAGTCCATACTGCCATAATAAGTCAAAAATACATTTTTATAAAATAAATTTAATTTTATAATATATTTAAAAAATGTTGAAAGCTCCTTCATGAAGATCAAGGATGGCATCGTGAATTTTTTATAGCTTTTTTGTTCCACTTAGTTTAGCCTACGGACTTTTGGATTATGGTATTTCCGCACCATAATGAACATTTGATCTACTTTTGTATGTTGACAACGTTATGGAACATGCCTTTGATCTAGTTGTGGTAATTTGTATGGATTACTAGTTTTTTCAATGAGAAATGAATTCTGTTACTTTTTCATATTTTTTAGTTCCTGGTAAAAAAAAAAATTTGAACAAGTGTGGGCAAGTGAATAAGGTAATTATTAATTAGTTTTTTTTTTAAAAAAAAAAAAAAAACCCTTGTAACAGCGTTTTTAGCCACCTACACCAGCGGCTAAAAGTGTTGGTGAAATTGAGTCTACTCCAGCGTTTTTAAAGCATTGGTAAAATTTAGTCTACACCAGTGGTTGCAAAAGCGCTGGTAAAATAAATGTTGTACCTACGCTTGCTAAAAAACGCTAGTAAAGGGATACAGTAGCGCCTAGATGCCAACGGCTTTTTCAAGCGCGGGTATAGACCTCGCAGGTCTATATCAGTGCTTTTAGGCACCTTCACCAATGCTTTTGGGCGTTGGGGTATCTCAAATTTCTTGTAGTGTGGTAATAATCTTGTAACGCGTGCTTAAGGCACATTTTTCACAAAGCAGAAAGCCAAATGCAGATGTTCAATTCAGTGGAAAGAAAGCAAGTGTCAAAGAAAGAATTGAAAGGAAAAATAACCTCAGCTTTCCCTTTGGAATTTGTCAGCATTGTAGTTTGTTGTTAATAACTCAGTTTTCCCTTTGGCAATTTGTCAAAGATCAATTAACATGTAGTACTAAACTACCAAAGATTCAGTAATAAAATACTATTGGGGGAGAGAGAGAGAGAGAGAGGAACATACCTCATGAATCCATATAAGCTGACTAACTTGGGCTCAAACAAAAGAAACACAAACAAATACATGATAACGAATGTGCACTTGTACGAATGTAGCAATAGGCTCAAGAATCATCATTGCCCCAATAAAAATACATAACCATTGACAAATTAACTTGGGCTGAATGAAATCAAAATGCCCCAACCAATTCATCAAGTCTTGACACAATATGGACACACTTTTAACCTGGGCTCAACAAAATCATCATTGCCTCAAAGTATGATCAAACTTTTGCATCATAGTACCAGTAATACCACCAAGGCAGCAACCACAAACAATATACTGCAATAAACAATAAAGGACTCAGAGATTAAAATCTCATCCACAAGGGTACGTATAGCTGCAACTAAGGTTGTCTCGCATTAGAGATTACCATTAACGAGCCTATTGACAACATTTACTTGTGTCTAGTAAAAGTTTGGATTCTAGGTACACTTTGGACGGGAATACTGAGTCATTGATATGATGAACAATTAAAGGCGAAACACCCCCATTGTAGCTTGAATAAAGGTGTTTGACGCAATCATTGCCTCTTGCTCTTCTCTTCTCCGTAATTGTTTTCTGTTGAGTCTTGCCATCCTAAAAACCCAACACCGGTTTCACGAGTATGATTCAATCACACACAATAAATGGGGCTGCGAATTTCAAGTTTTTTTTGTGTGTGAGAGTGTTTATATGTTTTTTTTTTCTTTTACCAAACTATAGTTTGACCAAATGGTTGGTTCACATATTTCGCGAACCAAATTTAACCACAAACACATTTGTTATGGTCTTTTTTTGGTATTTTGCATAAGGTTTTTATGTTCAGTTTTACTGCCTTGTTAAGGGCTATTTTAAGCACCAGCATCAACGGAAATTAAGCCCAAAAATTCAGTATAAATAGTGCTATTTTAAGGGCTGTTTATTTTAAATTTTTGAAAATACATAAACACCACCACAAACCTAGATCTGAACATGTACAGTCCCAAAACAATCTGACAATCAAAATAATCTATCAAAACCCTAGATTTACAGATGAAAATATGCAGATCATTGACAAATCTAGGTCGAATACAAATCGACATCTACAATAGAGAGGTATTTGAGATGGAGATAAAGCAACAGAACCTCTTAACCCAGAAAATCACAACAAAATCGCAACCCAGAAAATGAAGCAATAGAAAATTGTGACAAATCGCCACAAATCTTCCATACCTGAGATCGAGATGAAGCACCGGATGAAGCAACCCAGAAAATCACAACAAAATCGCCACAAATCGCAACCCACAACCTCTGTTCGAACCACAGATGAAGCAACAGAAAAATGGTGTCAATCGACTGTGTAGGGGGATAACAAGGGATGTTATCATCAAAATTGCTCCCTTCTACTCCCGGATAACTTTTGGGGAGGGTGAGGGCAACCCAAAAGTTATCAGGGAGAGTGACCTTCGCGAGGGAAATCATAGAGGGGGTGAATGGATATCAGGGAGTCCGAATGGGGTTGCCAAACTCGGGATATGGGTGGGGTCCCCCTGATAAGAGGGGGTCAAAAGTTATATGGGGGATATCCGCCATCCAAACACCCCGAAAGGGTTGAAATTTGAGGTGTTTTGAGGTCGTTCAAAGTTAGGTGAGCTCAAGTTCAAATCGTGTAAAATACATAGGACTCGAGCTTCAATTTGAGCCCTCTAAGAACATTTAATAATTAGTTTGAAGTCTTTATTTAAAAAAATTGCATTTATTAGCTTTACGTTGATTTTTTGTTGATTATTGGTCCGTCGCGATGAGATAAATTAAAAAAAAAATTATATAAATGTTTAAAGTATCCCTATGTCAATTTTAGATGTGCAAGTGAAGTGCAGTGCAGTTGATGCCTCTCTTATACTCCCATGCATATGGACAGGGTTCGATTTCCGTAAACACCCATCCCCCTTCCCAACTCCCCTAGGATAGAGTAGATTAGGACTAACGAATGAGAAAAAAAAAAAACTTTAGATGTCATTTTATTTGCCAATTTTATACGGAGTGCAATGCATTGAGAGCATGCTATCCCTCCCTTTCTACATCCTACGGGAAAAAAAGAAATTACTGTATAAAAAAAGAAAAGAAAAAAAAGAACATTGACCCACTACCATCGCATCGAAGCTTGGTAATCCCACTTTTGTTCCCTTCGTCCCAGTCCCGACCTGATCACGACCACTACCCCACAAAAATCCTTAAAGATCCTCACCTAAAAACTCTCATCCCACCATGTCCCTCGAGTCTCCATTTTGTGGGCTCAACAAAATTTAAGACGATGATCTGAATTCTGAACCGCTCTCCCTTCTCCTTGTAAATCTTGCTGAGACAAACTGGTATGCAAAAAATCAGTTTGCTCTAACACCAATAGGCACGTACATTATTCATGTCTACCATCAATCTAAAAGTTATATTTGCTGTCCATTGTACAAAATGTGACACAATTTGTTAGTATGTTTATCCATATTCAATCAAATTCGTTTCTTGCATATCAATTTCTTCTAGTGAGATTTTACAAAGTGAATGGTTCGGATCACGATCGTAAGTCCTATGAAACCCACAACGCGAGGTCTTGATTTTATGAGCATGTTTAGCTTGAACATTGGTCTGTGCATATATCTCAAATGGGTTATTTTTTTTTTATCTTTATTCAAAAAAAAAATTGCATTTGTTAATTCTGCGTCGATTCTCTGTGGATCATTCGTTCGTCTCCACGAGAGGAATCTAAAGAGAGAAAAAAATTATTAACTAAACTAAATTTTTTGTGAATAAAGACAAATAATCCAATAATCCAAAAAATTGGAAATTTTTGTCTTTAATTGACTTTTTAAATATTTTATAATAATTTTTGGCTTTTTAGATTTCTTTCGCCAAGACGTACTAATAATCCACAAAAATCAACGCAAAATTAAGAAAAACAATTTTTTAAAAATAAAGACAAAAATATAATTTATTTAGTTTATTTTTTGCCAAAACAACCCTAAGTTGGTTAACTGGAGGACAAAATTTTCTATACTATATATATAATAAATTTTGTTGAATACTCGTAATCAGATCTCAATTGAGAAAGGAGTAATTTGGTACAGAAAAAAGTCAACAAAATGACCAAACAAAATTCCACATTTTGAACTTATTGGACACCTCTGCATGTTATAATAATCCGGATAGCTTTAATAGTCCCAACGCCGTGCATTAAATTCTTCCGCGGACCCCGGCGGGTAGCGGGCCTTCCCCACTTGCCCCTTCATGTTACTCTACCAAATTTTTTTCACAAACAGTCAAAGGTGTTTGAATCAGTTTATGCATATCTCGACTAACTATTCATCGATCTAGTTAAAGACAAGTCGTCTAAGCTGGGACTACGGTTTAACGAGAAATTACATTTTTGTGGGCTGCCAAGAACCAAACACTAATAAATTGAATGGGAAACAAACCCACCAAACTTGTTGGGGTGTTTGACAACCTTCATCAGTGGTCTATTCCGGAAGTGTAGGCTCCCACAGCGAAAATGATATTTTTGGATCTCGGTGTGTAATTTCGGTCATTGGGCCCATCATATTTATTTAGCAGTTTGTTCGTATTTAGCGTTATCAGTTTTCAGAGAAAAACAGAGGCAGATCTCAAAGAGATTGCGAGAAGACTTGTACTTTTATTTTTTATTTTATAGTGAACTTGTGTGGCTCCCGCGATTTTTCCTCACGTTGAGGTTTCCACGTATATCTTGTCTCGTTTTTATTTTTCATTTTTTCATTATGCACGTCTATTTATGTTTTAATTTCTTGACAAAACCAACCCTTTGAACTCTTTTCCTAATAATTAAAAGTCCGGACCAACTCACTCGTATTCGAGCCCATGTTACTATCATTAATATACTCTCACCATCCATAGTCCATACAAATGTCCCATAACTCCCAATTTCAATTTCCAGCTACTTCTTTCAACTCTTTCACCACATCTCTCTCTCTCTCTTTCTCTCTCTCATGTCCACCGCAGACCCACCGGAACAATCCGCCACCGGCGTCGGCCTCGGCTACGGCATCGCGATCGCCGTCACCATCCTCGTCCTTATCTCCACCATCATGCTCGCTTCCTACGCCTGCGTCAGGGTCAAATCCGGCCTCAGAACTTCCTCCGCCACCACCGCCGCCGCCTCCCACCGCGGCCGAGATCCCAACAACCACCATGACCACCAAATCCTCACCACATCGCCCGATCCCACAACCGTGGTTATTGTGGGCCTGGACAAGCCCGTCATAGAGTCCTACTACCCGAAGACCGTACTGGGCGAGAGCAGGCGCCTGCCCAGGCCCAATGACGGCCCGTGCTGCATTTGCCTGTCGGAGTACAGGGCAAAAGATACCATACGGTGGGTTCCAGAGTGCAACCACTGCTTTCACGCCGAGTGCATTGATGAGTGGCTCCGGAAGAGCGCCACGTGTCCGGTCTGCCGTAACTCTCCCGCTCCGTCGCCGAGTCCCACTCCTCTCGCGACCCCACTGTCTGAGTTGGTTCCGCTGGCCATTCATATCCGATGATTCCCATTGGTTTATTTGTGATTAAAATTTTCGGGAAATGATTTTCAACTCTATTTTTTATGAATGCACTTTTTTTTTCTTTCCTTTTTTGTGAATTTTTACGTGTTAATTTCACTGAAAGACAAGAAATTGATTGCATTAATTTTTTTTAATGAATGCACTCTATTTTTTTTTTGTCTTTTATTGAAATTTTTATGTGTTCGTTTCACTGAAATACGATAAATTGAGTGCATTCACAGAAATGAGAGTGCGGAAACCCGTACCCGATCTTTGTTTGTTATTGGAACCCTTAATTACATTGCAATTTAATTGATTTTGTGGGTTAATTTGAGAATGTTTTGGACATTTCATAGAAGAAATTCATTTGGTTATTCGAACTTACATTTTCTACACCCTTCTATTTGTTGGTAAATGGAGAATTGTTTTGCCCCCCCCCCCCCCCCACCCCCCCAAAAAAAAAAAAAAAAATTATATATATATATATATATACATCAAGCTTCCAATCCAAACTCCCGCATTCTGTTAAGTTACGGACCTCCACCTTCCCAATTTTTTTTTGAAAATCCGAATCGTTAGATGTGTTTAAAAGGTGTTTTCAAGGTCCAAGGCGAAGATTTGGCAAAAAAAAAATACCCGGAAGGGCTTGATCAGAGCAGTTTTTCACAAAAACGCTATATCGGATCGTCGAAATTTGGTCCGGAAAGTGAAGTCCGGACGGTAGGTCTGTATTTAGTGGTTTGGATAGGAAGGATTTTCTAGTCCACACCTCTCGGAAATAAGAAAAACATGGCTTTTTTTGTGTTGCAAATTATTTTTGGAAAATCCGAGCCGTCCAATGTGTTCAGAAGGTGTTTTCAAGGGTCCACGCATTAAGGGAGGGCTTCTAGTCTGAACCTCCCGTTTCCGGACCTCCATGATCCAAATTTTTTTTTGACGATCCGAGCCGTCCAATGTGTTCAGAAGGTGTTTTCAAAGGTCCCTCGTGGAAAATCTTCAAAAAAAAAAATACCGGGAAGGGCTTGATCCAAGCAGTTTTCGCAAAAATATATAAATACAGTTTTTGCGAAAAACTGCTTGGATCAAGCCCTTCCCGGTATTTTTTTTTGAAGATTTCCCGCATAGACCCTTGAAAACACCTTCTGAACACATTGGACGGCTCGGATTTTCCAAAAATAATTTGCAACACAAAAAAAGCCATATTTTTCTTATTTCCGGGAGGTGTGGACTAGAAAATCCACCTATATATATATATATACAGTTTTAGCTTCTAGGATATGTTTCGATATTGAATTTGTTATACGCAAAATCAACACAATGAGCTGAAATACAGGAAAAAACCATTTTAACATTTTTTGTATAATTTTTTAGTTTTTTGTCATACGAAATATATCAGCGGAGGTTAGTGGGGAAGTTAGTGAATTAAACATCTAGGGGTTTAATGTCTCTCCATAGACTCGAATTTCAAACCTCTCCTTTGACAAGCAAAGGGATACAACCAGATGGGCTACAAGCCACATTGCATTATTTTTTTTGCTAGGGAATTTGATCCGTATTCTTCTAAAAAATTTACACGGATTTCAAAAAGAGACCAACAAATTCAAACGGAGGGCGTATAAAAAGACATGCAATTTCGGATAAAAAATAAAATATTCCAGCGCATAATTTGTTTCTCATTTCTTACAAAAATTGAGACTCTTTTACGGGGCAGAATTCTTCTGCTGCACACATGGCTAGCTAGGATGTTGTGCGCATTTAAAATATTTATTGGTCACACAAATCATGGTTTTGCATTTTCATTTAAATAAACCGTCACAAAAAACATAGTAGGGTATTTAGTAAATAGTCTTTCTATTGATAGTCCGCTGAGCTGTTAATAAACTAAAAAAATGACGAAATAAATATATATTTCAATACACATTTTCACATTTCAATACATTTTCACACATATTTATATATTTTTAACATATTTCAATTCATTTTGTAAACCTTAACAACAACTCAGTGGACTGTTGGTAGCATTTTCCTTTAATTGTAATGAGGTTTTAGCATTGGTTATTGGAGTTTCAGATCCATAAAATTTGGGATCACGTGTTTTGCATTTATTGATGGTAAAGTTAAAAGTAACATGAATTTACTTTATTTGTTTTCACGACAGATTCATTTTTTCTTTTTCTTTTTCATGCACTATTATTTAGGCACCGTTTGAATTTTGTATGGAAAAGGAGTAAAGGAAGAGAAAAATGATGCGGTCTCATGTTGACTTTCAACAGTGTTTCATTGAAGTTCGAAAGTTCGTGGCAAACCAAAAACCAATAGGCACACAAAATATAAGAACGGATTGTGCGGGATTCAACTCGGGGTCTCATAAATAATCAGAGCCGTTTAACTTGTTTTATTAGTAAAGGCATGATCGATTTTCTGTACCTAAAATTATAGAGACAAAAAGTGAATGAACTTGTTAAACTTTTACTAATATCTGAAAAAACTAGTTTTTTATGAGGACCCTTCACTCCAATTATCTTTGTGCGAACCCGAGGTGGGTCCGCATAATTAGGTGTACATGATACATTTGGTGTACGCTAAATGATGTACTCGAGTTGAGCTTGAGCAAAACATATGAGAAAATAAAAGGTCGAATACAAATCGATCATCTTTCTTTGTTTTATTAATTAAGCAAAGGTGACAAATCCTTAATTTCAACGGTACATTTATCAACTTGAAGAATAAACCTGTTAGCTCTTTTGTCTTTGTTTTTGTTTTTTTTTTTGGCTATGTAGGGAAAACAACAAAATGTCCCAACTATTTGATTATGCCTTCCTAAAAACAAAACAAAACAAAATGTCACAAAAACATTGCCTTGCCTGAGGGCTATGCCTTTTCTTGATAATTTACCTAAGATCATTTTTGTTTGACGAGATTAATATTGAAAAAATGTATATAATTATATAATGTATAAGTACTTTAATTGAAGCAATCATTGATAAAAACCATCTTTTTCATTCTAAAAACTTGTCGATGTTAATGTAAAACAAACTAAAAATAAATTGTCTAAGATTTTATGCTCATTTTAGATTTTCTTCAATAAAAAAGTATGCTTTATAACTTTGGGAAAATGACCAATAAATGGTTTTTAAAACTAATAATACCAATTACACGGTAAGGGTTTTCAAAATGACCGAATACATGACAAGGAAAAAAATAATTCCACATACATGGTACCAACAAATTACAGGTCCAAAATACCCTTCTCATTTTTTAAGCTTAACACACACCTCCTTCCCATTGTTCCTGGAAATATTAGCTGCCCAGAGTTGCACCGTGCATGTAACAACATTGCACTGTGAATGAAAAACCTTTGCACCTTCCAATAAAAGAATTGCACTCGTGTTAGTTCAACTTGTCTTGCCAATGTGAGATCAAATCAAATCGTTTTGGACGGGCAATCTCAAAATTGCACCGTGCATGCAACAACCTTGCACTGTAAATAAAAACCATTGCACATTGCAATAAAAGAATTGCACTCAACTTGAAAGTAAATTGTGCACCTTACGTGAAACAAAATGGCACCATTTGACAATAATATTGCACCGGAACAAAGACTATTGGATTGCCAATGTTCTTTCTCAATCCCACCTTTTGTATTAGGAAAGCAATATTTGCTCCTTGTATTAACAAATTGTGCACATTCTGTGTAAAAAAATGGCACCCTTTGACAATAATATTGCACCTGAATAAGGACCACTGGGTTGCCAATGTTTTGTCTCAATTCCACTTTTTGTATTAGGAAAACAACACTTGCTCGTTGTATTAACAAATTGTGCACCTTACGTGAAACAAAATGACACTTTTTGACAATAATATTGCACCGGAATAAGGACCATTGGGTTGCCAATGTTCTTTCTCAATCCCACTTTTTGTATCAGGAAAACAACATTTGCTCCTTGTATTAACAAATTGTGCACCTTACATGTAAAAAAATGGCACACTTTGACAACAATATAGCACCTGAGCTAGACACTTGAAATTGCACTATGCATGCAACAACATTGCACTGTAAATGAAAACTCTTGCATCTTGCAGCAAATGAATTGCACTCACGTTAGTCCAACTTGTTTTGCCAGTGTGAGATCAAATCAAATCTTTTTGGACGGACAATCTCAAAATTGCACCGTGTATGCAACAACATTGCACCATAAATGAAAACCATTGCACCGTGCAATAAAAGCACTGCACTCACGTTAGTCCAACTTGTCAAATCTCAATAAATTGCTTGTTAGGTAGCTATTGCAAATTCAAGATCAAAATTATCTCTAATCTTTCGAATCAACTAGAGTGGTCACTTTGCTTACATTCTCTCTCATCTCTAGGTTGTTGCCTTCACTTAGACAATATTACAAACACCTTCCATGCAAGAATGTAAGAAAGAATAGACACGACACTGCAGTATTCTCTAATGGGAAAAATTAAATCCAAATAGAGGGGATGTGATACGAAGCATTTATGTAATTAATAACAAACTTGCACACAAAATCATTAAGTCTACAATCATCACCTGGTAAAGGTCCCCATATGTAATCTTTGGATGTTTAAACTTTATTTCTTCATCCACATAAGTCAATTGCGATTTTCAAGCCATTGTTTGAGCCATGAGCATACTCTTCTTCCGTCCAAATCCATCCATTAGGCCCACCGGTCTTCATGTTTACATCAGGTATTTGCTACGAGCCTTGTCAATTTGCTTTAGGTACTCGGTGTCAACGATTGGCATCGCCATCGGGATTTCTCAAAAATCGGATGAAATTTTTTTTGGTTAGCGGAGACGACCAACGATTTGACTAGATTGGTGATTCTCACCGTGAAGCTTTGGCAGGAGTGAAGCACTAAACCCAGAATGAAGAGGAGAGATAGTACGGCAGTCGGCTGCACGGGGTGTTCTTCTTCGATCGTCTTCTTCTTTGATCGTCTCCTTTTTGGGGAAGGAAATAATGGGGTTAGGTTTGATTTTAGGGGGAAATATAGAGGGTATTTTGGGTCTTGTGTGTTAAAAATACCATGTTTCTGTCCTTTCTTTTTTCCTTACCATGCCTTGGGGATTTTCCAAACCATGACCACATTTTAGTCATTATTTGCTCTTAGTACCATGTTTTGGTCATTTTCCCTATAACTTTTGTAGTTACTAATGCATGTCCTAATGTATGATCTTATTGTGGTTGACTAGCAATATAAATCTTTGCAATTATGATTAATAAAGTTCCACCACTAGAATAGGACCCAGGGACCCCGTAGCATCCTTAAAGGTCTGCATTGTGCAACACCGCATCCCAAACGTCCAAAAGTATTTTCAATGTTCTTGATTTAAATCAAACTCTTCTGGGGAAGAGTCTTTTTAAAAAATCCGAACCTTTAAAAACACTTTTGAATGGTTCAGATAAGTGCTACACGGTGCAACCCTTCAGGGATGTGCACCATCCCTGCTTCCTTAAAATAGATTCATGGATCCGTCCTGTAGATTATCTGGGGTATCTATTGTTTTGAAACAATAACGTATGGCATATTGGCATGGGGCCGGTTGGCTAGGTGGGATCCCAGGAAGTAATTGGGCTGGGTTGGGCTGGGATATTTAAGCCCATTATGATACTCTTTTACTGTTTCTGGCCCGCAAATAATTCCATAAAATAAAACAAGAATGTTTGGAGATTATGGAAGCCATTAAAATTGGCGGTCATTAGTTTGGGACTACAAATATTCACTTTTTACTGGAGGACATGGCTATGAGTGTGAAAGTACTGCATGTTCAAATTAGGTGTCGCTAGGGCTGCAAACGAGTCGAATTTTAGAAGGTGTTTTGGTAAACTCGAACTCGAGCTCGAACTCAATGAAAATTTGATGAGCCAAGCTTGTCATGGTTTGATTCGAACTAGAACTTGTTCATAAGACTTAAAGAGCTAAAAATATCAGGCATTTATAGAAGGTCAAAAGTTGTAAATATATATGTTCATAAACAAATTTAGTCCATAATATAAGGCCATTGTTTTGAACCTCAACCCTAGTTGCTCGGGTAGACAGAGTCGTGTAAACCCCAGCTGTTCGGATTCTTTTTTTTTTTGTCATTCGTTATTCCTAATCTATTACATGGGGGAGGAGGGAATGAAACTCAATCCCGAAATGCAGTTTGGGGCATCCAAGAGCACTATCGCATGAGCTAGCCACCACTTGCGATTCTTTTGTTTGAACAAACTACTTTTCTGATGAATACCCAGGCCGCAGTAAAATTGAATAAGTACTGGATCCCTTTTCCGATGTACACCGAGGCCGCCCACGGTAGTTGTTGTTTTTTTTATTTTATTTTTATAACCAGATGTTCGAGCCAGCTTGCGCTCATCTAGACTAATTCCGAGACCCTTGAAAGTAACGACCGGGCATAATCTCCAGTGGCTCCGCGAGTTTTGCTGATAAGTGAAATCAAACTTCAGATCTTAGGTGGGAGAAATTAAACTCCAAAGTTCCAAGTCAACATAACCTTGCCAATCCCTTGAGTTCCACCCATGAGATTTGTTAGGCCCCCTTCTTGGGCCAGTGGTACTTGATATGACCAAATTCATGACAATACCTGCAGTGAGCTTTGGACATATCTTTCCAACCACTTTTATACACAAAAGATATACTAAATGATTGAGACAAGTTTTGTGGTCTCAAAATTTACTCATTTGCGTGCCAATTGAGACACTAGCAGAATCAGCAATCCGGGTAATTATTCTACTGTTTTTTTTTTTTTTGGGTAATTATTCTACTGTTTTCCATATCCCATTCGTCCAATTCCTTCTCAAAGGCATCGTCCTTTTGATCGTTGGATTTTATGGGATACGTTTTCTTACCCGTGACATACTTCCACACGCCTTCTCCCCGTATAAGAAGTTACATATGAAATGAGACTAATGGCTATAATTGAGACCATCTAATTTGACGGAGATGGTTTGAGCAACATCAGAGACGAGGCCATATTGGTAAGAAAAGACAATTGAAAACAAATACCAGAATGAAACAAAGTAGACATAAAGGTTGTCAATAAGACTATTCTTTGGCCGATGAGGCCATAAAAGTTACACTGACTGCCGGGTCTAGACACGTCAAAGAGGACTTATCAAGGTGAAACAAAGTAGTACTCGAAACCAATCAGTTAACTATCAGATTGGCCAGCACAGGAACATGGCACAATCAGACTAGACAAATGAGCACACTTGGGCAACAAAGCCAAGATATGTAGTATATAAAGTATATCTCTAAAGTGAGGAGAAAATTTTGGGTATGGGGAGGGTACCACGTGGTACCCTCTCGGTACATCCGGGTTGTCCAATAATGTAACCAACGGTCCGAATTGAAAGTGCCGTCCGAATTTAAAAAAAATTGAAAAAAAAGAAAAAGTAGTGTGTTTTCACTACAACAAAATTCATGTATCGCGACGAATCATTTTCGTCTCTAAAACATCAAATTTCCTCGCCAAATGAATTGGCGAGGAAAAAAATCGTCGCCCGTTTTCCTCGACTAATGGTCGTCGCAGAAAGAATCTTAGCGAGGAAAAATATATTTCCTTGCCTATTTTGCCAATTGGGGAGGAAATTGTTCCTCGCCTATTCTGACCAATTGGTGACGAAATGTTGTTTTCCTCGCCTATTTGGAACATTTGGCAAGGAAATCGTTCCTCGCCTATTCGAAACAACTGGCGACGAAATTTGTTTTTCCTCGCCTATGGGGAACAATTGGCGAGGAAATTTGTCCTCGTCTATTCGGCCCAATTGGCGAGGAATTTTTTCCTCGCCTAAAACCCTTCTAAAAAAATGTTTATACATTACCCAGCTCCTCCGCTTCCACTGGGAATCGAATCAGCGACCTCCCCTATAATAGCACGTGACCCTTCCACCACACCAACTTCCTTTTCAATGCAAACTACTACAACTTTTAATATATAAACTTTTTCTACTTGTTTTCACCTCTCTAATTTTTTTTTTAAAATCTTTCTGTCTAATTTTAGTTCCTTTGTAGTGTTTCTTTAAACTAGTTCTTAAATCTTTAATTGTTAGTTGCTTTTACGCAACCCTTCCACCACACCAATTTCCTTTTCAATGCAAAGTTCTACAACTTTTAATGTATAAACTTTTTTTTACTTCTTTTCACCTCTCTAATTTTTTTTTCCAAATCTTTCTGTCTAATTTTAGTCCCTTTGTAGTGTTTCTTTAAACTTGTTTATTAAATCTTTTATTGTTATTTGCTTTTACGCAACCCTTCCACCACACCAACTTTCTTTTCAATGCAAAGTTTTACAACTTTTAATATATAAACTTTTTTTTTACTTCTTTTCACCTCTATTTTTTTTTAAATCTTCCTGTCCAATTTTAGTTAGACAGTTCTTTTGTAGTGTTTCTTTAAACTTGTTTCTTAAATCTTTTATTTATTTGCTTTTAATGAAGTTTTTACTTTCTAGCCCGAGCTCGAACCTGCGACGTTGCCTTTGCAAGTCCCAACACCTATCCATCACGCCACTCTCCGATTCAAGCATCAATGTCAAATTTTTTCTATTATTTTGTTTCTCTCCACTTTTAAGATCTCTTTGCATGAACTCTCCCGATTCCAAAATCCAAATCTTTCAACTGCAAACTCGGGATCCATGCCCAGTCCTTTCTTTTCATTTCATATTGTTGTTACGATATCTTTAAAGTATTTTAATTTATTCAGATAATAACCTTTATGAAAATATTAATTTCTTCAAGAATTCTTTGATTTTGTAAAATTCGTTCACTATAAAAGAAAATTGAAAATAACTTGTGAACTTAAAAAGTACATCATTGAGAAGAACTAGAGAGAAAAATAATTTCATTTTTATCATTACTAGAAAATGTGAAAAATTATTTTGCTAATAATGTCTTATAATATTAGTGAGCTACTAAAGTTGTTAATTATATCTCACCATTGAGATAATACAACACATCTATATCAAAATCTCAATAGTCCCAGAAAAGGTGAGGAAATATTTCGTCACCTAATATTAACATTTGGCGACGAAACAAAATTTCCTTGCCTATTCTGAACAATTGGCGAGGAAATATAATTTCGTAGTCAATCTTAGATTTTGGCGAGGAAAGATAATTTCGTCGCCAAATGGGTACCCTTTAGCGAGGAAATGAATATTTCCTCGCCAAAACTCAACTTTTTGACGAGTAAATATAATTTTATCGCCAATCTTAGCTTTTTGGCGAGGAAATTCAAATTTCGTCGCCAAATTGTAGCCTTTAAGCGAGGATGTTCATTTCCTCGCCAAATCTGAGTTTTTGGGCGACGAAAGATAATTTCATCGACATAGTGTACCCTTTGCCGACGAAATCGATTTCCTCGCCATAAAGACCCATTTGGCGAGGAAATTCGCCAACTTTTGTCGCCATAGTTACTTTTTCTTGTACTTTTTCCAAATTGGCCAGCACTGGAACATGGCACAATCAGACTAGACAAATGAGCACACTTGGGCAACCAACGGTCCGAATTGAAAGTGCCGTCTGGATTTAAAAAAAATAGAAAAGAAAAGAAAAAGTAGTGTGTTTTAATCCGAGTCGTCCGATGTATTTTTGGACGGCTCGGATGTGCCGAAAGAGCACCACGTCACCCATACCCTATTTGCACCCAAAATTTTCTCGTGTTTCTGGAATATTTGTCGAAGAAACATAATTAAGGGTGGGCTATCACATCATTATCATGGACCTTATAGTCAAGATATACTATTCCACATGCCTGAAAGCAAAAGGAGTGAAAAGAATAATAAGGAGGATTTTTTTTATGTATTTACCGAGAAGAAAGGAGTCTTGCTGAAAAGATCGAAGAGAAGACCTTAACTAAAAAGCAGATGGGACAACGAATAAACAAATCGGAAGTTGCTCCTTCATTCACTTGAAATTAAGAGGAAGGCTGCTTCCCTTTATTTTAGTCAAAAATTCATTCAAATTTTCTAAATTCACTTTTAACTTTTTCCTTCCTTTCCAAAATAACTTGACTCGTCACCAACCGCGATGGACAATGACAAGACTTTTTATTTTTATTTACACTCCCTCCGTCCGGATTTGTTGGTCTATTTTGGGGATTCCAACTTTTTTTTCCATTACATTTTGAGTTTGTTAATTTCCTATTTTATCCTCAATCATTTCATTTAATACTCCCTTCATTCCAATTTGATAGTCCACTACAAAACTACGTGCAATTTTCAAACTAAAAAATAATGTAGTTGCAAAAATTATTTTTTTACTAATATGGATCTTGTTTGATAGATCTCATTAAAAACTTTAATACGGTGCAAAAAAAATTCAAAAATGTAAATACATTATTTTAAAAAAATTAGTTTTTGTGTTGTTATTTTATGTTTTAGAAAAGGGGCAAAAAAGTAAATTTATCATACTTTATGCTTTGACTTTTTAAAGTGCATAAACATTTTTGGATTTGAAAAAGTATGTTTGTGGACTAACAAATCCAGACGGAGGGAGTATCACTGTGTTCGGTTCCAAGTTTTCGGAGAAAACTTTTTGAAGTGCAAACTTTCAAAATTTTCGGTTTGAAAGAATGGAGGCCCAAGTGGCCACAAGTCATTAGTGGGCTCCACTAACCACACACCAAAACAAAAAACAAACGCTTAGGTTGACGTTAACAGTACACGGGTCAATCTCTTTCTTTTCTTCCAAATTTGCACATGTGGACCAGATGTGGTAAAGCTGTTTGTACAAAAATGGGGTAAAGGGTTTTTTTATTTTTTATTTTTTATTATCAGTGGGTAAAGGCTGTTTGTTGGCATCAACTTTCTCTCTTTTTATTTTTCTTGTACGTTATTCATATTCACACCCCCAAAAATCAAGTCCTTCCCCTCCATCCGACCAGATTCCGGCCAAAACCCAAAAATCCAACCAAACTCAAAACCCAAAAATCAAAACCTAGAAATTTAAACCGTATTCCGACCAAACTCAAAACTCAAAAATCCAACCAAAACCCCACAAAATTTCGACCAGATTCCGACCTGCCACATGCTCCAGTCGGCACCGTAGAGGACGAAGGTAGTGGTCAAGTGGCGAACGGACCACTTGACGGCGAAGGTGGACGTCGGATAAGTCGACGGCGACACCGAACACAGTGTATATGTTTGGCTTTAATCTAGCATTTTGATTTCTTGATAAAAAAGTAGTCATAAATTAAAAAACCGTCATTCTGAGTTATCAATAAGACTATTTGTTTGACCGGTAAGAGCATTTGTACTCATTTGCACTCTTACCGGTAAAACTTTAATCATACTGGCCAAAGAACAGTCTTATCGTCAGCTCAGTGAACTGATTTTAGAATTTTCCAATTAAAAATGTCGGAAGCCAAGTGGTGAAAAATGATGCTACGAGTATAATGAAGATGTTGGGAAGTTAGTAAGGTTCAACGAGGCGATAATATAGCTCAATCTTTTTTGGAAGAAATTGTACAATGTGTTAATCGCAGCTTGTATATCCCACTTTCTTTGACTTCATGTTCATGTATAGAATCAATAGCTAATCCGGACCGTTGGTTGCATTATTGGACAGCCCGGATGTGCCAAGAGGGTACCACGTGGTACCCTTCCCATACCCAAAATTTTCTCCAGAAACACAACTTCCAACTCCGTACAAAATTGTGTTCGGAGCTATTGGAGGTACGTAGGGTTGTAAACGAGCCAAATCGAAGCGAGTTTTAGAATTTTCAAGTTTGTTCATTAAGTTTTTAAACGAACTCGAGCCGAGCTTGAACTCAATAAAAATTTGACGAGCTGAACTTGCTTAGGTTAGAGTCGAACTCGAATATGTTGCTGAGCCTTAACAAGTTAAAAATGTTAAATATTTATGTTCGTATACAAGTCTTTTTTTTTTTTATTTTATATTTCGTACATACATAAGTCCATACATATATAAAATTATAAAAAAATTAAAATTTAAGTTTATAATACTTTTATAAGTTTATAAATGTAGTAATAAAATTTTCATTATCTACATGTGAAAGTTTCTACAATTCAAGATTATATATGAAATTCTCATGAGATATATTATATATTCCAAATTCGCGAGCCTAATCGAGCCGAACATTGTCAAGTTCAAGTTCAGCTCGCTTATTAAATGAGCTTAAAATTAAGGTTCAGGTTCAGTTCGTTTAGTATCTGAATCGAACTCGAACGAGTTTTTACCGAGTCAAGGCTCGAATAGTTCATAAACGGCTCAGTTCATTTGCAGTCCTAGATGTACAAGGGTTTCATGTGTATATGTTCAACAGTTTCGGACACAATTATATTCGGAGTTTTTTTTTAAAGTTATATCCGTAGCATTGCTCTTTTTCGAAATCCTATTTTGTGCTTTGTGCATGGACCTAATTTTATAAGTACACTACAGAAAACAACAAGAACAAATTAGGTTTAGGCCATTGTGAAGAACCATTCAAATAAGAACCTACTCCCCTGGTCTATTTCTCTCTCTCTCAGAGAAATTTTGGTAGTTGCAGTTTTGTTTATGATCGGCAATCTTCATTTGCATTTCTTTAACATTATTTTCATGACGGACATGTTTGATAAAAAGTTGAAACAATGTTTGTTTTGTACTAGATTCGTACTAAATACTCATTCTTTCCAAAAGGCAAAAACAATGTCTGGTCTATAAAATGAGAACTTAAAAAATATAATTTGGTTAAAAAAATCTCTAACTTTTTCCCGTATGATATTAAATGTCAACGAGTTTTTTTAATTTTTGAAAAAAGGTTTAAATTTCTTCAAATAAAGCACGTTATTTTCGGTTTGATGGATCAGACATTCCTTTTAGGACAGTGAAATTATATTGATCATTTTGGCTGCTACTTCCAAGCTCAAATCCTGACCCTCACTGTTGATATAGATGTAGCTTTGTGCTCATTGGATCCCTTTGGTTGTTGATGATATATCCAGGGGCGGATGCTTATGGGGCACAGGGGGTCACGTGACCCACCTGAAATTCTAGAAATCAGTTTTTTTTTTGGTGTAAAATCTGAGTCGTTCAATAGTCTTGAGATAACTGTTCAATTGCGCTTGTAAAAAATCAACTCAATCAGGATAATTATTGGTAGTTGATCGAATCTTCGATTTTTCATTCAGAATTTAAGACCCTAAGCTTGAATGAAATTTGGAGAATAGTTTGATAAATGTGTGTTCGATTTTATCTTGATCTGAACCATAAGTTTTATTGAAAAGTGCATAGATATAAAAATTTCTCTTGATCTGACAATGATAGGTATCAATTTAGTTCACATTTTTAAAATTATCTTTGCATTTTGATAACAATACATATCAGATCAAAATAATTTTATTATATAAATTCTCTTCGCGACAAGCTTTACAATATCTATGATTCAGGTCACTAGAATATCTGACACATAATTATCAAACTTAGCTTTAAAAATCATTTTGAACACAGAGTCTTAAATTCTGAATGAAAAATTAAAGAATTCGATCAAGTACACATAATTATTCAATTCAGCTGAATTTTTACAAGGCAATTGAAAAATCATTCTAAGGTTATTGAACGGCTCGAATTTTTCACAAGACCAAACTGGTTTTTCTACCCAAAGTACCCCTTAATCTCAAGGGTTTAATTGGTCGAGCAGAATGGTCTGACTGGACAATACTAATATTTATTTCTTTAAATATACTATATAACTTGTAAAATTTGAAAGAGGGAATGATCAGCATGTGGCCCCACGTGCAAGTTGTTATGTGGTTTTATATCTTTTTTTCCGAGGCAAAATATCATTGCTTGAAACTTTTTCTTTCCTTTTCTTTTTTTTAACGGCAAAAGGATGGGAAGAGACGACTAACGTAGCAAGCCTCTGGGTGTGATCATAAGAATTCCTGACACGCGGTGGATTGTCAGGGTTGAGCCGCCATAGCTACTGCCTAAAAAGGCGAGTCCGTCATTACAACACCACTTAGGTACTAGATGAAAAAATACCCCTCCACGCAAGTCCTGCAATTGTCGGGACTCAAACCTAAATGGATCGTGTACGGAAGAGAGAACACTCAAGCTCACGCACTCTTACCATTTAGGCTACCACCTTCGGTGGTGTTGTGCAAACAAAACATCTGTAATGATATACTGGTTCTATAATGACAAGAATCCAACAATACTCTCTCCGAAAGAGATACTCCATCTGTCCCATTTTAAATGTCCCCTACGTAAAGACGTGCCATTTTGAATTTAAAATAAAACGTATTTCTAGATATTTTTTTTCAAAATTTTTTACACCATTCAAAAGTATTCGTTGAGATATTTTGAACAGTACAAAAAAAAAATTAAAAAGTAGTTCCAAAAGTATTTTATTTTTTAAGGTCAAACTTGCACGGTCTTCTGTAGGGAACATTTAAATTGGGACGGATGGAGTTTTCTATTGGACGCTTGAATATTGACCAGTTATTTTGCGATAAGATACCGTGGGTCCGACATATATGGGTCACCTAATTCTTTATTACATTCGGCCATTTTTCATAATCTTTCCTCTACGTTTTCGCTCTCAACACACCAGATTATAAAACTATTATACCAACCATGAAGAATATAATAATCCCACGTCGATATGATTAAGGATTAAACATCTTACAAATCAGACACCAAAAACCAAACTTGAAATTTAGAACAAATTTCATTTCTAAATTTTGTTGTAGCTTCTCCAAAATTCTTAAAAACTCAGGCTGTTTTGGGCAGTTGAGCCAAACAGTTGAATCTGTCCATGATTTGTTCATTTTGTTGTTTCTTTAATAAGAGTGGTTGAGTCCATAGTGTGGAAATTATAGTGACAATGATTTGTTCATTTTTTTTTTCCAAAAAGAAAAATGGTTTCTGGGTTTTTAATAAAAGCAATACTACAACACATACATAAGTGTGCAAATCTAAATCCGGAACTGCGGGATGCATCTGGGTCATGTAGTTCATGTTGTAGGCATGTACCTATGTCTCAAAATTGTGCACTTCAATCACTATCCGTAGCATTTTTATATTAATAAACTAGTTTGATGCCTCCGTGCACGTACGAAATCTCGTGTTCGTGCTTTTGTTTTTTATTATTATTATTATTTTATTTTTTTGTTTATGCTGGTGATGTTTTTCTAGGAAATGTTTCTCTATGAATTTTTTACTTACAAATTTGCTTTGGTCCGCAGTGGTTATTTTCATTCACTCTAGGATGAGTGTATGTACTAATACTAATGTAGTTCATGCAATTTGTTAAAGAAAAGTTGAAAGAAACCAACAACAAAAAATGAAGAGTTAAGCAGCAGTATTCTTTGAATTGAATATTTGAACGTAATTTCCAAAAAAAATAATGATTAGATGATTCAAGGAAAATAAAGATACCACTATCATGCAACGATAATTGAATGTGAAACTGAGTAAAGAACAATTACATGTGCTGAAAGGCATGTGCTCCGCATACCAACGACCCTACTATTGATCTCTCCCGTGTAAAAAGCACCCAACAACTCTATTGTGGTTTATATGATTCTCCAAAATCAATCACACCTAGTAACAAAACCAACATTAAATTTGCAACTAAAAGAAACAGGATTCCATAATGAACAAATGAACAAATGATGTAATCCTTATTGCAGAGTCCCAACTCACGTAACCCTCAGAAAACTAGTACCTTGGAACGACCAACAAGCCCGAAATAAGATGTGGCTCTTAGCTGGGGTTCAAGGAAGGTGGAAAAAAGCATAAATGAAAAGATTTTATAAACAAAAAATAAGTGAAGAAATAGTAGTTGCAGTTCCAAGAACAACTGATGTACAACATAAATCATCATCAAACTTACCATTGATCCAATGATACTGTTAGTACTAATGGCAATTACAAGTCATGCACCACAAATAACTATATTGAAAACTAAAGTTAAGGACGATAAAGCGGAAAAGGAAATCCAGGAGCTTAGTCCAAAATATATTTCTTGTGGGACAAAAACTAAGCCACCTAAAATGCAAAAGTTACACAGCCCAGTCCATTGTCCAAAATATATTTCTTTGTATGCCTGATGCTTTTGTTTGTTAGTTGCCGATGTCTTCTTATTTCCTTTTGGCATGGACGCAACAAAAATTTAAGCATTCTTGGACCTTTGGAAGCAACAAAAGCTCTGATAGTCTGATCGACCACACCGGTAGCATAAATCGACCGTGTATCTCTCTCTCAAAAGCTATGCGAAGTCTCTCTCTCTCTCTCTCAAAGCGTTTATCTCTCTGATTGACCACGCCGCCATGGAAGTCCTCCAGCGTCAAGGTACCTTGCTCTTCGACATTTTCTCTCTCTTTTTTCCCTCTTTCTAAATTTCTCTTCTTTATGCGTATACGTATATGCATGTGGTGTGTATGTTTGAAGAATATCCAGTGTAGCACGTGGATGCTCCGAGGTCCACAGAAACAAATACTTCCGAATTGAGCCTCGTTTGTTTGACCGGAGATAAATAGATGAGATATGAAATCCTATGCGATATGGGTGGGATATGAAATCCTTGAGATATTGCCCAGGATATCAATGGATGGAGAAATCTCATATCCAGTGTTTGTGTTCAACGGAATACAGCCATGGGAAAGCAGTTTTTTGTTATTTAAGCCATCGGAAATTCAATATCCCATCCAAATCCCACCCCCATGGGATTTTATATCCCGTACATATTAAGATAAAACTTGCCATGAGATTTCAAATCACATCCAAAATAAGGGAAACAAACATGGGAATTTGAGTCCCACTCCATCCCATCCCCAAATCGCACCCCCAAATCCCACCAAACAAACATGGCCTAAGTGTTCAATTTGCTCACTCTCAACCGACCAATTATCCAATAGCGGCCTGTACAAAACGACAGGCCACAATCACAAACAGCCATTGAATACCAAGGGAATTACGAGAATATATACAGTTTAACCAAACGCAAAAGGGTAAAAAGAAATGGGAGGAACCAATTAATCATGAGATTTTCTATTTGAAATTGCATTTTATTTTGAAAAAGAGATAATGATATTGCAAGTTCAGACCTCTAAATGTTTGTTCCACACAACTCTTTTGCTTCATTAAATGTTTTGTCTTGTTTGAGTAAAAAAGAACATGAGTCATATCCATATTCCACAAAACTCTTTTGCTTCATTAAATGTTTACGTGAATGACTAAAAGACCAAAACAAGAGGACAAAATAGGAACAACAAAACACACAAAAGGCCAAAAGAGAGGCAAAATTGGAATCGAAAAGAGAAGCGAAAGCCAAACAGAGGATTTCCTTTTAATATAGAAGGATATTTGGTGCTCACAGTCATGAAATTATAAGATTCGACAAATTCAACCGTTTCAGAACCGATTGTATTCTTACTATTGTTGGAGTAATTGGTGAACTGATAAGGAAACTAAGAAGAAAATACCATCTTTTTCTGAATTCCCTTTGTTTGGAAGCAAAAATAAGAAATTAAAGCAAAGTAAGAAATGCAATTCGTTAAGTTTTCGTAATACGTAAGAATGTACACATTTTGACATATTAATCATCCATGAACATGCATAATCTACCCGAATCGAATACCCATAGTGTGTGAAAACATAGAAAAAAATGATTCTCGTACCCCACTCTAATATTAAGTTTCGTAATACCTAATTAAGAACGTACCTATCTCCTTTTCAACACCGAAATTCCCTCCTCTTTCCTTTCCAAGCTTAGGACCTTTTTTTGGATGCGGCAGGAGGACAGGGGTGGCCCGTGCCACCTCCCCATCTTAAGTTCACTTGACAGAAGCCAGTTGACAGAAGATGTCCAACATTATTGTAGGCATCTTCGAGACTTGTTTATTAGCTTTATTAGAAATTGAACTTATTACACATCAAATCCACTTGACAGAAGCCAGTTGGCAGTTGCATTACCACAACTTCTAATAATGGGAGGATATGGAGCTGAAAGATGGCTAAAAATTGCATGTGCTTGATAAAGATAATTAGATGGCTAGCTAAAAGATGTCCAACATTATTGTAGGCATCTTCGAGACTTGTTTATTAGCTTTAGAAAACATATTTTCTCTGTCGTGAATTGTTGGTTAAATTCGGATTATAGATTAAGAGCTATGAATAATTAACTTGTTTTTTGGTTTTTTAGTTTTTTAGACTTTTAGCTGTAGTTTAAATCTACAACTTGTTCCACTAAAGTGTTTTTTTGGTTTTTTAGATGTAGTTTATTGTAAAGGGTAGTTGGTTTTTTTTGGGAGTTTTTTGTTAGTGGAATAAAGTAGTTTTTGAGTTAAAACAAAACTAGTTTTTGGGGGGAGTTTTTTGTTAGTGGAATAGAATGATTTTTGAGTTAAAACAAAACTAGTTTTTTGTTAGTGGAACATGGCCTGATTCTTTAATTTATGGGTGGTGCTAATTCTAAAACGTTTTTATTTGTGCCAAAACTATTTTTGTTTGTGCCAAAATTGCAGTGCTTAAAAATCTTGTACCATGTGTAAGGTATAAACCTTTTATGAACTATAATTTTGGCACAAACAAAAATGGTTTTGGCATTATCATTTCCTTTTATGATAATAGCAAGAGTACTTGCAAGTTGCAAGTATGTACGTACAAACCCCAATGGGTTGACACAGCTTGTAACTTAGGGGCTTGCTCTCAGGTTCGATACCTATTGGCAGCATACTCTTAGAGCCACTGGGGCTATGCCCGATTTACCTCCAGGGCTCCGAAATTAGTTGAGGTACGTGCAAGCTGGCTTGGACCGGACATCCAGTTATAAAAAAAAAAAACTTACGTACGTACATGTATATGACGTATATAGGATAATAATAACGCTTAAAACAAGACATCCAAATACAGTCCAAACATAAATGTGTCCGTGTGCGATATACGTAAGTCTCACGAACATACTCTAGAATTTTACGTATATCGAACGATTCTGGACACATCTCGCTAAAAAAATAAAAATAAGACGGGACAAAACCCGACCCGCCCCGTTTGTAATGGAAGTAGATATTACTGTTTCATGATCAGTGCCTTTTGACAAAATCAGCAATCCCAGCAATAAGTTTCTCCGTTTCAATTCCGGTCTGTGGGTCCATATCCACGGCGATCTTGTTCAGGTAAAAGCTATGACCCATTCCCTTGTTAACCATCAGCTCCACGTCCTTGTTCCCCTTCTTCAACGCCTCGAAGTACTCCATCTCCGTGTCTCTTATCAAGTCCATCTCCGCCAAGCAAAACAGGATTGGCGGCAGCTTCATGGCGGCGATTGGTGGCGCTCTGTCTCCCATCGGGCATGTTATCGGGTGGTCCTTGGTAGCTCCGACCGGTAATGACAGGCTCAGGAACTTGTCCACCATGTCCAGAGTGAGAAAAGGCGATTCGGGTAGCTCCAGCTCCGATTTGCTCCGGGTTGATCGGACGAAACCCGGGTGGATCGGGATCGCTCCGGCTAGCCTCACCTGTAGAGATAATGGCAAGGGTTACTATATTGGCAATATGGAAACTGTTACATATGTATTTCATAGATGTGTCTAGAACTGTCTTGGTTATCTCGTAAGATAATAAGCAACTTATCGCACGGAAAGATATCGGGCGAAACCCGGGTGGATCGGTATTTCCAACTTCCCTTTTCTTTTTATTTTTTTATCTGCGAAGAATAAAATTTATTAAAACTTGACAACGGTGGGCGTACTGTCCCTTAAGAGACAACATGCATGCTGACCCCATCTGAGCCATCCGTGCTCGGCGATCAATGACTTAGATTTCAGAAAAAGTAATATTAGAATTTCACATATACTATGACACATGTTTAATTGAGTAAGTTATAAAATTATAATCCATACTACATGTGTGTTTAAAAAAATACTACATGTGTTCTTATAAAAAAAATACTACATGTGTTTTTATCTCTGTCATTCTTCTGTTTTATGGAGTATTTTCTTGTACTAATTACTCCTAATAATTTTATATGAGCAAAAAATAAACACTTAAATCACAAATTCATACCGGACTCAAGTCCACTTCTCCGGCACGAGCGGCCACTTCATGGACCAAGTTGCCGCCGGAGCTATCTCCGATTAGGAATACTCGGCTGAAGTCGGCATGCGCTTCCAGCCACGGCTCGTGCAAGGCACTGCCCGTAGCCAAGGATTTCAACCAGAGGAGGGCGGAGAAACTATCATCACAGGCGGCCGGGAGGCGGTTTTCGGGGGCAAGAGGGAGAAACACAGAGACACAAATGACTTTGGCTTCGCGTGCGAGCCGAGTATAGACATGGTAGTACATGTACCAATCGGCTTGGCTAATGCAGAAGCCGCCGCCGTGGAAATGAAGCAAGATTGGCAACTTTTGCTCATCATCATTAACTTCAATCTCGGGTAAATAGATTCGGACTCGAAGACCCGATTCGGAGTCCGTGATCACATCACGGGTGGCGATTCCATCCACAAAATCTTCGTGGGATCGGACCTGGTCGGACATGAACTTGACCTCAGGAGGTCCAGTCCACGTCCGATCAACCGAGCCATCATCGAACACCCTCAACCACCCAGAAACTTCAATGACGATTTTTTTCTGAGAGACATGGATTTGGTTAGACAATGCCTGATGAACCATTTTGTTTTTCTTATGCAAAGGCTAGCTTATAGCTACTTAGTTGGAGTGGGTTGGGATTAGTAGTATACATGTAGGCCTTCATATAGTGGTGGGAAGTTTGAATATGGACAAAATGAGGTAAGGTGTAGTGTAATGAGGGGGAAGCTTCACTGTCATTCTAGCCTCTCATAGTGGGAACAAGAAAGTATACTAGTTTTTCCAGGTAAGGGGTCACCACAGAGAAAATTATTAACAAAAATGTGTGGATACACAAGTTGCTCCGAAAGTGTCTAGAATGACAGTGAAGGGTTAGTGATTTTGTGCTTTATGATCTATTGTGAAATTTTTAATGTCTTGTCATTTTCTGTTTCTCAAGGAAGAAAACAACGAGTTCTCGGGAAAAAAGGGGGAAAAAAAAACGGGCTTAAAGTTTTACAAAGACTATAGTGAACATATATTTGATGAAAAGAATAAAAGGTTTGATGATCTATCTATCTATTAAAAAAAAAAAAAAAAGGAAAGAGAAGGTTTTCATGCATAGATTTTATTGTATGATGTGGAAAAGGTTAGGAGTTTTATTGTTGCATAAATACAATTATAGTGGTATTTGAGGATGGTTTGATTATATAATTTTATTTTTGATTGTGCAAATAGACTTCTGGGTATTTCCAGGATTTTTTTTTAAAAAAAAAAAAAACAAAAGAAGGGGAAAAGAAAACAGTTGAATGATTAGCTTTTAAAAAAAAAATGAAATCGATGCATTAGTAATTGTTATCTATTGAATCGAATGTTTTGTTGCATTGATGGATAATTAACAGTGTTGTATTGGGAGGTTATTATTTTCTTGAAATTGTTACATTATATGATAATCACTCCATAATAATAATAATAATAATAATAATAATAAATAATCTGGATATAGTTTGCATAAAAGACGAAATTTCAAGTTTGGGTTTTCTTAGTTTAGACCTCATGTTTCATAATATTTCGTTTGGTCCCATTAAATTTGGCTTTGGACTGAATTTTTAACCTCCTTGTTAAAATAAAAATTGGAGGATTAAATACTTTCTAGAATGGGTGGTCTTGTGGCTCGAATGATTATTCAGTGCTTCTGTATTACCGATACATGGTTTTTCGAAGGCCTTTACTATCACACACACAAATATATGGAGGTGATCTCGAGCAATTTAAAATTTATCATTCGAGGCACCACTTGTCTCCCTTGGCTCTTGATGATGGGGTTGCTACGAAACATAAATCATTAAACGTTCGTAATCGAATGTACAGGAAAAATTATTCTAAAGGAAATAGATTTTTCGAATTCTCTTGTCTTTTAAAGAATAATTAATGAACTACACTGGAGTAATGCTGGCCAACTCAAACAATATACTGAATTCGCACGTAGAGTGGTAGCCCATTGGTAGACACTATATACTCCCTTGAATTTGACTGGAGTTCAAACCTCACTAACTACAACTAAAACTATTGGCTTTCGCTGGAGAAAGAAAAAAAAAAAACCTATATAGTGAGGTTAATTTCCTTTCTTTTAAATACCATCTCAATTGGATAAGCATCACCCCTTTTGTCGATGTTGTTTTCACTTTTGGTAAAAAAAGAGACAAAAATGATATTTAGTTTTTCTTTTTCCTAGACGATATGATGTCAGTCGTTACGACGAGAGTTGACCACCTCCTGAATGAGGATTTAACCTCAAGACATCTCGCTTGAAAGAAAGAGTAACGAACCAAATACACGAAAAGAGTAACGAACCAAATATACGAAGTTCGCACTTTTGCCAATGTTATATGGCTCCAAAGAATGCCAAACCCCACTTAAACTGCCTTCATTAAGATAATTTTATTTTAGCTCGGTGAGTTATACCTAAGCAGATTTGTTTTTTTGGGTGGGTTATAGATATATTTATTCAAATGGCATTTTTTTTTGTTTCAGTTAGCTACATCTACAAAAGCAGGGATCACGAGGGGCGTGGCAACCCCCTCTTTCTTGTAATTACTAGAGTACCCTTGAGACTTCTGAAATTTTCATAAAATAGCATCCAAAGTTTTTAGCCTTTCTCTTATCCTCTCTCTATGGGATCACGACACAAATAGGAAATTGATATCTGACATTATAAACAAACAAAATTAAATTTGGACTGTCGTATCAACTAATTATACATTGTATTTTTTTTTTTGAGTAAGGTAATTCATTAAGAACACACCAACCAATCAAAGGACCAAGGAAATAGCTTGAAAGTCCATCACAAAAACCAAAAACCCTGGGGTATAACACACAACCAAAATGCTACAGACACAATATTCAAACATAACATCCAGACACGACACTTATGTGAGGACAAGAATCATACCCACAAGGCCACAACATAGCATCCAGATACGACACTTACGTGAGGACAAGAATCATACATGGGTCCCACCCCAGTGTGAGTATTATATCTCCAGATGTTGTCTGTAGCATTTTTGGACAAAAACAAAAACTGGAGTATATAGAGTGAGAACGCGACAAACACTCTCAGCACAAAGAAAAACAAAAGAGCAACACAACAACAAGACTTGAAGATATGGCCACAAAAATCCCAAAGGTAGCTCAAATGACAATAGTGATAAATTGTAAACTCAGACACACCTTGAGTTCAAAAGTTATTAATAAGTTATTAACTTATTAATAATAAGCTTTGTGAATCCCCTCCTAGCCTAGATGACCCGCCTTTGACTGTATCGGGAGGGAAATAGTTGAGCTACTCGTAATTAAGCTGGCCAGGACAACCCCAGACCAGCGGGAAAAAAAAAAAACACTCCCAATCTCTAGCTACACTCCCAATCTCTAGCTACCCTCTGATTCGTAACAGTGTTAGAATCTGTCGCCACTCGCCTGGTCCTTAAGAGCCCAAAAGTGTATGTCATGCCTCAATCACTTACCTCTGATAAATGCGGTTGAGATGAAAAAAAAAAAGTACATCACAATAAGGGGCGGATGTAGAATTGTAGTTCATGGGTGACAATATGTGCACAAAAATTTTTGTGTATAAAATAATCTAGTTCATACAAAACATATTAAAGGAAAATCAAATTGACGTAAAAAACTATAAAATGCGACTCCAGTTATTGAACCCAGCCAAGTAAAGAAGAATAAAGATCACAAAAATTACTTTATTAAAAAGAAATTATACCTTTGTTTTCAACAAAAAACAAATACCTTTCTTTTATATATGTTTTGTATATAATTTAATATATATATATATTGGCATCACTGAGTTAAAATCCTGCAGCCACCCCTGTTTCTGTATCAGGTGCGATTGGTTCGGTTTCAACTTCATCAAAATGTTAATGAATTATGCACAGTATTATACCCTTTGAGGGCATTTGACACAGCTCTCACAAAATTCACCAAAAATATTATTCTTTAGTCATCTGTTATTTTTTGGGTGCATTGTTGATTTTGATCTCTCTTTTGTTTTGGTGAAGTATTGATTTGATCTTTGCTTTGCATATATCTGGCAGTTCTGGTCGTTAGCCCAAAATAAAAACAGAAGGCCCATAACTTTTGGGTTTAGCAGATCTGGTACTTAGCCTAATGTAAACAAAAGGCCCATGTTCAAAACAAAGATACTATATACTACTTGGGCTGAAATTAGTTGAGAACCGAACACGCCCTACTAACACTCAGAATTTTTCCATTAACTTTAGACTTTTTATTTTTTTAGTTTTTTAATTGATTTATGTGAAGAGAAGAATCCAGTGTTTTTTTTTCAACAAATTAAATATTTAACATAAATATGCGCCGATGAGGTATTGACAATGACAGGTATCCATTCAAAAAGTTTTTGGTGTGGTTGAAGATCCCCACGAGATTTACAACATGAGCAATTTCATTATTGTTGTGACCCGTTATGGGACCACAAAAATAAAAACTGCAGAGGACTAGTGAGACGTAGGACTAGAGACGAGTTGATTCCTTTTGTTTTTATTGTCGTTTGAGTTCAAAATATTTTTGGTGTCTTGTTACGTATAAACAAATAAATATGCCCGATGAGGTATTGATAGTTATCCATTCAAGATGGTTTTGGTGTGGTTGAAAATCTCAATGAGATTTACAACGTGAGCAGTTCCATTATTGTTGTGGACCCGTTATGGCCCCACAAGAATCAAAACTGCAGATGACTAGTGAGAGGTAGGACTAGAAGCGAGTTGATTCCTTTTGTTTTGTTTTTATTGTTGTTTGTGTTCAAATTTTTTTGGTGTCTTGTTACCTATAAATAATTAAATATGTGCCAATGAGGTATTGACAGGTATCCCTTCAAGATGGTTTTGGTGTGGTTGAAGATCTCGATGAGATTTACAACGTGGGCAGCTCCATTAATGTTGATAAACAAAAAACGAAAAACTAGCAGCATTACCAAACAGACCCTGTAGTACCTTATTTCAATAATTTCATTATTTCTTATAGAATACTATTAAAATACTGCATCCGTCCATTAAGTGTATTACTTCGTAAATCAACTTATTAAAAGACATCATCGTTATATGTTTCACATCAACTTTTACCTATTAACTTTTCGAGGGACAGTTCAAAATGAAATACTCGACTCTTGTTTGGGGATGGAGGGGTATAAAATACTACATATATAAACATTATTCTTCTAGAATCCGCGTATTTTTTTTCCCTCGAATTTTTTTTTTTAAAATAATGGTACAAAAATCAAAGAGACCACGTAAATGGTAGGTAACAGAAAAGTGAATCCATGAAAATTGAAATCGTCCCAGAAGTTCACGTGGCATCCATTTCACTTTGAGTGGAGCCCTTTCTTTTTCTACCGGGGTCTACCTTTTCTACCATTTCTTTTTCTTTCATTACTTTTTTTAAAAAAAAAAAACCTAAAAGTGTAGCAAATCTCCTCGAGCATGACCATAAGGGCTCCCGAGTCTCGACCCATTGTGGAATGTTCGGTTCGAGCCATAGCTACTGTTCGGGAGGACAAACCGTCATCATAACATCACCTAAGTATTAAATGGACAAAATGCCCTATCACTTTCTAAACATTGGCAACATTAAGAAGGCATGGGTTTTGACCGCTTCATCCCAATCTGCCTTGGCTTTGTAAAGAAATTATATTATTCAAAGAAAAGACAAAAGACATAGAAAAGGAGCAAGGGACCAATTCATGGGCAATGCTTCACCGTTTCAATGTTAAATAAAAAGGGTATTATTCACAATAATCGAACCATTTCTACTTCAATCTATTATTGTGAAGTTACTATCAATCAATCAATAGCTATAATAAACTTCATTCAACATGTACTTCTCTATTATAAGCACAAAAATTCGCACAAAACAACGGTAAAATAAAAAAAACTGACATAAGTATAGAAAAAAATAATAATCAAGGTTACATTGTACTTTTCAACTTGAACAACATTAAAAAAATCACAATCAAAATGTAACCCCGGTCATAGTGTTTTATGATGCATTTTTTATTCATCATAAAAAATAGTGTTTTATGATGAGCACTATATATGATGAGCACGATCCAATTCAATGATAACTTTCCATTATATTTTTTTAAGCAAATTTTTTAATTGAGTCATCGAATTAATTTATCTAAGAACTCATTTTCAATTAAGATCATGGCCAATTCACTTAATCTCTTTTTTGATACAAAGATAAACGTAGAAAAACTCCTCTCTGCCAAAACAACTGTAATCGGCAATACTGGCCCTACATATTGTGTCCCCTACATCTTCAAGAGTTCTTTTACCTTAAATTATAAAATACAAAGATGCCAAAATGATACAAAGATAAATGTAAAAATGTATGATTGTAAGAGTTCATTTTGACGAAAATAAGAAAGTTTACTTCATATTTCAACTATGATTTGTGTGAAAATAATAATAAACCGTGTTAGCTTGCTTATTTTTTTAAAATTTACACCATTGCGCTTTTTTTAAAAATTTGATGTAAGAAAATATTAGTATATTATTATTGTGTTTGTTAAATGCAAAATATCTAAAAAAAGTAATTGAGTACATAATATTGTGGATTGAGAGGGAAAAAAAGGAGCAAATAACAAAAATAGAGGAGGGAAAAAGGGAATTTAAAGACTGAAAGAGGTCAAAGTTTAGTAAATAGAAAAAAAGGGGAAATAAAATATTAAAAGAGGCCAAAGTTTAGTAAATAGAGGGGAAAAAGGGATATGACTGAAACTATAGTTAAAAAGGAACTTTTGAATCGACCTCGATCTCTACCTCTTAGGGCTCCATTGTATGAGAAATTAATTTTGGGTGGATAAAATTTGGAGGGGAGATAAGATAGTAGATGGTACTATTTTTGGCGGGTTGGCCATCATTGATGTGATTTTTTCGGAAGGTGAATAAAAAAATAGTTGGTTTGGACGAGGTATTAAAAAGGGGGATAAAATAGTATTTGGTTTGGATGAGGGACGAAATGGAGGATGAGGTATTAAAAAGGGGAGATTATTTTTGGACACCTCGAAACCCATCTAAATTTTATCCGCCTGCGCCCCCTCGACTGGATGAAATCAGCAGGGAGGAAAGTTTATCCGGATGCATTTTGTGCACCCAAACCAAGCCAAATCTTTCACATCAAGCCCTTATCCAGGCGGATAAGTTATCTGGCTTCCTTTTACAGCATTCGATCGACCCCTTAGATGCTTGGCACCATCGTTGACCACGGAAGCATGCAGCCTCTTTGTGCAAGTTATGGAAATGTTATAATATAATTAGATTATTATTTTTGGTTGCCCCAATCGGAGTTGCCCAAATCCGAGAGCTTTCTGGGCCTGCAGCCCCAGCGGAGGTGACGGGGTACCATACCCAGGGACGGATCCAGGAATTCTCCCCAGCGGGGGCACCAATGCTAAAGTCAAGAGCAAGTAAACTAAATGATACTCCAAAATTTAAGAAGCTGATTTTGGGACTCCCTTTTTCAAAGGGTCGACGTCTATCTTCGTCGTCTTCCAATATCTTGGGGAATCATAATTGATTCCTTCATCATCATCTCTCATTTGAGACTCGAATGGTATCGGTTGTTTCACCATCGGGTCGCCTCTTGATCGAGGCACCCCTGTGTGTCACTTGAAAATCTGGTTAAGTATGGAAAAGTATCTTTTTTCGGAAAGTTTCAATTTGGCCAATAAAAAGTCCCGGTATTTGTTCCTTTGATTTTTCTAAGCATAATGGTATAATCGGATGATCTTTTCAAGTACGAGAAGGTTGTCTTTTGCCTCTTTTCTTCGGAGGAAAACGTGTCGTTTTTTCCCTTTGTACTAAAAGTGAGGGGATGAGATTTTGATAAGATTGGAATATCAAAATTCTGGAAATGCCATTGTTTCCAAAAGGGGGGTACTTCCTTATTTTCATAAATAAATTAAAGTAAAGAAAATAGTTTTCTTTACTTAACTTTGGTTTATGGCACGTGACCCCCTGTGCCCCTGTGTGTATCCGTCCCTGACCATACCTGCACTTTCATTTAATTTACCTAAAAAAAAGAAAAAAGAAAAAGAAAGACACAATAGAAAAGGAAGGGCCTCACACGAAGTCATGAAATGGATTCACTTTCCTTTTACCTACCATTTCTCAGCAACAAATGACGGGGGTGTGTCTCGATCACTATTATATAGTACTACTTTTAAGTGAAAAAAATGTTTATAGTATAACCTTACCCATCACATTTGCTTGTTTGGTGCACCCACACGCTTTCTCTCCCCCAGTCACCCCACCCAATTCCAACAATAGATACTTTTTTATATGTGAATGGATAATTACTTTTTCCAACAGATTCCATGTAATGCCCTGTATTTTTCTTGCGTATTATGTGTACTATCTTTGATTTTGAAAAAAAAAAAAATTCAGGCTTGCATGTGCTCAGGTGTGAGGAGTTATTGTCAGGCGGGATATTTGATTAATAAAATCTTTTTTGTCATTCAAAAAAAGTTATTATCAGGTGGGGTCAGTATTAAAGGGAGAGTTGACAGAGAGACGTTGTACAGTGGGTTTGTGGTGATGGTTACTTGTGACAACGTGAGTATTCATTGTGGTTTAATAAGCAGGTGGATATTTATGGCTTATGGTGGTGTGTAGTTTTGTAGTTACTTACCTTTAGCTATAAAGAGATCCTCAAAACCAGAGAACTTCGAATTGAGAAACAGTGGCCTTTTAGCCATAGTAGTTTACATGAGTTTTGCTTGGTGATCTCCTTCCATTATATGGTGAGATGATGGCCAATCAAGATAAGGTTTTCAGAGGTTGGTTATAGTGATGAAATAGTGGCGTTTTAGCCATAGTAGGAGGGGAGGTTGCTTCCCATTTCCGGAATCCTTTCATTTCTATCATTTCATAGTCCTTTTGAATATCTTGTATCATTGGTTCAATTACGTGAAATTTTGTTGAAAGTAGAATATTTGTTATGGAAAATGATATTTTTGGCTATAGTGGCATGGAACTGTTTGGAACTGTTTGCCAATATATTGGTTGATCCAGAAAAACCAGGTAGGCTAGGAGGACCGAGTATGAGGTCTCTTGTGATTTGTGAAATCAGCTTGATAATCGTTGTTTATTGATTCCATTTAAATGCAAGCATTGTTATCTTGTTGTATCGTACACTTTCCCGGTGATCTCTATTTTTCAGGTGCGGAGCCAGGTTAATGGAGATTTTATCTGAGAATTTATTTTGTGGTCGAGAGAATTTTCTAGAGGAGAAATTATTTGGAGATTGTTGTATTATTTGGGTGATGTAATTTTATATTGAAGAAAATAGGGCCTAGAAGTGTATAGAAATACACTGTATTTGAAGTTCTTTCACTGAAAAATCCGGGTTGTTACATTCCACATGAAGTTTATGCCCAAAAAAGTTTTTTTTTTAAAGTGCTAAGGTGACCACATTTGAATCGATCCCATATCTAGATACCCATTATAATTCAATATTGATGTAAATCAACCACATTACTTAGTGGAGCATCATTGATCTATGTTAGAATTTAACACTGTTAAATTAGATGGTATTCAATGTCTCCCTTTTTTTTTTCCAACTAAATAGTTTAACCACAAGTTAGTTAATCAATCACAAATTATTTAGAGTATTATTGGTACATGTAAAGTGTCATGTCAAATGATCTCCTAATATACTACTTATAAAATGTGATCATTTTATCATTCCTAGCTACACGTACGGTTTATTTTATAAATTGCAATTTCCACACTCTTTGACATGGGGAGTGCACCCTTTCCACTACTATATATATATATAGCTATGGGTTAGCTTTGCAGCTTCCTCTTAGTTAGGTATACAACCCTAGCATCAAAGTTTTTTCTTCTCTGCAATCTTCAACTCATTTCCATTGAACTTTCTTCATGATTAACCTCGCTGAGAAAATGCAGCCGCAGAAGAGTTGCAACAGCCTCTTAAACAACTGTAAACCCTATTTCGCGATGATCTTATTGAGCTTTGGATATGCTGGCACGGACATCATCACCATGATTTCGCTCAACCGAGGAATGAGCCACTATGTTCTTGTTGTTTATTGCAATGCTATTGCCACTGCTGTCATCGCCCCCTTCGCTATCTTCTTGGAGAGGTATATGAATTAATTCTAACATCGATCGAGACATATATACCACTTTTTCCCTTTGATTGAATCATTTTTATTTTTAGTTTACACGCGCTTAATTACTGAGTTTCGGTAAAATTTACAGACCTGATGAAATTTCTTTTCTATTTCAGGAAAGCACGGCCAAAGATTACGATGCCAATTTTCATGCAAATATTTGTTCTGGGACTTCTTGGGCTAGTCTTTAATTCTTGCTAATCCTTGTAACTTAGGTTATGAATTAACTATCAAACCATTTATTTCACACACTGACTACAAGGTTACTTTTTCGTGTTTCTATAGGCTAGTGATTGACCAAAACTTCTATTACGCGGGTTTAAATTATACATCGCCAACCTTCGCCTGCGCGATTAACAACATGCTCCCTGCAATGACATTTATCATGGCCATTATATTTCGGTAAGCTCATTAATTATACGGTATCCTTAATTTTGCTATCCGTATAATTTTGCCATCCATCGGTATCCTTAATTCTTATATGGAGATCGATAAATATAATCGAGTCAAGAGATCAGTTTGTTAGAACGAGGAAGAGCACAATACAAAATTATGTCTATAATTGTCATGTTTCTTGAATTCTTTACATATAAATGGTTTTTATTTATTAATTTGGTGAAAGAATAAATATGTGTAGCATGGAGAAGATAGACGTGAAGAAGGTGATACACCAAGCAAAGATAGTGGGGACCATAGTGGCAGTGGGTGGGGCCATGTTGATGACGTTTTACAAAGGTCCAGTTGTGGAAATGGTCTGGTCTAAGCATGTCCATCCTCGTAAATCTTTAACCGATCATACCACTGGAACCACTGATAAGAACTGGTCCAAGGGCTCTATTTTCCTCATCATTGCCACCTTCGCCTGGGCTTCCTCCTTCATTTTACAGGTACCATTCATAGAGAATAAATAATAATAATAATAAAAAGAATGGAGAGCCAGAGAAGAAAAATATGGCATAAAGGTTTTTCATAAGGGTAAATTATTATTATTATTTTTGCCAGACGATATACATTAGCGGGATAGGGGAGTTAGTACGTAGTGTTAGTAAGTTAGACAAACCACGCCCCTCGTGGGGCTTGAACCTCCGCCTCCACTGAGGAGGCAAGTGAACACACCAGCTGAGCTAGCCTGGCGGTTTAAGGGTAAATTAATTTCACTGACATGTTTTCTCTAACGGCGGAGACTCCTTTCAAGTATGAGAAATGACAACCACCATGTTTGGTTTGGTTTTCCAAACCTTTTGGTTCCCACTTTTTGCCTATATTTTTGCTCCTCTAAATTTCTAGCAATGCTACTTTAGTGCATATTTTGTGTGAGATGCATCAGTGGGCCCACTTTGAAGACTCACACAAACAATCCACGCCAGTTATTATCTTTTTAAGTATTTTTTTAGTCACTCCTAAAAAATCAGTTCATTCGAAAAATTATAACCGGTTGATCCGTCTTCTAATTATTCATTCACAATTTAACAAAAGTTTAAAAGAAAGTTAGAAAACTAGATCAAGTACTTAAAATTATACGATTGGTCTGAATTTTTTCTAGATGACTTGAAGAATAATTTTAGAACTAATGGACGGCTTGGATCATTTGTGTGAGTCTTTAAAGTGGACCCCACGGACGCATGTCACACAAAATATGCACTAGAGTAGCATTGCTAGAAATAGAGAGGAGAGAGAAAATATAGGCAAAAAGTGGGGGGCCCACTGGAAAAAGTGGGAACCAAGGTTTGGAAAACCAAACTGAACATGTCCGTTAATGAACTCCTTGCAATTTCTCTATGCTTTTCACCGATATTCCAAATTGACAATTATCTATCCAAACACTGATGAAATGAGCCAAAAATGGCTTATATATAAAAAGTCACCCTTCCGGTAAATTAAAAAAAAAAACTATCAACTCTCGCTTATTTTGAATTCAAGTGACCTTTTTTCCTCATCGGAAGGGCTACTACGGTCAAAACAGATGAAATTTATAAATAAAAAAAAACCCTTTATTGTTTTGAACCGTTTTGGTCAGGAATGACAAATTTATTACTTTTGGGTCCAAAAAATTTGAGAACTGAGAGCATTTTATTATTTATTTTATTATCAACAAGGTAAATTTGGGCAATGTCAACCACTTTTAGCTAATTTTATCATGTGTGTAGTTGAACAGTTGTTGGTTGGGTATCGATGATATGAACACTGAAACCACGGGAGATTCATAGTCATAAACATGAAAGAGGTATCTGTTGTCATTAGGGCAAATCTCATAGACAGATGTCAGTGAATAACAAGTAGTGGTTTAAAATTAAATAAGAATGACGTGACATATATATTGTTAAAATCAAGAGTGCATGCAATTACTGGAGGGGCTTTTCTCCAATTCAAATTTTTTTTGTAACGGGCACAATAGGAATTTATTAATACCCTCCTTGCAAGCAAAAGCTTGTGCAAAGTGGCTGTAGTAAGGTGGTCTGGTTTAAAGTGCAGTCATGCGATCTATAGATACCAATTCTACTAGCCTTCATTAATGTGATGGATAATTGTCGCATGCGTACATTTTCTCGTGTGACACTTTCTTTTTTCAATTGATTAGTGCTCGTTGCGGCGCACCTTTACTTGTTTGCAGGCCCGGCCCTAACATTTCCTGTGCCATAAGCAAGGTCTGAAAATGGAGCCTCAAATTTCGCTACACACACACACACACACACACACACACAATGAACTTCCAATTAGGTATACCTGAAGAATTCCCATCAAGGACTCCAATTTCCCGATCAGATTTTCATGATCCGAATCATCCAATGTGTTTAAAAGATATTTTTAAGGATACCCTCGAGAAATCATAAAAAAAAAAAAGAAATATTGGGAAGGACTTGATCCGACCAGTTTTCGAGAAAAACTATATACATACATTTTTATCGAAAACTAATCGGATCAAACCCTTCCCGGTATTTTTTTCACTGATTTCTCGCGAGGACACTTAAAAACACCTTTTAAGTACATTGGACGATTCGGCTAATAAAAATTTGATTGAAAAATTAGAGAATTGTAGGAGTCCCATCAATTATACCGATTAGAAGTTCACTGTGTGTATAGATATAGTAAATTTACCTTTTGGTTTAGTGACAAGGTGACTGAGTTCCTCACTATAGGTCGCGAGTTCGAGCCTCAACGGCTTTAATTTGAAACAAACTTTTGTATAACTTCAATAAATTGTTGAAGGAGCAAGGATTGAACCTACGACCTTTTGCCTAAAACACAAATACCTTACCACCACGCTACAATCACCGATTACAAGAATATTTGACATACATAATATTTAATACATCTCGCTATTTGGGGGCCTATTATTGGACTGAAAACCGAAGGCCCTAGGCGGCCCCCTGGTCTGCCTATGTCTAGGGTCGGGCCTGCTTGTTTGAGAGTCGCCACTTAGTTTGTGAAAAACTAAGAAAACAAAGATAGAGATTCCTTTGATTTGGGAGCTAAGGTATGGCTAGGGAAGAGGTTATGCAGCCTCATCGCCCAACCGAATGGTTGACCTCTATTATTCCGATTTAATGGGCTTTGCGAAAATATATTTTGTTGTGACAGGCCATGAAGTAAGAGAAAAATAAACTAACAAGCGAAAATCAAGGATGCAAGATTTACTGGTCCCCCCCCCCCCCCCCAAGCATGAAACTCTAGAGGTACGTCCAGGGGCGAAGAGCAAGAGATGATTCACTATGAATGGGGAGAAATACACAGAGCCAGCTATACCCGTAACTCTCAGTTGACTGAGAAGCTAAATATAGAGCATCAAACATCTCAAGAACACAAAAGAGACACACAAAACCCCAATATCCAATCCTGTGAATTAAAGATTATCAATGGAACGACCAAGAAACCCCATGAGGGCTCCCTTAAAGGGATTCACTCAAGAAGTCCAATACCTTAGGAGGCCACAAGGCTCCTATTATAAGAAAGTACAGAAATTTAGGTTAAAACTCTAAAAAAACGTGCAGCCACACGCAATTCGCCGGAAGTCAGTCAAAACTACCCAGTCGTGTTTGATTCCCGCCTGGGCGGGATTTCCAGAAAAAACCAACCGAATGACCAAATCTGACAAACCTGCCCAGGCGGCCCTAAATCCCGCCCGGGCGATTTTTCCAGAAACTGAACTCGCGCGCAACGAACTTCTGCATCTCTTCTTCGAATGTCTAAATTCAAGGCATAATTCCAACATATTTCAATTACATGAAACCAAGCATGAACGTCTATTAATGCTTTTTTAATAATAGAAAAAGCAATAAACATGTAAAGGATAGGGGATAGGGGAAAAGTTACTAAGATACCTCGGTCGTACTATTGAATAGTTGGCCGCGCATCTGTAATAAAACAATACCACTGCCGAGCCTATGAAGATGCGGCCGTGGTTTCCTTGTACTACACCAGAATTTCCAAAATACTTAAGGTAAAGTCAATATTGAAAACAATTGCATTGCGAGGCCATTACCACCTTATTCCTCAGCTTGATTGAGGTGTTTGGTGCTTGGCTTGACTTTGGCATGCAGAACTTTGATGTAATTTCAGATCTTCCTAAGTGCTTGGATTGGCTTGAATATGCGGGATGAGTGTTGGAAGAGTTTGTGAACGACGGAGAGGTTTTTCGGGTCAAGGAACCGATTCCTTTGAAGTGGAAATGCCTCTCCTAGTCGAAGGAGAGGTTGGGGAGTCGTCGATCGGGAATTGAAAGGACGCTCCCCGGATCTTTCAAAGCAGTGATACTGCCGGGAAAGGAAAAGATTTCTGATTGCCCTAGAATCTGGGAGGCGCCCTGTGATACAACGGCCGTTGGCCATGTCCCACGTGCTTAAAGGAGACGTGGCCGTGGCTTCTTCAGGTGCCTAAATGGTCCTCAAATTGGTCGTGGGCACGTGCTAAAATGGAAGACTGGCTGTGTCAATAATTGGATGGAGCCAAAGGGGATCAGTAGGGGCGGTCACCCCTACAAGGGAAAAAAAGCTCTAGTATTATATAGGAAGAACGAAAAAATCACATGAATTCTATAGGTTCGCACCTGCAAAGTATTTTTGAAAAAAAATTTGCCCCTACGTAGTGAAATTCCTGGCTTCGTGGCCTCCGTCCCTGGCAATAAAGGAGCTGCCGTGACAATGAAATGACAGCCTTGGTAATGAAGAGATGGTCGTGGGCTAGATTTTTACTACTGTATGATTTTTTGGGGGGTTTTCCTCCTTACACCTAAAGTTCCCATCATCATATCTTTGCTCTGCCAGAGCTTTGCTTAGCTTATAGAGACTAGCTTCATCATCGGGCGACAAGGTGACCGGGACGGAATCCGGAATTATATTAAGAGACTAAAAATAAATAAATGCAATATTGTAAAGTGAACTTGCAATAATAATAATAATAATAAAAACCCACACATTTTCATGGTTTAATCATCCGTGAACATAAAACAAACATAGTTAAACGATCTACTAACTCCGTACGTGCCAATAAATATGTCCGATTTGCAAAACGAGAACTTAAACATAAGACTCAAATATTTTATATAACTTGAAAGAATTAATCATTGATATCTAGTGTAAATTAGTACTACAAATTTTCTTGAAAATTTTGTAATTATTTTTAATTCTTTGTTAGATGACTGAACAAACATTTGAAATGCAAGGAGTATCAATTATCTTTGTTTGGGAATTCGGAAACATAGAGGCATTGATTCGGAAACATGAAGGTATTAATTCGGAAAAATTGGTTTAATCATCCGTGAACATAAAACAAACATAGTTAAACGATCTACTAACTCCGTACGTGCCAATAAATATGTCCGATTTGCAAAACGAGAACTTAAACATAAGACTCAAATATTTTATATAACTTGAAAGAATTAATCATTGATATCTAGTGTAAATTAGTACTACAAATTTTCTTGAAAATTTTGTAATTATTTTTAATTCTTTGTTAGATGACTGAACAGACATTTGAAATGCAAGGAGTATCAATTATCTTTGTTTGGGAATTCGGAAACATAGAGGCATTGATTCGGAAACATGAAGGCATTAATTCGGAAAAATTGAGCCACTCCCCCCCCCCCCCCCCCCAAGTCTCAGAGGGGAATCTTCGTCCTTCGCAATCAGATTGAGAGCGGGTGATTCACTCTTCACAGTTCGTCTTGAAGGTGATTAGGATAAGAATTTTCTCTCTAGGAAAACCCAAAAAAATATTTTTTACTCTGGACCTGGGTGTGGCATGTGGAAGAATTTTTTCTATGGGCAAACCAAATTTCTTTTTCTTTTTTTTACTGGACTTAGGGGGAGTGGGGGTGGCATGTGCCACTCCCTCCCCAACTAGCCTCCGTCCCTGCAAGGTTGGAGTTTAGTTAATCTACTTAGCCAAATTAGGGGCGTCTACAATAACAACTAACGAGTGAATCTAACAGATGGCAACGCTGAAGCATTACGAGAAGCATCAACTGACACTAACGTCGTTAGTGTGCTTAACGGGGACCCTACAAGCGGTAGCGGTGACTTTTATAATGGAACAACACAAACCCTCCGTTTGGTCCATCGGTTGGGACATGAACCTACTCGCTGCTGCCTATAATGTTCGTCTCTCTCTCTCTCTCTCTCTCTCTCTCTCTATCTCTCTCTCTCTCCACTTTTTTTTTTAAAACGAGAAAACTTATATTATTATACTAAAAGAGGACACTACTGGTCTGGAAAAAAAATAGTTCCTCTTGTTTGTGTGCATGCTGAATTATATATCCACGTTAACTATTGACAGGGGATTGTAGCATCAAGTATTGCATTCTATGTACAAGGGCTGGTAATGAAGACAAAAGGAACTGTTTTTACAACTGCTTTTAGCCCTTTGACGATGATCATTGTTGCCATCATGGGTTCTTTCATCCTTGCTGAAAAGATTTTCCTTGGAGGGTACGTAATTGAATTTCCTCTAATTTAACTCACTCTCAGTGGATTCCCTTGCACCTATATATACTAAGCATCAAGGCTTTTGGGCTCTCGATACTGTTACACCCTCAACGTATTGGTCATTACGTAACGGTTTTTGTGCTCTCTCCGTTACACCCTGGGTTATCTGCGAGAGTAAAAATTTCCGTTACTTTTTGGCCCGTATCCGATTCATGGTTGTTACGGCCAATGCTTGACCGTTTTGGGTTATTTAAGTAATTTAAAATTATTGTTTGCCAAAAAAGGATTTATAAAAATTCACGACCGCTACACCCAATTCTTGCATAACGTATGATACTACCGAAATCATTACCCTCAAACCGGTACCGTTACACATCGTGAAACCGTTATTTAAAACCTTGCGTCGTACGCCTCGCATTAATATTAACTATGGTCCGTACACTCCCTCCACTTTATGACGGATTTTTAATTGTATGCAGTAATCTCCTTCAAATTGATGTACTAGTAATTATTCTTCCAAATTAGAAGACTTTTTTTCAACTAAAGTTCACAAGAATTAATCACATCGAAAATGCAGTTTGTCAATTAATAATGCTATGAGTACACCACATATGGGTACCTCGTATGTACACGACCAAATCCCGACCGTCCAAACGCTTTTTTCGGAATGCACTTTAAATCTGGAATGTCGAAAAAAGTGTTTAGACGGTCGGAATTTGGTGGTATACATATGGGGTACACTTGGTGGTGTACCCAAATCATTTTCAGTTTGTAAATTAATGTATTTCCTTTTCTTCGTATTCCACATTGTTAACTGAAAAAAAAAATAAAAAAATATCCACCTTGTGTGGGCATGCAGGATAGTTGGGTCCGTGTTTATAATAGCAGGGCTTTACTCAGTTCTTTGGGGAAAACACAGAGAAGAGAAGGCAAGGAAATTAGAGGAAAAATCCACAGGAACAGTACCTCAAACCATGATCCAGGATGCAAGTAAATGAAGCATTTGCCCTTGAAGACAGAGAACCCAAAGAAGCAGACAAGCTTCCTTAGTTTTCACTAAGTAATGGAGTTTCCGAGCCGACCCTGAGCTAAACCACTTTTGATTTCCGATAACTTACAAATTGTAAGGGGGCTCTCTTACTTGTTACCTTTATAATAGTTCAATAAAATGACACTATTTTTAATCTTCGTTTTACGCCTCCAAAAAGTCAGTGTCGGCCCTTAGCATATATGATGAAGTAAGCAAAGAGTTGTTTGTGATTTTAATGGAATGAGAGAATGTCAGTATGTCCTTTTTCTTATCTACTTTGTAATCTTTGGAATTTTCAATTTTACAACACTTAGCATAATTCCGCAAGTCCTATGCATTTCACTGAACCGGCCGATGTTATACTTCATATCTGTGTTTTTGTAATCTATTCTAATATATAAAGGGAGAGCATCAGTTTAGTGTCTTTTTTGAAGCCCTATATGTCATTTTTTTTCCTTTCTGTAATATATATAGGATACAAAAATTAACCGTATGTAGGGATATAGTGGACATTTTTGCACCGCGTAAGTTCCAAAAATAGTTACCACTCTGCTATGACCTCCTACACCACAAAAAAACAAAAAAACAAAAAAAACTTTTTTTCGATCGGAAAAGAAATGGCCAAATGGGGGAGTTACATAGGGGTCCTATTTGACAAACTTATTTATGTCCCTATCCTAGTTGGTTTGAATAATTAAATTGGCATCCTCAAATTCTTATTTATCTTCTGGTTACATTTTTGTTCTTATCTTATTGATCATATAGGGAGCGGGGCCCTGTAGTAAGTAGCTCACTATAGGCTCGGCTCAGCTGTTCGATCGAAGATTGACGGTCCAGATCAACTTACACTATAGATAAACATTTTACATATTTTTTAAGCCCTATTTATCCGGACTGTCAATCGCCAATCAGACGACCGAACCAAGTTCACTACACCCTGTAGTGAGCTCACTACAACCGATCGTTAGCCTAAAAACAAAAGCCCCGTATTTCTTGGGTTTAACAGATCTGGTAGTAGCCCAATGTAAACAAAAGGCCCATATTTCACAATAGAAGTACTATGCCATTGGGCTAAAATTTGTTCAGAAAAGAACAAGGCCTTACATCCAGAATTTGCAAAGCATATGTTAAATCTGTATGCCAGATTCACTAAGAGAGCCCATGTTTAAAGTTCTGAGATATGACCCAGAATTTGCAAAGCATATGTTAAAATTTGTTCAGAAAAGAACAGGAAAGATAAGGAATTGAGTTGTGAGATAAAACTCATGGCTTCTTATTAATTGCTTAAGTTAACACTTAACATGGAATTTCTTTTAATATGAATTTTTGTTTTTTTGAAAGTGAGCATGTATACTTTGGAATATTTTGAGAACAAATGCAGTTTATATACTTGGAAGCAATGTTTTGAAATAAGAAAACCGGAGCCAATCGGAAAAGGAATTGGGCGGACGGATCATTGGTTCAACCGCAATTCATTCATAATTGAACCGGAGTTGAACCAGTGACGTCATAAATATATATTGATCCGACCCACCATGTAGTTGCGTTCTCGGAAGAGTGAATAATCTCTTGTTATTAGCATATTTTCAAATGATGTCTATTAGTATCATTTCTCGGGGAAAACATAGTAATACACCTTTTTCTGCATCCATAACTGATTTTCGCAGACTCTTTTTCGTCTTTGTTCATGTGAATTTATGCTTTCTGCCTATGAAACGAAATAAAAGGATAAAATCATAAACTCATATGAAAAAAGAGTACCTATATAAAATCACTTGCTTCTGTACGGAAACGGGATTGGTGTTATCTCTTCCGGGACAACATGGATGCTGGCTGATCATGGCCATCCATGGTCGGCCATGGACGGCTCAGATAACAACAAATAGATCTGAGACATTCATAGCTGACCAAATATCCATGTTGTCCCTTCGAAGACAGCACCATTCCCGTTCCCTTTCGTACTGTTATGTAATGCATCCAAATTTAATTACGTAACTACCCATTAATCACCTAATCCTAATGAGAAGTTGTAAAAGAAGCCGATCTAATTAACTAAGATTATTAACTCGAACGAGTGATTTTACTTTAGCATTTTATAATGACAATGCAGGACAAGTGTCAAGGTACGAATGGCCGATCTATTTACGTGTTTTTATATTTTCTTTTAATTATAAAGGGGAAAATAATGCACGTCTATAAATGCTTTCTCTGATGAAAAAGCTAGAAATATAATACTCCCTCCGTCCGGATTTGTTAGTCCACAAACATACTTTTTCAAGTCCTAAAATGTTTGGCTATTTTCAAAAGTTAAAGGATAAAGTATGAAAATTTTACTTTTTTGCCCATTTTCTAAAACTTAAAATAACAACTCAAAAATTATTATTTTTAAATAATGTGATTACATTTTTGAAATTTTTTTTGCACCGTATTAAAGTTCTCAATGAGATCTATCAAATAAGATCCATATTGATAAAAAAAAATAATAATTTGTAACTATAAAAATTTTTAGTTTGAAAATTGCTCGTAGTTTCGTACTAGATTATCAAATTAGAAAGGAGAGAGTATTAAATAGAGGGATTGAGGTTAAAATAGGAAATTAACAAACTCAAAAGGTAATGGAAAAAAATTGGAATCCCTAAAACGGACCAACAAATCCGGACGGAGGGAGTAATAGAACATGGTGATGACGCTCTTCACTTTTTTTTGCTGAGCAAATTAATTCCTTCAAGATGAAGTTTTGGATCCTGTAATTGTCCACGTTCCACAAACTGACTTAAACTTAGTCAGAAACTGACTTAAACTGAGTCAGTGGAACTGCCTTAGTGAGTGTATTTGAGTTGATGTGTTGTGAGAGAGTGACATGTCTCGTAAAACGCAACAAGTTAGTTTTGTGGAACCCTAACGACTTATGCCAAATAGATCGATCTAAGCCGTCCATGGCCAATCACGGACGACTGTGATCGGCCCAGCATCTATGCTGTCTCCGAAAGGACAATACCATCCCCCGTTCCCTTTTGTACTGTTATGTAATGCATCCAATTTAATTACGTAACTACCCATTAATCACCTAATCCTAATGAGAAGTTGTAAAAGAAGCCGATCTAATTAACTAAGATTATTAACTCGAACGAGTGATTTTACTTTAGCATTTTATAATGACAATGCAGGACAAGTGTCAAGGTACGAATGGCCGATCTATTTACGTGTTTTTATATTTTCTTTCATTTTAAAGGGGAAAATAATGCACGTCTATAAATGCATTCCCTGATGAAAAAGCTAGAAATATAATAATAGAACATGGTGATGACGCTCTTCACTTCTTCTTTTTTTTTTTTTTGGCTGAGCAAATTAACTCCTTCAACATGAAGTTTTAGATCCTATAATTGGCCACCTTTCACAAACTGAGTTAAATTGAATAAGTCAGTTTGAGTGTATTTGGGTTGGTGTGTTGTGAGAGAGTATATGTCTCGTAAAACGCAATAAGTCAAATTTTTGGAACAATAACGACTTCTACGGTTTGAGACTTCAAAAACGTTAAAATTGCTAGCTTATATTATTGTAATCCATAAAATTGTTATTTCATTTGCTAGTTAGACCTTTTTTATCAACAATTTAAACTTTTTTAATCTGAGAAAAATTGTCAATTATCTGCATTATCTACAATTTTTACTTCTCTCTATTCTCATATAACTTATATTTTTCATTTACGAAAGAGGGTATGACGTGTTGTATTGAGTGGTTATTATCTTACAAGTTCAATGTCCAATGGGGGAGGAAGAAGAATATTAAGGGTTTCATTTGAGACCATAAATTGGTTTAGATCTCAGATAACGAGGCCATTTCATTTTAGGAAATGGCTACAATACACACCCCTTGGGGTGGTTCTGTCCGTTCGGGTTCGCCTATCCTTGGGTGAACCAGTGGTGGTTTGGGTTTTTGAGGTGGTGGCGAACTGACGGTGGTGATGGTAGTCCGGCTGCCAGCTGCAGGATGGGCGGCGGTGGAGATGGTTTGCATAATGATGTAGGCTAGGGTTTAAACTTGGTGGGCCTGGCCCATGGGCTAGGTTCCGTTTTTTATGTACTTCTTTGTGTAGATCCTCATTAGTTTGAATGGCAACAACGTGGCGACGGCACTAGTGGCAGTTGGTAAGACCACGGTGTCGGTGGAAGTCGGATCCATATCCTTCTTCTCTGGAACCCGTCCTTGTGGGCATGGGTTGATCGATTGCGTTGCTGCCACTCGGCTCTTGAGTTGTTTTCCTGTAATTTGCTTTCCGACGGACCAAAAAAAAAGATATACACCTATTGTATGGTCCAGGTTGTGACACCTCATCGGCAATCGAAACATTTTTTAGTTTTTCGTAACTTTTCAGCAATATGATTCGTAACATTTTGGTGTGTCTCGTAACTTTTATAAAAAAAAATCGTAACTTTTGCAAAAAAATCGTAACTTTTGCAAAAAATTCGTAACTTTTGCAAAAAATTCGTAACTTTTGTAGGGGTGTATATCATACACGTCCAAATAAGGGGTGTGTATTGTAGCCTTTTCCTTCATTTTTAAACCCTGGTTTAGATAGAGGAATCACATCTTCCCATATGTCTTTAATCATTGATTAGTGAGGTATGCAATTAGCCTCCCTTAATAACATTTGTCCATTAATTGGGTTAAATCATTCAAGCCACTAAGACAAGTTTATCACTTTTTAATTATCTCAAAGGTCTTTGCTTAAAGTGAATGATAGGTGGTAACTGTGTGTGTCTTCCACTTACATCCTGATACAAGAACAAAACTATGCGATATGCATGTATTGTACATACTCCTTTATATACCCATATATTACCTCTCTTTTTTAACAGCAAAAAAGAAATTTATCAATCATCAGAAACAAATTACAAAGATTAAAAAGACTCTAAGCACGAGGAATCACGGAGTAAGAGTAGAGCCACAAAGAAGACTCCACTCACTCCGACAATCACATGTCGTCAGGAACCTAAAGGAAAAAAATAACAACCCGAAGATAGCAAGAAGCCAACCAAGATATAAACCCCCAAAAGAAACACCCCAAAAATCATGGCAAACCCAAAGAAACACCACTCCTGAAATGACTAAGGATCAATCATCATGTTGAGCAACTTGAATATTGGCCCTTACTATTACCTGGACACAGGCCCGGCCCTGTGGGGAGGCCCAGGTCTGGGGCCCCCCGAAAATGGGCCAATTTTGGGGCCCCCAAGTATATAGGTTAGTATAGGTATGGGTTTGCATAAAATCTCTAATAAATTGATCCAACAGGCCCACCAAAATCACTTAAGCCCCATTTTAATTTTTGAGGCCCATTTTATTGTTAGAGGCCCACCAAAATTGAAACTATTTTTTGAGGCCCATTTTATTATTAGGCCCCATTTTATTTTTAATTGTAAAAATTGAAACTCCTGACTCCTGTGAAAGACTTGAGAGACTCAAACCGTGAAATTGAAAAACGAAAAGAGAAAAAAAAGAAAAGAAAAAGCCCTAAGTCCTAAGTAACTTTACCAAATTTCTCTGATTCTCTCTCCCCGATCTCTTTGCCAGTTTGAACCAACGGCCGACAGGCCTCCGGCGACCGGTGACGGCAGTCGGCGAGGCACTCAGAAGTGCAGAACGGCAGAGCCCAAAAGTTAATCGACCGAAGTCACCGAATCTTGGAAGTTGGAAGACCCCGAAGTCCCGAAGAGAAGCACTGCCGCAGAACTGCAGTCGCCAATTGCCATTTGCCAAACTGCCAAAGCAAAGCCCAAAAGGTATTAACTTTGGCTTTTTGTTTGACTTAAAAAAGTCCAATGGTGAATGTTTGAGGAAGTGTTGTGCCAAACTTGAGGAATGCTTAAAACATGCCGGAGTTTCTGATATTGATGGAAGAGATCTATTTATAGAGTTGAAAATCTTGAAAGATATATTGCCACAAGAAGTAAGCAAACCAATTGAAGTGCTCAATAATTTGAGGGGCATGGAAGATATATACCCTAATGCATGGATTGCTTATAGAGTTCTTTTGACTATTCCGGTTACCGTTGCCTCCGGGGAAAGAAGTTTTTCAAAGTTGAAGATGATCAAGTCTTACCTTCGATCAACCATGTCACAAGAGAGGTTGAATGGATTAGCAATGTTGTCCATTGAAAATGATTTTGCGGGAAGGCTAGATTATGGAAGTTTAATTGATAAATTTGCCTCTAAAAATGCAAGAAGAGTGGTGTTCAAGTGATACATTTGAGTTCTTGTAATGATAATTACTTTTTGTGTCTAGCCAATGGAACTAATATATTGGTTGGTTAGGTATATATTGGTAAATGGTCAATGGATGGTTGTCCACTTTTGTATATGGGATTATGGCTTTTTGTGTATCAGATTATGTATATTTTGGTGCATCGAAGTAATAGACTTGTATGTGTATTCTTAGTTCCGAACTTTGGTTGAAATTTACATGAGATGTTGATCTTTGTTGCAATAATAGTCTTGGTTACTCTTAAAGAGATTTTTTTTTTTTGAAGGGCCTCAAATTGAGGATAGGGTTGGGGCCTCGACAAACACAGGGCCGGGCCTGCCTGGAAAATGCTAAAATTTTAGAAACACAATTGTATCCAGAATTGTTCTATATATTTGGGCTAATGTGCATCCAACGGCTCAAGACATAATTGTGTCTTGAGGTGTGTTCTAAAATTGTGTTCATTGCTTTGCTGAAGTTGATGATGTTGAAATTGATAAGAGGAGGGAACACATATATGCATTTTAATTTGGATTGAAAGTGACCCAAAATGTGTAAAGTAGGAGCCTATCTATTGGCCGAGGTTAAATAAAGGGCTTGCATATATTTTCTGATACTTTTCATTTGTACATTTTCTCTGATATTCTAAATACTATATTTTCCCTCTTTTTTTAATACTAAATCCGTATTGAGTGGTTATTATAGTAAGTTCAATGTCCAATGGGGGAGGAAGAGGAAGATTAAGGGATTCATTTGAGACCATAAATTGATTTAGAGCTTAGATAATGATCCAATTTTATTTTAAACCTTGGTTAGATAGAGGAATCTCATATTCCCAAATCTCTTTAATCATTGATTAATGAGCTAGATAATGATCCCATAGAATTATTTGCTATCGAAATTAATGTACGATAGCTTGATTTGAAATACTATCAACTCTCTAAATGAAGAAAAAAAAAATGAAAATTCTGTGCATTTTAAACAAATTGGGGCAAAATTGCAAATTTTAGCTCCAAACTATTAAAAATCCCTGTGAGAAATTAAGTGAGAGGGGTCAAGTGACCCCTATTGCCTCTAATCCCTCCGCCCATGCATTGGAGGGGGCCATTATATATAAAATGGGGAAAAGCTTGTATTGATTGACCCTATAAGAGTTATTTTTATTCTCGGCCCTGCAAAAGTTGATAGCACCTATAAAGTTTCTAACCTTTGACGTGCGCAAGAGAAAACAAGCACTTAACTCCCCGTTTGAATACCGGAGATGGCGCCCGGATTTGTACTCCCCCCCCCCCCAAATCCGGTGTTTGGATTGCAAAATGAGAGGGCGGATTTGGGCTCCAGTCCCACACAGCTAGACTTGTAATCCACCCGCAGGTGGATTTGCGAAGGATGGCCTTACCCCTGTCGTTGGCAAATCCAGGGGGATTGGGTCCAAAATGCCTCTCCAAATCCACCTTGCTTTTATTGTGGAGGGAGAGACGAACCAAAGGAGGAGGTGGGGGTTGGATCTGGGTTACCGACGTCGGAGGAGCTCATCTCCTGGTCCTGTTGTTCGGACCGTCGCCGGAACGAGGGAACCCATCTGTTCTTTTTGTTTTTGGTCAATTAAAAACCCACCCATCTGTTTGTTTTACTAGAGGATTCCAGATAGGGGATAAAAAAAAAAATTAAATTTCTCAACTTTAAAATATTACAGGTAGACCCCTACAGATAATTAATAAAATTCACTTTGTAATTAATTTCGTAATTTTTTCTGAAAATATTATTTTTTAAACATCTAATAGAGTTTAAATATATTTTTATGTATTTATTGTGTATTTATTCCGATTACTACGTATTTATTGTAATTATAATGAAATTACACCATTTTATTTATTAATAAATAAATTAAAAAGGGGGTAATTCAGTCATTTTTTCTCTTATCCTATCATATCCACCCTCCAAATCCCCCATCTAAAAAAACCGTCCAAACACCTCATATACAAATCCACCCTTCTTAGAAGTAGGACCCATCCTCATTACAAATCCACCTTCAAATCCACCCTCATTACAAATCCACCCAAATCAAATCCGTCATTCAAACAGGCTGTAAGTTTCATGTATTTACCGCTAGGCCAACCCATTGGAGTTAAGTGAGAAAATAGTACATGTACGACGGTAGATTACACGCCCTCCTAATCAGGCAAAGTTGACCCGGACACCTTAGTAGGAAAAATAATGAGTTCTGTGTACATGCTCGAGTATACACCACTTAATCACACACACACATCTCATTGTACATGCATACGCCCGAATTATACACACTCCCACATACACTCACATCTTTTGTATATGCATACACCCAAAGTCCCAAATTACTAACTGACATAGAACCAGAACTACACACCTAGATGTGAGATATGAGCGTGCGTGCGCGCACGTGTGCGTGAGTGCGATTATGCGCGCAATTCGGATCTGTGCACTGAATTTTCCAAAAAGAATAAAGTGACTACAAATATATATAGTGTCCATATATACAAAAAGAGAATACAAACAAAAGGAGAATTCGGTAAAGATTCAGTTTCAAACAGTGTAATAGCTTTACTTTTCATGATTCAATTTGATTCAAAGTTAGGTTAATATTATATATTGATATTCGCATGAATCCAAAGTTGGGTTAATATATAAACTAGGAAATGACTACAATAAACAGTAGCCCTTATTTGGGTGTACCAGATGCACCTATCGTATGGTTCAGATTGTGCCACATCATCGATTATCGTAATATTTTTTAGTTTTTCGTAACTTTTCAGCAATATGATCGTAACATTTTCTATGATTCGTAACATTTTGGTGTGTCTCGTAACTTTTATAAAAAAATTTGTAACTTTTACAAAAAAAAATTGTAACTTTTATAGGGGTGTATATCATACACACCCAAATAAGGGGGTGTATTGTAGCATTTTCCTATAAACTATGCTTATGCACAAAGAGATACAAATAATTAAGCATTAATCCGTGAAGAATATCTAAACGAACCAACACATCAATCAAAGATCCAACTCAGTAAAATATTGTCTTCTTTATCTTCCATAATCTGCACTATTGTTACCAAAAAAATGGTTGGAAATTTCACGAAATTTCAGATGAATGAAACCGAAACCCAACTATTTTTCCCACAATGCAATGCAAGTCAGGTTGAGAAAAAATACCGTCATTGTGCGCCCCTCTGTGTGTATTTATTGTAGTAATTTGAACCGTTTATGTTTTAGAATCCGCACGCTGAGTGATATATTCAGGCCAAAATTCAGACTAATCGGCCATCGATAGGTATAGTAAAAAATTGAATTTTGGTGATACGGACGGCTATTCCATGACAGAAATAACTAAATGTTGAAATGTAATTGAGTGTCCTTATCTCTATGCCCCTTCGCTATTTATAAATGACCATTCCTGCACCTTTTAAAATTCAATTATTGGAAGTTACAAAATGGTTTCTTATGATTCCCTCCTCTCTCCTGCTGCTTTTTTCAACGAGCTCTTTGTTCGACAGATGGTTAATCTCACAGGTCTTCAAACTCTACACTTCGTAGAAATTGAATTAATTGCTTATCCAACTGCTGCCTGTCTTAATAATCAAATTTTATGATGCAAATAATTACTGAATTGTATGTATAGCATCTTAAATAGCTAAATATAACTGTCTCAACATTAGACGTGAATAATTTTTATGGTACAAACTACTACTTATATAGTACGTGCTTACAAAACTAACGGCATAAACGACCCACATTTCAGTGTCGATAGCCAATATGCACCCTTGAATTGTATAAAAATTGCTAACAGTTGTAGATGAATGTATAACATTCTGCTAAAAGGCTTTTTGATTTTTTTTTTACTTATTGCGCTTTTCAAAACAGATCATTCTCTCATAATACATCAACTAAAAAAGTCCCCAAAAAACTATAAAAAAAAAAAAAAAAAAACCTCTTAGCAGAACGGGGCCTATACATAAACTCATGACATCAACCTTTACATATGCTAATAAAAGACGCTTGGATGGCACAAGGAGAGTCAAAATTTAGAGTCTTCATCTTTCTTTCGGCTTGTAGTTTTGGGTCTCATCCATTGCTAGCCTTGATTGGATGTCTTAATTTCTCTCTTCTCTTTGGGTGGTTGTTTGCATATATATGATTAATTGTTCTTAGGTATAAGTGTCATCCTCGTTGGGTTGTATGCCTTTTGATGTGATACATTTTAATTTCAACCCTATCTCGATGTACTACCCTTTCTCGCTTTAATAAAATCTTCTTCTTGCTGGGCAAAAAAGAAAAAATCGTAAACGCTAAAATGGTAGCACTGGCTATGTATATACCTTAGCAATGCCTATAAACGTATCTGTATATATATATATATATATATATATATATATATATGCATACAAGGAAGCCTTTTGTGATTGTAGGTTGGTCCCCTCATATATAGCATTATAATCTATGATTGATTTAATTGTATGTCATGTCTTGTGTAATGCGCGCACACTAGTGTTTGATCTACTAATATATTGAGCTCATATATATTAGGTAAAACCTATATATGAAGAAACCCTAGTTGCAAGTTGAAGTTAAAGCAAATTTTGTCATTGGAATGGCAGCTGCACTTTGTTAACTTATTCTCTTTAACTTTGTTTTATAATTATTTTACATATTTTAGTTGGTACTATTTTCATAATATGCCAAAAAAGCATGGAATCATGACAATTTTGTAGTCTATTGATTGTACATAAAGATCTAATATTGTAGAGCTTGATAAATGAATCTTTGACCAAAATTGCTTTTGAACAAGATAGTATCACTTCAAAGAGATTCAATCAGTGAGCCTTTTTGGTCAATGAAATGGGCTTTTTAAGTACAAAAATTCACACAAGGGTGTCTTTGGATTGCTCTACTAAAAGGAGGTGACAACTAGGGCATTTTGTGATCGTCCTTTTTCAATGTGCATGAAAGTTACTTTTGTGTGTTTTGGATCTTTGGAAGACAGCAAAAAAATAGTGCATTGTTGTCCATTTATGGTATGGGATTTGGTCAATTGGTCTAATGTGTGTAGAGAATGACTAGGGAAAAAAAGATTAGATTCTCCATACGAATAAGCCAACAGTGAAATGGGAGAAAACAGAAATAGAAAAAGCTGGCTAAACGCCTTTGTAAAAAGAGTTTTCTTTTTGTAAAAAGAGTTCTCTTTTTGTTGAAAGGAACACAAGAGGTGGTATTTTCAAATTATGACCGATAACAGTTTCAAGGGGGAAAAAAGGATTATGAACCATAACGGTCGATTTTATATCATTCAGACAACCAACATAAATCATTTTAGCGCTTACCTGCTGCAATGGCAGATGCAAATTTTTCCATTTAGCGGGATTGACCCGGGGGGCCTGTAGTGAGTGTAGTGAGCAAACTCATAGCCATCCGTTCGACAATCAAACAGTCCGAATTAATTTTTGATTCACATATAGATAAGTGGGATAATTTCATTTTAATCGGGACTATTAATTGCTGAACGAACGGCCGTGATTGCTCACTACAGGGGTCTAGCGAGCAAACTAAGATCAAATTAAGAATTTCGTTGGTTAAATTAAGATTACTCATTATCTAGAGATATTGATAATGTTCATACAAACATGGGGTTGAGTGCTGTATTTTATTTTATTTTTAAATCATACACGAAACTTTTATAGGACACCTCATGAAACATTTAAACTTAATTAAGGAAACCGCAGCCAGTCTAAGGGTGTTATTTTTTCAAACAACTCACCATGACCTTTTTTTTTTTTTTTTTTTCCATCAAGAAATGTTTATTAAATCAACAGTACAACAAGATAAAGAGATGAACGGAAAAAGGGCAATGACAGGATCCAGGGCCGGCTCATGGCATAAACCAACAAACAAAGATGGAGCCAAAGAGGGACAAGTGGTGGCGGCCGTCATCACAATAATTTCAAAAAATGCAATTATTATATAGAAAATAAATTTTTATCCCCGAATTACATAGACTCGTCACCACTAGATTTTTTTAATCTTTTCATCCACATAATGCAATTTGTCTTTTTATTTTTTAAGTACATATTTTCGCCACCACAAAGGTAAAATCCTGGCTCTGTCCCTGCCAACAAAGCCACCGCTCCGGACCCCTCAAAGATGTAAAAGATAGGAGCCCACAAACATGCAAGTCTCCTCTATATTGTAACCAGCAGTTGTTTATTTTTGAATGACCATATGTTTAAATTTGTGTAATGACAAATATTTTTTAATGGTTTTTTATGAAGATATGTATTGAAAAAATTTATTATGCAAAATACACGAGCTCCTCATCTAACGACTTTGTTTCAAGCTTCCAAAACTAATGAGTCGACACTCTCACAGAATCGAGTAACCAACTAAGTGGGCACATGGTGTTCAAAAAAAAAAAAAAAAACCCAACTGACAAAGCATTAAATCTTTTAGCCTGAAAAGGAAACGCGATTGCGTGTTAGGGAACTCAAGACAAAAAAACGCATCAAATCTCCCATTATTCTATGTGAGGAGTCTTAAGTATAGTTCTTTTAAGAGCACTACCCTTATTATATGTTACAAAGCATTATAAAGCATCAAATGATAACTAAGAATTTTTTATTTATTATGACTCAGATATTCAGGTTAGTTTACATGCACCTTTACAAATTCTAGGCACCCAATCACAACAAATTAACCTAACATCTCCGATGTGCTATGAGCAATGGTGTTATAATGAATAGAGAGCCGTATCCAAATAAACTATTTATCGCTGATTTCCACCGAAGCCCAATATGAATGTTGATTAGATTTGCGCCAACCTTGTATGTATATATATTCTAATTCCAACATGAAAACACTTATCTTAATCTTTTCATGATCAGCTTGGAATAACAAAGTCTCAAACGAATCATATGTAGTTAATTAAACAAGACTAGGAATCAAGTCTGCTTAATTAGCACTTTAAAAAAAAAAAAAAGGTCTACATAGCTAATAGCTATTCAATACATACATAAACTAGTTGTTAGATGTGCCTTTAACAGAGCGTGCAATGTCGTGTCGTGCTCGAAAAGTGAAGTGATATTGTTGACAAAGGGTTTTTTCACCTGTTGGCTTTGTAAAGTCTGACTCGGTTCGATTTGCGCTTTCGCTAACAAAGGTAAAATTAACAAGATCGTTATTTATTTTATGCACAGTGAAACTGTTGCGGCGGATGTACTCAACTGGGCAACTACACATACAATAGTGACCAGAGTAGAAGTCTCTCTATCTTGCGTTGTTCTTTGCACTTTGTGCGACGTTTGTTGATTTCGTACAATATGGAACAGACAATGCATTACTCAACTAAACTTGTTAGTCTTGTACGTATCGCTCATAGACGCGTTATCGAACCTTGCAGTGTGTGTTTCTCTGGTTTGTTTTCTTTATCAATTTGGATTTGGAAGAATTTCTTATTTTTTATTTTTTGGTAAATAGAATATTTGGAAGAATATTGGTAATATTGCACAACTCCACATATTGTTGGGTGTAGACACAGGGATAAGTAAAGTAAAGCATTGAAGATCATGTTGTACTCAATAGAGGTGTGTTCAATTGATCAGTTACTTTAAAATCCATACTGACTCGTTTGTGTGCCTTTATTTGGCGTAGTTGCATCTGGAGCTGGACTTGTACAACGAAAAAATAATCGAAAATTTCTCACTTTGGCCCATGCATATATGCATGATAATTAATTATAAATAGACAGGACCATTCTGTACATTATTTATTTTAGATATAGATGCAACTCACTTCGCTTTATTTTTATTTTTATTTTGATCGGCAACAAGAATTTATTAGAATGCGACAAAAGAATACATTGAGAAAGGAAACCATAGCCAAGCACACGTGCAAGGATATGGCAAGAGCGAAATGCTGAGATGAAATGCCGAAAGTGAAAAAAGAAACAAACAATACAAAGGTAACTTCGCTGAATTCTTTCTAAAAAAATCTATTGGAATTTTTTGGAATTTCGGTGAATGAAGTTGGGTATTTAGAGGGTCTCTCGAGACAACCGAAAGATCCCTCCTTGGTTCGTCGAATCTAGACATTGAGGGGTTAATGGTGCGTTGGTTAATACGTCATGATGTGCAAAATTTATGCCAGCAATTTATAAGTTAGATGCCAGATTAAAGGATTCCATCACTCAAACTTCTGATATTCGTTTTTTTTGTGTGAGACAGAGATAGGGATTGACTCAGCTCGTCAAGTCGGTCCTGGTGTTCTGCAGGCCATGAAATTTTGGTTCATTGCAATAAGGATTTGATGATGTCAGACAGATTATGTCAAGTTTCTTAACAGCTACATCACGATAGGGGGTAATTCTTCCCGAACATTAGGGGGAATCTATAATTTCTAGAAACCTCAGGGGTGATTTTGGTAATTTACCCTATTAATTACTCTACCCTTCCTCTTTTGTGTGATTCTAGTAGAACACCATTAGTAAAGCAAAGCGCACAACGTGATTTGAATATACACATGATGGGACCTTTGCTATTTTGCCACCAACTCACGTGCCAGGCATTTGGACAAATTTCCAAAAGACTTGCACAATTCGGGACCCAATGCTTCCCCCACTCCTCCCAGTTACATCCACCCTCCTCTGGCACGTAGCGATATGCGCGGAAACGGCTTTCTCCGGTCCACATTCTATCGACTAGACTGATCAATAAATTGAATCCTTCGGGTTTTATCTTAATAGTCGTACTTTGTAAACTCAATGTGTTGATCTTTCCGAGCATCGATAGTCAAGTGAATTCATCCGGAAAAAGTGAGTGAACATAATCAAGTACCTTCAATAGCCTATCAGGCTAACTCTTTCTATAGATGATTTACTCAAAAACCACCTCTATAGAATGAACAACTTATCGTAAAACTTACGGTCTCAACAATTTGGTCCAGTTCAATCCATCCAACAAACCGAAGAAGAGCCGGATAAATCTTGGTGATATATATATCCAACAATTAATATTGTTTCATAGTTCAATAAATCATTTCATGTATAGAAGGACAAGAGTGAGACATGTCCAATGGGTAAAAGGAACCCCCACTTGAAGCATTTTACCATAATTGCCCAGCCCAATACCTCAACTCTTGTACTTTTAATGTCCAACATTTCATTTTTGTGGAGTACACTGTCCGAAGGTGACGAAGCATCTGCAGATGATTGGAGATGAATAGACTCCCATTTTTCTTTTAGGTGCTCCACTTTCGAGTCCCCTAGTTATGTCCTTGCTAGTAGTCAATTTCCAGATTAAAAACAGAGTGTTCGTGCGAGCACTGTCACGTCGTGTCCCATTTTCTTCTTTGATCACAAATAGATGGAAAATCTAATTTGCACCCTCGTTGTTTCCCATTTGCCTTTCTTTTTAAATTTTTTTTTTCTCAATACTCACCTCCTTTCCCTTTCCCTTTCCCTTCCCCCTACTATCCAATTCCGACCACATGCACCAATCGAAACCACCCTTCTCCTCTACTCAATAATCTCTTTCCTACCACCACCAGTAGGGTAACACGCTCCTTTATTTGTTTGGTTTTCACTTTCCTTCCACCCTTGTTCCACTAACTTGGCTTTTTGATTTTTCAAGTTTTTCGAGACAGGTCATCTGCTCACATACATAAACTAAAAAAAGCCCAAGAAGCCAAATTAGTGGAACAAGGCCTTCAACTCCTATCCCAATGCAAAACCCTCTTCTTCCATGGGTGAAACCTTTCATTTTAACCATCTCAAACTTCTCCTAGCTTACCATCGCAAAATTGGAGGACAAAGGATGGTAGCAACATCTGTGATTTTCTGGAAGGATGGGATTAGAATATGGAGCGATCGATATATTACATTGATGAGATTAGAACTTCCCCAAAAAGCATGCAAGAGGGGAGGTTCTATTTCAGATATGAAAATTTTGACTTGTGAGAAAGATTGAAAAAGAAGTAGGTTACAATTAAAAATGGCCATGGACCAAATTGACACAAGCAGAGAACTTAAGGGTCCATTGGTGGTTAATTTTCTTCATGATGGATTGAATAAATTAAATAAGATTATTTTATGAATACATTTCACATACACTTTTCCACTAACTTGGCTTATTGGCTTTTCGGTCTTTTGTGATTTTTTATGTAGTGTATTGTGAGAGAATAAGTTGTCTCGAAAAGCGCAATAGTGGAATGGGGTCTATTCGATCATAGTATGAGTACATTAATCTACATTAAAATGTGTTCTTCAGAACTCTTCCGAAATTAGTTCAGATGCATATAAGCTCACCCGACTGTACCTAGATTATAAAATTTAGCGAGATTGTGTTAATGATTATTCAAAGACTAATAGGACGTGGTAAACCGAGTTGCTTGCATGAAAGAGCAACAAATGAATTGTGTGTGTCTCATCATCAATCACCAATACATATACTTTTAAGTACATTAAAATCAAAAGGGAAATGATTTTCACACCCCGTTATTATCCATTTGCACTCTTCTTCTTTTTTTTGTATTTATTCACTTTAAAATTACTGAATTATTTTTACCTCTTGAGTCACGTTTTTCATATAAAAAGAAATTTAATTCTTTCAAGTGAATAAAGACAAAAAAAAAAAAAGAGTGCAAATAAGTAATAACGGGGTGTGAAAATTATTTCCCAATCAAAATTTATGGCGTCCAAGTATGAGCTTACGCATCACACTCGCTGGTTTGGTGAGTCAGATCCACTTATTCAATGCTGCCACGTGTACCCCACATTTTGTCCTTCTCTGTCTCTCTCTCCCTCGTCACCCCCACCCAGTTCCAAAGAATATACTGTATATTTTTATGTCAATGGATAATTAGTAGTATTCACTTTTTCCATCAGATTCCATATGAGGATTAAGCCCCAAAAAGTTATTGCTCCAAAAAAAAAAAAAAAAAAAAAACCCAAAAAATTTGTATGATAAAATTGCAAAGGTTACAAAAACTCGAGGGCCGACTCAGGAATTCTGCATAGCCGGGTAAAAAACTTATAACCGATTATAGTTTTTTTTTTTTTTTTTTGGCTTGGGATTCTTTGCATTTGCTCTTGTTTGAGGTTTGAGGCTTGGGGCAATATGGGTTTTTTTTTTTTCCACATTTGGGTGTCAAATAATTTTTTTTTTAAATTCTCTACAAAAAGGGTAATCTCCCATGTGCAATATCAAATTCACATGGGAGATGTTGTTATGCTTTTGGACCTTTTAATCGTTATAATCCGTTAATGATTAATAAATTTCTTTTGCTTTGCAAAAAAAAAATCTCAAAGTCACTGGGTTAACTAACCTGAGTTGTATCGACTTATCTTCGCTCCATTCATGTAGATCAACCACATTATTTAGTGGAATCGATGTAATTGATCTATTTAGCGCAATTGATCTTAGTGGATGAAAAAAAAAATTGAATCTATATAGTGTGCTGTTACATCAGATGATATTCAAATCATGCGATTTTCGTTTAACTCATTTCTTGAACAATAAGTTCGCTAGTGGATCAATCACATTATTTTTGTAGTAGAGACTATGATTATATATTTATATATAAAGTGTCACATCAAATAATCTCCAAAAATATTAGGATGTCCCAAAATATTTGTCCCACTTCTAAAAACATCCATCAAAACTGGGTCACTTTCCAATTTTACCCTTAAAAAAGTACTTTTTCCATCTTAATTGGCTATTCTATTATCTTTTATTTTATAACGGTTTTTATGATTTTGAAAATTTTGTATAATAAAACTAATTGTTATCTATCAAACAAGATCCATATTGAATATGTTTTGACTTTTATATAATAAATTAGCCTCACAAATTTGGTTACAGTAATATTAACTGGATTTAGGGACAAAATAGAAAAGTCAATACAAAGTTTTCACACCTCTTAAAAACCCACTTCCCCAAAAGGGGCAAACAAATTGGGACGGAGGGAGTATTCAATGACATGGGGAGTGCTTCCCTCAACTACTATAAGTATGGGTTAGCTTTGCAGCTCCCTCTTAGGCAAGCAACTCAAGCATCAAAGTTTGCTTCCTCTCTAACCCTCCCCCCCTACAATCTTCAACTCCTTTCATTTGAAATTTTTCACCATGATTCTTTCTGAGAAAATGCAGCAGCAAAGGAGCTGCAACAGCTTCCTAACCAACTGTAAACCCTATTTCGCGATGATATCGTTGCAGTTTGGGTATGCTGGCATGAACATTATCACTAAGGTGTCACTCAACCGAGGAATGAGCCACTATGTTCTTGTTGTTTATCGCCATGCATTTGCCACTGCTGTCATCGCCCCCTTCGCTATCTTCTTGGAGAGGTAAAAAATTTTGAAGTGAAAACACACATCACTTTTCCCATTTGATCGAATCATCTAAGTTTTTATGTAGACACGTATTTTCTCGTCCAAATGTGCTTAACTGTTGAGTTCTGATGGAATTCACTCGCACAATCAATTTTCATGAAGAATTTTCTTTCCCATTTCAGGAAAGCGCGGCCAAAGATTACCTTTCCAATTTTCATGCAAATATTCATCCTGGGACTTCTCGGGTTAGTCTTTAATTCTTGCTAATCCTTGTAAATTTAGCTATATATTAAACCAATTAATTTCTATATGTATATGCTCAATATATATAAACACAAGGTTTCTTTTTTGTGTTTGATAGGCCAGTGATCGACCAAAACTTCTACTACGCCGGTTTAAAATATACGTCGCCAACCTTCTCCTGTGCAATGAGCAACATGCTCCCTGCAATGACATTTATCATGGCTGTCATCTTTCGGTAAGCACATTAATCGTACGAAATCCTTAATTTTGCCATAATTCACACAATAAAAATAGAAAAACGATTGTAAGTTATACAGGGATGATATTAATTTGGTGGAAGAATTAAATCTGTAGGATGGAAAAGATAGATGTGAAGAAGGTGATATACCAAGCAAAGATAGTGGGGACCATAGTGACCGTGGGTGGGGCCATGTTGATGACATTGTACAAAGGTCCAATTTTGGAGATGGGTTGGTCCAAGCATGTCCACCCTCGTAAATCTTACATAACAGATACCACTGGAACCACTGATAAGGACTGGTTCAAGGGCTCTATTTTCCTCATCATTGCCACCTTTGCCTGGGCTTCCTTCTTCATTTTACAGGTACCATTACAATTTTTTTTTTCTCGATGAAAGTCAGTACTGTTAGTTGCAACAGACAAAAAAACGGAAGCTAAATCTTACGATGATTTCGATAATAACCGTGTGTGTACGTCAATGAATCTAACAGAAGGCAGCCTTGAAACACTACGAGAAGCATCAACTGACACTGACGTCGTTAGTGTGCTTCATGGGGACCCTCCAAGCGATCGCCGTGACTTTTGTGATGGAACACAAGCCCTCGGTTTGGTCCATCAGCTGGGACATGAACCTCCTCGCTGCTGCCTACGCCGTACGCATCTCCTTCACTCTCCTGTCTCTCTCTTTTCGCTTGTTTGTGTGCATTCTGAATGATTCATGACCTATGTCTAATGATTTACAGGGGATAGTGACATCAAGTATTTCATACTATGTACAAGGGCTGGTGATGAGGAAAAAGGGGCCTGTTTTTGCAACTGCTTTTAGCCCTCTGATGATGATCATTGTAGCCATCATGGGTTCTTTTATCCTAGCTGAAAAGATTTTCCTTGGAGGGTACATAATTTCCTCTAATCTAACTCACTCATTTGATCTTTTTTTTTTCTCTCTATATAATTGTATACATACTTTAAAATGCTACGTACGAATTCATAATTTATACCAGTATAAATATTCATAAAGTGAAGCGTAAGGACTAGATTCGTTCTGAGTATGACCTATACACGAGTTTTTGTATTATGTACGTTGTTCGAAAAATTATTGTCCACAACATTTTGGTATACATATCTAGGTAAACGAGTATTGCTTTACTAAACAATCTTTCTCGTAAAAATCAAACAAAATTATGTACAGGCCGGTTATGGCTATTTGGTGCATTTTTTTGTGATCTAATCAGTTTGGGAGACGAAAAAATGCATCTATCAATGCAGAAAGAAAGCTCCAACAAATAGATATCGCGGTATTTTTTTTGGTATCACTTTTTGTTTCAACAAAAAAATTTCTCTAAAGTCACATTAAAAATTCAGTGCATTTCCATTCATAATATTTCTTACCTAGCAACTGATGAAATTCACCTTTTGGGGGATGCAGGGTAGTTGGGTCAGTGCTGATAATTGCAGGGCTTTACTCAGTCCTGTGGGGAAAATACAGAGAAGAGAAGTCAAGGAAAGAGGAGATGGCCACAGAAATACCCCAAACCATGATTAAGGACACTCAAGTAAATGACGCATTTGCCCTCAAGAGCATTGAAGGCAAAGAAGCTGACAAGCTTCCTTCCATTGCAATTCAACTACCCATTTCAGCTGACACCCCCATCAAAACCTAACCAAGAGTTCTAAAGCCATATGGGAAAAAGTTAATAGTGTTGGGTTACTTTTGTCCTTTTGTCTTTTAGTAACCTTTTTTCCCCTTCTTTTTTTCCTCTTAAGTAATGGAGCTTGATAGTGTGATGAAGTAAGCAAGGAGTTGTTTCTAATTTTAATGGGATGAGACCTTTTCAGATTTGCATGGGTTGGGTGCTCCACTTTATAATCTTTTAGTATTTGGAATTTTCAATTTTAGAACACTTTGCATAATTCCACAAGTCCTATGGGGATTAGCATATTTCCCACAAGTCCTATGCAGAACCCACTAATGTTTTTCAATGCTATCCTATGCAGATTCATGATCTTTATTCTTCATCTAAGTTATGGTGAATGCCAAGATCATTAGTGCTTGAGTAAATAAGTTTTGCTTACCATGTTTGGCACGATCCTTATTATCAATGCATGGTGAAAATTTTCAAACTTGGGTCCATTAAATTTATGTGATGCCACATAATACAATATTTGGAATTCGATCCACAGACGCGATCATCATAGTACTTCAAAGAAATTCAAACAATAATATCATGAGCACCTTAAAAACACTTGAAGGAAATTCAAAGAATAATATCATTAAGTACCTTAAAAATTGTACATATCCACTATTGTAATATGTCACAATAATCCGCCGCTAAGATGTCATAGATCCATGAAAGCCAATTTCTTACATGTCGGATGATACCAACATCATAAAACGAGGATCGCCAAGAATGAATCGAAACAACCAGAGCATTCCAAAGCTGGCTGCTGAGAATCGGTTGATGCCACAAGATATTCATTGCTACCGATTCCCTCCTGGAATGCAGCAGCTCTGCCTTGAACAAGAGCAATCTTTGACCCATGCACCTTATCTTTTGGAAACATGTAAGAAAATCAGATAACTTTCACCATTCTTGAATGTAGAACAAACAATGGCAGCCAGGGGCCAAACCAGGATTTCGAACTGTTTCAAAAGACGAACAGATCCCTCTAATCCCTTCTCTCCTTTCATGACCGTCCATCTTATATCTCAGCCAGTCTTTTTGTTTATGACCTACAATTCCAATAGTGATCTCGTAACTGCTGTTGATACTTGTGTGTCAGCCTGCCTTCAAAGGAAAGCGGTACAGAACACTCTGTAAAACCATACATGGTCTAGAAAGGAATCAGCTCAGTCTCTGCTTCCAGGATTCTTTCACGGGACATGCACTGGACTCGCTGATAGCAAGACCTACAGCACCTGGCTTCTCTGGCGCGTATTAGCTTAGCTGACAAGCAGACATCAGCGTAGTCAACAATTGGAGCTTGGAGCCTTCGGTGTACACACAGCTACACACTAAAAAAAGGAGGTGAATCGCATTTTAGCAGCACGCCAGCCATAAACCACATATTTAGCACACATGGTACAAAGAATATTACTAGCTGATCACTAATTGCCTAGTTAGAAGCCAAAATACTGCCCCAAAAATAACTACCCAGAGTGCCGTTCGTATACCTTTCTTTGAGTAGATAAGAAATGCTATACTGTAGATTCAAAGTAATGAGCGAGCACGCACACCTGCCGAATGTACAAATCATAACTTTCTCAAAACCAAAAAGAGAGTTTTGGTAATCAGAGGCCGGCTGTAATTTCTGTAAATATCTAATGGTGTTCTTGTTATAATAGCAGTTGGATGAATTGGAAAAACATAAATGGTCAATAGCACAGGGTTTTCAATCAGTGCTCGTCTTTAACAAAGGAATATAGAGTCAATTGACAACTCAGATCTTAACAATAGGCATAGCCAGATGAATTGCAACTTAAGACATGCTGATCAAATGTATACAGTTACTGTTCTCTCTCTTCTGCATGAATTTGTCCAATGAAAACAGGGCCAATGGTACAACCTTTGCATCAGTTTGTCCTTCGCGAAGGTTTACAATGCCGTTTCCAATAGTGAGAACGCATGACCATAAACAAAAGCCAACAGTGAGTTTATTTACAAGAAGAGAGCTGAAAACACGTCTTTCCTCCAATATTACTACAGAAAAGCATAGTTTCACCACAGGTCAGATAAACAACAGGGGATTAGTTTTGTTTCAGCCAAGCTCGGTCTCAAACTTCATTGTGATACCCATACTGAAAAGTTCTTGAGCCAATAGCTTTGCACCGTAGGGCACATTAACCCTAACAATCTCTTCGACAGACTCACAAAACCGGCAGTAGGGACCCCTGATCTTCCGACCACCTGGCACAGCGCGTTGGATAACATTAGCCATGTTGTTGCACTTTCGGCATATGTGCATTTGGGAGGAGTCACTGAGAGTGAAGAGTCGCTCGTGAAGATTTGCTGCTGCACCATGGGCTATAAGGCAGTCGCGTTCCATCTCACCAAATTTGATTCCTCCAAAACGCTTCCTATCTGCCACTGGCTGCCTCGTAAGGGGGTGCACGGGGCCTGTGTTGCGGAACTTGACTTTGTCTTCCGACATATGGGTCAGACGCTGGTAGAATGTGGGGCCCATGAACACAAGAGAGTGAATCATCTCACCAGTTCGGCCGTTGTATACCCTCTCACTTCCCCATCTCGAAAATCCAGCCCTGCCATGCATATGGATTAAGTACGCCAGCCAGTATGATCAAGAATACTTACAAGACAAGGCACCCTGTGTTTCCATTTAATAGGAGTATATGATTTCGAAATAACAAAATATCATCTAAGGTTCAACTTTGAAAAAGTAAGCTTCTTGGGTTTTCGAAAACATGGAAAGCATAACCAAACACCCTCTTCACATACAACTGCTTGAAGCACGTGAACTCGAATTTCTTTTAGTATATAGGCTGCAAATAAGTGAAAACAAACTGGGCTACTTCTTTGACGTGATACGAAATTGTAAGTAAAGATGCATTTCACGAAGGCATTGTCAATGTTACCTGTGAAGCTGATCTGTTATGGCATCAACAGAAAGAGTGGAAAAGGGGGTAGCGTATTTTTGCAACCCACCACAGGCGATCCCTTTCCCCAAGGCAGCCTCAAGCAATTGACCAGGAGTCTGCCTTGAAGGAAAAGCATGGGGGTTTACGACGATATCTGGCACAATCCCTTGTATGGTGAAGGGAAAATTCTCTTGGGACTCCAAAAAACCCAGAACACCCTTTTGCCCATGCATGCTAGAGAACTTGTCTCCAAGACATGGTGTTCGAACCTGCAATAAAAGGTCAAGAATTTAGATGAAATTAAAATAGAACAGTAAAAGCATATCACAGAGAGCAGGCAGGATCCAACTCCACCCAAATCTTAAACGTGACGGGAACACATAATATTTACTTGCTCTAACTTTGTCAGAATCCTAAACTAGAATGTTCAATGTCATTTCTCCATTCATTGTTTCATGAACATATGTGATGTTGAATTTCAATTGACATGATAAAGGTGAAATTACCTGTCTCAAAGATACCACGGCGAAATTTTTCCCATCGTCATTGGCAGACAACACTACTTTCTGAACCATACCCCTTTCCGTGTGCTTCAATTTTATACTGTGGTCAGCCCCTGATTCTGTACTCCTACCAATGACAATATCTCCATTTTGCAGGTTCGCACCGATGAAAGGAAAACCATCATCATCAAGGCTGTCAACGCGTCCAATTTTGCTCTGCACCTTCCCAAAATTCACCGAGTCCTCAAACTTAGGCTTCTTCCCCACTGCTTCCTTGTTGTCAACGTCAGCTTTGTAACTTCTGATGTGCTCTGAACGAAACATCCCACGCTCCAATGAAGCCCGATTCATTACCAAGGAATCCTCTTGGTTGTACCCCAAGTGTACATTTACTGCCACAATGGCACATTGGCCGTTGAAGTACTCAGGCCTTGGAACTATTCCATTGTGCCCTAGGGGATATCCTGGCTTCCCAAGACAATCAGAAACCATGGTACGGAAAAGAGGTTTTTGTGGGTAGTACAGCTGATGGGTATTGGTGTCCACTCTGATATTCGGATTCGTAGTGCTGAAGCCCATAGCCTGTTGGGAATGCTTTTCCGATTGGTAAAGGACCCTCCTTGCATGGTCATGATTTGCGAAGGGAATAATTGCAGCGCTAAGCCCTAGTAGAAATGACATGTCAAGTTCACAATGTGTGTACTTGACAGGTGCCTTGGCATCATTTTCCTTAAAGAGGTACTTAATTCCCCAAGCAGTTCTACAGTCTTCTTCTTCTTCAGTACCAATAAATTCGATTATTCCCTTGTCCAGAAGAGACTGAAAGCTGTAATCTCCCCCCTTCGAAGCTTTAATCTTACCCAAGTTCTCAACCACTAGAAGAGGACGCAAAATCCTTCCTGCATCGGAAAATATGCGTACTTCTCTGTGCTGCTCATCTCTTTTGATCTCAACCTACAAGAGAAACGATAAGGGTAGAGAGCAATGAACACAAACATCAATCAGCCCGCTTTTGAATGCAAGTGGAATAAACAGGCTTTCGCTAAGATGTCACTAATGAAGTAATTCAAACATGTTTCCTTGATTACTACAAAAGACAAACTTGTGAGAATGGAAACTCCACTAATGAATGTAGAGAAAGACCTACATTTCTCCAAGAGCAGTATTTAGTCGATGAAATAAAAAATAAAAAAACGAGCATGGCATTTAGATCTAGTCAATTGTGCTTGTAACTTTAACATGGGAAGAACTCTGGGTTAGAAATCTTCAGGTTTCTCAAAATACCCTAGAAGTAGAGAATGTTGCACAAAGCCTAGACAAAGGTAGAAATAGTAGCAAGAGCGCAAGATAAAGGTACAAAATAAACAAGGCATAAATTTCAACTTTCTAAAGTTACTACTAACTACTAACTAATATTTAATACCAACGTGAGCATACACCTAATGAATACAATTCAACAAATTGCCAATTTATAACATAAACTAACTCATAAGGTTGAAAAATGAATGGAGAATATCCATTACTCAGATAATGATACGCACAAAGAATCATATCTCTTCATGTCATTGGACACGATTCTCCAGACTCCAACAGTATTTATCCTCCAACTATTTCTCCTCTAGAATCTGCCTATCCTCTAGAAACTGCCTAGAAAGGCAAAAATAAAAAAATAAAAAAATATTTCTCACGACATTTAGATTTTAGTTGACCTCCACACACTTGACTGCACATCACTAGGTACCCCTAACAAAATGCGGAGCAAGCTAAATAAAAATAGGTTGGAATTCCCAATGTCCATACGCAAAAGGACTGAACCACATGAATATACAACCACAAATGCATGACGTGGTAGAAATTAAGCTTGCATTATATGCCAAGTGATATAGTCCACACTACATCCCTGTCAAATATCTTCTACTTCCATTTCAAAATCACCCTTCAGAAATCCATGAACAGGTATCCTTTCGGTAAATTACAAGGCCCCTTAGCAAAAATCAGATCCATCTCACTGATCAAATGAAAAACAATTCAGCTGCATGTCGAATTGTGCTGGTTTTGGCATCTACTGGAAGTAGGAGAAATAAAAGTGCACGAGGGATGGCGAACACAACAGATAGTTCAAGCGGAACGAGAATAAATTAAATCAGACAACAGGATGGCCAATTTGGAGAACACAACAGATAGTTCAAGCGGAACGAGAATAAGGAGCACAGAACATCCACTTTGTTCTCAACATTTAAAGGTAAGAGTAAAGTCTCAAGACTCTCGACACCCAGATTCACATCAGCTAATGAGAATTGTACCCATGTCCATAAGAGTTGGGACTTGGGAGCAGTCTACCCTGAGAAGATAATTTAACGGCATCCTTATGAAAGGGGTATTGGAACTTAAACAAGATTGTAGCAGTTCCAACACAGTGATTGGTGTCGGAACTAGGGCATTATAACTTTTTTCCTTCAAGTGGGCTTTCATATCTATCCCTCATCCCTGTTTAGTTTAAACCCTACATCTGAGTTTAATCGACACAACTTAGGCAAAGAGGAGTTTGGTGGCTGTGTTCGTTGTAAATGATATTCTTACCCAAAGGACCTTCATTATTAATGTTTCTATCACAGAATTGCTCTTCTAAACCATTAATATTTGCCTAGTTTCAGCAGCATACAGGTGGTTTGTTATGCCGCCTATAAAAATCTAGGCTTCTGTGAAGGTTAAAGTACATTTTGTCAGCTCAATCCCCACTACATATCTAATAATGTAGACACAAAACTATAGAAATTCATCGACATTCTTGCTTTAAAGATGGATTGCATGCCGTATTACAATGATTCAGAGATGAATCAGGCTAACAACACAGAAGGATAAGAATCCTGGTTGTAGTACCACTGTGACGTATGAGATGGCCATTAGTCCATTACATTGACAGAATAATTGACCAATCATTCATCTCATTGTATCCCAACAAGATAAGCATCCACCACAGAGGATGAAGGTCCTTGCTCAAGCATGAATCCTAACCCTCTATACCAGGTTGTTTCAAGGTAAAGCAACTCATGAGGGAGAGCAAGAGCACAAGTCACAATGTATACCAATACGAGAGAAAGCAAACACACAAGGCAAGACATTCACCATATGGTATAGCTAAAGTTCCGTCCTAGCCACAAATGGACTTTAAGATAAGCAAGTAGTCTGTACAAAATTGTCAAAGACTAGTGAAGGCAGCATAAGCACATTTTCTGACAGTAATCTATAACCTAAAGTGCCAAAGTGTCCGGCATATTAAGACTTAACACCCAAATCATTTTCAAAACAAGCAAATCCAATCTGTATGCCACAAAAAAGAAATCAAACCAGATTCAAATGCAGACCTGATGAGGTACTTCCTTCCGGCGTCGCTTACGCCTTAGAGCGGCGACAAACGAAACAGAATCTCCACACACTCCAACCCAGTTCCCATCCAGAAAAACTTTGTCCTTGGCAGAAAGCAGAGTTGATGTATCATCTACAAGCTTCTCCATACCGCAATCCAGCAATTTGTCAAGAAAAATTTCTTCAATTTCGGTACTGACAAGCCCAGTGATAGCCAAATTCTTCACAAGCCCACAATTTTCACCATCCGGGGTAGACAGAAAGCAAATCTTTCCCCAGTGGGAGGGGTGTCTGCATCCAGCACATTCCATAGGAATAAGATTCTTATTGTTTGCAGAAAACTCAAACCCCTAGTACCCTCCACAACAATTAAGATACTGTTATAATCAGACAGCTGTCCTAGAGAAGCTCTGAAAAACGCTACTACAAAAATTAACCACTGTTTGGTTGTCAGTTTTGGAAAAAAAAATTGGAGATATATTTTTGAGATAATATTTGGTTTGGTTTTTGAAAATGGCTTTTGGGTTAATGATTGGCAAGAGAAATGAGTAATAAGTGAAGAGATGGGTAATAAGGTGAGGTTTGGCCTAAAAAGTTAGCTGGCTTATTTTTCATCTTTATTTGATTTTTTTTCGTGTTTTTTAGTTTTTCATCAACTTTTTGTGTATTATTGGTTCATCTCGGCGAGAGGAATCAAAAAAGTAAAAAATTATGATCTAATCATAATTTTTTTTTAATAAAGACAAAAATAAGCCAAATGTCAGCTTTTTACACTTTTTTCGATCTTATTCAAAAAATTGAAAGTTCTAGTCATAATTTTTTACCTTGTTGGATTCCTCTCGCCAAGACGAACCAATAATACTCAAAAAAATCGATGCAAAACGAACAAACGCAAAAAAAAATCAAATAAAGACAACAAAAAGTTAAGTTGGCTTTTTAAGCCAAACGTAACCAAAGTGGACAGAGATAGAGAGAGAAATGAGAATAATGATTGGAGAGAGGGGTAATGAGTAGAAAGAGAAATGTGACCAATGATTGGAGAGAGGAGTAATTAATGGAGAGAGAAGAAAAGTAGGGGAAAATTTGTTTTGTAAAATTTGTCAAAAATGTGGACCAAACAAGGTGAACGTCATCTGGTTGGTGTATTGGAAATAACAATTCATTAAGTTTCAAATTAACAAATTACTCTAACAGAGAAGAAAAGGATAAAAGTACATGCATCTGTTTTGCTTTTTTGTATATCTACGGGCAAAAGTTCATTAGGAATCTAGATAGCCAAGATTCACGTCTTTCCATTGAAGTAGAAGACGTATCCAATGCTTAGAGCACATAAATGCATTGAAAAATAGCTTACCTAATGTGCCAGCATTATTCATATCAGAGAGTGAGAAGCAACAGTCATAAAAGACACTTCACTACATCTGGTAAGACACTTCACTACATCTGGTAAGACACTTCACTACATCTGGTAGGAATACCAAAATGATACGTTTACGTTGTTTACATTGCAAAAATGTGCATAACTGCATACCAACCTACTAGAAATTGCTCTAGGAACATGACATATCAAGTAAACATCAATTCACTAAAAAACCATGTGTAAATATATTTTTTATTGGCGACAAACGAATAGGAAAAGAATGGAAGGCACAAGGAAGACATGAGGCCCGCCTGAAATAAGTCTTCCATATGCAGCTAAATCGTTAAATTAACAATACCTCTGGGATGCTTTTGAAAAAGTAGCGTGCAATGCAGAACCAACTCCTCTTGTGACCTCTTTTTAAATCGAAGTTTGCTTTTGAAAAAGTAGCGTGCAACGCAGAACCAACTCCTCTTGTGACCTCTTCTTTTTAAATCGAAGTTTAGTACAGGAGATGGATTACCAAGCTAAACTGGATGATCTATGGTAACTATTCAAATTCCGTAGAACTACCATTAAGAAATTAGCAGTGCCATGGGTACACCAAATGTACACCACATCATGTGGGACCTATTTCTGGGTCCCACAGTAATGATCGGACCCGTTCAATATTTTTTAATTATTAATTTAAGAGTTCCTGAAAAAAATTGGCTTGTTCGGATACTGAGAAGGGCTTGATCAGTGTTCGTACGTACGCATTTACCTACAAACACTGATCAAGCGCTTCTCGATATCTGAATGAGCTAATTTTTTGCAGGCACTCTTAAATTAATAATTTTAAAATATTGAAGGACTCCGATCATTACCGTGGGATCCGGAAATAGGTCTCACATGATATGGTGTACACCAGTACACATAACTTTTTCGTTAAGAAATCTGTGACTTGTAGATACTGTAGGTTCCAATGCCCATTCCATTTTGGATTCACTTGCTTATTAGAGCATGCATGGTCCAGGAGATCTCTTTCTCCCTCAGAGTTGGTTTGCACAATCACACATGCGCTACTTTTTACCCATATGCTCCAGCTATATGTCCACTCAGGGCAAAAATTTTACCTATAACCATAAATAAAGATGTTTTCCTCTCTTTACTAACAATAAAGGGCATGCTTATAGATCTGAGACAGAGAGGGTAGGGGTGTATAAAGTATAAACTGGCGAGAATATCAGAAACTGTTAAATATCATAAGCTAGCAAAAAAAAATCCTGAATAATGCATTGTATGATGTAACACCTGGCAAAGATGCCAAAGGAGAATTGATATGGTTTCATGCAACAGGAAGTCCAAGCACTGTTCATTATTCATGAGCTTATTTGAAAACCATATTTGGAGGACAAAACACAGGAGCCTAAACAAATGAATATAGATGAAAACAAGACATCTACAACTGGTGGCACACAACCCAACTACCAAAACAGCCACAGAGATTCCTTGCCTCCAGTGAATCATGCATGGTTTTTCAATTCAAACCTTAGAACTCTTTTGGCCTAACAAGTCATTTTGACTATTTTTTTTTGTCTTTATTTGATTTTTTTCCGCGTTTGTTAGTTTTGCATCAAATTTTTGGGTATTATTGATTCATCTCGATGAGAGAAATCCAAAAAGGTAAAAAAAATTATGATTAGAAGTTAACACTCAATTTTTTGAATAAAAGTGTGAATCTGTCTTTTTGACTTATTTGTCTTTATTCAAAAAAATTTAAGCCTGGATCATAATGTTGTACTTTTTTTAATCCTCTCATCAAGACAAACCAATAATACGTGAAAAGTTAATGAAAAACTAACAAACAAGGGGAAAAAAAATAAAGCAAAACAAAACAAATGAAGGCGAAAAAAATAAGTCAGGTGACTTATTAAGCCAAAACAGACCTAGTTTCAATGGGAACAGCTTTCAAAAGAAGTTGTCAGAAGGGAAAACAAAAGCAGAATTTCAAGGACTCATTGGGGGTAATATCCTCAACTTGACTTAAGTGCCTCCTCCCTTGCCAACGCGTTGAGTGACCACTAGTAAAGAAAAACTATCCACCTTATAGTCAAGCATCCAGCTAGATAAGAGAACTCTCCCATAATGGTTAATAATTTTCACCTATCAAAGCTAGGATTACCCTGATTAAAGTCTACAGAAGTAGAAAAGGAGGAAGTTTTAAGAAACTTTGTGATGTCCCTGCTAGCAACATCGTTGCATTACTGAACAAGATAATAAGGAAGAATTACAGCCATTAAGGAGGTCAAAATAGGAGGTTAACCTAATCAAGAAGAGCTAAGACAAGTTAAAAATACTTACGGGTATCTGGCATCTCCAACCTTCCCAGTGTATGAAACCTGTTGACGTGTTTTTCTCATATCAGCAATAGTCTGCAACGGATTTGTTCTCCGAAGTGTTGCCACTACACCAGATATCCTTTCCATCTTTTTGTAAGGATGTGTCCATGCTCCAGTTGAGAATGCCCGAGAAAGACCGTTAGTGATAATTGATGCATCCAGGTAGTGTTCAATAGGGTGGATGACACGATCCCCATAAAGATCTCTTTGCATAGCTTTCACCATACGCCTCTCAGCATGCTTCACGTGTACTCTCAGCTCTCTTTCAAGCAGCTCACCAGCCAGTTCCAACCTCTTGTTTCTAAAATCATCTCGATTGTCAATTTTTCTGCGCCCAGTGTAGGCCTGCAAGAGACATTTCACCATATAGCCTAGAAAACGGGCCTTCTGCCGGAATCCACTAAGATTCGGGAACAAGTAATTGCTAAAGAACTCTTCAATAGATTCTCCAGGTGGAAATTTGCAGTTTTCTATCTTCTTCATAATGTCATTGATAGCATTTCTCCCCCGACGAAAGCTCTTGCAATTCTCATCAGCATCGTAAATCGATGCAATGAGTACATTGACAATTCTGGAATCTTCGCAATCACAGTCAATCAAATTAACCACTTCCTTGTCGGATGATGCACCAAGAGCAAAAAACAAAATCCATATAGGAAACTCTACTGCAGAGAAGTACACTGAAAGGACTTTCTCTCCTCCTCTAAGATGTTCACGTTTAGGAAAATCCAGTTTTATAAACACTCTTTTCCTTTTTGAAACATCACGGTATGCTACTGTCCAAGATGGACTACTAGAAACCCAAAGTCTCTTCAGGCAGATTTGCTCCTGAGCAATGAAAGTCTGCAATAAACATTGCAAAAAAATTATTTCTAAAGCATATCCAGCAGAACAGAATACAATTTATATCTGAAAACATAACATGTAAGGTTCAGTCTCCTTTTCTTTCCTTTTCCCTTTTTCTGCATATTCAGGGTAGGGGTTGCTAAGTGGAAATATCTATCAGTTCACTGGAGAAACGAATGGAACAAGTGAATTTGATAGACAGCTAAGATACTATAAAAAAATTGAGTAAATCAATTAGAACAATAAACCACCCAGTCAGTAAAGTATATTAGCATGTTCAACCATGGATATAAAACGCATACGAAAACCCGTGAGAAATCTGAACTCTTAGGTTTTATAGCAATTTAAGACACTTACCCTACTTCATCTCTAGAATACTATCTGTAACCAATTAGCAGAGCTATAAGAACAGTGTCCTTTAGCAACTCTTCAAATGGGATCGGGTAAAATAGGGGACATGCTACCAGTAGTTCTGTGCTCTGGTGGTGCAAATGACAAGGGGAACAACACTACAGGAATGGCACATAATGCGGAAAAATGGAACACAACTTCCAGGTGGAATGTAACCCAACCACTACTACAGTTTCACCAACCCAGTCTCACAACTTTGGGACCGGACTCTCTAAACTCTTCAGCTCTATGGCATTCTACGACTCTTGCCCACCTAATGGATCGTAAAAGCTTATCAGCTATAATCACTTGGCAAAGTTTTGAAACAAGTATCCCTTAGCCACTCTTCAGTTAAGAATGGCATATGAAAAAACAGGGGAAATACTCCCAGTATGCCTGTATTAATAATTAGAAAGTTACATCCTGTAGAGCGGACGCGTGAAGTTCAAAGTTAATCACATTGTTTTTACTCGTTTCGGGCTTCCAGCATACCTGATTTCCAAGCAACCAAGAACAAGTTCAAAAATACGGAATGATTTTAGAAAAAATAAAAGATTACCAAGAGAAAATAGAAGAGTGAATGCAAATAGATGAAATAATCGTCTCAATTAGTAAAATCTTTGACTCCTGACCATGTAACAACAAAACTGATCTTATAATACGTAGCAAAAACTGTAGTGGTTACAGGTCACACAGGTATTCGGAAGGAAGCATATTATTTACTCACCTTCTCGGCACCCTTGATCAAGAAATAGCCTCCATGATCAAAGTCACAATCGCTTTTCTCAACCCCATTCATCCAGCACAAATCAGATTTGAGCATTACAGGAATCCGCCCGATAATGACATCCCTTTTATCTTCACTTATAGGGTCCTTATCAACATACTGTTCTTTTCCAGTTTTAAATTTGTCACTTCTAACAAGAGTCTGTGTGTATACCTGAAAGATGGCACAAGCATTACATTTCAGACAACAAACAAACAAGACAAAGAAAATAAATGTTGAACAACAAAAAGACCTACTGGTTATTTGCTCAGCAGTTTGGGTATGCATGAGGAAGTATATGGGCAAAAGATTGAAAGATATAAAGGTGTTCATCAATTGGTTTCATAGGCTAAGTGGTTTCATCGGTGTGGTCAACTTTTTTTTAGAAGTACAGAATCAGCACCCAGCACCCCGCAAAAATTCTTAACTTCAGAACGAGTCCAAATAAGCTCCCTCAAACAAAAATCGCCAGTTCACTAAGTGAATTTTTTAGGAAAGTCAATTGGCCACAAAAGCCGTTAGTAACGATGGCAGAGCAACTGCATGTGTTATTGATTACATCAAAATCGAACCTAAATATGACAGAAGCTATAACTATACCATTCATAGCAAAAGTAGAAACCAAAACTGCAATAAATCACAAAAATTCAAAAATAGCGGACGAATGGCTGTTTAGGGGGAACGCCATTGACAGTCAGCAAAGTCACACAGCTATCTTAATTACCAGTCACAGCTAACTACCAAAGAAAATGAGTGCAAGTAGAAAAAAATCTAGCAGAGAGACCCAGTTGCATCATTCACCTGAACATGGATCTGCACTTTCACTCGGGATGAATAGGTCATATTCTGAAGGCGAGCGTGTCTGGGCAACAAATCCAGGAACTCTTTACCGCTATCAGCCGAAAATTTATCACCTGTCCAGAAGCGCGGCCGCTCAAGAGTTACTTTCCCGAACTTCACTGAAGCAAACCTCCATTCGTTGTCCCCTTTCTTTGATGGATCATACCCAGGATGTACTGTGACCTCACCGATGGAGTCAAATACATTCTGGACTCCGTTTTTTATGAACTCGTTGTACGAGTTGATTTGGTGGCTGATCAAACCATGTTGTTCGAAAAATGACGTAGACACCTTCCTGCAAACGTTCTTCAGAAATTCGGCTCCCAAATCATGTATTGTTGTTGGGTCCACATCATCGTCCGTGTCCACATCATCGTCCATGTGTGTATCTCCATTTGACTTCTCAACCTTGGTACTTGTTCCGGGCTCTCCAAATATCTCATCCAAATCCATGTAATCCATAGCCTTCAATTTCTTCTCATCATTACCACTAGCTTCACGGTCTTTGCTTGCATCTGAGGACCCCATTTAGATTGAATATCTGTAAAACAAAACTACTTCATGAAGCATAGGCATGATCATAAAGAAAGCCCAAAACCAAAGGAGACCCCAGACTGCAAGGATGCAGCTCAGTTGCTCATTAGTTTTGCATTTTCTACCAAAACAAAGGTTAAATTACAGATCTGTTATCGAAGCATTTGGGAGCAAGAGAGCAACCTCAATGTATCAATCTCTAACTTCAACACCTAATATTGTTTCAAAGACAAACGACCAAACTCTTGCACATCTAAGGCACACAATTTGCTTGACAAACGTAAGAGTCACCTCTCAATTCTATATCTGAATACAAGAGAGTGCTTATAAACAAACTATGGGCTGCAGTTTCATAGAGTGTTACTCAATTCTACGCAATCCCTTAGCCCTCTAAACTCTGCCCAGAACCATTTCAAGCAATAGCGTTCATAATTCCCCATAATGTTATGATTTTGCTGCCCAGACCAACAACTTCGTCAACATTTTTGCAAGGAATTGTGTATAGTTTGCATTGTTTGAAGAAAACCAAAAACCTCGCTGACTTCATTGGGAGCTAAGTCAACTGCTGCCAAAACTACCACATTTATGATTCAAGTTAAATGGTTCACAAAACTGAAGTCCATGTTAATTGAATGCTTGCAACACTCAACAACCACTGAAAAAATGAACCTATCTCGTTAGAAATTCAACAAAATATGCCACAAAGTAGTCACAATTACAGAAGTTCACAAGTGCAAAATATTGAAAATTGTATTCCTCAATACTCTGTTTTTCTAGATCTTATTGTGCTTAATTAAAACTAGTTATTATCTTTTTTAATCATTCGCATGAATTTATTTTCTTTGGCAGAAAAAAAGACAATGACACAAATATATCAGCTGTTGAATTAAATGAAGTTAAAGTCGAGGACTGTGACCAAATGAAAAACAATGAATGTAAATGGTGGATCCAGCGCATGATGGAAATCAAGGAAAGTGTATCAAATCCAACTCCTAACGTGGTTGCCAAATTGATCAGCACATGCTTAAGGGTTAACGTTCAAAGAGGTTGTTCAAGGAAGGAATACTTGTTTGCTAGCTGATTGGGTAATTAGCAAGAGATGGGGTCTAATTAGGAAAGCAAATAATGTAAGGAAATGGGGTATGATTCTATTGGGCAAGTAATTTCAGTTTGAAAGGAAAAGAAATTGCTTCTTTAAGGACTTTCTCTGCAGTGCCTATATAAGGTTCACAACCTCAGTAGGGTTCGGGGATACCACGCATCATATGGCAGCCGCTGTGGTGGAAATAAGAGAAGAAGTTGGGCTTGAAGACCACGGCCGTGGCAAAGGAAAAATAAGAGAAAGCTTCATCATATCTTTAGATTCTTTACCGGGCATGTATCCATGAGAGGCTAAATATTCTAGACTAAGGTTGAAGATGAAACCTCATATTTTGTATAAGTTATTTACACTCTTTTATTAATTTTTCAAAATGTTTGGTTTAGTTGAATAATCACTCTTACCTCGTTATAATTAAGTTAGTAATTTTGGATATAGATTCAATCATGTTTTTCCATGATTTGGGATTGCTAGCTAATTATTCAGCCCTGTTATGTAGCTTTCAATTTCAAGCACCGGAAATCTTTTGTGATTTGTTTGCGAATGGATGCATACGATTTTTGGGTCTTGAACATTAAGGCGAACAACAGACATAAGTTGTTTTTCTAAAAGGTCAAAACGAAAATATTTTCCTGTGGTAATAAAGTTTAGCCACCAAATTACTATGAAGAAGAGTATGATAATAATAAGAGTTAATTTCTATGAGTACATGAGTGTGGATTCTAATACCTTAGTCACTTTTCCTTTATCTATCAGATTCGTTTAATTGTCAATTTTATTTATTTGTTTTCACTATTGCTTGTTTAATTTTTAGCTTAAAAATCAATCACCCCTTTGTTAACTAGGTTAGGGTTTAATCAACTTTGGATTATTTAGTTTTTCCTATGAAAATGTCCCTGTGAGTTTGACCTTGCACTTGCATTACTATACTTCAATACGATTCATGCGCTTGCGAGTGCATTAAAATTTTAAAACAAAAGTACTCATCTAGCTTTCTCAACAAAAATAATCTCCATCATTTTGCATTGACGGCTCCTTCAGAAACACAAAAGGGCCTCTAAAATGCTAATGGGGCAGACCTCAAATCATAGACCTATTAATAAAATATTTGAAAGCAAAAGAACAGATCTAGATCTGTCAATCTGCAACTTCAGCATCAAACTTCATTTTCAAGGGAAAAAAAACTGCGAAAACTTGGACATATAACCCAAACAATCAACATGCAAAAAACGTACCCGTTCAGAGTTTCAAACTCCCTAGTAACTGATTTAGATCCACAGCCTGAGAAAGTTGTTTAAAACAAATTAGGAATGAAGTTTCCAGTCATTTCTCACTCCACTTGCAAATCCTAAACATTTATCTGCCTCCAGCATTATTTTCACGTACCCCCTATTAGACAACATGGACATATATATCTTCAATTTAAATGTTCTAGTAAAACTAAAGCCTGTTGTTTAAAAAATTAGGGATTTCAGTTTCCACAGGCACTTGTCACTCTAGCTGCAAACCCGAAACCCCGAACTTCCCCCTATCTGGCAAAATGGAAATTTTTATTTCAAGTTAAAATGTTACCGTAAAACTAAAGCCCAAGTTGTTTACAAAAACGGGGATTTAGGTTTCCACGGGCTTTTCTCACTCCACCCTAAACCCTAAACTTCTTCCAGCATTATTTTCATGTAGTGAACTTTGGATTTCCCTCTATCAAACAAAATGAACATATTTATCTTTACGTTAAATGTTCTAGTAAAACTAGAGCCCAAGTTGTTAAAAAAATTAGGGATTTAGGTTTCCACTGGCTTTCCTCACTCCGCTCGCAAACCCTATCTTCTAGCATTATTTTCATATAATAACCTTTGGATTTCCCCTATATGAAAAAGTGGACATTTATTTTAAGTTTAATGTTCCAGTAAAACTAAAGCCCAAAATGTGAAGAAAAAATAGGGATTTAGGCTTCCACTTGCTTTTCTCACTCCAGATAGAAACATCTAAACCCTGAACTTCTTCCACCATTATATTCATGTAATAAACTTTGTAATCCCCCCCTATCTGGAAAAAAATGGACATATCCATGCTTAAGCTAAATGGTCTACTAAGACTAAAGCCCAGAACCAAACCCTAACTCCTTAAGTCTGAACATCTTCTGATCTTCATGTAACAAACTTTGTAACTCCCCCTATCAGACAAAATGGACAAGTTTATTCTGAACCTAAATGTTCGAGCAAAACTAAAGCCCCAAACCCTAAACCCTAAACCCTAAACCCTGAACTTCTATCAGCATTATATTCAGGTAATGAACTTTGTAATTCCCCCTATCAGACAAAATGGACAAATTTATTTTTCAAGTTAAAATGTTCTAGTAAAACCAAGGCCGAAACATTCAACAACTATGACCAACAAATAAATGATTCACCTCAGAGACCCAACAAAAAGTATATCCACAAATGCAAGCCAAAGAGAACACAAACAAAAATTTGTATCGGAAGTCGCCGGAATTTTTGATCGACATTACAGCTAGGGCTACATCGGCGTATATGTTCACAGAGGGAAAGAAACTTACGATGAGTCACAGCAGTTGATTGCAGATACACAATGCACGCTATAATTAGGGTTTTTTTGCTCGAAGTTTTATGGTTGATCGAATGATCCTCTCTCTCTTCTCACTCTCTCTCTCTCTCTCTCTCTCTCTCTGTGTGGCTCGAGTTCACACGCAGAGTGAGTGATGAGTGAGAGCGAGTCTCTGAAAACGACGACAGAACCGATACCCAAAGAGAAGCACAGTGTTTTTCAAAAGACGGAAAAACCCTTGACCTTTTTCCAAGGTTCATTGGGATGAGGAGTGAATAAAGTGAAGTAAGTTGGATAAAATTGGAAGATTAAAATTGTGGGGTAGCTTCTAAAAAGAAGCCACTTTTATGAGAATCTCGATGTAAATTGTACTAGTAGTCTACTACTACTACTAGTATTAATCATAAAAAGTATAAAAAAAGATACATGTAATTGCAAGTTAATGGAGTATGTTAAATGGGGCGTTCTGCTAACACAACGAGTAATATAATATTTGACACAATTTTTTTGTGAGCCACACGTAAATGATTTGAGCTGTTCAATTTGTTTAAAACATATTATGAAGGGTTTTCATAAAAAATCAACTCATTTGGATATTAGTAAGGGCTTGATCGGTTCATTCAGTTGATTCCTGTCTGATTTTCAGGATAAAATTGAATGAACCGATCAAGCTTTTACGATATCCAAATGAGTTGATTTCTTACAAGAACTCTTACGAAAATATTTTAAACAACATGAACGGCTTCGATTATTTGGATGTCCTTGGTCAAGACAACCAATTATTTTCTCAAATGTAAATTTCGTCAAACATTTGGGATGTCCTTGGTCTGATATTTGAGTAAACCGAATGTCTACATACATAACCCGTTAAAAACAAAAAATAATTTTTTTCTTAAAATCAAGATAGGTGATCCCCTCACAAATACATCACATAAAAAATCGTGAAAAGCTTGTTTATTTTAAAACTGACTTAGTGAAACGCCCCCTAACACTACTCTAAATGTTTATTAACATATCGATGTAATGTGTCCATCTCGTTTAAATCGAGTACAGAAAAAAGCACGTTTGTGTTGTACTCATTTTATGTCCTTCTTGCGGTCTTATACTTTTATCGTGCTCTATGGTTGTAGTATTACATTGCAGGTTTCAACAGGGGTAGAGCTAGGAATTTCGGTTAGCGGCATTAAAAATTAGATCCATGTGTAACATATTTTTTATTTACTTATCCAAAAACAACTAAATTAAGAAGTTATCATAAGCTAAATATACACTAAATTTAATTTTACTTTAATATCTCCACATAGTACCAACTTGTTTCAAATGTAAAGAAACCCCAAGCGCTTTTTCCCCCTTCTAGAGTTGATAGTATTAAAGTTTAGTTGCAAAATATCAAATGTTTTTTGTGAAAAACTAGAACAAGTGAGGTCAAGTGACCCCACCTGGGCACCAAAACTACTACCTAACCCGGCCAACAAATAGTGAACGTGCGTTTGCTAGGTTAAGCCATAATGTCATGTTGTGCCCGTTTTTTAAATGTGTTGTGTTCGCGTTGTGCCTTTGCCTATAAAGATCCAACCATATTTACACCTCTAAACACGAGACACCATGCGATGCACATGCCACCAACCAACACTGGTCCTTCATCTATATTCTTTTTCTAATCTAAGTTCTTCATTTATAACAAGTGGTGGCTAACTCATGCAATAGAACTCTTGAATGCCCTACACTATATTCCGGGACCAAGTCTTATTTCCCCCTCTCATGTAATAGATTAAAAATGACGAATGGCAAAAAAAAAGAAAATTCACACTGTAGAATTGCAAAAATATACTTTTCCTTTGAAAAAAAACTGAATATAACTTGTACGTTAGCAAATAATAAGGTCAAATTAATACATTTTCGTCGTTTTCCGTAAAAGAAAACCAAAAATAAAGAAACAACATTTTATATCTGTGGCAGATTTTTTATGTCAAAAGTTTACAAATTTAATTGAAACTATAACAGTCTTGTGGCTTGTTTGATCGTGTTTCTTGTCCCGTGGTTCGAATGGGTGCCGATACGATGGTCCACATTTTAAACAATTAATAGCCTAGAAATTTAATCTACAAAACACACTCACTGCGTTTGGTTGAGAGTTTTGAGACGAATATTTTGAGAAATATTTTTGAGATAGTGTTTGGATGGATTTTTGGAAAAAATAATAGTAATTAGATAGAGGTGTAATAATTGGAGAGAGATAGAGAGAGAGAAATGAGAATAATGATTGAATAGTGGGGTATGAGTAGAGAGAGAAATATGATTAATGATTGAAGAGATGAGAGATGAAGAAAGAATCTTTTTGGAATTTTTTTTAGAAATGTGAAGTGAACAAAATGACTGTTTTTCTCTATCCCTTTTATCGAACTGTAATTTATTCAACTTGTCATTTCAGAGAATCTTTTTAGAATGTGTGCAAAAATGAATCGTATTCAACATATACCAAGTGCGATAGTATATTTGTATCCTGATCCAGACATCAAAAATTATCAATCGAAGTTGATCGTAACGAACAGAGCAGTTACAGTTGCTCAGCCTTTTGATGCTTTGATCATAACTTTCTCCTTTGGTATAATATATGCGATCTTCATATTTTGGTCAATCCAAGCGTCCTACTCCCTTTCCCTTGTGCGAAAAATACCCGAATACATATGTAAAGGAGAATGATTTTGTTCATCCTCATTAAAAGTGATTGGTGGAAAAAGTGTCCCACGACAACTACTCCCATTATTATCGAAAAGTGTTCTGATCTGACTCGTACGTAAAGTGGTTTTGTTTGTACTACATATCTAAAGAGATTGAAGAGTGTTTCTTTGATTGTGTTAGGAGGTTAACATGCTATTAGTCCTTGAGGAGTAGTATATGAGACGTCCTGAAGTTAAATTTTCTTCAATCTTCCATAAGTTTGAGAGAAGTCCTAGAAGGATTCCTAATCAAGTTCCAAGTCTTTTGATGTGGTGAACAAGTAAATTTTAGGTCAATTATGAGGATTTAAATCGTAAGCTTATCAGGAACATAAAGATTCTGTTCAAACCTAAAAAGCAGCTTTTCTAGCCCCATTAAAGTTAAAATACTTTAACCTCGGTTGTAGCTTAATTGGTCGTGAATGGACACATATGTACCAATGGGTAAGGTTTTATATTCAAGTCAGTTGAACGACGTTCGTCTGGTGTATATAGTTATCCTAACACTATAGATTAACATTCTTGTGGCACAAAGAAAAAGTTGAATACATTCCGTAATCACAGTTCCTTCCATCCCATATTGTTTGTTTTCCTTCAATGTTTAGATCCTATTTGTTGGACCATATGTATAAGAATCTCTCTTTGATATCTGCTCTGTTTTTTACCACCACAGTTGATCGAAACTCAATTTCCGTCCCAATTGGTTGCCTTAATCATCTTCGTTTTGGATCATTGCCACTGAGCATTGGCTCCATGCGCTGTGTGTGTGTGTGTGAGAACACATTACACATATATGGACGGCTGTATCTGGTACTTCATCTGAATTATTAGAAGGGGGAAAATTCGCATAAATTTGTGTACGTTTTGTCAATCGACTGATGATTGGGTTCAGCAATAGATATAGATATGTTAATGTCAGATGATGAAAATTAACCAGTGTTAATATACGTTCACTATCACGTGCATTATGCACAATTTCCTGCTCCTTGGTATGCAGGAAATCTTTGTCCGAAATGGGACAATGGCGTAAACTGGAAATGGTCAAGAACTTGAACACCATGAATAATAGATGCTAAAGCTACCCATGTCTCAAATATCAAAATGAAAACCAGTCTCAGTTGCATCCCAAATACCAAAATAGAAATAGAACTCAGGTCCCAACTGAAACAAATCTTTAGAACCGTAATGGAGATCATACCCATGCAATAACTTTTAAAGATGCAATTTCTGGTACCATGCCAACACGATTTGAGTACACCATGCATGCTATGAGCAGACGTTACACAGAGAAACCAAGAATTTTACTTGGGGCCGATGTCCTTGAGGGCACAGATCTGTTCTTCCCCAATAGCCAAAACATATCTGATACAACAAGGTCTTTCCCTTCTCCAAAACCATCCTTAATCTGCACAGACAATATATATAAAATAAAGGGATATGAAAATACTTCTTTTGTACCTCCTGAATGCAAATTACTACACCACAATAGCTAATAGTTTCTCACATCAATCTCACAAAATTCATTATAATAGGGTTACCACCTTCCAACACGTCCATCACCTACATTACAAAGTCCTGTCTTGGTTACAACTCTCCAGTACTTCTGTTTCAGAAGCTTGCTTGGTTGAAAAGTTAACTTTCTTGAAATATTTGAGCAAGAACCCATCTTTGAGGAAACGCTACAGAGATGCTTAAAATTCTCAGAAATTATTTCCATTATGCTGAGTAGTCTCTGCTAAGATTCTGCAACACTGATGCTGGAAACTGCAAACGAACAGAACATGATTGTCTTCCACTTTCGACAAAATATACGCGAGCGCCCACACACACACACACACACAGAGCGAGCGAGCGAGCGAGAGAGAGAGAGAGAGAGAGAGAGAGAGAGAGAGAGAGAGAGAGAGAGAGAGAGAGAGAGAGGAGTAGTGCAAAATGCAATAAACTCCAATGATAATTAGTAGTGCAAAATGCAATTAACAGCAAGACAGAGAAGTTGATGGAAAGATATTATCGTAATTAATACCTAGCTAGGCAGACTGTCATCATTGGGAAGCCTCAAGTCATCCTTGGTGTTGCCATTCTCAGCCAAAAGACTCACCTGCATATCCAAGATCAATTGGCTTTCTGTCACTTCCAGATATAACTATAATATGTCAAACCCTAGTAGGAAAGACTAAAAAACTTGCTCTCAAAGAAGAGGGGGTAGTATCTAGATCAGAACTTTTTCGTAATATCAGATAAATCTTGCAGACTTCAAATGGACAGACAACACTGATCACTGGTTTAACAGAAAGCACTAGTCAAAGAGGCAAAATCACTTGTGTCCAAAACTAGTAACAAAAAAGAGGATATACGTCCTATAAACTTCACATAATGCCGAACAGTTAACAACTTCAAACACTTTTCATATTGCTATACACTTTACATTTTCCAACAATTTTTAAACGGCAGCATTTCCCAATGTTAACAACTATGTTACCTGGAGCGCGGATCGTACCAGTAAAAGGAACAGGAAAGGGAACATGGTATCACATGTAAAACTTACCCTTCCAAGGAATAAACACATCTAGAAAAACTAATAATTATTTCTGAACTATTGATTGTTAAATAATAAATAGTGCAGAAAGGACCACAATCATGGGAGAAGGATTCCATATCTGATTCCTAAAGAACACATAGTCAATCACACATGTTTGAAGACCAAACATAAATGTCGAGATCTCTACAACACATGAAGGAACCAATGCAAATGAACAAAACTTTGCCTTCATCATCAAGAGTCAAAATAGGTCTTCCAATGGATCATCAAATTCTATTGCTTTCCATGATGGCTTATTTGTACGAGGCATGTACATTGAGGAAAAGAAAACTTGAAGACTGTTTAACACTTACCATAAACAAATTCTGAACCAACTAGGCAGTAGTTAACGCCTCCCTTCGGATGGGAAAAAGTTGTTTGCTTGGTAGGTAAGAATTTCTTCCCTACTTCATCTGTGGAGGTCTCAAGACCACAATCACGGCAGAAGGATTCCATATCTGATTCCTAAAGAACACATGGTCGATCACACATGTTTGATGACCAAACATAAATGTCGAGATCTATACAACACATGAAGGAACACAATGCCAATGAACAAAACTTTACCTTCATCATCAAGAGGTTGGATAGGTCTTCCAATGGGTATGGATAAAGCTTGTAACCTCCATAATTTATGCATGATAATGCTAATGCTCGAACCTTATACATAGTTGACAAAGAAGAGAGCAAGACAACAAATTCTGAATCAGATATAATGTCTGTGGCAAAAAGAATCGAGCAAAGCACAATGACCTTCATCAAACATACCATCTAAAAAGTAAAACCATAGGAGTAGCACTATGACATTGACGATGCCTTATGCATAAGCACTCAAAAACAATGTAGAGACATATCCAGTGAAAATATAAAAAGGGAAAGCCGAAATGAAAACTGGAACAGATAAAACAGAAGAAGACGGTTAACCCATCAAAGTATTTGCCTCAAACAGAACCAATGTAATTATCTGGACAAAACGCAAGGATATCTTGAAAGAAAATAATACTCCAACCGATATTGCATCCCTACAAGGTTTCAATTTTTCTCACTTTATTTTGAATCTAGTGGTTTATGCATTCGTGGTCGGTAAGCAGTTAGGAGGATCTGGGACATGAAGAACACATCTAAACCAATATATCCACACATGGTTCTCACCAGTTAATGAAGAGCAAGTTAGCTGCCAAAAGACTTATCCAAAAAAAAAAAAAAGTTAGCCGCTAAAAGGATAAAATAAAAAGAGAGACGGAGAAAGAAATCAGAAGCTGTGACAGAACAGGATACAATGTTCAAATGGGTGCGAGTGAATCTGGCACATGCTTCTCCACCAGAAGAGAGACCGAATCCTGGGTGTTTGGAATAACTCCAAAATAAATGGAACAAACATAAGAATGGAGAGAGAGAGAGAGAGAGAGAGAGAGAGAGAGAGAGAGAGAGAGAGAGAGAGAGAGAAGAGAGAGAGAGAGAGAGAGAACCTCATTAATGAAAGGCTCAACCATACAATACTGCAGGTAGGACGCCTCAGCTGCTATAATATGGATGAAGCGCTTATAATTGCCCAAACGATAGTATCTGCTTCAATCATACACAATGGCATATAAGTAGAAAAAACAAAAAGTTAACATACTTCCAAGAATACCTGAATGTAGGACTTCTAAGTATTTAAAACAAAACCACTCCTTAGTTCTTTACTCCAGTGCAAACAGAAAGTATGTAAGGAGAAAAACTTTGGAGGCCTTGGGTATCGCGATTTGGCTACCACAAACTGTGTCTCTGCGGCTAAACTTAATTGGAGGTTAAAGTATGAGAATGGTTCTCTTTGGGCTAGGATTTGAACAGAAAGTACTCTAGCCCCACGAGAACGCATCACAGCCCATACCATCTTTGGAGGAGCATTCAGAAAGGCTCTTCCTTTTCGAGTGCCGGCTCAAGAAATGTTATTCATAATGGTAGAAATACTCTTTTCTGGTTAGACAATTGGCTAGGGAGCGGTCCTTTAAGACTCATTGAGTGGCCTCTCCAAATGGGTGATCTAGATCTCTGTTCAGGATACCTGGCCCAATTTCCAATGGGATTTTTACAAAATCTCTATGCCGTTGCCCAGTATAATTGTACAGAAAATTCGTGGGGTGGCCATCCCCTGGGCTCGTGAGGAAAATGACACCACTGTTTGGAATTCTAGTACGGGCCGTTTTTGTTCAAAAACTCCTTTTGTTCGTGCAAATAGGCAGCCTCCCATGCCTTCTCCCTCCGACTGGACTTAGGTTTGGAATATTAGTGCCCAACCACGTGTTCTCCATTTTATTTGATTTGCTATTCAGGTAAGATTAGCTACTAAAGACTCCCTATATGTTCAACATATATAGGGAGATGATAACATCTGTCCCTCATTCCCCGAGTCCATAAAAAATGGCCTACATGTTCTTTGGGATTGTCTTAGCCCTTAGGGCAAAAGATTTTTGGCAAACCTTACTAGCTGAGGACTCTTCTTTCTTCTATAACGTTCCCTTAGAAACTTGGATTCGCATCAATTGTTCGTCCAAGCTCATTCACATTTCTGGCCTGCCTTGGTCTACCATTTTCCCACTGAGTTGTTGGTGCATTAGGATTAATAGGAACCGGCGTTACTTTGATGTTGTAAACAACACCACCTCCCCCTTTGCTTTCTATGGAAGACAGCATAGCTAGGGCAGTGGAGTGGGAATTTCATTGCCACAGGTATCCTAGTAAAAGGAACACGAAGACTTTAGAGTTCAGGTGGAACCCTCCAACAGCTGGTTGTCTAAAATTACATGTTGATGGAGCTTGTAGTAAGCATGGCATTACTACAACAGGTGGGTTGTTATGTGACGCAGAAGGTAGATGGAAGCATGGTGTCCAAAGGAAAGGAGGTGCTGATTGCAGTCTAGGAGCGGTATTGTGGGCCTTGCGTGATGGCCTAAAACTAGCGGAGGATTTGCACATCTTTGATTTCGAAGTGGAATTGGATTCTAGTGTTTACTGATATTTTTTTGGGAAATACTGATAATCTCCATCTCCTTTGCGCACTCTTATCTGTGATTGCAGGACCCTAATGACATAGTGCTATGTGCGTGAGATACAGCAAGTGAGACGTGAAGCAAACAAGAATGCAGATTTACTAGCCAAGAATGCTTTTAATTTCAGTTCATGTGAGTTTATTGTATTAATCGACCTCCTTGTTTATCTTGCAATAATTAGCGGATGATGCTGTAGGGGTCAAGTACCCCAGAACCGTTTATGTATAGTTTATGATATTTCTCCTGTTCCATCAAAAGTAAAACAAAATAAAAAGACAAGCAAAGTATCCATTACGGCTTTGTGTCACCCCATAACCTTAATTTGCAACATTACCTTAAAACTCTTCGGGCAAAGCACATTTCCTTTGATTTTAGAATGGGAGACCGATGACGAAACCATAATGACAGTGGCTCCCCCTGCCAATACAAAGTAAGTAATGCGGTGAATTCAGGATCTAAACAAGACTGCAAATGAACATGATTAAGAGAGTAACAAATCAAATGAATAAAGATATGAACCGCTGGTTTGCTGTCAGAACTAAGATGCAGCAGCACATAAAGTGAACAGAATTCTGCTTCGTTCTCATATGTGGTGTGGGAATTCCGATTTGCTTCATAGAGATGATATAGAGAAGTCAAAACCTTCATAAGCTGCTCCATATTGAGGTGATGCATTGAAGAAATATTTAGACTGCCACTACATCTTCGAAGTTTGTGGTGGGACATAACATGAAATTTAACCTGCATGATGTAGCAAGTGGTAAATCTATACATCTTAGAAGTGCATAGCTAAACAACCAAGTAAAATACTATCATATTGAGGTGATGCAGTGAGGAAATTTTTAGACTGCCACTACATCTTCGAAGTTTGTGGTGCGTAGCTAAACAACCAAGTAAAACACTATCATGCCCCTTGATGGCTTGAAGATTCAAACATGGCATGACTTTGGGAGATGGTGTATGTCAGTAACTTGTACAAGTTACGCTGACAATAATATACACAATTCTTAAGCAATAGAACGACAAAAGGGGCTTGATGCAAATTTACAAGGAAACACGAGTAGTTAGGGGTGAAAACGGGCCGGTTCGGTCCAGTTTTGGCATATTTTTGGGACCGGGCCGGGAATTCGGTTTGGGTAAGTTTGAAACCGAAACCAGACCAAAGAATCCCAGTTCAGTTTCCATTCGGTTTGGCCGGTTTCGGTCCGGTTTGGCCGGTTTGCCAGTTTGGGCTACTGGGCCAAAGTTTGGGCCAACGCAAGATAAGTTCCAAATTTAAAATGGCCCAACAGAGTTCAACATGGCCCCACACAATTAAAATGGCCCAAAATTAATATGGCCCAAGACAAATAAAATGGCCCAGCACAGTTCAATACTTCCTCTATCAAAACACACTTGATTAGGTAGCTTGCTGTTGAATGTTGATGCATTCTTTCACTTGATTAGGTAGCTAAGCTTGCTGTTGATTCCATTGCCCAACACAAGTTCAAGTGTACCCCAATATTAGACAGCAAGGCTAACAAATTCAACACCAACAAAGTTCAAGTGTCCCAACAAGCAAGGCAGCAAGGCATAAGTAATTCAAGAGTCCCAACAAAGTTCAAGTGTCCCAGCATAAGTAATTCAGCATAAGTAATTCAACATAAGTAATTAATTAAGTACATAACAACAAATTCAACATTTAAATTTGAAAGGCATCAAGGCAGCAACTAGCAAGGCAGTCCAGTGTCCAGTAAGGCAGCAAGGCATCCACCAAGTGTCCAGCAATACTGGACAAACAGAACCACGATCGAAGAACAAACAGAACCCATCGAGAGGGTTTGTGTAATCGTGAGAGAGAGAAGAAGAAGAAGAAGAATCGGACAGAGAGAGAGAAGAAGAATCGGACGCAGAAAGAGAGAGAGAGACGTACCGGCGGTGAGTGGAGCCATGGAGCGGTGGAGGACCGGCGGTATAGAGAGTGAGAGTCCAGAGAGTTGAGATGAGGTAGAGAGAGAGTGAGAGGGAAGTGCGGCGGGGCAAGGGTTTTTGGGGTCTGGGGTGTTAGGGTTAAAGACATAAAATAAAACTATAATTTTATATATTTATATATCCGGTCCGGTCCGGTTCGGTTTTTAAGACCCCTGCAACCGGAAACCGGACCGGTTTTCCTGTTTTTTTTATAGCATGAGACCGGGATCAGACCGGATAAGTTAAAAGGGCTGCCAAACTGGCCGGTTCGGTCCGGTTTCCGGTCTGGTCCAGTTTGGGCGGTTCGCACTTTCACCCCTACAAGTAGTTACAAAGCAGACTAGAACATATTCCATCTCATATCATTGGTTTTGAATGGACCCATACGAAATTCGCAGATTAGAATAATGTAATCTGAAAATTAGACCCGATTTGATCCACAATTATCTGATCTCCAAGTTGAAGCCAACATCATGGCCCTATTAGACCAAGTAGGTGACTCAGGGGGAACCTATTAAATGTTAGGTTCTACGAAAGTAGAGAACCAAGACAGGTCATACAAGCATTACCAAGTTTTTAGTCTAACGAAACACAAGAGCTCATAAGGTGTCCTCTCATGAACTTGACAAAAGGCCATAGATGGGGGGAACAACTATTTTTTTCAGTAGGAAGGTCTTTTTGTAGTTTGTAGTATATGAGTTTTGGTCCCCTTGGTCTTCCGTTCTCCCCTTTATCTCACTATAAAAGTAAAAAAGACCACCATTTTTTTATATATAACCTGCCCAGCTATGAACTCAAGCTACTGCTGCTTCAACAATCAACTGATCTAGAAACTCGGGTTAAGGAATAAAGCTATTTCGGATCTTGCTGAGTAGAGGAAAAAATCATGGTTTGAGCCAGAAAGGCAATGGGGAAGTTTCTAGTGTAAGGAAACCTAGGCTGTTAAAGAGTTGTCAACCTCTTCGCTAAATAATAAACATAGTCTCATGCCTACCTATGCTCATTAGTCAGATCAGATGCTCTGGACTATGAATGAAAGAAACATGATAAGGAGCACATAAATTGATTTGGGTCTCTAGCCTGCCCTCTCTGATGCCTCTCGGCTTTGATTTGGGACATGGTTCTACAGAAAAACATCCTTGTAGCTCCTCGATTCTTAGAGGTTTAGGGGAGCCATTGTTTCAATGGCATTATAAGAGCAAGCATATTGCCAAAGGTTAGGTGAAGGTCTGTCTCCAATATCCCCGCCCATACCCCCAATGACTGGGGACTAGATGGGTTTCTATTATTGTTGTTGGTGTATAGTGTCGTCTCGTGCCTACACACAGTGATAGGAAAAAGGGCACGATGCATGGAGACTAAATAAACTGGATGATTAGATATGGCAATCGAGAAATATTTGTCTAGAGGTGAGAGCTCAAAATGGTGTTTCTAACAACAAAGGTAATAGCAAAGAAAAAACAATAAAACCAATCACATACCATTTTCTCAAACATCTGGATTACTCGCGTGTTGATAATATTTTGCATACTAAGATCTTGCCTTATGGACCTTGTTCTATCAAAGATGAAGTCGTGAACCACTTCAAAAGGGTGTTCATCAGAATCTAACAAGTTTAAAAGGTAGCTCAATGTATCTTCAAGAACTGGGAGAGGTCGCACATCTGAAGCTTGAACGTTTTTTGTGGATATGGTTCTGCAAAACTAGTGAGAGATATGGTGGGTGAACTGCAGTCTGCATTGATGTAAATATTTCTGACATTATAAATAAAACACCAAAAGTTTAAAACAAGAGGAAAAACGGAAAAGACGCTAAAGGGTTGTCATTTATCATGAAAAGATGAGCAAACCAAAACTAAACTTCTTAACGAAAATAGTTATCCAAAGTGATAACAAGCAAAGCTTCACAAAATACAATCCAAAAACATGCGAGGAAACTTGTTGAGATTACCTTTTTGACAGCAAGACTAGGAGACGTTTTCCCGTGACTTCCATTTAACCTCTCAAAGACAGATAAATCCCGTAAACGCTCACGTTGTGCCCTTTCTTCAACTGCATAAATATAGAAACAGACTTACCAAATGCTCCATTATGACACAAGCAAATAACTTCTATCTCCTTTACAAATGGTATTTCATGCAATGGAAAATAAAACTTCTAGTTTTCTATATATTCTTTTCTTAAGGATCATCAAAATCCGGTGACCTCACCAAATATATTATTTTCTTATTATTACAAGCAGTGGGAAGTATTCGAATTACATAAACTGAAGACAAGTCCATAAGCCTAACCCAACTAATAGCCCCATTAAGGGGAGAAATAATCCCAAGAAATATAAGGATAATAACACCCACATGCAGGTGAGGTGATTCAAACTCTTGACCTCCAAGTGAGAGGTAGGAGTCCTGGCCACTGAGCCAGTCCATTTGGTTTCTGAACCTTCAAAATTGCCATTAACTCATATCCCAGCACCCTTAATAGCTCAACATCACAACCAATCACCTCTCCGACAGCCGTACGACTCCATTGCCCATACCAACTGCATCTTAGAAGTAAAGGACTAAAATGCAGCAAAATTAAGTTTTTCCAGTTGTTAGATAACGAAGACTACTGAATTTCCAGTTCTGAGAAACAGTGGGAGAGTTATATGACGAGCCAGCTAAAAAACAAACTCAGGAGCAATGGAACAGACGGAAATCAACAGAAAAATTAGGAATATAAGTGATATGTGTATGTAATTGCTAACCAAGAAAATAGAAACAAATAATAATTGAAAGAAAGGGTAATAAGTACTAACCAGGGCACATAAAAGGGCAAGTTCCAACTAAGAAGGAGGAGGAGCTAAGCAGATTCTCTTCCCCATCTCCTTCTTCTGGTTGATGGGTATTTGTGGTTTTCGAGTGATGATTATTCGGAAGGGTAGAGTTATCACGGATGCGACTGGTGTTGATATTGCGATTGAAGTTAGGGTTTGAAGGTCTCGCATTTCTGGAGGGATTGGGTAGGGGTTTATTGGAAGGGGAAGTGGATGATGACGATGATTCGATGGAAGAAGGAAAAGAGGAGGAATGGTTTGTAGTTGGGCCTGATCTTCTTCTTCTTGGTGGATCGTAAAGACCCTTGTTCTCCATCTTTGATACCCTCGTAAGCTCTGCGTGGGAATTATTGGACTGGTTGAAGCCTTGAAGGTTCACACAGTGGAAGGAATGAGAACGATTTTGTTGTTGCTTCCCGGGTTCTTGGGAGAAGGTGAACGATAAGTTGGGGGAATTCCAGTCATAAGCCCATTTTCACATGACCAAATTTGCAATCGATTTGCTAAATTAGCATATACCTCTCCATCCTAAAATGTTTTATCCAGTTCGAAAAACGAGAACTTACAAATAATAAGTCTTTATACAGAAGATTTTCAAACTTCTTTCATAAATGAAAAATATTGGTTGATATCTAGTAGTAGTAAATTGTTAACAAAATATTGAATTTTTCTTTAAAATTTTACATTATTTTCACGTCCTCACTTTGCGGACTGAAAAAAGAATTTAGGACAAAGGGAGTAGCATATATGCTTTTATTATTTTAATCATTGAAAATATTCCATTTATAAAGTACGTGGAAAATATTAAAAATATCAAAAGGCACGTTTATAGGATGTCGATAAATGCTGGACTCAAACATTTACAATCGATTTGCTACATTAGGCATATTGGTTTTGTCATTTTGATGAAGGGAAACGTTCACCTTATAGAGTACGTCAAAAATGAAAATAGTAAGAATACTGAACTGCAAGTTTATAGGATGTCGATAAACTAATCCCGCATCCAATCAGGCCCTCAGTAAAGACAAAACAAATAATTAGAGAGTTTGTTTTTAGATTAAGAGCAATCTTAAATGATAATTGGACAGCAGAAAAAGGATGAAATTATTTTGACTAAAGAACACAATTTTTTTGTCTATACGAGACTTTATGCCTCTACACGTTAAAGAACGATGTGATTGGCCTCCTATTGATTAATCGATGTGCATAAGAACTAGCCCAAACACCTCAGTCATTAAAAAACAATTGTGATAAATATCTCACAAAACCTATTCCTTCCTTTTTCATCATTTTCCTTGTTATATTCCCTCATTGTTCCAATGTACCAACGTAACAATACAACAAACTACAATAATTAAATCTCGGCAAAAGTCAATGTTGTTAATTACAGTTAGAGAGAATTAATCCCAAGTCAAATGTGTGGGGTACATGGTACCTACCGCTGAGTTAAACTCCAATAGCTACAGCAAACTCCAAATTCCATAGTACAACAAACTCCAAATTCCATAGTACAGTACAACAAAACGCCCCATTAAATTCAATTCAAAAATATACAAGATGTCATAACAAGCAAACTTCACCAAATATATCCACAACAATGAAATCGTCCACCCTGAGCAGCGACTAGTTGGTGTTCCGGCCATTGTGTAGGCATTCGTGCTCTAACCATGTATACGGAGGGTTTTTCGTGGTTTCTTCATTGATAATGTTGTAGTATCCACATGTCCGATGCCTGCAGGTCATGAGACCATGGATTATTTCCATGAGTTTGCATAGGTGATGTGCCTACGCGATAAGCCATTGACACGGTTTGAAGGTTCAAAATGACTTCTTATTCAAAAGGCTGAAGAAGAGGAACTTCTTGAACTGACGGTTAAGTTGCCCGATCCTGTATAAGCTAAGTTGAGAGATGACTATTTTAGTGATGATGTAGTAAATCTACTCCATTGTGGAATGAGCGGATGAAGAGCATTGTGAAGGATGCTTTTTTTCAATGTTTTACCATCTTCAATGGAGAAAGAGACAAGATCCTTGTTGACTAGCAGAGCAAAAGAAGAGTTGCTTATGGACTATGCGTAGCTCTTGTTCGTCAAAGTCTCTTCCCTGGATTGCTCCAGGGTGAGCACGCTTAACTGTGAAGTACCAACGAGCTTTAACGCCCGCACGGTTTTAAAAGGCCTTATGCAAGTTAGGGCATGATCTATTCTCTTATATCATACAACTTCGTTGCATCCAGGTGGGTCCTGGGCTGTCACATCTGCCTCCATATAAGCGAAAGGAAAATTATGATTTTAGCATGGGTGATCAAATTGCAAAAGCTAAAGAGTAAGCTCTTAGTAGGAAGGTTGAGAAATGGAAATATGCATTTGGGGAGGAGATCTGGCTTGATGAATATGAAATGGTAAATCATTTTATAGGTTCTATTCTATGCATTGGATTATAGCCTTGTTTGCTGTTCAATGCACGGGTAGTAGATGGTTTCATTCAATAAAAACTGGGACGGAGGGTATATTACTTTAATAGTTAAAAATCTATTTGCCCCTTAAATTATTCAATTTTTAGTTAAATTTCCCTCCAACTATCAATTGAATTTACTTGCCCCCACTTTCCATCCAATTCACGGATGGAAAACTTAACAAAAATCCCAAGTGATGCTTTTGAAGGGCATTTGCGTCTTTCACCCAACAATATATGTGTATATGTTTGTAATCCCATCTTCTTCCCTAAAAATAATTCCCCATTCTCTCACTCTTGCATTTGCATCTTTCACAAAGTTTGTCGAGCACAACCCAACTATTGAAGGGGATATGAAAAGAAGCATTATCAGATTCATACCCATGTTTTTAATTCGAAAAAGCCTAAAGGGGAAGGCTTAAACTGGTAGGTTCACAAATAGAGACCAACAAAGTAGAGCACTTTTTAAGTAAATATATATATATATGTATATGTATGAGTCCACTTCTAATCCGGACTTTTAATTTCCGCACCTTTTGATCCAATTTTTTTTTTGACGATCCGATCCGTCCAATGTGTTCAGAAGGTGTTTTCAAGGGTCCACGCGAAAAATCTTCAAAAAAAAATACCGGGAAGGGCTTGATCCAAGCAGTTTTCGCAAAAAATATATAAATACAGTTTTTGCGAAAACTGCATGGATCAAGCCCTTCCCGGTATTTTTTTTTGAAGATTTTCTGCGTGGACCCTTGAAAACACCTTCTGAACACATTGGACGGATCGGATTTTCCAAAAAAATTTTGCAACACAAAAAAACCCCATTTTTTCCTTAAATCCGGGAGTGTGGACTAGAAATTTTACCTATATATATACACCACTCCTGATCTGGTCCAACATCCTGGAAAATGAGTAAAATCCGGGAGTTCAATCGTGGCCGTTGGATGTGATCCAACGGCTGGGGAAAAAAAGGCTAACTCGCGGGTCATATCCGGGTAAAAATAGAACCGGGTCATATTAACAACACTCACGGGTTACCCAAAACCTCATTTCACGCTGGTTTCAAAATACAGATAGAGAGAGAGAGAGAGAGAGAGAGAGAGAGGCGACACAGGCGACGAACCACGAACAAGGGAACAAATCGATCGCGATCGAAGCAAGAATATCCCTCCATCGATCGAACCAAGGTAGTTTCTCTTCCTCCCTCCCTCCCTCTCTTTCTGTTCTCCGTACGAAATCATACGAAAACCCTAACTTTCGAAAACCCTAACTCATCTTGCTTGTTTCTTTTTCAAATCAAACGGAGGTCAATCGAACGACTACTCTCTCTCTCTCTCTCTCTCTCTCTGGTCGATTTCAAAAGGATTCTGGAACAGTAGCATCACAAAAATGGATGTATTCAGATTTTAGAGTTTTGAGGTTTAGCCGTTTAGGGTCGTTGAGTTTGACTACGGAAAATTTATTTGTCAGTTGTTTGGATGCTAAAATGTAATGCTTCCATTGAGGGGCACAAGTTTCAAGTTCTGATGTTTTTCTTGATTTGTGTTGGTGTTGTAACTGTTTACTTTGCTGTTTATTTCTCTATTTTTATGGTACATTAATGGATGTATTCAGTTCACTAAACCAGATCTAGTTTTTATTGTAGACTTATTTCTCTTAAGCAGCTATTGGGCCTCCACTTAATTCAAAAATCACGGACAACATCACAGTTTTTGGTTATGTTTTATTCCTTTTATACTCATCTCTCATAGTTTGAGTACATGCATTTTCAATTTACTAAAATCTTCATTTTCACGTTTAACAGGTGGATAAAGACTTGAAACAAATTGCAATATGAGTTGCCTAGGCTCTTCTATTGTTATTCTTATCTGAATCGTACTTTAATAAAATATTGTAATGGATCAAATTTCTTTAGAAGTTGAACATCTCAGAAAGAGAAATGACAGTGATGTGAATTCTTATCTGAATTCTTCATTTTTAAAATGGATGGATGATGGTAGTCATAGTATTCATTGGGGGATGGGGTTTGTTTTAATTGTTAAGGTCGTTATTTGATTACTATATTCAGATTTTTTCTCCTGTTACATTGTTTTTCTTCAAGTTGTGATCCTCTGTGGTAATGGTTTGGGTTGTATTGAGGTAAGTCTTTTCAATGGCACTTAAAAATTGCTCACTTAAAAGCTGATTATTTCACGTTTTAAGCATTGCCTTCTGCAGTTGATTGCATACTGTGGTCCAACTTGAAATTGAGTGCTTTGGATGCTCCAAATATTAATCCAGCAGCTGCTGCCTTTGGTGGAGTGCTTGAAGATTACAGAGGATTATGGATTTTAAGATTTTTTGGGAAGCTAGATGTTGAACTCCCGCAAGTCAGCACATCCTGGGACGAGGTCAAGTAGAGACAGAGATGGGTTAGCTAGAAGTGGTGAATCTGATCAAATAAAATCCAGGAGGTCTGATTGAGGATTGTTTAGTGTGTTCACCTACAGGCTATTTTGGAAAAGTGGGAAGACTCAAATTTGCTGAAACTCTTTCCACAATAAGTTTTGTGCATTCCATGTTGTTTGTACAGTTTTGGATAGTTTGTTCCTGAATCTGTCTTTTTTATTTTCTTTTCAAAGCAAGATGACAGCAGCATTGGATCAAACTGGTAGATATAGAATTTTTATCAAGTCAATAGCATTTTGCTATTTTCTTTACCTTTTAAGCCTTTCACCATCACAAGTACATCTATAGATCTACTGATGGATTCTTTAGTGTGTTCAATTGGACAGCAATGAGTGATAAGAACGTGGAAACATGGGGTGTTGAATGGGAAACGTTGTTTGATCCAAATTTAAAAAATGGGAAAGGTTGAGTATGTCACCTATAATGCCAACCTTTTTAGCCTTTAAACATGGTTTCCTATTTGTTAACTGGAAAGGAATCCTTTACTGGAGCAACAAGAAATGTCTTCACCTGGGTTTCTCCTTATGCTGTCAATTGGCTTTTTTTTAAGCATCCTTAGATACATCAAACACAATCAAACAACTAATTTTTCCAAACAGCTCTGGAAATTCACCTTGTTCACTTCAGAACCAATAATGAGCCAGACTAGAGCAACCATCCTTGTTCCAATTGCTCTGGAAATTCATAAAAATCAACAAGTAAACAACGCAGTTTTCCAAACAGCTCTGGAAATTCAATTGCTCAAAACCAGTAATTATAAAGAGCTCTGGAAATTCAATTGCTCAAAACCAGTAATCATCAACCAGAGCAATCAGTTACAAGGCCATTCCAAACCATACATACACAGTTTTTCCAAACCATAAGTTACACTTCGTAATATTTTAGTTACACAATTTTTCCAAACCATACACAGTTTCAAAATAACTTTAGCAAGCTACTCAAAAATAAATGCAGACACTCCAAGTTGTTCATCGCCATCTTCATCCCCGCATGTCTCCATCTTCGGTAGTAGTAGTTGTCCCATCCTAAAACACGAAAATGTCATAATATGAACCAAAAAAAAAAACTTACAAAGAACATATTTATAAGATCTACGAACACTTACAATCATCATCAGAGTCAATATCATTGATTGAATCATCGTTCAAGCTAACATCTTTCGAAGAGCTAGGAAAAAAAGACAACAATAAACATTTAAACAATAAATCATCTCATAAATGGCAGAACATATAATAAAATGGCATACACCTACCTGTTCAGAAGTTTTGGACAATTCCTTTTGTCATGGGATTGCCCGATTAATCCACAACCATTACAACGCCTCCCATTCTTCACCGACTTCTCTTTTCCTCCCTTGAGTCGCTTACCACAACCCTTGTATCTAACCGGAAACGGTTCTTTAAAATTATATTGGCTGCCAAGCGAAATAGGAACTTCAGGGGTGCTGCCAATTTCATCTTCCCTTTCATGCTTCTTGCCGGTGAACTTCTTTTGAGCCGATAACAAAGATTCTTCCAGAATTTTGCTGTCATCTTCATTTACCACGGCTTCATCGATCATATTACAAGCAAGTTGTAAGAGCCTCTGCCGCCTCCCCAACAAAGGAGTGTCACATATTTCTTTCACGCGCCCACCCAAGTCATCCATAACTCTACTAGCTTTTGCCGACTTTGTCCACCTCCGCAAGATGTACTCATTTGGAAGTTCCACAAATTGCTTTTTAATGAAATACGCCAACATGTGACGACAAGGAATTCCTTCACATTCAAACATCTTGCAGCTACAACAAACATAGTTTGATGACTTCTCCACCGAAACCTCGCGGCCCTTTGATCCACTCTCCTTTTCCCTCTTGACATTGTACAAACCGCGATGTTCATCTTTAAATGTCCTAGTCACCACATATGCGCCACTTTGAAAGAGTTCCTCTTGGAACATGTAAAAAATAGATTGTGTGTACAATTCACTCGCTTTCGACTCCATTAACTTTGATGTTCTGAATAGGGGCCTCTCATTTACATCTTTGTGATCCAAGTCCAATTCATTATGTCGTACGCGTGAAAGTGCCCTTTGAAACCTCGTCACAAAATCCATCATAGAATTATGTGGATTCACATACTTTTTGTAGAATGAATGGGAAATTTCCGCTCTTTGACTACTACTCATTCCAGCAGAAAAAATGTGTCTCACAAATGCCGGAATCCATCTATCGCGAATTTTGTACATGTCATTTAACCATTCGTTGGTGGACAAGTTAGCTTTTTTGACAACCTCTACCCATCTTTCTTCGAACTCTTCACGGCTCTCGGATTTCCAAATGCATTTTGAGAAGTCATCATAATGCTCTTTATAGGATAATGCACCTATTTTTTCTGAAAATTTATTCACAATATGCCAAATGCAAAATCTATGAAGGGTATTTGGAAGAAAAGTGGCAATTGCTTTTGCCATAGCCGGATCCTGATCAGTTATGATCATTTTGGGCGGGCAGCCTGGCATTGAATTCAACCATACTTTGAAAAACCAATGAAAGGCATCACTCTTCTCGCCACTTAAGAATGCACAACCAAGAAGAGTAGTCTGCCCATGATGATTAACCCCAAACATAGGTGCGAAGATCAAACCATATCGATTTGTGTTGTACGTTGTATCAAATACCACCACATCCCCAAAATACTCGTATGATTTTCTAGAGGTCGCATCGGCCCAAAAACAGTGAATCATCCTCCCGTCATCAGTTGGCTCCCATGTAAACATAAAAGATGGATTCATTTGTTTTTCATTCTCGAAATACTCATATAACATATTGGCATCATGTCCCTCTAAAATTTTCCGCCTATCCCTTTCGGCATTCCGAAGATCTCGTTCTAAGAATCCAATATTTTCAAGACCTCCGGATTGGACATCAAGAACACTCATTTGTTGGTTCATTGCCACATTTGCGGCAGCTAATTGTTGGGTTAAAGCTTTTTTGGCAGAAGACATGTCACGATGTGATCGCAACAAATGCACCTTCCTCGGTGTCGTAAGAGGGTGGTTGTGACCCTCGAAAAATTGGATGATTTCATACCCCTGACCACCCGATTTGTCTCTCACAACCGACATTTTTGCACCACAACCCTCTCTCGTTAGCCCCCGTTTCCGTACAGTTTTTTCAGAAATGAGTTGCGTATTCTTTGGGGACCTCAACCCTTCTTTATAACACACGTACTCTTTTCTAATGATTTGACCTTCCTTACCTAACTTGCTGGAATTGATTCGGATACTAAATCCAAATTCTTTTGCATAATTGTTGTAAAACTTGTGCGCATCATCCAAATTGACAAACTTTTGTTTCATTTTTGGTACCAAGTCGTTTTTTACCTGAGGATTGTAAAGTACTGTGGAAGAATTGGCAGATGATCCTCCTGGTTGAGATGGTGACGGCGATACCACTTCCATATCTTCCAAACACTGCATTTTGAAAATAAAAAATAAAAAATAAGAGATGAGTATAAAAGGAATAAAACATAACCAAAAACTGTGATGTTGCCCGTGATTTTTGAATTAAGTGGAGGCCCAATAGCTGCTTAAGAGAAATAAGTCTACAATAAAAACTAGATCTGGTTTAGTGAACTGAATACATCCATTAATGTACCATAAAAATAGAGAAATAAACAGCAAAGTAAACAGTTACAACACCAACACAAATCAAGAAAAACATCAGAACTTGAAACTTGTGCCCCTCAATGGAAGCATTACATTTTAGCATCCAAACAACTGACAAATAAATTTTCCGTAGTCAAACTCAACGACCCTAAACGGCTAAACCTCAAAACTCTAAAATCTGAATACATCCATTTTTGTGATGCTACTGTTCCAGAATCCTTTTGAAATCGACCAGAGAGAGAGAGAGAGAGAGAGAGTAGTCGTTCGATTGACCTCTGTTTGATTTGAAAAAGAAACAAGCAAGATGAGTTAGGGTTTTCGAAAGTTAGGGTTTTCGTATGATTTCGTACGGAGAACAGAAAGAGAGGGAGGGAGGGAGGAAGAGAAACTACCTTGGTTCGATCGATGGAGGGATATTCTTGCTTCGATCGCGATCGATTTGTTCCCTTGTTCGTGGTTCGTCGCCTGTGTCGCCTCTCTCTCTCTCTCTCTCTCTCTCTCTCTCTCTCTCTCTCTCTCTCTCTCTCTCTCTATCTGTATTTTGAAACCAGCGTGAAATGAGGTTTTGGGTAACCCGTGAGTGTTGTTAATATGACCCGGTTCTATTTTTACCCGGATATGACCCGCGAGTTAGCCTTTTTTTCCCCAGCCGTTGGATCACATCCAACGGCCACGATTGAACTCCCGGATTTTACTCATTTTCCAGGATCTTGGACCAGATCAGGAGTGATATATACACAACCTGGAGTACATATTTAATTAAAAAAAACGTTCATTTTTTAGTGGATTCCTTTGGAGCTATTACTAATGAGAAAATCGTAAAGAGAACTATGATACATACAAAGTGGGTTCCTTTGGAGCTCTCAATTGTTAGCTTTAAAACCCATTTTAATCGTTCATTAATCGTCTCGATTTTCTACCACTCGGTTGTGTCAAACTCAACAGGAAAAAACCTTTCATTTTGGTTTCGATTTCTTTGGAGCTCTTAAGATCCATGCCATCTCTCTACAATCCAAAGTCGCCAATCCAGTCTCTCTTTGATCGATTCTTTGGAGCTCTCAACATCAATTCCTTTGGTCTGTGGGTCTCTCTTTGATGGACTAGTTTGGGTGGAAAAGTCTATTTTACCCTTTAGTTGGTAGTAAATTGAGATGGTTATGGTTTTTCCCTACTTTTTCCGTTAATTTGGATGGATTTGACCAATTGGCTAATGTTTACATAGTTGAGGGGGCAAGTAAATTCAATTGGTAGTTGAAGGGGGAATTAACTAAAAATGGAATAGTTTAAGGGGCAAGTAAATTATTAACCATTTTTCATTTGTCCAAGTCTAGAGATTTCTGATAGTAGCTGGGGTTCTCACTTCAAAATTGTGGCACCCTCTCTTCTTCTCTCTCATTTTCTTCCATTTCGGTATGGGCGACCACGCCTGATTTTTGGACCAGGGGGAGCCAGATCGAGATCCCCTCGATCTAGGCTCCCGACATTGGTGGCAGCAGGCGACAACGGGTGACAGCAGCGGCACATGCACCGGCGGTTCTTTTTCTTCCTTTTCTGTTTTTTTATTTTCTATTTTTTTTGTAGGTGGTTGTAGTTTTGATTGGTTGATTAATGTATTTTCATCTCTTCTTAAATCAAGTGTCTTCCTCGTTTGATAAAATATCAAAATGTAGATTTTATCATTTGGAAAACTTGGCGTAAGTGGAATTCCACTCCCACGCCCATTTTACAATCAAATTTACAATCAATTTGCTACCAAAAAGACAATATTCAGATCTTCGAATATATCTGCTAGGTGGTTCTCCCACGTCCCATAGGTTGAACTAAAGTTCCCACCGCTATTCAGCTGAGCATATTCTGTTATAACCTCGCAGGCACAAAAATCCCAACTCTTTGCTGTGTCTCCAACTCACCAGTTGCCAAAAATTCCCCATAATAACACAAAGCTTTCACTCTGCTTTTCCTGATAAATCTTCGTATCCAGAATTGTCAAGTACCAAAACTATATTAAAGTCTAGGAAAGCAAGAAATATACCAGGTAGATACAACAATAGGTACTCTCTCGCTTCAAGCATGGATTAAAGGTTGAGAGGGAGGACGAGAGTGTGAAAATGTATAGGCCAAGTGTTACCTAAACATGTATGCCTCACATGAAATGTGCAAGGCACAAATTTGAAGGCCTCAAGGAGTTTTTTCCTAGCCCAGCCTAGATGCAAGCCTTAATTTAGCCTTTCAAAACATTGATTAGAACACACGGAAGTGCATCTTCATCTTGTAAAACTCTCCAACGGAAGCCCAATGATAACTGAGTAATCTAAAGATAGCCCATTCCTGAGTAACCTAATGATACCAAAAGAGGAACTCAAACGCTGAGTAACCTAATGATACCTGAAGCTCTACATTCTCTTTTCTTGATAGCCCAATCCTGTTTGTTAAACTAGTAAATTATAAAAACCTTCATTCTTTTTCTTGATTTTACGGAAGAACAGATTTATAGATGGACATTGATTTTTTTACACATATCCACATTGTTTACACCTGTCCTGATGCCTTCATAGAACAGCTTCGAACAATAAAGAAGTAAATAACACACTAACACTAAACATAGATATGGTCACAACATTAAAAGAGCACCTGACAATAGTTCCTTGACTACCTTCAGTCTCAGGTGTCTCACATGTTGAATCAACAACTTCTTCACTGATATACACCACAGTATCAATCAATCGCTGGTTTATCTCCCTTATTTCATGCGATAGGGTACACTTTACCTGCAATATGATATATTAATAATGGACGTAAGGAAGGTCTTTGAATCTCTATTTGCTTCACGTTTCTCTCCTTTGAGCAATACTACAAATGGACACCACTAGTTGCCTCTATTATCATTTCCAAACAATGGCACTATCTATGAACTCTAGTTGCTTTGTTTTAACATCGATTGTTCCCTCGACACAATCCTCATCACTGGTCCATAGTAAAGGTTGAGAAGAATCATATGCTTAACAATTGCGTTTCCTAACTGAATGACATACGTAGCAAATGAGATCAAATCTTGTCGCTTACTACTGGTAGACCTCTCAACTTCCTATACTGTTTGACTAATCAAACTTGAGGAATGTAGTTATTATAATGTTGACTGTCCTACCTTAGAGACGGGGTATGCACCATCCTCTCAAGTGATTTGCAGCCCTTGTCAACCTTAAAGTTATACAATTGTATCTATTAAAAAAGTTTGAGTCCCAATTTCTTTGGCTTATAGACAACGATGAAATAGTTCTTGAAATTGTTCAAAACAGCACATATAGATCATTCAAAACAGCACGTATAGATAGAAAACTAAAGACAAGAGCCATATTGACAAGAATATTATATTTTTTCTGAATCACAGAAGCAAACATTCTCTACAAATAAATCTAGTAATGACGAGCAAGGCCAATGCAAACAAGGGAATCATTGCTGTAGTTTTAGATTATAGACTTCTTAAGAATTTACAAATATCAACCAAACCGCTAAAGCTATATCCTGGAAGTTACTAGAATGATGGAGTTTATACTCAGTAAAATATGGCAGAGTCTATACTTATGGTGGGAATGGTAGGCTCCCAATGTGTCTATGTGCATGCATACTCCTGGTAGATTGAGGGCATTAGAATTAAGTAGGAAATAAAAATAAAAAATGGCTTTATGTCTTCTAAAAAATGGCACACATACTTATGGTGGGAATGGGCCTGAAATGGTGGCATAAAAGCCTTGAATTGGCAGCCGCTCTGGTAGCTTCTGAACACAGGACTAGCAGGGATCCCTGGATGTGACATACAACTACAAAAACTAAAAGGGAACATTTATGATGTAGCGATGGAAACAAATATTAGCTTCTGAACACACGACTAGCTGGGATCCCTGGATATGATGTCCAACGACAAAAACTAATAAATAGAAGCTTGTAATCTACAAGAAACTTCCAGAGAATGTAACATTCCACACTTCGTGGCCTTTTGTTATGAGATGTTCCAGTTGACTCGTCAAACTTCTAAGGATCGGTTAATTCGTTGAAACTATCAGTTTTGCAGCTCGATGCACAAATGTTCGATTCCACGACTCCTATACAGTTCGTTTTTCTAGAATTCCTGCCCAGCTTTTCTCCTTGTTGAATAAAGTTAGCCACTCCCCCAAATCCTCGCCAATTGCAGATCGAGATCCATTACTTGGTTTTGATCCCACTGTACTATCAATCAATCTCACAACTGACTCCATGTCACTAATGGAAGCACTTAATGACTTGTATGGCAGTGATCTCACCTTCATTTAACAAATTACACAAGTCTCATTCATTTGAAGCAAATGTAGTCCATGCAAGAAAAAATCATAGGCATCAAATAGGAAGGTTGCAACATGTTACACTAACGGCTTTGACTAATCGCTAAATAGGCTCCTCGGTTACCCTTGACTCGCAAAAATCTGTTGTTGAAACCTGATTGTGATTGCCATCCGGACCATCACTCTCACCAAGCAAGTATAAGGGTGATGGCCCTAAAGTGGAAATTACATAGGACGAGTGCAGAGGCAGTTTACTAGAAGTTTCTTTTAAGTTCAGCATCTCCGGAATTTGTGACCGAGGAAACAGTAGAAGTAAGTTTACTGGGATCCCCTTTAATGAGGAATGGACCTATGGAAGTTGAAGGAGAAGGCAAACCACTCCCGAAATTTGCAAAAGACATTTGCAGTATTCTCTTTTAACTGCACCAACTATTTTGGATTCTGGCTCAAGCCACTTCTACTAGCCCTTGACGATGATACCAACACAAATAATAGGACTCATATCAGTAACCGACGAATATTTCTTGAAATTCAACCAGAATAAAAAAACTACGCAAACCGGTAGCTGCATTTCATTTCTTTAAAAAAAAGGCTTGTTAATAGCAAACTAAAATCCTGACACAAAAAGTAAGTGAAGGACTTAAACAAGAATTTGAAGTGAACACCAAATCAACAAGAGTATAACGAATATTACTAGGGAGCGGGAAATTAAATTGCATCTATCCAATATCGTAAAACTTTTCCCATACATCAACAAAACCCCAAGAATGGTTCTACTAATAAAATGATGCAGAACGATTAGTGATCTCCAAAACAAAATGTTTGACGACTTTGGCCACAAGCAAGTGCAGAATTTGTTTCCATACACAAAAACAACGACATACTAAGAATGATAGTTGTTATTCATATGTCAACAAGTTTGCTAATCTCCGTAATGCTCTTTCTCTGCTTTCATGAATAGTCAACTAAAAAGTTTGTCGTAGAGTCAAGGTGTACAGCAGTTTACAGTTCCGGACAAATGATACCCACAGATTCTTGGAAAAGGACACCCAATGCAATAACTTGAATGAGGCAACAAAAAATAGCTGCAGCTCAGATTGCAGAAGCACTTGACGACAAAAGAACTTCATGAGGACACCTACCCATCCCAAACATTGTACGAGTACCCATCTTCGACAACTTGAAGTAATTTCCTTCGACTTTAAGACACCACTTTTTCATCCCTTGTCACGAGCTTCTGAATCATTCTAAAAATTTCCCTATCCTCACCATCAGCTGTGAGTAAACCCTCCATGGTAGATGCATCCACTGAGAATTTTCGATTGATCATTTCTTGTAGAAATATCTTAACCTTGTGTCTATCACCCCTGTCGAGGAATGCTCGAACAAATATATTATAAGTCATTTCATCGGGTGGACAACCATCTGCATACATGCCTTTGAGTAACTCCTCGGCTTCATCCAACAAGGCCTCCTTACAAAGTCCACTAATCATTGCGGTGTAAGTCTTAACATTGGGCTTCAAACCTTCAGCTGAAATGGAACTAAAAACTTTCCGAGCATCTTCAATATTCCCAGCTTTGCACAAGTTATTTATGATGATACCGTAAACAACAATATCAGGAACTATTCCTTGATCTTGCATCGAATGAAACACCTCTACTGCCTTGCTGATTTTCTGGTTCCTAAAGAAGCCATCTAACAAGATTGAGTAAGTTAAAATGTTAGGATTTTGATTGCGACTCCTCATCTCATTAAAAATATTCTCTGCAGCATCACATCTCCCTACTTGTAGCAGCCTCTTTAAAAGGGTGTTGTAAGTCTCGGTATTAGGTTTTAACCCTTTACAAGGCATTTCTCGAAGGAGCTGCATGGCCTCATCTATATTCCTCTTATTGCAGAAACCGTTGATTAAGATATTATAGCTAAAGATATCAGGCTCAAAGCCCCTATCAACTATGGAGTTGAAAATTTCTTTTGCTTTCTTCATGTGGCCCTTCAAACAATATCCGTCCATCAGTGCATTATAAGTGACAACGTCAGGTTTCTCACCTCTTTGAATCATGATTTTGAGTATGCCCTCTGCCTCCTCGGTCCTTCCCTCCTTGCAAAATGCATCTACCAAAATATTAAAGGTTACAACATCTGGGAAAATGTTTTCCGCCCCCATGTCACTCGATATTCTTGCGGCATCCTTCCCTCGACCTGATTTGCATAAGCCATCAACCAAAGAGCTGTCGGTCATCACATTAGGCATAATATCCCACCCTCTCATCTCGGATAAGAGGCTCAAAGCATCATCTATGTTTCCGTCCTTGCCAAGATTGTCGATGATTGTGTTATATATCACTACATCAGGCCTAAAGTTCCATTTCTGCATACTCCTCAGCAACCGTATAGCCATTGCAATGTCTCCTGCTTTACAAAGCCCTTTTATGATTGTCCCGTACGTGATTTCATCAGGTTCAATCTCTCCTTTTTCCACCAATCTCCCGAACAATTTACAAGCCTCAGAAGTCTTACTTTCTAAGATATATCCATTAATAAGAGTGTTGAAGGAAAACATGTCAGGGGTGTAACCACATTTAAAGAAGATACCCAAGATAGCAAACCCAAAATCCACTCGACTCAAGCGGCAAAAAGAATTCATCAAAAGATTCAGCGTACATTCATCAGTTGGTATACCAAACTCCCTGATTTCTTTATATAGACAAATGACGGTCGAATATTCCTTCATCTTGGCAACAGCAGTTAACAGCTGATTAAATTGGATGGCAGAAGGCAGAGGTCGAAATTGGGCCATTTGGTGGAATAACTTAAGAGCATCGTCCAGCTTTCCAAAACCCGTTTTCGATTTCTCCAGCAACAACTGCTGTAGTTGCTTTCGATTCGTTATCGCAATAACATCAGGAGGATTAGGGTTTGTAGAAAATTGGGTATGAAACAAGACTGTATGATCTAGAAATGAGTTACCTCTGCTGTAATTAAGTGCCGTTCTCGGGCTGAAGATGGAGGCAACAGCAGCAAATCTCCGCATCTTGATTTTTTCGCGAGGAGAAGATGGATGGATTGAGCCAAACCAAGCTATGCGAAGTACTCGGAGGAAAAAACTACTGTTGAGTTTGTTTTCCGTTTGTCTAATGCCTTGTTCTTCTTTTTAATCTCATAAAGTAAAATCTAGTTTTGACAAAGGAAAAACTACTCCCTCCGTCCCAATTTCTTGCTCCTTCTTTTTATTTTGGAATGTCCTAAAATATTTGTCTCACTTCTAAAAATATTCATCAAAACTGGGTCACTTTCCAATTTTACCCTTAAAAAGTATTTTTCCATCTTAATTGGCTAGTCTATTATCTTTTATTTTATAACGATTTTTATGATTTTAAAAATTTTGTATAATAAAACTAATTGATATCTATCAAACAAGATCCATATTGAATATGTTTTGACTTTCATATAATAAATTAGCCTCACAAATTTGGTCACAGTAATATTGACTGGATTTAGGGACAAAATAGAAAAGTCAATACAAAGTTTCCACACCCCTTAAAAACCCACTTCCCCAAAAGGGGCCAAGAAATTGAGGGAGTAGTTTGTTTTCCGAAACGTTGGCACATCTCCACGGTTAATTCCTATTCCACGGTTTCATTAGTCCAAGACAGTTTCGAGAAATACGTTGTTGTAGTGTTTTTTTTTTTTTTTATAATAATTTTCTTCCTGGACGTAGAAGTAAATTTTATTTAAAAGCCGTTCATAATAAATTGTGCTTGCATGGGATGAATGAAAAACAAGAATACGTACATACTCCCTCCGTTTCAAATTGTTGGTCACCTTTCCTTACTTAGAATCTCTCAAAAATTATCTATATCTTCTAATTTATAACACTTTTTATATCCAATATGGATCTTATTTCATAGATTTCAATTAGTTTTATTAAACAAAATTTTTGGAATTATAAAAAAATGTTACAAATTGTGAAATGTAGACAATTGTTTGAGTGGCACGACTACCCAAAAGTGACCATTATTTTGAAACGGTGGGTGTAATTTGTAAAAAGTTCAGAAATAAAACTAAGCTAGTTAAACTAAATTTGTATGGTTTATTTTCTTGTTTAATTATTGTATTAGTTTTAACTCTTGATAACAAAATTTCATTTGCGTGTGTTGAAACTCCTTTAATTTTGAGGTGAAAACTTAACAGAAAATTTTGCTTTGATTTATTGGCGATTCATGTAAATACTATATTTTTTTGCTCATAAAGTATTTAAAATATTGTTTTAATTTGTTTGAGGATTGGCAAAATAAAGAACTTGGCTTAACCTAGATAGAGGGAGGAGAGAGAAATGAGATGGGGGTTTCAAAACAACGGTAATTTAATTTAATTAATTATGTGTGTATGTATTGAATAATAAGGACATTTTCGTACAATTCCTAACGTTTTTCTTTGATACTTAACAACAATGTAACGGAGAGAGTCAAGTTGGGTAACGGACTAACTGTCATAGATGATGGGGTCTGTTTGGAATTCCAAACATTAGGGGGTCTCGGTAAAATACAAGCACAAATGAGTGGGTCTCAGTGGAATTTCATCAATAAAAGATCGTTATTTCATCAAAAAAAAAAAATCCAACTTTATAAGGAGACATACAATTATTGAATTTTCCTTTATAAATATGATGAGACTGTCAATACTATGGGGGACTAAGGGCCTATTTGGATGCTGCCTCCTCTATATCTCATTTTTTGTATTATTGCCTTTGGTTGTTTGGCTGAAAAATGAAATGCCTTATGTGACAATGTGTTTTGGTTTTAGAGAGGACAAGCCAAAAGTAGGTTGAAATGATCACTTTTTTTTTTTCTTCTCATTTTCACTTTTTTCCATTTTGATTAACAAAAAAACTTAAAAAATATATTTTGCACATATCTCTCAATCACTATTCCTCTTAGCAAAATGTATTCTACACATTTCTCATAAACACTCTACAAAATGCAAAATACATTCTTACTACAATCTATAAACACAAAAAAATAAAAATAAAAAGCTAAAAATGAGCATCCCAAACACTCCATATATATCCTTGTTGTCTACTTTCAATGCTACTTCTAAAGAATTTTTAGGGTTAGTTTATGTAAATGTACATAATTTTTTCACTTACTTTTCAAAAATGGCAAGCATTTTGAAACATCTAATGGGGCCAGTACTTAGTTTGATTTCTAATGCTACTTTTCTCTTCTTTGTCCTTCCTGAGGGGAGAGGATTGACAAGAAAATTGGGGCACTTAAATTACCATCTTTTTATTCACTTGAAATTAGAAAATCATCTTGAGCCTTTTTAGGAGTTATGTTTTCATCCCGAGCTTCAAATAAATCCTAAAATGCCCTATATATATATAAATATATAATTTATAACATATTAGGAGATTGAGTACTAAATTCAAAGTTGCATATAGGAGGCGTTACGAAGTGGACCATTTTCAAAATTAGGAGGTCCTCCACTGCAATTACGGGATTTGGGGATAAAACCCAATCCCTGATATCTCGTTTTTCAAACATAAATCCCTAATCAACAATACCAGAATCCCATATCTAACAATCGTCCATTCCATAATCGACGAAATCACTCATCACGACGTAGGATTCTTTAATGGTCCTCAACAAAATGACAACAATGCAAAGATACTACATTAGTGATTAGAGGCACACAACTTCTTCATTCGTCAGATTCTTAACAGATGCATACAGAGAGAATTATTTTTATTATACACAAAGATGGTCCTGGACATACCGAGACCACTAATATCGTTGGCCATAGTGCGACGAAGAGCCTCAGAAAGGCTGGTTGCAGAAACAATCCGATCCGAAAGTTACAACACCAATAGTGGCAAGATAGTAAACAACTTTACAAAGCCGAAACCCAACTCAAACTGCCATTGCTGATCCCTCAAGAGGCAGATTCCAGCCATGCAGAGAGAGACAGAGAGTTCCAACATCACCATGGAAAGGCAGAGGTTATATTTCTCTTTCAAATTACCAATCACCATATGGGCCCGCGCAGCGCCTATAGTTTCCTAAAATTTTTACCACAAATATTAAGTAAGGCTTCCTTGTTTACCATGATTTTTGACATTTTTTTACCATGATTCAAAAGATTAATTCAATAATTATTACCATGTTTACATGTCATTAAGTGTTTTTTACCATAAAACTGGGGTTTGATATGATATTTTTACCATGATTTATTTATTTATTTATTTTATTTTTACCATAAAATGTCGTTAGCCTCATCCAAGAGAAGTATTAATCACAAGGAGAAGATAATTCGCCGGAAGTATGTTCTTTCTCCTTATCTAGTCCTCTGTTGGTTTCATAGCATGTATAATTCCTTTTTGGAATTTCTTAACATCGTTTATATCTTATTAGCTTTGAGTTTTCAAATTATGTTTTTGTCCGAATTTTCAATAGTATGTTATGAGGATCAGGAATTTTATCACTTAGGTTGGTTATTGAAGTGTTTCACCTTTTATTTGTTTTGTTAGTGAAAATGGCCGACAATGGTTGTAGATTGGTAGGAAGTGTTTATGGGACAGAAAAAGTTTTTTTTTTCTTCTTTTTTGCAGGATTGAAAAAGGTGTATGGGACTAAAACTGGTATCTTTTGTCCTCGCCGTCCCAAATTGTGGTCCGACATCTTCACCAAGCAGTGTCCCCAATCGTCATCCAAAATTTTCACTAAATTGCTGTACCAAATCTTCACCATAACCATCCCCAACCGACATCGGCGCTCTGCTTCATAAACATCTCCCTCTCCGTACAAATTTATCATTTTTTTTTTTGTTACTCTTACAGTAATATTAAAATAGGTTGTGAACAAGTAATCATTGAAATAGGTTGTGAAAACAAGTATTTTACGATGATTCAATGTAACAAATATTAATTTATCATGTAACTGTTCTGTGTGCGATTTTACCATGATAATGTAACAGGTTTTCACCATAATCGAAGTTGTTAAATAAAGGTAACAAGTTGTATAAATTTACCATAAACATTGAGATATGTTTTGGAATGTATTTTACCATGATTCAATTTTGCAAGTCATTTACCATGTTTTACCATGTTCATCGTACATGTTATGTTTTTTATCATGTTTTTTTATTGTTCATTCATTTTGTTATCATAATTTATGATGTGGACATAATTTACCATGACTACTTATAATTTACCATGAGAACTTTTGTTTTTTTTTTTTTACCCACCACTTTTCATTCCCACCACATTTTCAAAAATCCCTTAAATTTCAGTACTGAGAGGACTAATATTTGGAAATAATATCATCCCACTCAATTTTGAATCTCCACCATTTCTGAATCTCCACCATTTCAAAGATTCCATGATTTTAGGCAACACATCTACCATTTCAAAAATTCCTTGATTTCAAAATTCCATAATTTTAAGCGACACAATCATCAACCATTTCAAAAGTTCCAGGATTTTAGGCAAGACAATCATTTCCTTGATTTTTGGTAATTGAATTCTTTTATGATCCCTAAAAAAAGGTAACTTGTGGACATCCGTCGCGGGATGCCCACGCGTTTTGGTGTTGTGTCTGTGAAAAAGGGCGATCCGGGAAAAAGAAAAATTTAGAGTCACCACCCGGGGTTTAATTTTTGGAAAATGTTAGGTACCCGAGAAACCGTTTAGAAAAAAAAGTAATGACTCTTATGCCGCTGAAAAGGGGTTTGGTCTGCGAAAAATAGAGATTTGGGTTCGGGAGCCAGGTTACCCGCGGGGAAGATTTTGTTCAAAAAATGCACCCCGCGTGCCCGGAATTTTCCGGTCTTTACTAAATCTTTGTGGGATTTTCTTTGAAAATATTTTATTGAAAACTTTATTTCACATAAACAATATATCAAGAAATAACGAGCTTAAAAGAGACAAATAATAACAGTAAATCAAAATAACACACAATCAAGCATATAAACGCGAGAAAATTAACTAAGAGGAATACAAGTGAAAGAAACAGAGAGTGAAAAGGGGGTAAACTGCAATTTTACCCACTGGTTTTAACCAAAAACAGAGCATCGCGACCCAGAAAACAGAGTGTAGACACCCCAATTTTTGGATACCCGTGCATGCCCGATGACGAATGAAACGGTTAAATTGGCTTGGAACTTGTCCCAGAAGTTGAGAACCTAGCCACACAAGCCGTGCGGCCCCTCATACAAGCCGTACGGTTCCCATTTTTCTTCACAAGCCGCGCGGCTCCCTCATAGAAGCCGTGCGGCCCCCTCATACAAGCCGCGCGGCTAGTATTGTCATCCTCTGAAAATTCCTGACAAGCCAGCTCAAGGAATATCATCATCTCGCCACCGCCGAATATCATCATTTTTATTCTCTCATCTCGGTTATAAATGGAGGCTCCCTCCTCACAGAAAACACACACAGAGACAGAGAGAAAAACGATACTTCGAGAGAATTTCCGTTTGATTTTCCGGCGAAATCCTCGTTCGAAACCGCCAGCAAACTTCCCGAAAAACTTCCCATCTCCTACCCCCTTTTTTCTCTATACCATTCCCATTCATACCAGGTCTTGATCCTACGAGTTCAAATCCGAAGAATCCGAAGTTTTCAACCTCTGTCTCGAGTTCCAGAAAGGTATAAACCGTTTTCGTATTTCGATTTTCAAATCGCAGCTCTCCGAGGGCATTCCCGGGTTGATAACGGTTTCAACAACCGCATCTTAACTCGACAAACCATTTTCAAAACAAAAATCGGTTTTTCGGAGCCGTACCGGGCGATTTTTCTCGACAAACGCACCGTACGGTCCATACTGGAAATAAGTTTTATTTCAAACGACTTGTTTTAAATAAAAACAGCTTATTTGGGGTTGATTTGAAGAAGAAAATCAAGTTTCGAACAGGATTTGGGCTCACTGATCCCAAAACAAAACTTTTAAAAATGGATTGCACGCAAGCCGCGCGGCTTGCAGCATAGGCCGCACGGCTCCTGAGTAGGAGCCGCGCGGCTCCCATTTGAACCAAAAATTTTACTCTGTCCCCCCCCCCCCCCTGTTCGTACTCTGTTCTTCTGTTCTCCTTCTGTAATTCTTCTGTTTATTACATTTTTTCTTTTTTTTTTATTTTCTTATTATTATTATTTGGTCCTCTTTGTTTAAATTTTATTCCTGTTATGGTTTCAATTCATTTCCTTATTTACTTGTTTGATTGTCAAGGTTTTTAACAAAATATTTTCTACAAAATCCCACGAATTATTTAGTAGAGACCGGGAATCTCCCGGGCGCGCGGGGTGCTTTTTAATAAAACCTTCCCCATGCGTAACCTGGCTTCCGAATCCAAAAAGAATCTTTTTCGCAGATCAAACCTTTTCCAAAATGGCAAGAGAGTCAACAATTATTCTTAAAACGGTTTCTCGGGTACCAAACATTTTCCAAATATTAAACCCCGGGTGGCGACTCACATTTTAGTTTTCACATCCAACCTTCGAGAGCGAGCCGCGTGGATCCCACCGTCCACACAGAGCATCAAAAATGTTTTGCCAGTGACACCGTACGGCATCCAAAGTACACCGAGCGGTGTACTTTGGATGCCGTACGGTGTCACTGTGCTTTGTATTTTTCAAAAAAAATTCCTTTTGTTCAGTTGAAACCAATCTCTGTTTTTGGTGTAAAAATCAAGTTATTTGTTGATAAAAGTAGGTTTAAAAAATGGTTTTAATGAACAAATGTACCTCGTTTCCAGGGACGGCATCCCACGACAATGGATGACGTCGCGAAATACCCACTCGAAAGGTTTGAGCTTTGCTGAAATGTTTCCTTTTGGACTCGAGGAAGAGCTACGGAGCTCTCCTCAAGCCCGATGGAAACTTCCCTTAGAAGATTATTACTTCAATGGACGCGAGTGTATACCTCTGGTTTGCTCGGTTGTGATCAGAGTCTTTGAAAATGATCGGTTTTAAGACTGGAAATGATAATGATATACTTGTGGAAGCAAGGGTTGTATATATGATTTGAATCAGAAACGACAGAGTAACGAGGAAACGACAAGTTTTGCTTTCGAGAGGAATTTGGCTGAGAAATTTTATGAACCTCCCTCCGGCCTCTCTATTTCACGCCTTATATAGACGGAGTTCTGAACGATTTCATCATTTAGGCAATTCCTGTACGTCAAGAATCACATCATTACTTTGAAGCAAATGCGAGAATCCTGTTGATGGGACAAGGGTGTCGTACGGTGTCAAAAGTGTACCGTACGGTGCACATATCGACACCGCACGGTGTAAATGGCTTTTCAAGCCGTACGGTTCAAGAGATGAGCCCGTACGGTTCAGGTAGGTTTGGGGTTTTTTTGGTTCTTTTGATCCATTCGACTCGAGTAATTGTTCCGAGGTATACTTTGCGCGTCCTTTTCATCATCGGGGATGCACGAGTCATCAAAATTGGGGTGTCTACATAACTGAAATTTTGTTGTTGTATATATCGAAAAAGGGTAATAATGGTAAATCACATTGAAAGAGGATGAAAACATAACCCCATAAAATTGGCAAGATGAAAATTTATGTGGTGTCCAAAAAAAGGATGAATATTTAATTACCTCATAACGAGGGGCGCTTAAATTACCATCCTTTTATTCACTTGAAAATAGAAAATCATGTCCTTTGCCCCTTTTGTCCTACAGTTTGTTCAAAGTTATCCGATGCACACATAACACGCTCAACGCTTGTGAAACCCACATGAGACACTCCACATCTCGGTTAGTATTGAACATGATAGATACAAACTAACATCTCGATTTTTTTTTCCGAGCAAATGATAACAACTCTGTTTTTAACATCAGATAATGAATGTGAGTCTATGACAACAAATCAGTAGAGTTTTCCGCCTGTTCTCAAGAATCGCGATTGATGAGATGAATAAGATACTAAAAATTGTAACTCTTAATTCAACTGATCGATCTTGGACAGAAACATTAATGTTGACACCAAAGGCCTTACAATTAAGTGTTGTCGAAGAACATATAAACCATCAACTTTGCATCAATTATCGCAATCCACCGCATGATATGGTATCATACTTAGCTTTCGAAACCAACATAACCCGTGAATGTTGTTGTAGAAAGCTATCCACACTGTCCAAGTACCGAACTTGCAACCGACGCAAGCAACTGATTGTCAGATTGTCCACTTCTACGGAACACGAAGTCCGATTACTTTGCGTTGATTTTTTGTGTTTTCTTTGGCTAAATAAACACGTGAATGCTAAAAAGCTATCTGTTGTCCAAGTACCGAACTTGCTATGTCAGTGGCATAGCCAGAATTAAGTAAAGAGTGTGGACACTGTAAACAAGAATTCCGACAATAACTCACTCACCATGAGTAGGTGGTTTTTGACAATACAATTGTCGCTTTCCTTTTGCGGCTGGAGAAACAAATGAGAATTTCAGACTTAATTGGGTGTTATTTAGTTCACTCACTTAAAATATAGATGAAAATTACACAAATTGCCGTTGTCCACATTGAGTTATATTTCGACAATGAAAACACATTCATTTTGTAGGGCTTGATATTTACACATCATAAGAAGAAAAAAAAGAGAGGACATTCCTATATGACAATGTATTTGATCAAATAACATGTATCTTGCCTTATAATTTGGGTTAAAATTTTAAACAAAAAATATATATTGTATCCTTTGATCTAGCATGTACAAATATGCAATTCGTATGATTACCTCTAGATTAGATTTATAGAATAAACGATTCGATCAGAAGGGAGATCCAATATGTGTCCCAACTGAAGTAGGTAATGTTCTTTTTTTTTTCTTTTTTCTTTTTTTGAGTGAGTGGACAAAAGATCACGGGGTATGTTGTGTGAGCAAAAAATTGTCTAAACAACAATAATTATTTTGTTCTAATACAACAATTTGCAAAATAACCAGACATCCTGAGTTCGAAACTTGACAACCGCTTGGGGCCAAGTCACAAGAGATAAATATCTTTTGAATCTCCTAGACCTGACATGGATGACTTGGACTTGCCTTTGACTGGAGAGAAAAATCAAAATGCATGTAAGCAGGTCTGAACTATAAAAAAAAAAAACTTGCGAAAATATAGAGAACGGCAATGTGGGCACGTGCACACACTGCCCTAAGTGTGCCTCCACCACTGTGCTATGTACACAAGCAACTTATTGTCCACCTCTACTGAATAACGACACTAGGAATTTCGCAAACAAATTGGATACAACAAGTACGACAATCACCAAAAAAAAGATATTCATTTATTTGAATAAATCTGCTTATTTAAGTAGACGACAAGCTCATCAAATGCCATGCTATTGTTTTCGAACCCTCCTGGTAACTACCATACAGTTCTTTCCTTCTCTGAGTAACCCTGCGAAGATTCAGCAAATGCTTGGTTCTGCAATCAACCAGAGTAATGTAAGTTGTAACCAAGTTCAACCATATTCCAAGAACAAAACAGTAACGCATAGGAAAGCTGTCTGTAAGCTTTATCGCTTTCGACTATCTCATATAACTCCAATATTGGAGGGGGGGAAATGATCTCCCTTATATAAGAATGACGATAACGTGTCAAAAATCTGGAGTGTGTTATACGGCCACACATCAAGCAAGCAGTACATGACACAACATAGTTGTTGATGGATACCGAAGATGAATATGTTTATGCAATACCTGTGTATGCATAACCACAACTATGAAGCCATTCCTAAGTATTATTCGAACTTCAACTAGTGGATAGCGAGATTGGTCTCGAGAAATCAGTCGAGATCCAAAAAATCTAACTCGGACGCCCCGAGTTATCAAAGAAAAGGGAAACAGTTCGAATATATATGCTGAGCTGGTAAGAAGCAAAACTCTACAGCAAAGTTATCCAACCATGACAACTTGCAGAAATTTGGCATGTTATTTACAAGATAAGAGTCATAGACTCATACAAATTTAGCAAATTCAATTACTGCCCGTTGTTAAGCTTGAGAGGCATTCTCTGCCTCCCCAAAACCCGGAGAAGTTTATGCTTACAAGTCTCAAATGGGGCACAGTATAAGCAAAAGAATTCTTCAAATTCGATAAGCCTAGAAAATGATTCAAATGAACTGGCTTCGTTTGAAACTCTGAATTCACTGGGTTGCATACAGAGTTCGGTTGTGCAGTAAATCCAAAAACCTAAATCAATTTACACAGGTTGAAAACCAAAAATCCGACACTACAAGTGAAAATCTTCACAAAATAGATCTACAAGCATGTCTGATTAAGCTTCCTCGAGGGCTGAAACAAAAACAAAAAGCAAAACTTGCGAAACAAAGATCACATAACATGTGGTTGCTTTCATGAAATTTTGAGCCATAACATATGCTTGCGGATTATGGCTTCTCTCCTGCTTAACTTGTATCGGTCATGTTATTTCCTACTTAGATTGGCATATAAGTATCCAAGCAGTGCTGAGGTGGTCCTCCCACGTCCCATTGGTTAAACTGAAGTTCCGACCGCCATTCAGCTGATGAGCATATTCTGTTACAACCTCACGGGCACAAAAATCCCAACTCTTTGCTATGTCTCCAACTGACATTGTTTGCAAAAGATTTCACATAATTGCACTGAGCTTTGACTGATAAATCTTCATATCCAAAACTGTCAAGTACCAAAACTATACCAGGAAAAACAAATAGATACAATAAAATGATGTGTATCATTGGCTGAGCACGACTATCAAGTTGGGATAAACCAGAGTAAAGGATCGACCTTTTCAGTTCTCTTACAAGACCTAATCTACACTCACTTTTAAGTTATTAGAACTTATGTTTTAGAGGCGGATGCACACTGCAAGGCATTTTATCCCTCCTCATACCGAGAGGCACATAAGCATCTAGAGTTTTAGCTTTTGTCTAAAAAACATAAAATTTGTAAAATTACAACAAAGTAACTGAGTTATCACAATGCTAACTAAAGTAATAAAAACTTCTCTAAACTTGTAAATATCTATGTTAACATAATTGTATACTAATTTTTATGGGGAAAAGAAACCCAAATAGGTACTCTCACTTCAAGCACAGATTAACAGGTTGAGAGGGAGGATGAGAGCGTGAAGATCTATAGGCCATCTGTTACTAAAACCTGTACTCCTCACATGAAAGGCTCACCTTGTTGCTTTTGGAGGGTAAGACAGAAATTTGAAGGCCTCAAGAGTTTTTCCCTACCCTAGCCTAGATGCGAGCCTCGACTTAGCCTTTCAAAACATTGGTTAGAACACACGGAAGTGCATCTTCTTTTATTAAAACTCTCCAACGGAAGACCAATGATACCTGAAGCTCTAAATTCTCTACCAAAGAGGAACTCAAACACCAAACCTATGATACCTGAAGCTCTACATTCTATTTTCTTAATAGCCCTTTCCTATTTGTTTAACTGGTAAATTCTGAAAACCTAAATTCTCTTTTCTTGATTTTAGGGAAGAACAAATTTGTATACATGTCCACACTGTTTACACCTGTCCTGATGCCTTCATAGAACAGCTTCAAACAATAAAGAAGTAATGAACAACGGAACACTAAACGTAGATGCTTACATAAGAATCACACCTCGATACAATAAAATTACCTAACTTTTAGTTAGAAAAATTGTATATGTTGGAATGGAGACCAAGTTGCACTAGTATAGAAAGAATTAGGCAAGTGATGCCTACAGCTTTCCTAAATGAATGACAAGAATGACTAGCATATGAAATACAACCCTAATGCCATCTCTCACCTGACTTCTGCTGGTAACTAGTCTAGCAGCTGCATAGCCACAAAGGCACAAAAAGTATTTGCGACGGCGAAACACAAAATTGATAATCAATTCATGCGACAATATGTATACAAAATGCACCATTACTGAAACATATTTTGGCGTCGTGTCAGGATTGAATATGGTCAAAGCATTAAAAGAGCACCTGACGATAGTTCCTTGACTACCATCAGTTTCAGGTGTCCCACATGTTGTATTAAGTAGGAAATTTAAAAAATAAAAAAAAAAATGGCTTTATGTCTTCTAATTCTCGAGCTGGAAAGATGTACAACAAGGTGGGGTGGACAACATACGTAGTTAGTCTGCCATCTGTGTGTTGATTAACATCTATCTGGGCCTGAATGGTGGCATAAAAGCCTTGGAATGGCTGCCGTTCTGGTAGCTTCTGAACACAAGACTAGCAGGGATCCCTGGATATGACGTACAACGACAAAAACTAAATGGGAACATTTATGATATAGAGATGGAAACAAATATTAGCTTCTGAACACAAGACTAGCAGGGATCCCTGGATATGATGTACAACGACAAAAACTAATAAATAGCATCTTTTAATCTGAAAGAAACTTCCAGTGAGTGTAACATACCACACTTCGTGGCCTCTTGTTATGAGATGTTCCAGTTGACTCATCAAACTTCTTAGGATCGGTTAATTTATTGAAACTATCAGTTTCGCAGCTAGATGCACAAATGTTCTGTTGTTTTAGATGAGAGAGAGAGAGAGAGAGAGAGAGGTGTGTAAGGTGTTCAAATAACCTTACTACACACAATATTTATATATTTTATCTCAAGCTCTATTACATAACCAAATTACCCGATGTGGGACAAACTAATTCTAACCAAACTATTCTAACACTCCCCCTCAAGCTGGAGAGTAAATATCATAAAGTCCCAGCTTGTTACATAACAACTCTAACCGTGGTTTAAACAATGACTTAGTAAACATGTCAGCCAACTGAGCATCAGTAGACACATGCGGAGTAGCTATCACACCACCAATCAACTTCTCCCGCACTAATTGACAATCAACTTCAATATGCTTAGTTCTTTCATGGAATACCGGATTAGAAGCAATGTGGATAGCTGCTTGATTATCACAATACAAAGGCATAGGCAACTGCACAGTGAACCTTATCTCCTCTAGAAGCGATCGCAACCATAGGATGAGTAGTACACGACCGAATACCTTTACGAAGAGCAATAGGACGATCATCTGTGACCGGATCGCGCAACGGGGGGGAAGATGGAGGGGTAGGTTGAGATGGCTCTGCTGGCGGAGCTGGCTCTGGTGGAGGATTAACTGGTGGAGGTTTGGGACGACGAATATATACCTGCAAAGGTGGAGGTGGTGTTGGTTGAGGCGGCTCTTGTTGAGATGGTGCTGGGTGAGACGGAACGGCTATAGGAAACACAGATTCGGATGCAAACCAATCATTGGTAGGGACAGGTTCCACATAAAAAGGAAGCGACTCATTAAATGTGACATCGGCACACACAAAAGGACGACGCAAAGAAGGAGAGTAACATTTATACCCTTTCTGAGTACGAGAGTATCCTAGAAAAATGCACTTAATGGACCGAGGATCGAGTTTGCTCCGGTCAGGGTCCAATTCATGAACATAACACGTGCACCCAAATACCCGGGGTGGTAAGGGGTGGAGAGGCTGACCGGGAAACAAGACGTCGTGGGGAACCTGACCTCCAAGAACAGTAGAGGGCATACGGTTAATTAAATAACAAGCGGTAAGGACCGCATCGCTCCAGTAAGACTTAGGAACCTGCATTTGAAATAACATGGCACGCATAACTTCAGACAAATGTCGAATCTTGCGTTCGGCAAGTCCATTTTGTTGTGGAGTCCGAGCACAAGACGACTGATGAATAACACCATGATCATCAAAAAATTGAGACAAAAGAGTATGATAATATTCACGTGCATTATTAGAACGAAACATACGAATGCAGGTATTAAACTGAGTTTTGATTTACATATAAAAAGACTTTAAAATAGACTTTAATTCAGACCGTGCTTTCATAAGATAAAGATAGGTAATACAGGAGAAATCATCAACAAAGATAACATAGTACTTGAAACCAAAAACATTGGGCACAGAAATAAGCCCCCAAATGTCTGAATGAACTAGCTGAAAAGGACTGGACACCCGACGCTCAACTCTAGGATAAAATGTTATTCTACGATGTTTACTAAGTTCACAAACTTCACATTTCAATTCTTTAAGAGAACCACATGATGGCACTAGACGTTTCAAATTCTGAAGGGATGGATGACCAAGTCGACAATGTTGTTAATAGGCAGACTCTGAGGACTGAAAGGCAACTGGCTGAGATGAGTTATTATTGGTCAGGTAATACAGGCCACCACGCTCAGTGCCGCCACCAATCTTCCGCCCCGTTTTGAGATCCTGAAACACACAACCATGAGGAAGAAATGTGTTGGAACAATCTAAGGATTTTGTAAGTTGACTAACGGACAGGTGATTAAAAGGTAAGCGAGGTACGTGTAATACAGAGTTCAAAGTAAGAGATGAAGAGACAGGGAAAGATCCCGGCCCAGTAACCTCAGTGGTAGAACCATCTGCTAAGGTAACATGAGATTTTTTACCAATGGACTGACAATCAGACAAGATAGTAGAAGTACCAATCATATGATTAGTAGCACCAGAATCAATAACTCAAGGAGAAGAAGAAGATGCAACACAAGCAACGGAAGAACCTGTCTGAGCAAACGTAGCTGTGGAAGAAGAAGCTGCAGTAGCGGAAGGCTGAGTGGACAGAAGAAGCTGGTACTGCTGGTACTCTTCTGCTGAGATAGTTACCTTACTGTCGGCCGAAGGCTGAGTATACTGTCCAGCGTCCTCAGAATGAACAACCTGATGAGCCTGGGGATAACCATGAAGCCTGTAACAATAGTCTACTGTATGGTTTGTACCCCCACAATGGGTACACACTCGAGTACCACGGCCACGATTAGAACCACTGCGACCAGAATTACCTCCCCCTGATGTGCGACCATTACTACTGCCACCACGACTAGAACTACGACCAGTAAACCCAGAATCACCACAATTACCATAACTTTTACCACCAGAATTTCGATCACCACGTCCTCGACTGCTAAACCCAGAATCATGGCCGCGACCACGGCCATTACTTGACCCAAAAACACCAGAACCCACTGACGCTAAAGCAGAACGATCAGATGGTGACTGAGAAATAGAAACTGCATCTGAGACAGAAGCCTGACGAAGACGACTAAACACCTCATCGAGAGAGGGCAACTCCCGCTCTCCCAGTATCTGAGACCGAACTGGATCATAGAATGACGGCAAACCATATAGAAATCGAGCGACCTCCAAACGCTCACGCTGACGTGCCATAACCTGAGGATCACTGGAGATAGGCTCATAAACCCGGAGTTCCTCACAAATACCCCGAAATCTGGCATAGTAGTCCTCCAACGATCCAGTACTCAATGACAGAGAAAAGAACTGGTGATGGAGATCATATGTATGACGAAGATTATTAACACCTGAATACATCCTGGCAACCCGATCACACACTTCCTTGGCACTATCAAGGTAAAACAGAGGGCCACTGATCTGAGGTTCCAATACTATTCCACAACTCAACCCGAATATGACAGTCCTCCGCTTCCCAGTCACTATAATCCTTAGCATCTTTGTTTGGAGGACCATCTGTCAAATAACGAAATTTCCTCTCACCCATGTAATAAACTTTGACAGCACGAGACCAAATAGGATAATTGTTGTCATTCAAAAGAATGGAGGTAATGGAATCCTTCTCACGACGCCGAGAAGAGCCAGAAGAACTACCAATAACGATAGAACCAGAATTAGGAACAGAAGCAGACTTCTCCTCAGACATAACTACTGATCACCACCAAATAACCACCAATAGATCAAAGATAACCAACTCTCTCGACAAATCAACCAAACAATTACGATAACCAACTAAGCAACAACTGTAAGAAGTCTGCAACAACCAATACTAGATGAAACCAGTGTAAGTCTGCATCTGCTCACATCAAACAACCCAACAAATGCTAACAGAACATACCAAGAACAGAAAGGAGCAGTAACAGTCCAACCTAATCATCGATGAGAGCTAGAAAATAGAAATCGACAATAAAGCGACATGAGACCTGCGCTTCAGACAAGTTCGAATACCTCGCTGGAGTACAGAGACATGGTGGAGCATCAACAGAGTTCAATCTGGGTGTGGAGCATCAACCGAGCACTGAAAGATCACCAGGTAAGGAATTTCGAAGGTGTTAAGGACTGTATCGATACTGGGTAGAGTTTTTGGAGGATCGAACAAGGTTTTCAAGGGTCGTCTATGGCTGTATAGGTCTGGTATGGTGTTTTCGAAGGTTGGCTATGGATGTATGGATCTCGGCTGGAACTGATTTAGAGTATAACAGTTGAATGATGTCGGTTGTGGCTGTTTTAGGGTTCGAAATCAACAGGTTACTGGTTTGTAGGCAATTTTGAGGGTCAGAGATGGAGTTTTGAAAGGTTTCAGGTCATATAAGAGTCGATATACGGTTATAAGAATAGTATGAGGGTCGATTTAGGTTTTTTGTGTAGAGAGGGGATCGATTCAGGGTTTTACAGAGGTTTTTGGGTGGTTTACAGAAGTTTCGGTAGGGCTATGGATGTCATGGATCTTGATTTTAGGGTTTACAGAGGTTTCGGTGAGGAAGACGATGAACAATAACCTATCGGCTGTTTTTTTTTTTTTAAAGGGTTAGACAGAATTAGGTTATGGGTTAAGGGCTAGCTCTGATACCAAGTTGTTTTAGATGAGAGAGAGAGAGAAGTGTGTGTTCAAATAACCTTACTACACACAACATTTATTTATATTATCTCAAGCTCTATTACATAACCAAATTACCCGACGTGGGACAAACTTATTATAACCAAACTATTCTAACATGTTCAAATGCACGACTCCTATACAGTTCGTTTTTCTAGAATTTCTATCTAGCTTTTCTCGTTGTTGAATAAAGTTAGTCACTCCCTCAAAATCCTCACCAATTGTAGATCGAGATCCATTACTTGGTTTTGATCCCACTGTAATATCAACCAATCCCACAACCACAAGTCTCATTCATTTGAAGCAAATGTAGTCCATGCAAGAAAAAATCATAGGCATCAAATAGGAAAGTTGCAACATGTTACACTAATGGCTTTGACTAATCGCTGAATAGGCTCCTCAGTTACCTTGACTCGCAAAAATCTGTTGTTGAAACCTGATTGTGATTGCCATCCGGACCATCACTCTCACCAAGCAAGTACGAGGGTGATGGCCCTGAAGTGGAAATTACATAGGATGAGTGAGAGGCAGTTTACTGGAAATTTCTTTAAGTTCAGCATATCCGGAATTTGTGACCGAGGAAACAGTAGAAGTAAGTTTACTGGGATCCCCTTTAATGAGGAATGGACCTATGGAAGTTGAAGGAGAAGGCAAACCACCCCCGGAATTCGCAAAAGAAATTTGCAATATTCTCTTTTAACTGCACCAGCATTTTGGAATCTGGCTCAAGCCACTTCTACTGGCCCTCGACGATGATACCAACACAAATAATGGGACTCATATCAGTAACTGACAAATATTTCTTGAAATTCAACCAGAATAAAGAAACTACACAAACCGGTAGCTGCATTTCATTTTTTCAAAAGAAGGCTTGTTAATAGCGAACTAAAATCCTGACACAAAAAGTAAGTGAAGGACTTAAACAAGAAATTTGAAGTGAACACCAAATCAACAAGAGTATAACGAATATTACTAGGGAGCGGGATATTAAATTGCATCTATCCAATATCGTAAAACTTTTCCCATACATCAACAAACCCCCAAGAATGGTTCTACTAATAAAATGAGGGAGAACAATTAGTGATCTTCAAAACAAAATCTTCAACGACTTTGGAAAAGGAAATAAAAAGTTTGTCGTAGAGTCAAGGTGTACAGCAGCTTACAGTTCTGGACAAATGATACCTACAGATTCTTGGAAAACGACACCCAATGCAATAACTTGAATGAGGCAACAAAAAATAGCTGGAGCTCAAATTGCAGAAGCACTTGATGACAAAGGAACTTCACGAGGACACCTACCCATCCCAAACATTGTACAAGCACCCATCTTCGACAACTTGAAGTAATTTCCTTCGACTTTAAGACACCACTTTTTCATCCCTTGGCACGAGCTTCTGAATCATTCTAAAAATTTCCCCATCCCCACCATCAGCTGTGAGTAAACCCTCCATGGTAGATGCATCCACTGAGAATTTTCGATTGATCATTTCTTGTAGAAATATCTTAACCTTGGGCGTATCACCCCTGTTGAGGAATGCTCGAACAAATATATTAAAAGTGATTTCATTGGGTGGACAATCATCTGCGTACATGCCTTTGAGTAACTCCTCTGCTTCATCCAGCAAGGCCTCCTTACAAAGTCCACTAATCATTGCGGTGTAAGTCTTAACATTGGGCTTCAAACCTTTAGCTGAAATGGAACTAAAAACTTTCCGAGCATCTTCAATATTCCCAGCTTTGCACAAGTTATTTATGAGGATAGTGTAAACAACAATATTAGGAACTATTCCTTGATCTTCCATCGAACGAAACACCTGTACTGCCTTGCTGATTTTCTGGTTCCTAAAGAAGCCATCTAACAAGATAGAGTAAGTTAAAATGTCAGGATTTTGATGGCAACTCCTCATCTCATTAAAAATATTCTCTGCAGCATCACATCTCCCTACTTGTAGCAGCCCCTTTAAAAGGGTGTTGTAAGTGTCGGTATTAGGTTTTAACCCTTTACGAGGCATTTCTCGAACGAGCTGCATGGCCTCGTCTATATTCCTCTTACAGCAGAAACCGTTGATTAAGATATTATAGCTAATGATAATAGGCTCAAAGCCCTTATCAACCACGGAATTGAAAACTTCTTTTGCTTTCTTCATGTGGCCCTGCATACAATATCCGTCCATCAGGGCATTATAAGTGACAACATCAGGTTTCTCACCTCTTCGAATCATGATCTCGAGTATGCCCTCCGCCTCCTCGGTCCTTCCCTCCTTGCAAAGTGCATCTACCAAAATATTAAAGGTTACAACATTTGGGGAAATGTTTTGTGCTTCCATTTAACTCAATATTCTTGTGGCATCCTTCCCTCGACCTAATTTACATAAGCCATCAACCAAAGAGTTGTAGGTGACAACATCAGGCAAAATATCCCGCCCTGTCATCTCGGATAAGAGGCTCAAAGCATCATCTATGTTTCCGTCCTTACAAAGGTTGTCGATGATTGTGTTGTACATCACTACATCAGGCCTACAATTCCATTTCTTCATACTCCTCAGCAACCGTATAGCCATTGCAGTGTCTCCTATTTTACAAAGCCCTTTTATGATTGTCCCGTACGTGATTTCATTAGGTTCAATCTCACCCTTTTTCACCAACCTCCCAAACAATTTCACAGCCTCAGAAGTCTTACTTTCTAAAATATATCCGTTTATTAGAGTGGTGAAGGTAGTCACGTCAGGGGTATAACCACATTTAAAGAAGATACCCAAGATAGCAAACCCATAATCCACCCGACCCAAGCGGCAAAAAGAATTGATCAAAACATTCAGCGTACATTCATCAGTTGGTATACCAACCTCCCTGATTTCTTTATATAGAGAAATGACGGTCGAATATTCCTTCATCTTGGAAACAGCAGTTAACAGCTGATTAAAATTGATTACAGAAGGCAGAGGTCGAATTTGGGCCATTTGATGGAATAAACTAAGAGCATCGTCTATCTTCTCAAAACCCGTTTTAGATTTCTCCAACAACAACTTCTGTAGTTGCATTCGATTTATTGCAATAACATCAGGGGGATTAGGGTTTGTAGAAATTTGGGTATGAAACAAGATTGTATGATCTAAAAATGAGTTACCTCTACTGTGATTAAGTGCCGTTGTCGGGCTGAAGATGGAGGCAACAGCAGTAATTCTCCGCATCTTGCTCACAAAAACAGCTTGATTATTTTCTAGTATTTTGGATGGATTGAGCCAAACCAAGCTATGCGAAATACTCGTAGGGGAAACTACTGTTGAGTTGGAAAATGTCTATATTTGTTTTGTTTTACGTTTATCTAAAAGGGTATGGGTTGTACACTTGTACGCTTATTTTTCAGAAACATTTTTTTTTTTTCCCCCATTTTGTCAAAAAAAAAAAATTCACGTTTTTTATTTTTTGGATGAAATGAATTGATTTACAATAATGTTTTGACGTAAAATTAAAAAATGTTCAAAAACTACGTGTAAATAAGGTAAATTTAGAAGTCAAAAGTTAGGGGGGGGGGAGTGACTCGTAATTATTTCTCCCTAGCTTTAGAAATAATTTTTTATTTATAAGCTATTTATAACAATAAATTGTACTGGGATTGAATGAATGACAAATAAGAATACATACAAAATTTGTAAAAAGTTTAGAAATAAACTAAGCTAGTTAAACTAAGTTTGTATGGTTTATTTTCTTAATAACAAAATCTCATTTGCATGTGTAGGAGCTGCTTTAATTTTGAGGTGAAAACTCAACAAAAAATTTTGCTTTGATTTATTCACGATTGATGTTAATATTGTATTTGGTTGCACATAAAGTGTTTCAAAAAAAGTTTTAATTTATTTTGGATTGGATATTAAAGAAGTTAGCTTGATTTGGCTTAGCCTAGATAGAGTGAGGGGAGAAAAAAGGAATGAGGGTTTTAAGGGTGATTTAATGTTATTTAGGGTAAATTTCACTTACCTCGCCTGATGTTTTTAACAACAACAGACACTTTCCCCATATTTTTGAAATTGCACTGACCTCCTGTATCAGAGTTGTCGAGCAACTGCCATTAATGGAGTATGTGAGTACGTTTTTACCCTTTTCTTGACCTCCCATGAGGTTTTCAACAATAACGGATACCTCCCTTTAGGTCTCTCTTTCTCTCTCTGTTATATGTTGAATTTAATTTAAACAATAGGTTAACTTATTGGAGTTAATGCAATAGTTGCTTAGGGGCTGTTTGATAAAAACTGAAAACTGCAAGCTGAAAAATTAAGTATTGAAAACTAAATGCTGAACTTTTTAAGCTGAAAAGCTGTTTGATAAAATATATTAAGCACTGAATTTAAAAAATGAATTTTTTTTTGGTTCTAATTGTCTCTTAATTTTACTAATAGTCATCATGTTTTGTGATACTAGTGGAGTGGTGATTGGGAAGTGGTGGGGGTGGTGGCGGTGTCTATGTAACGGTGGTAGTGAAGTAATTGTGGTAGAATGATGGTGAGTTGTGGTGGCAATGGTGTCTATGTAACGGTGGTAGAATGATGGTGAGTTGTGGTGGCAGTGGAGTAAAGTGGTGCAATGGTGGTGGTGTAGTGATGGTAGTGTGATGGTTGTGGTATGGCAGTGGTGGTGGTGTGCTAGGTGTAGTGCTAGTGATGGTGGAGTGAGAGCGGTGGTAGTGTGATGGCGGCGGTGGTCGGTGGTGATATATGGGTAATGGTGATAGTGGTGGCAGTGGCGATGTGGCAGTGGCGATGTGGCAGTGGTGGTGGTGGTGGTGGTGGCGGCGGTAGTGGTGCAGTGGTGGTAGTTGTGGTAGCGGCGGCGACGTGGTGGTGGTGGTGGTGGAGTCGTGGCTTGCTAGTTGTGGTGGTGGTGGTGATAGTGATGGTGGTGGTGGTGGTGGTGACAGCAGCGTGGCGGCGGTGTGATGGTTGATTATGCACATAAAAATTCAGCCACACTTAAGTAGCTCAAAACTACTTCATTTTTATCAACTTTTTAGCCTACATTTTAAGTGGCACTTAATCTGTTAAGTAATATAAAATGTGGTTATCAAACCTACTTAATCACTTATCATTTAATTAATTCAGTTTTAAGTAGGGGTGGGCGTCGTGTCGTGTCGAGCTGCGTTCGTGTCAAATCAGGTTCGTGTCAAAATGACCTGCTTAATTAATCGTGTAAAAAAACATCAACCCTAACCCGACCTACTAATAATCATGTCGTGTTTGGGTTGACACGATTAACTTTTTTTTTTTTTTTTTTTGCACTGTGATTTTTTCTTTTTATTAATCCACAGTAACCATTGCAATAGATTAAAGGGACTAGTTACCAAAGAGAGTAATTATAGCCAACAAAATGATGTGTAATTATAGCCAGCCAAAACGATGTGTAGGCTTAGAACCTTAGCCACCATAACAAAACCTTGCAAATTTGAGAACATGGAGAGAATAACTTGATATCAAAGGATAAACTTCACCTGCAGCAGGATTGAGCTTAAAAAATTTCAAGCACAACTTCAGAGCATGAAAACGTATAGATTAATTCGTGTCATTTTTTGGTCGGGTTCGGGTTACCGTGTCAACACGATTAGATGAGTAGGTTAATTTGTGTCATTTTCGGGTTATGCGGGTTCAATCCAAACTCGACCTGTTTACTAATCGTGTTTTCGGGTCGTGTCATATACGTGTTTCGTGTCAGAAATACTCAACACTAACCCGCTAACTTTCACGTCGTATTCGTGTCGTGCTGTTGTGTCGTGTTATAAATTCCCACCCCTAGTTTTAAGTGTTGAATCTGTGTTATCAAACAAGCCCTTAGTCTAGAATTTAATTTAGTTAAGTTTACTTCATTTTACCTCCAATTTCTCTTGAAAACTAACTAAAAAATAGCACTAAATGTTTTGCCTATTTTTTTGAAGTCCAAGTTATAATTAGTTATTGAAGTTGTGAAAATTTAATTCCGGTAAAATTCTAGATGTATTTTTTACTGATGGAGAATTTATTACTTTTTTCAAATATTATTTTGTTGCTTGATTAATTTACTTCCTTAAAGTTAAACAATAAGTAAGAAAGAAATGAAGTGTAACAACCCGTATTTTAGTAAATGCCTATATTTCGTTTAGCTTATAAAATTGTTCTACTTTTATTACATTAAAATGGTTTTGGTGTTATTTTGGAAAAATATAATTTATATTTAGGTATTTTTTTTTAAGCTAGTTCGGTATCGGAATTAGCATAGCGAAGCAGAACAAGACACATGTCAATGCTAGGAAGGATCCTTGGAGCCCAAGCGAGGAGTTTCTAGAAGGCGGGCGAGTTGGCGCTTTATCATAGGATAGACCATATGGAGTCAATACACCAAAGATTTTGTGAGATATGGTAGTGGAATATTAGGAATTCATTAACAAAGCCATAATTAATGGATGATTCTGGAGGCCATTAGCCTCGAGTATAAATAGGCCTTTGTTTTTCCCTTGAGCACTCACACGCCACACACATGCACTCTTTGCACTGGAGTTATTCAATTACACCAATAGAAAAGAAGAAGAAAATTAGAGAGAAAGAAAAAGAAGGAAGGAAATAAAGAGAATTCGACCACAAATAGAAAATTTATATGTAGCTCACGCTGGGAACAACATTTATATATTCGACGTCCGCAATCATTATTTAAGGTACCGGGTAGCGTGCAATACATTCCTATCAAAATCTCTTTGCGAAGAGTGTTTCTTTGATTATCTCTCATATTTGTACTCTTTTGATATCTAAGCTTGTCTGTTCCGTTACTCCCACATCTTGTTCTATAACACAGGAAATGTTTGGCTGAAAGCTATGGAACAAATTGGTACACGTGCAAGCCCACGCGGTGGAATGAGTAAGGAGATATGATTGATTTCCATGAGGGAAATCTAATGTACTGTTATATGGCCTAAAAGAGGGCAGCTGGTGGTGCTTGGCGTGTTACCGAGATGGGCCAAGGAAAAAGGCTACAAATGATGTATCGTTTGGCAATGATTCCTTTAATTTGTTACCACCGATTAATGAGCACGTCCTTATTTCAAGCTATAATTATTGTCCTCGTATTGCACATACTACCCGGCCCTTTTATATTTTTCAGGTGTAGATCAAGTTAGTGATGGCTTTGGAAGTGAGAAGTATGATGGGGTCGGCTATTGGGAGTCACGGGACCGAATTCCTTTTAGAGAATTTGTAAAAGAACCTAATTTGTAGTTTTATTTTTCGGAAGTCTATATTTTATGTATAAAAGAAAGGTTTTTGTAACGGCTATGCAGTTCATTTATTTTTTTATGGCTCTAAAAATCAGGGTCGTCACATGAAGTGAATTGAACATGGGAAAAACAAAAGGTGCATAGCATTGTAGTAATTGGCCTCAAACTTTTTTATTATTATTGGGTCTTTATCATTTTTTTTTTTTTGGTTTTAGTCATTTTTTATAATCATTTTTTTTTCTTGACGAGATGAATATAAAAGTAAGAAACTATAACCTAAAGCTTAAAAAAGGTCACTGTAGACAGAAATAATAATTCTAAATAGACAGATTTTTTTAGAGGACAACTCGGAAAAATATTTTGAAAATAATGAACGACTTGAATCATTTGTGTAGGACCCCATAGTGGATCCCATCTACCCATCGGTTCACCGTCGGAACGATTGGTACCCATAGTTGAGTCCAATATATCGTTGGTACTGTTTAATGGTATATGCATAAGTTTACAGTTGATTAAACATTATGGGTTAGGAGGAGTTTCGGCTACATAAACCCATTTTATCAAAGAATAAATTATTTTTTGGTATTTTTTTTAGCTTTTGGATAAAATATTTAACGTTTTGGATTCATGCTGGGTAGAAGAATCAGAAAAGAAAAAATATAGATCAAATTACAAAAAAATTCAAAAGATAAAAAAAAAATCCATTTAATTATCTCTTAGGCTTTGGTCATATTTTTTACTTTTGAGATTATTTTCTGAGATTATTTAAGTACGTAGTTGAATTTTTATATTTATAGTCACATATCCAATAAGACTAACTTTGGATTAATTTTCCAATAAGACTAACTTTGGATTAATTTATATTTTTATATGAATTTTAAAAAATTGGAGCTATAAAGATTTTTTGGGGGTTCAATTAAAATCTCACTCAGCCACTTTAAATAATTGTCATTAGGCCATTATGTCTTTTAAATTGAGTTTGAAAGGACGTTTAGCTTAAAGGATATAATGGGAAATGATATAGAGTTAATGGGTGATGTTAGCGATTTTCATCCAACCAACTAACAGCAAACAAACGGCTAGGGAGGTCAGTGCAATTTCTAAAATGTGAGGGGAGATATCTATATTTGTTAGAAACCTTAGGGGAGGTCAATGAAATTTAACCTTTAATTTTAAAGTATGCATGTATGTATTGAGTAACAAGGATATTTTCATCCAATTCGTAATGGTTTTCCTTGATACTTAGGCTCCGTTTGTTTCGGGTGGAAAACAGTTTCTGGAAAACCTTTTCCATGGAAAACATTTTCTAGAAAATAAAACGTTCTCTGGTGTCTGGTTGTGAGATAAAAATCTTTTCTAGAAAACATTTTCTATCGTTTGGTTGACAAGGAAAACCACTAATATCATAAAATTACCAACATATTCAAAAAAAAAAAAAAAAAAAAACCTAACAAATCAGTTAAAAAAAAAATGCTCAACAAATCAAAAAATCACAGCCCCAATATGTTCAAGTTCGAACAAAAAATTGAAATTCCTAATAAAAATTGGCGAATCGAAATCCAAAGGCTCAATTTAATCAAATTCAAACCAAAATCTCAGACCCCAAAATTGCTTGATGATTGAAAAAAAAAAAATCACCCCAAAATTGCTTGATGCCTTGACGGGAGACGAGAGAGAGAATGTTTGCAAATTGAAATCTTTGTGGAGAGAGAGAGAGAGAGAGAGAGAGGCGATTGGAACCTGAAGGTCCTGAACAATCGGGGTTGTGTCTGTTAAGGAGTATAATGGTTCACAGTGGTATGAGTGTAGGGGATTATTTTCTCAAATTGAAATCTGTTCTGTCAGTTAGAGGAGTTTGACAAGTGGATTGCACCGATCATCTTCAATTTGATCAAAGGACATGTGACAAGTTCATTTCTTTAGTGTCGTCGAGGCGTGGGTGTCAAACTGTAGCTGACGGAAAATGTTTTCCGGGCTTCACATCCGGAAATCATTTTTCAACCTAAATGGTTTGTTTTCCATTGACTTCGGAAAATGTTTTCAGTTGACTTTATTTTTCCGTTGTACCAAACACTGGAAAACGTTTTCCACAGAAAATGTTTTCCTAGAAAACGTTTTCCACCCCAAACAAACGGAGCCTTAATGTCACTGTAACAGAGAGGGTCAAGCTAGGTAACGGTCATGGATGAGGGGTCTATTTGGTCGTTTTCAAACGTTAGGGGGTCTCCGTGGAAAACAGACATAGATAAAAGGGTCTCCGTGGAATTTCACCAATGAAAGATCGCTATTTTATCACAGAAATAAATAAATAAAATAAACAATCCAACTTCATAAGGAGACATACAATTATTGAATATCCCCTTATAAAATATGATGAAATTGTCAATTATGGGTCTGTTTGGATGTTGCCTTCTCTACTTCTCATTTTTTGTATTATTGTATTTTGGTTGTTTGGCTGAAAAATGGAATGCATTATGTGAGAATGTGTTTTGGTTTTGAAGAGGATAAGCCAAAAGTAAGCTAGGATGATCCTTTTTATTTCTCGTTTTCACTTTTCCTATTTTGATTATCAAAAGACTTAATCCATCCATCCCTTTTTTATTGTCAACATTTCCATTTTGGGTTATCGCTTAATAAGTGTATGTTTTGAAAAAAGTTAAAAGGTAAATGTTTGTAAAAAAAATTTTTTGCCCTTTTGAAAAGATAGTGGGTAAAAAAGTTAATGGGTAAAAGTGGAGCATAATTTTTTAAAATTGAGGTAAAAGTTGATGTGAAAGGTGTAAAATAGAGGTAGAAATTGATATAAAAGATGTTATGATGATGTTTCTTCAATAAGTTTTGGATTTAGGAAGTAACACTTAAAAAGTGACGGATAGAGTATAAATAGATTCTGGACATATCTCTCAAACACTACTTCTCTTGGCAGAATGCGTTCTGCACATTTCTCATAAACACTCTACAATATTTAAAATACATTCCAACTATAATCTAAAAGGCCAAAAAAGTTATATAAAAAAAAAAGCTAAAAATGAGGCCTCCCATACACTACTTCTAAAGATCTTTTTTATGGTTAGCTTATGTAAATGTACCTACTTTTTCTCCAACTTTTAAAAAATGACAAGCATTTTAAAACTTCTCAAAATAGAGTAGTGGATAAGCAATACGGAATTGGGGCAGTACTTAGTTTGATTTCTAATGCTACTTAGTTTGTTTTCTTGTACAAAGGACTTTTTTTCTTTTCTTTCTTCTTCCAGTGTAGGGATATAAACGAGCCGAGATGAGCTTTGTAGATCTCAAGCTCGGTTCGTTTAGTAAACAAGCCAAAAATCGAGTTCAAGTTCAAGTTCGATCCGTTCGTAAACGAGCCGAGCTAGAGTCTTTAAGGAGCCGAGTCAAAGTAATTTACTTAACTAGTCACCTTAAACAAGCCGAGCTGAGCTTTACCGAGTTCGTTTAATAAACGAGACTAAAACTCGAGCTCGAGCTCGACTCAATTACTAAATGAGCCGAGCCGAGCCAAGCCAAGCCACGAGCTACTCGCGAGTAACTCAGTTCGTTTGCAGCCCTATTCCTGAAGGGAGAGGATTGACAATAAAATTTGAGAAACATTGAGCATTAAACATAGAACCGAATTATAACAATTGCAGTAAAGCTCATCTTGTGTTGAACGCTCCATACGGCATCCAATTATGTCTCTTTGGCCCTTTTGTCCTACGATTTGTTCGATGTTGTCCAATGCACACGTAACCCACTCAACGCTTACCCGCGTGTGACAATCCACATCTAGCTAAGTATTGGACCCTGCTATGGGTACAGAAAAAAGCGTACATAAAATGTACAAAGCTCTCTCGGGGAATTTTTGATTTGGAACGGTGGGGCTTTGGTTCAAGCACTTCTAACCGTCCGATTGAGTTGATTTTTTGTGGGGCCCCTCGGAAAATTGTTCTAAGAACAATGAATGGTTCGGATCACTCATGTGGGACCCAAAAGTGGGTCTCCTACATTTTCTGTACGCTTTTTTCTGTACCTCCAGGTTTATCCCTAAGTATTGAACATGTTAGATACAAACTAACAACTTGTCGAGAAAAAAAAAAAACCCTAACAGCTCCGTTTTCAACTTCAGATTGTGAATCAAGTCTATAACAACAAATCTGTAAAGTTTTCCGCCTGTTCGTCAAGAATCACGATTGATGAGATGAACAAGATACTCAAAAATTGTTGCTCTTAATTCAATTGATCGATCCAGGAGGACCTGGACAAGCACGTTAATGTTGACACCAAAGGCATTACAATCCAGCACTGTCAAAGAACACATAAACCATCAACTTTGCATCAAATTATCGCAATCCACCCAGTACATGGTATCATACTCAGCTTTCAGACCAAGATAACCCGTGAATGCTGTTGTAAAAAGCTATCTACTGTCCAAGTACCGAACTTGCTAATGGAGGCAAGCAACTTATTGTCCACCTCTACTGAATATGAAGCCCGAATAACGACACTAGGAATTTCACAAACAAATTGGATATGACAAGTACAACAATCACCAAAAAATCGATATTCGTTTATTCGAATGTATCTGCTTATTATAAGTAGACAACAAGCTCATTAAATGCAATGTTGTTGTTTTCATACCCGAACCGGATGGGAAGTTAGAACCATCCTAGTAACTACCATACAATTCTTTCCTTCTCTGAGGCAACTCTGCAAAGATTTGACGAATGCTTGGTTCTCCAATCACCCGAAGACCATAAACCTAAAAGGCAAGGTTCTAAAACTCGCTAGGCGGTCCCAGGGCGGCCGGGCACCTTCTAGCTTCCAGGGCTGAGTACTCAGTGCCTAATCGGGCAATTAGACGGAATAGTCGGGCTAGTCGGCGAGGGTCCTTCTAGTGCCTGGGCGGCGAGTACTCGGCCTTCTAGACCTTCTTTTAGAACACTGCTAAAAGGGTGGTAGCAAATAACTTACTGTTTTCTGACAACCGACTAAGATGACACAATCAGAATAATGTAAGTTGTAACCAAGTTCAACCACATTCCAAGAACTATGCAGTAACGCAGTATTCATAACAATAGTCAGACCATACATCAAACAATGTCGCATAACCTTTCCGTTATTAGGAAAGCTGCATCTAAGCTTTATCGCTTTCCACTATCTCATATAACTCCAATGAAGGGGGAAAATGATCTCCCATCGACAAAGAATGACGATACCGTGTCAATCCAATCTAGAGAGTGTTACATGGCCACACATCAAGCGAGCAATACATGGCACGACATGGTTGGTGATACATACCAAAGATGAATATGTGTATGCAATATCTGTATATGCATAACCACAACGATACTGTATTCGTATAAAGCAGAAGATTCAGCTTATATAGTATTTGGATTGTATAACATGCTCGACTTCAACCTGGATTAAGGAATTCAGTTACAAATGTTGCAAATGCTTCCCAATGGAAATAAAAAAACAGGGAAATGAGCTGATTAACTATATATGAAAGGAGCACATAATTATTGTTGTATAACATAAGCTTCTATATGCAATTTTATCAATACAAATTAATTGAGAATGTTCTCACATTCAGAGAAATAGCGAATCAAGGACCCAAAATAACATTTCAAAGACAACCAGATTTTTTGCATGTCTGCGTGAAACCACGAGTTCTCAAATAGGAAAACCGAGACATACCACCAAAAATAGGGGGGAATGAGGCCGGTGTGACACCCAGGGAGATGAATTTTCACACAGCTAGTTGAGATGCCCTGGCAGCCATACTACTAATCTGAGCCCCCATCTGAGCAGCCCTAACTTTAGAATTCGTAGCCCTATGAAAAAACTGCTCCCGCGACAACAACCTCACATTCCTCAAGTACTGACCAAACGGTATCGACCCTTCTTGTACCGCCTTGTCCAAAGCATACACCACATCCTCAATGGCGAGATCAGCCGCGGTACAATCAAGCATCTGTTTAGAAAGAACATCACAACACTCAAATGCATCATCAACATCAACACTACTCACACTCCCCACCTTTCCCCCATTCTCCCTCAACCACCCCTCCAAAACATCAGTATTCGTCAAAACCATCTGTAACTGCTGCTCCAACGCCTCCTTCTCCCCCTGCATCTCTCTCACCCCTCTCCCAATCCGTTTCTCTCTCTCCCTCAACGCCGCCTGAACGCTAACCAACATCTCCATTTCCCCCTCCCTCGTCTTCCTCAAAACCCCGATATCATTACTTAAGCTCTCCACAAGTTTATTTCTAGCATTCTTCTTAAAAACCTCAGCTGGATCATCGGTCCCAACCCGCCCGTTACCGCTCCCATACGGGGATTGCGGATACGATCTCGGAGGAATGGCCGGACGACCCGACTCCGAATGAACTGACGAGGCGAAACTAGGGTTAGGGTTTGGATTGGGGCGTCCCGATACAAAATTATTTGACGAGGCGAAACTAGGGTTAGGATTGGGACGTCCCGATACGGAATCATTCGACGAGGCGAAACTAGGGTTTGGAGAGGGGGGACGGCGGGAGTAGAGGGGCGGGTCGCTGGCAAAGCAACGGGACAAATCCCGGGCCAAATCGACTAAATTGGAGCTTGGGTAGACCCAACTCGACAAGTACGGTACCGAGACAAGGCCGGAGGAGGGGTTAACAAAAGAGTGAGGGCGCTTGATGACCATGTCGCGCGTGGGATTGACGTAGACGAGGGGCGCGTGGCGGGGATAGGGCTCGACGAGCCATATCACGATGGGGATGTTGTAGGTGGTGGACTGGAAGTTGATCGGGACGGTGCCGTCGGCCTGGAGGAGGGTGGTTGATCGACCGTCGGTGTGGGTGTAGACGGCGGTTTTGGGCTGGAGGCTGGGGTAGGTCTCGGTTAAGGTTACGAGGTGCTGACGAATGAGCCATTTGGAGTCCTCGGAGTAAGGGAGGGAGGATGGGCCGCGTTGGGAGAGGAGGTTGCTTAGGAGCTGTTGGATGTACTGGGAGGGGTTTGACGGTGGTGGTTGCGGTGGCGGTGGTGTGCCGCCGTGGAAGAATGGTGGAGGTGCCATGACGGCGGCCGCTGACGGTTAGGGTTTTTTGGACGCTTTTTGGCTTTGGTGGAATTGAAATTGCTTCACGCTGAAGACGGCGTCAATTCGAACGTTGCACGGAAAGGAATTTATCAATCTGGTCCTTGGGCAATTTGTAATTTTGTACAGAAAGGAATTTGTCATGGCATCAGCCGCATCACGGCCTCACCCAATACTTTCTATTTTTGAGATTGAAATTTAAAATTTATGTAAAATTTAGATGTCCTGTCTCTACTACGGCTCAAGTGTGTGGCTTCACATACCATGTGAATGTATTGGAGTCATGTTAGAGAGTAATTATTATATCATTATGATTTTTGTATCAAAGACGTAACTTCGATGCTTACTGTAATAGTATATACCCATTTTTGAGGTTTTACCCTTTTGTATCTTCAAGTTTGAAAAGCCCAAAGCCTTGCCCGTTTTATTCACAGCTACTTTGAGGGACCATTGCTGGAGCAAATCAAACCCTATCAATCCGTCGCCCGTGATTCGCCAGAGTTCCGTGGAATAACCCAGCCAGATCTATATCGGAGCAACCTAAACCCTTTTGATCGGAGCTTCGCCGAAGCTTTTCAGAGGCTGATCCTCTCCTCTCTCTTACTTATGTTTATGTCGTTGGATATTTTACAAATAGTAACAAAGTTGGGACAAAAACTCAAAAATTGGAGATGCTCCTACCCAAATTGAGCTAAGGGCCAGAGATGCTCTCAATTAGAACATATCTAGTCAGAACCTTTTTCTAACGCAAATTTGAGTCAAAACTCTATTTGGTTATTCCAATTTTCCAGATCCTTATTTTATAGAAAATATATTGATTTTTAAATATTTTTTCCCTTCAAAATCTGAATCATAATGGCAGATTGGAAAGAAGAAAAAAAGAAGAAAAGAAAAAAAAGAAACTAAAGAGAGGTGTTGAGAACAAAGGGTTTTGGTTTTGGGTTTCTCCTATTTGGGTAATAAAAAAGGGTACGACAATTTTTTATTTTTTTTGGATTATTCGTTATTCCTAATCTATTACATGTGGAGGGGAGAATAAGACTCGATTCAAAGATGCAATGTGGGTCATCCAATAACTCTACCACATGAGCTAGCCACCACTTACAGATTCCCTTTTTTTGTCAAGTTAAAAATGGGTATGACATTAGAGATGAGATTTTCTGAGTTTTTATTCAGTTTTTTAGTTGTGGGTAGAAAATAAAATTGAGGATTTCTAGGTTATTTGATTTTATCAAAAATTATACCCTAATGTGGTCCACCAAATGATGGACATCTACTAGTCCGTTAGTGCGAGCTAGAGTTAGGTCACATATCTTCAGTGGGATCTTTTGTCCCTGCTCTCAATTCATGGTCAACACTCCTACTCTCAATCTTCTCTATGATGAATTTTCTTAATTCAAAATATGTTCATCATATGTTTTCACACATTATGTGACTTAGGGAAAATGGTGCGTCTACTACTTCACCTCACGTTACGACTACAGGGAGAATTCCTTTTCACTCCGTACAAATTTCGACAACTATGAAGCCAGTCCTAAGTTTTAATCGAACTCCAACTAGTGAATAGCAAGATTGGTCTCGAGAGATCAGTCGAGATCCGCATAATCTAACTCGGACGCCCCGAGTTATCAAAGAGAAGGGAAAAACAGTTCGAATATATATGCTGAGCTGGTAAGAAGTAAAACTCAGTTGACCAACCATGATAACTTGCAGAAATTTGGCATGTTATTTACAAGACAAGAGTCATAAACTCATAGGCCACGCTTAAACATGTTTCTTAAGCTTGAGAGGCATCCTCTGCCTCCCCAAAACCTGCAGAAGTTTATGGTTACAAGTCTCGATTGGGGCACAGCATTAGCAAAAGAATCATTCAAATTTGATAAGCCTAGAAAATGATTCAAATGAACTGGCTTCATTCGAAGCTCTGAATTCACTGGGTTGCATACAGAGTTCGGTTACGCACTAAATCCAAAAACCTAACTCAATTTACACTGGTTGAAAACCAAAAATCTGACACTACAGGTGAGTCTTCACAAAATAGATCTATAAGAATCTCTGATTAAGCTTCCTGGAGGGGTTGAAACAAAAACAAAAAGCAAAAGTTGCGAAACAAAGATCGCATAACCTGTGGTTGCTTTCATGAAATTTTGAGCCATAACATCTGCTTGCCAATTATGGCTAGTCTCCTGCTTAACTTGTATCGGTCAAGTTATTTCCTTTTAGATTGGCATATAAGTAATCAAGCAGTGCTGACGTGGTTCTCCCACGTCCCATAGGTTGAACTGAAGTTCCCACCGCCATTCAGCTGAGCATATTCTGTTATAACCTCGCGGGCACAAAAATCCCAACTCTTTGCTATGTCTCCAACTGACATCGGTTGCAAAAGATTTCGCATAATGACACTGAGCTTTGACTTTGCTTTTCCTGATAAATCTTCATATCCAGAACTGTCAAGTACCAAAACAATATTAAAGCCTAGGAAAGCAAGAAATAGATACAAAAAATGATGTGTATCATTGGCTGAGCAACACTATCAAGTTTGGATAAACCAGAGTACGAATTGACTTTTTCAATTCTCTTACAAGACCTAATCTACACTCACTTTTAAGTAATTAGAACTAATGTCTTAGAGGCGAATGCACACTGCGAGGCATTTCATCCCTCCTCATAACGCGAGGCGTAAGCATTTAGAATTTTAGCTTTGAGTCTAAACAACATAAAATAAGGAAAATTACAACAAAGTGAGTGAGTTATAACAATGCTAAGTAAAGTCATAAAAACTTCTCTAAACTTGGGAAATGTTTATGTTAACATACTCATACACTAATTTTTATGGGGAAAAGAAACCCAAAATAGGTACTTTCTCACTTGAAGCACAGATTAACAGGTTGAGAGGGAGGAAGAGAGTGTGAAGATCTATAGGCCATGTGTTACCAAAAACGTGTATGCCTCACATGAAATGTGTAAAAATTGTGTGAAAGGCGCACCTTGTGGCTTTTGGCGGGAAAGGCACAAATTTGAAGGCCTCGAGGAGTTTTTTCCTAGCGTAGCTTAGATGCGAGCCTCAACTTAGCCTTTAAAAACATTGATTAGAACGCAAGGAAGTGCATGTTCATTTAATAAAACTCTCCAACGGAAGCCCAACGATACCTGAAGCTTTACATTCTGTACCAAAAGAGGAACTCAAACGCTGAGTAACCTAATGATACTTGAAGCTCTACATTCTCTTTTCTTGATAGCCCATTCCTGTTTGTTTCACTGGTAAATTCTTTAAACCTACGTTCTCTTTTCTTGAATTTATGGAAGAACAATTTTATGGATGGAAATTGGTTTTTGTATACACATCCACATTGTTTACACTTGTCCTGATGCCTTCATAGAACAGCTTCAAACAATAAAGAAGTAAAGAACAAATGAACACTAAATGTAGATGCTTAGCATAAGAATCACACCTCGATGCAATAAAATTATCTGACTTTTAGTTAGAAAAACCGTGTATGTTGGAATGGAGACCATGTCGCACTAGTATGTAGATAGAATTAGGCAAGTGATGCCTACTGCTTTCCCAAATGAATGACAACTAACAAGAATGACTAGCATATGAGATGCAACCCTAATGTCAAGTCTCACCTGACTTCTGCTGGTAACTTGTCTAGGAGTACAGGGGAGCAATCTGGATAATTCCTTGGAACAAGTAACAATAAGGGACTGAGAAGCGGCTGCATAGCCACAAAGGCACAAAAAGTATTTACAGTGGCGAAACATAAAATTGAAAATCAAATCATGCGACAATCTGTTTACAAAACGCACCATTACGGCTGAAACATGTATTGATGTCATGTCAGGATTGACGGTCACAGCATTAAAAGAGCACCTGACAATAGTTCCGTGACTACCTTCAGTTTCAGGTATCCCGCATGTTGAATCAACTTCTTCACTGATATCCACCACAGTATCAATCAATCGCTGGTTTATCTCCCTTATTTCATGCGATAGGATACACTTTACCTGCAATATGATGTATTAATAATGGACATAACGAAGGTCTTCGTATCTCTATTTGCCTCAGTTTTCTCTCCTTGAGCAATACTACAAATGGACACCACTAGTTGCCTCTATTATCATTTCCAATCTATGGCACTATCTATAAATAATGTCCGACCTAAGAGGCAGGGTCTGCGCCATCTTCTCAAGTGATTTGCAGCCCTTGTCAACCTTAAAGTTATACAAATGTATCTATTCAAAAAGTTTGAGTCCAAATTTCTTTGGCATAAAGTCAACAATGAAATAGTTCTTCAAATCATTCAAAACAGCATATATAGACAGAAAACTAAAGACGAGCCATTTGGACAAAAATATTAATCCCTTCGTTCCTAATTGATAGTCCAGTATTCCTTTTTTTTTTTTTTTATGTTCCAAAAATGTTTGGCCCTTCCTAAAAATGGAAATAGGAAGTTGTTGATTTTCCAAAAGTACCCCTAACAAGTGAATAGAAATGTTTAAAAAGTTGGTAGGATGTAGGAGCAATGATGGAAATGATGTCATCAAATTTGAATATAGGTGTAATATTGCATGTTTCCTTAAATTGTTGGAATCCCAGAGCAGGATTTGGAACGGAGGGAGTATATTTTTTCTGAATCACAGAAGCAACATTCTCTAGAAATAAATCTAGAAATGCGGAGCAACGCCAATATAAACATCCGAAAAAGGGAACCGCTGCAGTAGTTTTAGATTATAGACTTGTTGAGAATAAGGAATTTACTATTACCAACCACACAGCTCAAGGTATATCCTAGAAGTTAGATTGATCGTACCTGTGGGAGGAAGTTACGAGAATGGTTCTACTGACTAAAATATGGTAGACTCTTTTTTTTTTCTAAAAAAAAATATGGTAGAGTCTAGACTAGATAAGAGACTAAACTGATGCACTTGTAAGATTGATTGCAAAAACAAATACTCTTGAATCTCAAGTAGGCTCCCTATGTGTCTATGTGCACACATACTACTGGTAGATTGAAGGCATTAGGTTAAAGAATTAAGTAGGAAATTAAAAATAAATGGCGTTATGTCTTCTAATTCTCGAGCTTAATGAAATGGGCAATGCTAAGCCAACCCCTTGTGCAATCTACTTTCAAGTTTCAGAAATGCCAGATAATTGAGGAAGCTCTTTCAAACACATTTCATTTGCTGAAAACAAATGGCAGAAAAACTTACGCAGCAAACAATTTGGATTACAAAAAGATGACAGAGAAAAACTCTGGCGACCAAAAAGTAAATCCAAAAGGTAGAAATGTCGAAGGACAAAAGAATATGGTGAAGAGATTGATGAATTCTCAGCCACAGGGAAACGCCCAACTCTTGTATTGCTTCAAGTAATTGTTTTGCAATAGGTCCTTCTGCCGCCCACAAACTCGGTTATCCAAGGAAAGATGTACGACAAGGTGGGGCGGACAACATACATAGTTAGCCTGCCATCTGTGTGTTGATTAACATCTATCTGGGGCTGAATGCTGGCATAAAGCCATAAAAGCCTTGGAATGGCGGCCACTCTGGTAGTTAAAGGTCGAGATACTCTCTGTTGGATAAATAATCAAGAAATGTGGTTCAACTGCATGGCAAGGTCCACCTTCTTGTATTTCTAGATCTAGGAAGATAGTCAGAAGGTAACACTACATGACAAGGGACAGTTCTAATACTAGGATGAAGACCAAAGCTATGACTGAGGAGTTGGATTTCTGTTCTGGTATGGATAACTTCAGCGGTGAAGTTATTCTAGTTCGATCCTTTTTTCGAAAAAAAATACAAAACATACAAGAGCAATAATCAGAATTCTATGGGGCACTTTTGCGATAAAAAACTTAAGAAAGAAAGGTAGAAGGACTTTTTATGTATATTTTTTAAGTGAAAAATCTTATAAAAACATATAATTTATGCATTAATTAATGTTAATTGAATATACCTTCCTTTTAATATTTGCCAAATCTTTTTTAGTGATTCAAATCTTTTGGCAAGCAAATGGGAACATTTATGATATAGTGATAGAAACAAATATTAGCTTCTGAACGCAAGACTAGCAGGCATCCCTGGATATGATGTACAATGACAAAAACTAATAAATAGCATTTTGAAATCTGAAAGAAACTTCCAGAGAATGTACCATACCTCACTTCGTAGCTTCTTGTTATGAGATGTGGCAGTTGACTCGGCAAACTTCTTAGGATCGGTTAATTTTTTGAAACTATCAGTTTCGCAGCTAGATGCACAAATGTTCGATTGCACGGCTCCTATACAGCGCCTCATCTTTGTTTTTCTAGAATTCCTTTCTATCTTTTTTCCTTGTAGAATAAGGTTAGCCACTCCCCCAAAATCCTCACCAATTGCAGATCGAGATCCATTACCTGGTTTTGATTCCGCTGCGCTATCAACCAATCTCACAACTGATTCCATGTCACTAATGGAAGCACTTAATGATTTGTATGACAGTGATCTCACCTTTAATAAACAAATTACACAAGTCTCATTCATTTGAAGCACCATGCAAGAAAAAAATAAAATGCATCAAATAGGAAAGTTGCAACATGTTAAACTAACCGCTTTGACTAATCGCAGAATAGGCTCCTCAGTTACCCTTGACTCACAAAAATCTGGTGTTGAAACCTGATTTTGATTGCCATCAGGACCATCACTCTCACCAAGCAAGTATGAGGGTGATAGCCCTGGAGTGGAAATTACATAGGACGAGTGCAGAGGCAGTTTACTAGAAGTTTCTTTAAGTTTAACATCTCCAGGATTTGTGACAGAGGAAACAGCAGAAGTAAGTTTACTGGGATCCCCTTTAATGTGGAATGGACCGATGGAAGTTGAAGGAGAAGGCCAAACGGACCTAGAATTTGGAGAATGCAAACGACTCCCGGAATTCGGCAAAGACATATGCAATATTTTCTGGTCGAACTGTGGAACCTGAGGAGACGAAGCCTGAATGAGTTGCGGCGAAGGAGGTCCTGACCTTAAAACATGGGGATTCCTCACTGAGAGCTTGCCCGTAGAGTGATGTTGCAGAAGACTCCCTTCTTTAAAACTGATTCCTTGTCTCACCTTCATGTTGTTTACCTCATTCAGATGAAGCTGTGGAATCTGGTGTGCCTCTGTCTGTTGCACTGATTGCTTTGTCATTTGACGTTGTTGAGATTTTTGCTTTGGCAGTTGAGATTTTATCATTTGCTGTTCATTTTGTTGAAGGAGAGACATGTTAGAACTCATTTCAAGGTTATTAATTGTCCGTTGTGGCACATTACCAACACCTCGTGATGATGAGGTGTAACTTTGTGAGGTGTTTCCAGGGAATAAACAGACGACATTTCCTCGTTCTGCATTCAAATTGTTACCAGGCTGTTGTGAATTCATCATGTTCTTCTGTAAATTTGGTCCCTGGGAAGATACTGTTGAAGCACGTATTATGTTATTTGCCTTCTTTTCCTTTTCTGTTGCAGAACCATCTGAGCTCGTTGATTGCAGATGGGGATTAGTTTGGTTTCCATTTGACTTCACTTCAGGATTTTGGAGCTGTGGCTGAAACTGTTGTACAGACTGCACATCATGCGGAGGAAGCTGTTCTTGTTGCAGTGAAGAAATGGACCTTTTGTGTTCGACACGTCGGAGAAGCATGTTTACATTGTCCTCCAATTCATGCAAATTTCTTTCGACAGTTGGTGACATTTGAGATTTGGGTAGGTGTAATAACTCATGGAATCTCTTGCATGTAATCGCTAGTGCTTTGTACTTCTCATAATCAGCCCTCCCGGCGTGTTGTGGTACAGAATCAAACTGAAGAATATAAAGTGAACTGGTTTTTTAGCTTTAAATATACCAAAGAATCAGGTTGCCAGAAAAGAGCAAGCAATATATGTCTGTATTTCTTAAGTAAAGAGGCAATAAAGTTACAACTGAAGTACCCTTCGTAATATATGGGAAATCTTTCTGTAGATTTCATTCAAGTTGGGTAGATATAAATCCTTCTTAGTTTGAATCTGCAAAGACGAACTCGAAGTCAATATTATGAGCATCAATACTTCTCTCGTCATGTTCTGATGTAGAAAATTTAAACATCAAAATAGGCATAAAAAAAGAAGAAGCAAATAACCCAAATAGGCATAAAAGTAACTTGTCCATAGTATCACTAATGGACTGCACAACTATGGCAAATGGTGAGTATGTAGAGAGAGGTATATGTGGAAAGCCTATTCACGATGGATATGGCTTGTAGATGAACCACCATGACCTCCACTAACCATAAAGTGTTCGAATGATAATGTTGAATACATTGTTATACCCATTGTTGTTGAATGATAAACATTGTTTGGCCTATTCTCAAAACAGCTTAAGCTTTGGGGGCATTGGTAACTTAACAAGGTTTCAGAGCTTACGTTGGAAGAGGCCTAGGGTTGAAGACTCTCTGTTTGCATTTGTTCCCCATTTGAATTTTGTTTCTCCCCTTTGCGTTCTGTTTTCGTTTCTATCTTTGGATATATTAAGCTTAAGCTATGGGAACATAAGTAAGTTAACAAAAATGAAAAAGAAATAAGAACGCTGGTCATCAAAGGGAGATGATACTCGTACAGTACCTTTTGATAAAGTTCCTCTTTCCAATCATCTCCATTCGTGTGGCTTATCTGCGATGTACAACCTACTGACACTAAAAGGGTAAAAACATTACATACACATGTATAAATGTGTGCGCATGCATTACTAAAAGATATCTATATAAGTTATTAAAAAAAAATGGATAGCACAAAAATTAACACCTGTGAAGTACATGCTATATCAGCAAAGTAAAATAACAAAAAATATGATAAAAAAAGAGGACTTAAACTTATTTGGATGAGAAGAAAAGTAGAGAAGACAAGCAGTGTTGGAAGACAAAATGTGCACAGAAACCCCAAATCTGCTAGCTAATACTTGTCAATTGTCATATGGCATTACAATCTTGAATCAACAAAATGGGATAAACGAAGAGCCTTTACTTATGTTTAAGCATAGGAAATTGGATTTAAGGTAATGATTAAGTTAAGGAAATCGATGTGAGGTCAAAATGTCACTTCGAGACATTCTCAAATGTGATAATGATGTAGATGAGTGTAAACCAAGAGAGTAGAGATTAGAAAAAACAAGATGTTCCACATCATTCCCGATCTGACAGGAAATATGCATTGAAGAGGGGAACAAGGCCTTCAATTATTCAACAAATAGTAAAGTCGAAAACGCAATCAGAAATGTTTAATACAATTTTCTGGTAGTTGCTGAAAAAAAATTTATTGCACGTATATAGTACTATGGAGAAACTCAAAACAAACTTTACTGTAATTGAATCGGTGACTTAAAATCATATGGAGATAGTTATTTAAGCAGTGACTAAGCCTCGGCATTGTTTAACAAGTCTGCATTTACCCCAAGAAGGTCAAAACCAAAAACTGCTCAAGAGACCCGTCAAAATGACAAGGTTATTCTAGGGCCAACTTAATGGGGCAAAAAATTGGTTAGTTGAGATGACAGAACATTATGTCTAGGGCTGTTCCCTCAAACCACTTTGACACGAATTTGTTAAACCTTGATCCTGTGGTGCAAAGTTCATCATGCAAAAAGAACGGAAAATAACCAGGAACAAGAAAAGAAAATCATTTTAAGCATCTAAAAAAAGACGAACATTGGTCGAGTAAAATGTTGGCTTGATCTAAACAAGAGTAAAATATAAAACCAGTTCTCCTTGCCACTAAAAAAGGTGACGAAACATGTCCTTCACTTCTTTCTTCGACAAACTGATAGAGCTAAAAAACTATAGGGAACTGATTGCTAAAAAAAATATTGGCAACTGATGCTACTTGAAGTTATGATCAACATGTCAATGTGATGGATATGAGCAGGCCACTTATAACTTAATAAATAAAACCAAATAGTAGTAAATTCGAAGAAAAATACATGAAGACACAACTGGAAAGTTACTTTCGGATTCTGATGCCTGCTTTTGCTGCTCAAATAGATGTTGTGGCGGAAGCAAGGAACCTGATGTTTGGATACTTTTACCTCGCTGTGGAGGATTTGGCTGTGACTGTAACTTTGCTTGCTGCGCCTGCATTTGACACACCAATTGCTGGTTATGTGGTAGTGTATTCGCCTCCATCCGGTGTGGTTGCTGCTGCACCATGACCTCAGCTTGTGGCCCCATGTATATTTTCTTTTCATTGTTGTACATGTTAGAGTTGCTAGATTGTCCACTCAGACTAGAAGCATTATTTTGATGGCCCAAAAGGTACTCATTGCTGCTTGAACTGTTGGTATGGCCTAATAATTCTTGCTGGTACTGCATATCAGGGACAGTTTTCTGGCCATTCAACCCATCACATGAGTTAGTAGCATTAGGAAACTGCTTCTGTAGAGGCAATACTGGTTGCTGCGGCTTTTGTTTTCCTTTTTGATTAAATATTGGAGTCTGGTTTGGTTTCTGAAGAAAAGCACTTGTTGAGTGGGCTGACTGCAACACAGAAGGCTGCATAACAGAAGGAGGTTGCATGATAGATGGCTGTTTTTGTGATAAGAAGATCAGAGGCTGTTCCCGTGATGGGATCTCACTTTGCATCTTTGAGGGAGCAATATTCCTTGCATTACAGATCGGGGTCGGAAGCTGATTTTGTAGTTGTTGCTTGTATTCATATTTCTCTGCAGCCTGAATGTGCTGCTGCTTCCGAGAGCTCACGGTATTTTTAGAAGATACCTCTTGTCCAACTCGGTTTCCTTCTGATTTCTGTGAAGTGCTGGAGTTCTCAAAGTTTGTATTCTTGTTAACCATGTTTGACGTGGGTATCCAATTTGAACTAGTGATGGTAGTCACTCTCAATGTTGCAGAAGATGCAATACGACTTTGAACTACCTAAGGTAACAGCTGCTTACATGACATAGGATGACTGGCCAATCATTGAGTGCTTGTCCTTGCTGATGCAACACACAGGGAGGACTGTGAGATATTACTGGAAGTAACAAGATGAGGACAATAAGTTTACTTCTTTAAAATTTGAGGGGGAAAAAGAATCATTCAAACATATTTTGCTTGCATGATTCAAAGGCTATTCAGGTTGAAATTAGTCTGAGCATGCAAATCATGAACCGCAAAATTTGGTCATAGTATTCAAATATATATAGAAATCCACACATGCATATAGACCTTAAAGATGAATTCTAAATATGAAAAGTTGAGGCTTAAAGGTTAGAAGAACGAAAAGTCTGTTATGAATGATGATCAGGTAGTCTAATAGGGAAACACTTTGCTTATATGGCTATAGATGTGGAGTCGAGGCTTCAAGCTCCGCCATGATTTATTATCCGCTAAAACATGATTTAACATGCCTAGTTAAGAAAGAGGGAAGCAATACTTCAAAATACAAACCAGCAAAGCCTGCATCCATGTATAATGTATTGGTCTCATACTGAACAATGTTTAAGGTAAGAGGTTATCCATATGTGATAAACAGTACGAATTGCAAAAGTGATGAGGGAACCTGCGACCATTCCGATGACTAACTTTTGAAGGCGAAGCCACGACAAAGGCCATATCATGATGCTATTCACATTCATTCACCTATCTTCGTTCGAAAAGCTAATAATTTCAAGTTAGCACTAGAAGAATACTTCCAGAATCATGACATGATGAATCAATCAGGGCAGTTCAAGTAAAAAATATACTAAAGTCAACTATTGTGGTTCACATTTTAGTTCTCTTTCATCCCATTTTGTTGGTCCCTCATGGGGAATCCAACTATTTAAGGAGACATAATTATTCAGTTTTACTTTTGTTTACTTTACAATTTTTGTCCCTTGATGTAATGTTTCTTGAAATCCTAGCTTATTTAAGGTAGGAGAAAAGGAGGGGTAAAATGGTAATGTTGCATTACTTTTTTGGAAACTTTTCGAAATAGACAATCTTTTTAAGACAGCCCAAAATGGAATACTGAACCATCTTTGTGGGACGGAGGGAGTATTATGTATTAGCCTATTAAGTAGTCATCATGCCATTATTAAGTAGTCATCATGCCATCATGGTGAAGATACACTGACAAGTTTCTGCACAATTCTAGATACTTAATTTGCTCCCTCAGCCAAGGTGCTTGGAATAGCTGTGTTCTCACTTGGAGGCTTCCATGCTATTTAGTAGATACACTTCAGGAGGCATTCAATGGTGTCATCAATCAAATTCTGAATCATCCCTGCCACGTTCTTCCCAAGAAAAGACCAGATTAGCCTGAAAATTCAGATACACAATTTTAACCAGCTCTTAGCAAGCACTTAATTGTTCGAGTTTTCTACCTATGATGGTCTTAAATATTGGCTGATACGTAACAGTTTTTGAGCCCTCTGATGCCATTACAACCTGATATATCAGTAAGATTGAAAATCGCAAGTGCATAGGCCGGATCCTGTTACGTATTGGTCCATCCGATTCAAACTGGTTCGCAGCCCTTACGGCCGAGTATCAGCCATTACGGGTTATTTAGGCAGTTAAAAAAAATTCGTCAGAAATGATACTCCAGATATCGATACACCTCAATCCAATACCATCATTTAAAATCTCTGCGGGAATATATGATTAACAACTACTTATCAACTTCTTTTAATGCAAAGAAATACCGTAGAGTCAGAACACCAATAAGATGAATATAATCACCAACTAAATTCTAAAGAAAACCCTTGAGAGAACTTCAAGGCTCTCAAATGGCAACCCAGTAAAGTAAAGATAGTGTTCAACAACTATATAATGACTCTCATTTTCTCATTGAATGCAAATCCCATTTTCCTCTTGGTAAAATCAAGATTCAGGAAACCACGTTAGCCCTAGGAAGATTATGTCAAACGATCCCTCGCTTATACAGCAATTTCTCAAAGCATGTACCAAATCAATTCTTTTGTTAGTGCATCTAAAACCTTTGAAATGCATTCAGTAATCACAAAATACTCCTGGTGTCACAGCCTAGACTCAGGTTAGCTCTCACCCATCGTCTCATGTTCGCAACCTCTAACGTGCTATTAACTCATTTTAGCCTTTTAGGGCCAGTCTATGCCAAGCCTTTACTCCGACTTTAATTGTACCCCTGCTAGTAGACAGTGAGAGTGCATGTAAGTTCGTCCGACACCTCTCAGTTATCAAAAAAATCGCAAAAAACACCACCCTAACCACATGCATATACATATTCACAAATGTACAATGTATGTGAGAAAACAAGCCCAAAAAATCGAATTTTTCACAAATACAATTCAGCGATACGACCAACAGAGTAGAAGGAGATAGATTGAGTAATGGTGATCGAAAATGGTTTGCATTTGGTACCTTCTTGTGACTGAGATTTCGCTTCGCGATGAACCCTAAGGGAAATCTCTCTCTAGTTTCTCTAGAGAGAGAGACGCCTAACGCTGCGGGATTCTGATGTGCAGATTTTTAGCGGTACTTGGGATTCAAGTAATCTCTCTTTTTCTCTCTCGCTCGTATGGGGGCGTATATATATAGGAGTCCTGTACATATAGGCGCCAGCACGAGTGGAGTGGAGTGGCGTTCAAAAATATGGGAAGGTGGCACCCAGGTGGGGCCCACGTCAATGGCATTAGCCATTAACCCAGGTTTTAATTTTTTTTAATAATTGAGCATTAACACAGCTTAATTAAAAGGCTAAAGTTCAAAAAAAAAAAACAAGGGTATTTTGGTGGTCCCTAAAATCAAGTGTGGACCCAGTGACAAATAAGTCTACGAATGCCAATTTAATTTTTTTTCCATTTCGTCAGAATTATATTAGTAGTCATATTTAATTATTCCTCCGTCCCAATTTATCAATTCATTTTAACCTCAATAGATTGACAAAGTAGTATTGATTTGGAACTTAAGGGATTGTTTCCACCAAAGGTTTCAGGTTCGATTCCCCTTGCCAGTAAACTCTTGGTGCCACTAGAGGTTATGCCAATTCATTACCTCTAGGGCCCCGGAATTAGTCGATGTGAGCGTAAGCTGACTTGGAAATCGGTTAATAAAAAAATATAGTATTAATCCATTTTAGGAATTCCAATTTATTACGGAAACATCATTATTACAGTTATCATATTTTTCTTTTCTCCTTTTACCTTTGAAATATTTACTTTCAAAAAGAAAGGGGTAAAATAATAAACTTAAGATTTTTTGTTCATTACTTTTCAATTGGTAAGTACCATTTGGGATGAACAAGTTCGTCCGCTCAACTTTTTTCTAAACTACTCCCCCTGTCCCATTTTCATAGTCTCACTTGGGGATTTCAACTTTTTAAAAGGACACAATGATTACATTAAAAAGTGTCTAATTTTTCATTTATGCCCTCTCAAAAGATGATTTGATTGATATAAGTAGTAGTACTTTAATTTAAACAAAACGGTAATAATGTAACTTTATTAAGTATCTATTGCTTATTTTGGAAAGTGAACATACATTTTGGTACATCCCAAAAAGGAATACTGGGCTATGAAAATGGGATGAAGGGAGTATCTATCTAGCACTCGGCTATAAGTAAGGTTTTTTTGAAAAAATTTACAGTGGCCTTTTATTGTATCCATCAGTATAAAAATAAAAAATCAATTTTTCATTATACACACACACACAACAAACACTCTAATAAGGACTCCCTTAAACTCTACAATGTGGGATTTTTTGTTCGGTATTGAATTTCGATGATCCTAACCGTTAGATATGTTTAAAGCGTGTTTTTAAAGTCCAACACGAGGATTTGTAAAATTTAAAAAAAAAACGAGAATTTGTCAAAAAAAAATGTATTACATTTTTATCGAACACTGCTCGGATCAAGCCCTTCCGGGTTTTTTTTTTTTTTTTTGACGAATCCTCGTGTTGGTTCTTAAAAACATGTTTTAAACACATCTAACGGTTTGGATCGTCGAAATTCGACTCTGAACAAAAAATCCTGCACCATAGCCTATATAAGGGAGCCCTTACTAGATATGTTCTGTGTGTGTATATATATCAATGAACAAGATTGTATAAAGCTTAGTTGTATATTATTATAAGAAAAATCAATTTTTCATTATATACACACAGAGATATATCAATGAACAAGATTGTATAAAACTAGTTGTATATTATTATTCTTATAATTACATGGGTTTACCGAAAAGTTCACTTTAACATGCTTTTGTTTTACAGATAAAATCGAAGTTTTGCCTCGTTGTAAATTCCTCTCCGGAAATGCCACTTTAATACATGAAGGGCCCCCTTCCCACAGGAATAGCACTTGGTATTTTCAAGAATAATGAAAAGAAAATTCATAAAAGTTCAATTGTTTAATTATATGCATATCTAAAGGGTAATGGAAGCATTTTAAATAAGGTAAATGATTTTCTATAATAAAGATCATCAACATCCCACAGGAATAGCACTTGGTATTTTCAAGAATAATGAAAAGAAATTCATAAAAGTTCAATTGTTTAATTCTATGCATATCTAAAGTGTAATGGAAGCATTTTAAATAAGGTAAATGATTTTCTATAATAAAGATCATCAACAATATTTTGTTTTATAGGTAAAATCGACGTTTTGCCTCGCTGTAAGTGCTTCTCCTTTAATGGTGTTTAACGTATACATAGGTGTGGGGCCAACTTCCTATGAGAACACCACTCGGTATTCCCAATAAATAATAATGAGAAGAACATTCATAGAAGTCCAATTTTTTCACATGCAAACCTAAAATGTTATCGAAGAATTTTAAGTAAAGTAAATTATTTTCTATAATAAAGATCATCAATAAGATTTTGTTTTATAGGTAAAATTGATGTTTAGCCTTGCCATAAATGCCTTTTAAGTTCAATGCCCAATTCCTGCAGGAGTCAAATGGGTCAAGCCGGAAAAGGTACGGAACGACCACAACTACGACCACAACACGTTCAAGACCTGCATGACACGGCACTAGACGGCAGTACGGCACTCCTATAAGTGGGCTAGGATGGGCTGTTGTTTTGTGGCACGAGCACGGGCACCACACGACACGAGTAAAATTTTTAAAATTACTGATAGAATGATTAATTGCACAAGTAGACATACACATTATGTACACGAAAAGACCTAGTAAAAGAGTGTTGGACGAGATGAGAAGAGACTAGCTATATAGATAATTTGGATTGCCTCATTTGCCTTAATGTATGTAAGCGATGAATCTAATGAAGAATGAGTCACATGTTCATGATTATTACAAAATTGCAAATAAAAAGTTTGTAATTTTAAAATTATTTTAGTTTTAATTATTTGATAACGCCGGTAAATTTTAAAACATGTCAGCAATTTTTTAAAGGATTTTTTTTCGTCTTTTTTTTTTAACGATGTCTGATAAATAAAAAATAGCCCAATTTGGCACTGGCACAACCCGAGAATTGGCACGGGCACGGGCACAACACGACACAGAGTGAAACGTGCCCGTGGCCTAGGCCAGCCGAGCATATTCTAAAATGAGCTAGGCAAGGCATGAAGCACTTTTGGCTAGGGGTGTTCAAGAAAACCGAAATAACTATTAAACTTGTCAAACCCGGATTGAACCGTCCTATTTGGTCTAGTTCAACAGTCTAGCTATGGTTCTGAAAAAATAAGAACCAATAATTTTGGTTCGGTTATTAGCTCTCTACTTTCAAACCATTGAGTATACATATTATGTTATTACGTATATTCATTTGGTAAATTACTTTTTCCCAGGGTAAATGATTATTTTTTATGTTTATTAATTATGGATAATGATCAGTTTTGCTAGAAAACTTTACAGTTAGTTACCATTCTTATTGGACTCATTTAGAAAACTTCTTACATTTGTCCACATAAAACAGTATCCAAATTCAATCTTTTTATGTTTCACTTCCCATTAAGGAAACTCTATACCATAGTGTTTGGATGCCAATTAGATAAAACTGAAACCGAACAAAACCGGTCCAGTCTCGGGAAAAAAAAAAAAAAATCCGGTCTTGCTATTCGGTGCTGACTATATATTGGTGGGGTCCTCAATTTTCTAAAACCTGTAGGAATAGTCCGGTTACTGAATTTCTAGAGAACCGCACCAATCCAAACTGTATGCACCCCTACTTTTGGCATGGAACTGAACGGATTGGGCTAGCACACCATGCACGGCTCATTTGACAGCTCTACCAATACCTAAAGATGTAGAATAGCACAGGAGCAGAGCCACAATTCTTCGCTAGTAGGGTCAAGTTTTTAATTTAAGTGCTACATGACATATTTTCCCCCAAAAATATATAATGACCTAGAAATATCCATTCATAGAGTAAATAAACTGAAGATTTAAGTATTTATAATTGATAGAATTGAATTTTATTGCAGAAGACCCTATTAAAGAATAATATGTGATAGTTTTTATTTAAAATGCCATTGATGCTCAATTCGGTAGAGAGAGAGAGAATATTGCAGACGTGAGCATAAGAAGGCAAAAGTTTGTTTAATTGAAGAGTTTTTTTTTTTTAACTGAAAGTCATTTCATTAATTCGGCCCGAAAGCCAAGCCAAATACAAGATTTCAATACTAAAATGGAAAGAACCGAAACTACTATGACTCGGGCAACAAGCACACCACAATAACCATGACATGCATGGGGCTCTAAGACTCATACTGCAGAGCAGACGCAGACCCATACGAGGGTTGATGCATAGGGTCCCACCCAAACCACAATAGTGTTTCGTGGTTCTTTTACTTCTTTATAGCAAAATAATCGAGTGCGAGCGTGCCAGAGAGAGTTTCAATCTCCTCCCTCAGATTAAGTTTGGAAAAACCAAATATAATCAGGCGATTGTGTTGTGTTGGTTCAATTACCTCAATTAAGAGGATTTTTTCTTAACAAGTGAAGAAATACAAACCAATATACTTAGGAAATCAAAGAACAACAAAGAAACAAGATACTTCAATTGATAAATCAAAGGTATACTTACTTCGAAATTGCCTCCAACTTCAAATACAAGAACAAGAACTTCGAACAGGTGATTGTTACAAGAACAATCGAGATTAATCCTAACTACTTCCTAATCTACTTCGAACTGAGTTCGAAATCTTAAACTACTTTGCCAATGAACAAACCAAGCATCAGTTTTTTGATAGCTGTTTGTTGAAGATTTGTCCGGGGGCTTTTCACTCTTCAATTTCTTCTATTTATAGACGCTGCTTGCAGTTGAACTTCCCGCTTAATGAATTTGAACTTGGCTTGCTTCGAACTCTAACTTCTACTCTTCGAGTTGGCAGTTTCTTCCCTCTTCCACGTCTGAATTTGAATTCTTCCAATTCTTCTTCCATAAGCTTTTATTTTGAATCTGCACAGTTACTTTACACTAACTAAAATGATTACGAGTTAAGGAAATAACTGCCTCTCAAGAAATACTCCACGTGTTCTAACTGCTATTTATTCCGTTTCACAAGTTTACACGTGGAGTTTACGTGTTCAGCAGTTAACATCATGGCTTCGAAGCCAGTTTCTATTTTATCATTGACTTGTAAATGCCAATAACCGCTTTTTGATTTTAAGAGACAATACGACATCATATTTACTCCAATGTATTCTTTTAATCCAGTGTATCTTCATCGACAGATAATTGCCAACGTTTGGCATTTTTTATTACGTGTCAATCAATTATTGGATTTGTTAATTTTATATGTAAACAAATAGTAACTAGCCTATGGCTCAATCCAACCCATGAAAGCTCAAATGAAATCTAGACTTCACGAAAATCAAATCGCGAAAAGAAACAAAACCGAAACAAAAGCACAAAAACTCAGCCGGAATGAACTAAATAAACTAAGTCGCCCCACTAAGTAGACCCACTGAGTTGCCCCGCTAAGTTGCTCTGAAAGACGCTGAGTTACACCGAGTATGCAAAGCCAGATGCTTCCCTAGCCAAGAACCGAGATTCTGAGTCGCCGCCAACGGTCATCAGAATCATTATTCGCCGGAGGGGCCCGAGCCGCCCTAACGTCACCACTGAGTCAAAACAGATCCCAAACAAGGCAGGTGAAACGGCCAAGGAGGAGGCGGAGGGTAGCCATGGTTTCAGCGGAGGGAGAGGTAGAAAGGTGAAGTGGTGGAACGGGTGTGAGGAGGGCAGAGGTGAGAAGAAACTGACTTGTTTCGGGATCGTCGCGGCGCGGTGGTGAGGTTAGAGTGGTGGGAAGGTGGGGCGGGGGGGAGGTGGAGCCAAGAGGCGGAGCCCCACCCCCCCAAGGAAATCGATCTGTAGATAAGAGGTAGAGGGAGTGATGGAGGTCAAAGGAAAAAGGATGTGGTGGTAGCCTGGTAGGGGATGGGGATGGGGATGGGCTGCGGCGGCTGTCTAGGGAAACCCTAGAAAAGAAACTCTCTAGGTAGAGAGAGAAACTCTCGACAAAAGCGAGAAGCTCAGAAGCCTACCCTGTAGTAATTGAAGAGTAAACTGGGACAAATTCATACCTTTTGAACTTTGAAGGGTAAACTTTCCTAGACGTGATTTATAGTCCACTTGGTTGTACCCCTTATCTGTCCATGGAGAGATCTAGGGTTAGAAATTATAGAGAGACATCAAACACCTTTGGTTGTTTAACTCGCTAACTGACTTTCTCATTAACTCTGCTGATGTATATCCTATGACCCCCGCCGGGGGTTGGTAAACTTACAAGTTTGTTTCAAATTTCTTAAACAAAAAGAGATTTTAAGAGTAAATTGACCCCACTTAACAGTTCATGCCGAGGCCAAGGAATGGGAGCAAAGCTCAAGTTGTTGGAAATATTTTAGTCAATATCCATACGTTATTACTTAAGTAGGTTCAAGTTTGTATGTATACATGTAGTCATCATTTTATTACGGTCAAATAGTTATTGATAACTTATTATTATAGGGAATTTTTTCCACCATATATACTTACTCTAAGAATTCTTTTAATTTTAATGAACTACAGTGACCAATCTCATAGAACTTTTGTGAATTTACCAAAAAAATTAGTACAATCATTGGAGTTGTGCACGGGCGTTGGGCCGGACGGGACACCCCTTCCGGACACCCGTGGGTGGAGAAGTTTGAGTGGGGGTGGGGTGGCTGTGAGCTTGTGAGAGGTGGTGGGGCTTTACCGTACAATTTGGAAAGTTGAAAATGGGATAAACTTGCAAATGAATGGAGTGTGTTTTGGGGATTGGTAGCTAAAAAGGTGTAAATTAGTTTGGTGTGTCCTTGGAGATGGTGATAAAGTGGTTAATTTACTTTAATCCAACTTGAACAGAAAGTTCAGGGAATTTATGTTGACAATTTATAGAACATTGATTAAAGTGTAATTTTATCCTGAAGTTTGACTCATAATAACACTTATCTCCATCCTACTTTAAGAATACCAATGTCCTCTCCGCGAGGGTTGAATTTATTATTTAATAACTCAAGAGTTCGGGTCAGTTTAGGGTCTGATCTCTGATCCCATTGTCCATTGGCGAGAGGCCTCAATTAAAAGGTAGAACAAAGCGATGCTACTTAAACAACATCTCCACTTTAATTTTCTTATGCTATCTTAAGCACAAATAAGTAGGAATACAATCGTTGCACTCATGGACGTCTACTCTCATACTATGTACATGGAGCACAAGCCATTTATCCACCACGAGCGATTATTCACCACCTGCAAGCTCTCTAGTTACTTCATACTAGCTTTTTTCATCACATTTGCAATTATATGATTAAACTATTGATATTGATTAGAATCCACAACAAACAAATATCATACATTATTATTTTGTACCCAATTAAACATTTTGTTAATAGAAAGAGAAAGAGGTATTTGAACTGATTCATTGGCTCAAAATTATCTCTTATTAGTTTGAACAATTGATTTGACTCGAGCTTGTACTAGACTAGAAGGGTTATTTTTCTCATGAGTGTTTGTTTTTTTTCAAATTCAATTGACGAGCTATGGATTTCAATTACCTCGGTTTGTTTTTTGGTGGGTAATTTCGAATAAGGATAGTAGCCTTTTTTGCACATTTTTGTTGATGACGAAGATGTGTTAGTTGACAAATATCTCCATTTTACTTCTTTACAAAGATGAATTTAGAAATTCAATTTCCCTATATTTTCCAGTGTCAAGCATTTTCTTTCAGCCGGGGACTCACCGTTTATACATTTCTAAATCGGGGTTCACACCGACATTTATCCAACTATGGTGGGAGCATTGATATTTCAGAAGTACGGAGGAGCTTCATCGTGATTTACCGTAGTTTTATGTATTATCATAAAGACCCCTATTTGTTTACACTTTCCCTTATTTTATCCATTTCCCCTAGTTTTGCGTATTGTCACAAGGACCCCAACATTATTTTCCATTTTGCCTTGTTTAACTTTTCTCCCATCTCTCTCTCCTCTCTCTCTATGTGCTTAAGTCGTACGGCCTGGTAGCCTGTTCTGTTGCAGCCAGATTTCTCATCTGCATCAACGCGTCCTATGGATCTGACGAGTGAAACGGGTGATTAGATTTCAAGGATGATTGACGAGGATCGCACATGATTGGAGTAATGATTGGGTTCAAATCGCTTCGATTTTGACTAAATTCACTTCGATTTTTCTTCGAATTTATTTGGGTCAAGCTGACTTCCCAAATCTGACACCATGAGGAAGAAGCTCGATACCCGTTTTCCCGCTGTAAGTTTCTCTCTCTTTTTCTTTTTCTACCCTCCCTGATTTCGCATTCCTCATTATATGTACGTATGCATATCATACTTGATGCGGATGCAAATATGGTTTACTAGATCATTTGTACGACTCAATAAGTGGGTTTTTAGCTATGGGGGGTTTGACCGATGTTTGATCTGGGTTTTCGCTTTACTTGCTTGCATGATTCTGAATTGTGGCTTCAAGTGAAAAAGTTTCATAATTTTCTCTAGGAGTTTAAATTAGTAAAGTATTAATTTTATGCTGTATGGTGTTTGGGACTTCTGGATACCTTGGGGAGTAGCGGAATTACTTAACGTTGACTGTTTCCAATTGGTCCTATGCGTGGATTCTAGGTGGTTTTGGAACATTTGATCTGGGTTTTTTATTTGGTATGATATTGGGCTCGAAGCTCGTATGCATGTTATTGTTTGCAAACCTTCAGAGAATAAGATGTGATTTAATTCGTAATTTAATTTTTTTTTCCATCTTGCTGTTGTAGTAGGTAATTTCTCTTATGTTGCTTCCAAAGTTCCAATTTTGCATTCTATTACCAAGATTAGCTCGGTTGGTGTTGTGTGGTTGAATGATCATGACGTCTGAGTCTCTTGATTCTTCTAGTGCGACCTCAGATTGGCATTTTATGTGCTCAAGTGAGATCTAATGTCTCGGATAGTTTTGTTGGTTGTTTGGTCGAGGGTTTAAGGTTTATAACTTCACATCTTGGAGGTGCGGGTACCTTATCTTTTTTACCTGACTCTTGCAGCATCTTGCAGTACCTGGTACCCATTTCAACTGATATGTCCATTTACAGACATCTGGTTCTATTCCATTTAGCATTATGATTTTGTGTGGATTTATGTTGATTATGTACACACTGAGAGAGTTAGACTACAATTCTGCATACTTCAAACCCCACAGCTCCGGCACAATGTTTTAAAACCCGGACCGGACCGGACCGGTCGGTTCGACCGGCCCTTGCTCCGGTCCGGTTTCAACCAGAAATCACTATTTTTTTAAAACCGGTCTCGGTAGCGAAAACCGCTAAGATCTGGTGGTCCAACCGGTGACCTACCAAAACCGGATCTGGTGGTCCAACCGGTGACCTACCAAAACCGGCGCTGGGTCAGTCGAACGTGGGAAAAATTTTGAACTATCAATAATCAATGAGTCAAGCTCAACTATGGCAATAAATGCGCACTCATGATGATAGCTGGCTACGTTCTTGATTGAGCCAATTGTAACAACTCAGCCTGAAGTAAGAAAGCTTTATAGAACTGAATGACTTGCCCAAGAGTAAGTTTTACCGATGTGGGATCAAATGAAAAACGCAAGAAGTGCAAAACTTTGGAAAAAGCCAACTCTCCCCATTTCAAGTGCTGTTGGATACATGTTATTCTTTCATTATTTTCAACATGAACAATTTTATGTAATTATTTTATTTTTTCTATATTATTGTTATATTTTTGACGTTATTATGACATCACAGTTCAACTCCATTTCAACTGCGGTTGAACCGGTGGTCTGTCCACCTGACTCCTTTTCCGGTTCGCTCACCGTTCCGGGTTTTAAAACATTGCTCTGGCAGTCTATCTTGATTTCCTTAACTCAGCCTGTTCCTTTATTGCTAACCCTTAATGTGGTTTGAACTTTGAAGTTTGTTGTTATAGAATCCTGTTCAATAATATTTTATTAGTATATGATCATATCCCAGGAACTTAAGCTAAGGATTCTTTCTAATACAGCTCACTAACTTTTCAGGCTCGGATAAAAAAAATAATGCAAGCTGATGAGGATGTTGGAAAGATTGCTATGGCGGTTCCTGTTTTAGTTTGTAAGTAGCTTCTTTTCACTATTTTGATGTTTGGCCTTTATTGTTTATCTGTCCAACTCTTCCATTGCTTACTGATCCTGGATACTAATGCAGCTAAAGCCTTGGAATTATTTCTGCAAGACCTTTGCGATCGGACGTACGATATTACCCTTCAGCGAGGAGCAAAGACTATGAACTCGCTACATCTGTAAGTCTCTCATTTCGCGGTATTTGGAGATGTTTTTGTTTGCAATGATTGCTGAAATCTGCATTGTACATGCCCCATTAGCTATGATCAAACTGCCAGGTGAAAAATATTGTGTCAGGATTTAGGTTTATGCCTTGCAATTTGGTTGCATGCTTCTGTCCTTTATCTTCCGGGCATGGTTTCCACTGTCCATCTCTCTTTCCTTTATTTGTTGTTTTCTGTTTTTGATTCCTTTTACTCTTCCTTACTACTGTATTTTTGGTCTTCAATGAATTCCATCCGACAAAAGTCTGTGCTACCCTTTTTGTTGTTTCTCTTCGTGATTTCTTTTACCTTTTCCATCTACGTTTTAGCTCTTCAGTTTTGGATTTCACCTGACAAAAGCATGCAATTGAACTCCAGAAAACATTGCGTACAAAGCTATAACGTGTTTGATTTTCTGAGGGAAGTGGTTAGCAAGGTTCCTGACTATAGTCATGGTGATGGTACTTCTGCTGAGGACCGAACCATTCCAAAGAGAAGGTTAGGGACACTGGACTTGTACTTAGTGCCTATTATTTTGTCCAAATAGCTAATCACTAAGCAGATATAGCTTTTTATTATGTTTTTCCAGGAGATCTGGAGGTGATGAATTCAATAATAGTGATGAAGAGTCGAAGAGAAGCCGGCTGGTAAGATATCCCTTTCAAGAGTTCCCAAAATAAATATCTCCCTTTATGCACTCTTAGCTTAAAATCATAGAGGTTCTTTCTAAGAGCAAAGTCGGTCAGCCACCAAGATTGGAGTAAAACAAGGAAAAGACTGAAATTAAAGAAAAGAAGTCAGACACAATAAAAGAAAAAACAGACCCGTAAATTTCATAAGTTTTCAATATCAACGGCTCAATTCTGAACTCAATTTCATTCTCTTCAATCCTACTTGTAGGGATCAAAGGAAACCCTACATAAAAAAGGATATAAAAAATGAACTAAATTACAAAAGGATAACATAAAGCAAAAAGGAATTTGTTATGACCCTTTATTAGTATTTTATCCAATTCCATCTCATTCCTCCTCAAAAAGACTTTTGTGGATTTAGGACCACATCCACTGTAGGTTTCAGCTATTTCTTCTTTTTAGCCAGCTTCTTCAAAAAAGACTCTACGGGAGACTTGCTTTTCTTAGTCACATCCGTAGATGATGCCAGGACTTTGTCAAAATTAAGTCAATAAGAGAATTCTTGAATTGATCTGGGGGGAAGTGTTGGGGCAGGGGTTCATGTTCTTCTGAAAGCCTTTTTTTTAAAGATGAAATAAATAAGAAAATAAAAATATGTTAGAATTCAGTAGATGGAACTATATTTCTTATTAAGTGGAAACAAAACCAGTTCATCTACCAGCAACAATAAAAAAAATGAAAACACTATACAAACACGATGACATAGGAATTAGGATATTAGATGTGCTTTGGCAGGGTACCTCTATGTCCACAGAGGAGGAGTACAATCCAGTATTCCGCAATAAGGATTACATAGCTCCACTCTCACCTTTTCTACTGCATCAGTGCATCTCTCTCAGGGCCGGCCCACAACATTTGAGTTCCCTAGGCCCAATCGCCATTTAGTGCCCTAGGCCCAATCGCCATTTAGTGCCCTATACATTTTTCCAACTAAACAACATAGTGGAATAATTTGTCCATCGGAACATAGAATTTCACTATGTTTTTGTTTAGCCTTCAAATTCATTTTTAGGAACATTTTTTACACTATGTTTTTGGTTGTGTAGAAGTATTTATAGGCAAGCACTTGCCTTCCAACCCATATTCTTCCGATGTGGGACAAGAGCACTTGTGTAAAGGAAGACTCTTGTTCTCAAATCCTCAGTCCCACATCGCCTATTCAAGGGAAACCAACTCAAAGAACATTATATAAATTGATAGGCGACCCCACTACTTATTCTCAAATAATAATAGGTCAAACCATGACTCAGCAGATGGGTTTGAATTAACCTTGGGCTTCTTGGCTCTAAAAAAAGACTCCTATTCAAACCTAAACCAAAATATTTTGGAGTGCCCCAAATTTTGACATATTTGGGAGTGCCCAAGGCCCAGGCCTCATAGGCCTTGGGCTTGGGCTGGCCCTGATCTCCCTATTTATGTAGAGTTCGCATATCAAACACCTCAGGCGAAGATACATAATATGTGCCTCAAAAATTCAGAAAGACTAATACAACTCGAATTTATGCTGCACTCCGGGTAGAGCCCTCCGCCTCTGTAAGAGTCATTTTCCATTACTTTGATATTACCAATAAATATAAGAGACCTGTCAACATTTCTATTGTTTGTTTGGGCCTTTGGGGGCAAATTATAAAAATGACAGTAGGTTTTAACTCTTCAAACAAATGAAAACCCGATTCTAGAATTTATCATGTTAAACAGCTGCACTTTTATAATGTTATGAATCGCATATGTCCATCTCCTTTAAAGACGCTAAGACTTAAGGTGGATGATTTGCACATTTATCTTTTAGCATGAGAAACATACGGTGTACATGTATTAAAAGGTAACAGTAAAGAATATAATTATTTATGTACATGTGTAAGTATCGATAATCAAACTGCGTGTAATAATTGAGAAGCATTTCCCACGTTTTAACTGCAGCATGACGTAGGCCATCCAAGCAGCAGTGGTAGGGGAAGAGGAAGGGGAAGAGGAAGAGGTCGTGGCCGGGGACGAGTTTCCCACAGGGAGCAAAATGTCGAAATCGACCCTTGCACTCCTCAGCCCAGCAGCATGCAAATTTCCAGTCCTGGGAAACCTATGGATAATGATTTGGAGTCGAAGGAAATAGTAAAGGAGAATACCAAAGTAGTCGCTGATGGTGTCAATCCAGCCGTTCAAACTGTCCATCCAAATGCTGAAATGGGTGAGAATATAGAAAAATCATCTACGAACGCAGCAACAGCCGCTGCCTGTTCCTCATCGGTAGGGCCGACTGAGGGTAAAAGCGAACAATTTCCTGATTGGTCACTTTCTGAGGTGGACCGAATGGCCTTTGACCCTCTTCACTTGGCACAACTCAATAAGAGCTCCGATGAGGACGAAGAAGATTACGACGAAGAGGAGTAGCAGCTAATTGGTAGCCATCAATATAGAATGAAGCTGGAGGAGGCAAAGTAAAGTGGGGATATACAGAGTGGCAGAGATACGACCTTTTTCCTTCAAAATGTCATATTTTCCTCCTGTTCATCTCTGCCTTCTTTCACCTATTTGGCTTCTATTGTAGTTGTATCGTAATATGCTTTCCTGCTTGCTAATGACACCGTAAGGTTAGGTTCTCTCATTCGGGGAAAACTTTAATTCGTGTATGGACTCGAAGTTGACATAGGAAGAACATGACAGCCTCAGTAGAGTTAGTTGTGCAAAGTTTTCCTCTCTCTCTCTCTCTCTCTCTCTCTCTCTCTCTCTGTGTGTGTGTGTGTGTGTGTGTGTGTGCACGCGCGCGCGCGCACGCGTGTTTAGTGATCTTTATAGATGGGTTTCTTTTTCTGCATATGGAAGGATCACCTGCTCTGCTGCTGCTGCTGCTTTACAGCCTCCTCCTCGTCCAGGATGTCTAAGTCTCTGTTTGGAACTTGAGGATGGAAAGAAAATGGGAGAGAAAATAATAAGGAAAGTTTGAGGGAAAATTAGGAAGAAATTGGAGGGAAAATTATACTTGTTTTTTAAACTTTTCCTTCTATTTCTTTAGGAACCAAACAAGGGAAAGAAAATTTTTAAAATTTTCCATCCTCTTTCCTTTCCATCCCTAAGTTCCAAACAGAGCTTAAAAAAGAAACAGTTTTCTGGAGACCTTTATCTCAAATAAAGTCAAAAAGAAAGAACATCCTCACCGGTCTTATTTACTAGTTTTTAATAGTAATAGTTATTCATTTGTTAATGGCCTTACATCGGTTACGATTCTTGTCAATTGGATCGGGCTGCAACGAAGCTCACCTGGTGTCCCGAAGAATATTGGATCCTCGTGTTGTGATGCAAAATGAGACTCATCAAGAGTCCACTTGATGATCCGAATTATTTATTTTGTAGGTCTCAATTCATTCATTTCCTATCTTGTATTTTGACCAGATGATGTATACGCAGGCCTACAAAATGAACGGATTGGGCTGTCAAGTGGGATCATCTTGTGTCACGTGAAGGGATCTTGATTCTTGTTGTGCTACAAGATTATTCTTGGCATTTATTTCTTCATCTCGCATGTTAGACTCTCATTGTCAGTTAAAATTTCTTGAAATCACTTAGAGTTTCATTAGATTAGTCGAAGTCTACAGAAACTCATATGGACACGCAATTATCATTTATCGAAAGGGCAAAAAAAAAAAAACACATTCTCTTTTATGAACGATCAACTTCTTGGCAGATTTTTTTGGCCTGAAATTAATCACAAGAAAAGGAAATTCTCCGGTGACATTTACACTTATTTTTGTTACATATTAAAAGAATTTATGTGTAGACCAGGGTTAACCTTTTTTCCTATCAATTGAACTCACAATTTTCACTAGCTGCAGTTAAGTTCTGAACAGTCGTTGAGCCAAGTATTCCCCGATTGAGGTTACATTTGCTGTTAAGTATTTCTTTAGGAACATTTTTATGGAGTTTCTACTACGGTATTTTTAGTATTTTCAATCTCTTTGGACTACAAGTTGTTAAATCAGTTGATGTACGTGAGGGAGATGACTCTCTGATTTAACAACTTAGTCTTATAGTCCAAAAATACCAAGAATATCGTAATGGAAACTCAAACATTATTTTGACACTTCTTTTTAGGTGGGGATTTAAGCACTTAGAATAAGATACACTTGTGTACAAACTCGATATAAAGGACTTCGTAAGCTCTTTGCTAGAAACTTGACCGATAAAGGCTTCGTTCGAAAAAATTATCTGGTCTATAAAACAATGACTTAAAAAATTGCATTTATATGAAAATATATTAAAAAATTGCATTTATATGAAAATATATTAAAAATTTGATAAATTTAAAAAAATTCCATTCTCTTTGTTCATTTATTAGTTTTGGAGATATGTGTAATAAGTGGATAGAGATAGAGAGAGAAATGACAGTACTAATACAAAATAAAATTAAAACTAAACTAAACTATGAAACGAACAAGCCCATTATATCTTGTAGTAATTAGATGGAAAAACTTTGAATTTTATTTAACAAAATTCAAATAAAATGTAAACTTGACAGAGAGGTAGTATTCCTTTAGACGGGGCAAAAATGTCAACTTAATCGATACAAAGGACTTCGTAGGCTAAACAGTTCGAAAGCAGGACTCAACTGGTAAGAAAATGGAAGATTTTGAGAAGAAGGTGACGTTAGTGGATTCTGATTCAATGGAGGTTGCGACTGATAACTGCGGCGATTCGTCCAAAACGGTGAATCTTCTTCGTAGGTTCCTCGAAGTTCAGCAGCGAAGAGCCCTAGCTTACGCAAAGCTTAAAAAGTACGCTCCAAAACACTTGCATTATAGAGTCTCCATACATATGATCCAATTTCAAATTTAGCCCTATGTTCATACAACCCAATGAAATGGAAAAATTTATTTGGTTTCTTACTTTTGTGGATGTTTGGGAGCAATTTTTTTCCCAAGATTATAGATTTTGGATTGTAAATTGTAGAGTTTAGGTTATAATCGAAATCTGGAGAAGTACTTGGATGATAAGTATAGAAAGTATAATGTGAGGAATATATTCTGATTTTTGATGAGGTGTTCCACAAACTGACTTACTGGCAGTAAGTCAATGGAACTGACCTAAGTTGGCTTTTGAGTTGATGTGCTGTGAGAGAATGACCTGTCTCGTAAAGCGTAAAGTGCAAGAATAAGCCAGTTTTTTTAATAAATCAGTTTTGTAGAACATGCTCAATTCATTTTGTTTATAAATCCTATGTCTCATGAGTTTTGAAGGGTGCATAATAAGCCGATTGAAACTTCATTTCCTAATGCTGTTTCCAAATGGTGTTTCACATTATCGAATAGACCCGTGGATTCAGATGTGCATGTACATGTATGTTTGTTATGACAATGAGTTTTGCATAATCTTGTGATTCTATAAAACTTGTGCTTCGGTTGGATTAGCTTTGTGTAATGGAGGTTCTGTTCAAGTTGTGAGGGTCTAATGTTCATATAATTCCATTTGTTCGTATCAAAATCTAAATGCTGGAATTTGATACCTTGCTGTTATCTGACTTGAATTGTACACTTCCCCTTCTTCCATTCCACATTTATACTTCCATTTTATCTAGTCAGCAGGTGGGTGTGGAGTTGGAATCTACCTGTGCGGGCAATCTCACGATGCCCTTTGAAAATCCGTAATACAGTATAGTATGAAGAGGTCAGGGGTTTAATGCTTAGGCACAAAAGCCGAATAGCACATTGCCTGGTCAATAGCACAAGACCCAATGAAGCTATGAGAAAGGGCGGTTGAATCACATAGAAGGCTTGGGTCAAGGGGTGGCGGAATCACCTTGGCCCACACCGGCCTACAAGTCCTGGACTCGTAGTATAGAATACCACCTTACAACACATAAAAGCTGATTCCTGATTGGTTCTTGAGGTTTAGGGAGATATGTAATGTACAACTAGGATGAGCTTTTTGTTCCACGAAACACAAAAAAATTGCCAGGGGCCCATCCAATTTGCTCATGTTTTTCTTCCATGCATAGGCCAATCCCCCTTCTACCAAAAAGAATGAAGTTCCTCCTGTCTTTACTGAGTTTGTGATTGGTGGACGGGAAGCCTTTCCATACTGCTTCTAGGCAACTTTATATCTAACATTAAAAGAAATTTTGTTGCTAACTTATTTGTTGCTTTGCACGTGACAATTATTTGACAGGGGGTTTACGGACTACATGGGTTCAGGAGGGGAATCAGCGTACCAACAACTTTGCAGCGAGATCACCAGTGAATTCAACGAGTGCTCAAAACAAGTCTGTTACCCAATTGTGGCTTCATATTCAAATTATTTCTCTTTTTTCTTTACCTATTGTTCCGATGCGTTACTTGATTTCTGGCTTTATGCCTTCACTCACTGTTTCAGGTCCTTGAATTGGAGTCGCTATTTCTGAGCCCTGATTGCTTCCGAGATGATCTAGCTCATCTTCTTAGAGCAGTTCAAGCACAGGAAAAATCGAAACTTCAACTGGTCTGTATTTTTCCTTAGTTCACCTTTATCTCAGTATATTTTATGCTGAGAATGGTTCCCTTCTCAGCTTAAACCTTGCATTTCAATTCCTAAGAGCAATTAAAGAGGATAAGGTTTGTTTTGGCCTCTCTATTCCCTGCCATCATGAATTTGTCGACTTCAACCACCACGGAGGTTGTATTACGTGACACATTTTTGTAGGCTAGTATATTATCTGTGGTACGCGAGTTTCTCATTTTTTTCAATGCGAAGTTCAGTCCTCTCATTCTGAGTAACAGTGTGATGAGAAAGAACCACCTCTATGCTATTTAGTCTTTAGTTCCTTGACCCTGTCCTATTCTGGTGTCACCCTGAGACATGGAGTCATACTGAAGTGTCCCCAATCATCTATTGGATTCTTATATATTTTCTTAACACCCCTTGAGTAGGCCAAATCAGTCTTGGGGTCTAGCATTTGCTAGTTGCAACACTTGAGGACACGAGAAATCAAAACATAAATGGAAGGTAAAGACTACAGCCAAGTTACTAATAGCAGCCATCGTAAACCTTTACAGTACCTTACCTTCTATGAAGCACCGACACTTCTAGAGGTAGCCGTATCGGCGTGTCGGACACGGGGACACGGCAAGATACGTATGGGACACGCCACGTGGCGTGTCCCCCAATTTTTTTGAATTTTTTGAAGGGGACACGGCGGGGACACGGCAGGGGGAAAATTGTAATTTTTTTAAAAAAACTTGGGGTCAATCTGTAATTTTTAAATTTTCAGGGGTCAAATTGTAATTTTTTAAAAAAAATTGGGGTCAAACTGTAATTATCAATCTTAAATTTTTAAGTTTTTTTTATTTTTTGTAATATTTATATATATATATTAATATATATATTGCCGTGTCCCCCGCCGTGTCCATGTCCCTTTTTTCAAAATTGCCGTATCCGTGTCCGTGTCCGTATTCGTATCCGTGTCCGTGCTACATAGCTTACCTTTCATTTATGTCCTTTCCCCATTAGAAGGCTGATTCTAGTTTTCTTGTTGCCTGCCCTGCCATTATGTTGTCTGATAACACTCTTATTGATCCACAGACGGCCACAATTCAAGTGTTGAAGAAGGCAGGTCGGCCCTCTGAACGTTTGGTGAGCCATGAGAACTGCAGGTTTAAGAAGTCAATGCAGCACGAGTGTGTGCACGTTCATGAGATAACTGAGGCAGCTGGTACTGAAGAAGCCGAGGCAGATGCAGAATATGACAACGCTCTTAAAGAGGCCATTAGAGGTGTGCAGGATGCAGTGACCATCATAAATGAACATTTGGAGGAAGTTAGGTATGAGATTGCAGCCCTCGAGGCTGAAGGACCTCTCTCTCAAACTTCTTCTGGTATCGAAGTTCTGCATGTGTAGGAAATGGACTAATCTGAACTTGTTATGGGAGGAGTTGTTCTGCTTTCAAAATCAATTGAGTGGTTTTGTCAATTGTACAGAGATCATCATATTTAGCAGCGCATTGCATTAAAATCAGGGGTACACCCTTCCCTATATTCCGTAGCAGAAGTGATTCAACCTTTGTGGGATGGTTTTAGCACAGAATTGTCTACTAGACGAGTTTTAAGTGAACCACATATCCTGCATCTTTTTTATTGTCAACCCTGATATGTAAGGGTTTCAGAAATAGCTGTTGCCCCGATCGAGATATCTGTCGCCTTGCTTGAGCACTCACATAGTTTACGAATTGACTGTACAAAACAAACTTTTTTCCAGTTACTGTATAGCGTCCTCGGCCCTACACATATATTGCACGGATTTGGGGTTGCTGCTGTGCACATCCGGGCCGTCCGATGGACGGCCCAGATTTCATCTTGCACGCACGACAACGAACGGTTCGGATGCAAAAAGTGCCGAGGTGAAATCTGAGCCATTCATCCGAGCAACAGACGGCCCGGATGTGCACAGCGCCTGCTGTGCACGGGGCTGCACAACAACAACCTCAAGTCCTGCGTATTGCACTACTTTGTTGATTTCCTCCATTTTGCAGATTTGACCCCTTCAACTTGGGAGTGGTCTTGTCTTGGAACTTGGGGGTTTCCTCCTACCTAAGGTTTCAGGTTCGATTCTCTTTGCTTGCAAAACTCTTGGGGCCACTGGGATTATACTCGGTCATTATCTCCAGGGCCCCAGAATTAGTTGATGTGCACACAAGCTGGCTCAGACATTCGGTTATCAAAAAACAAAAACTTTGGGTATCTCACAATGGTTAGGCCTTGTGCTTAAAGCATGTACTCCATATTGTTTGGCAGCCTGGCAGGAATTGTACTCAAATCTAGGACGGACTTTTCAAAAGTAATTACAACTAAGGGATTGTCAACGCTAAGACTTCTGGATGTAACACACAATCATTTATGAATCTATTTATTTATTTTTACAAGGGGTGGCAAATGAGTGGGTTGGATTGAGTTTGAACGGGTTGATATAGGTTATGGGTTGAACATGGGTGGATTGAATATGAGGCCAGTAATATGCGGGTTGAATATGGGTACACTCAAACCCGACCCAACCCAAAAAATATATTCACTCCCTTCTCTACTTTATCAAGACGTAGCATAAATAGTGTGTTTGCAATTTAATAGTAGTAAATTGACGTGCAGATCAAATTGAAGTAATTTGTTATCGTTTTTTTTTTTGTTTTGAACTCAGACTCTCACTCACTCTCTCTCGCTAAAAAAACATATCGACTTTAATAGGTCTGGGCGGCGGGTTTATTGTTGTTGCAATTGATAATTGATATAACCGAACGGACCGAGTAGATAATTGTCTAAGGGTGACTTGAAAATTAATAAATTTTAAAAATAGGCCAAAGCTTAATTTGCTTATGAGATGAGCCGATCTGAAATGAATTATAATCGGATTGAATAAACCGATCTTGAGGATCTTAAATTTTATACAAGGGAAATTGAACGAGACAAGTCGTAACTTCTGAACATGGGAATTTGTTTATGAAGTTTTGTTTGTTCATGAAACACTGATCTTGACCTTGACGAGTTTTTGACGAGGTTTTGACGAGTAAACACAAACTCATAATTGTGTAATTTAGTTCGTGCATGAATCTTTTTTGTGTTATCCAAAAATAAATAAATAAATAAAGACCAGAAACAAATTTTGGTACGAAAGTCCATGAAGCTTTATTAATATTAGGTGAAAGTGGGGTGGGATTAACAATAATAGGATGAGAGAGAGAGAGGGGGGGGTGCAGAACGTGGAGGAATTAGAAGATTGGTGAGGAATTTCCGAACGTACTCATAATTACTCATCCAAGGACGAACCCAGTTTGAACCCATGTAAACCCATGTGTATATAAGTTAATGTGGGTTGACCTACATACACCCATATTACAATTTCGGCAAGTTGGATTGAATTATAAGTGGACAAGTTGAGTTGGGTTCATGGATTAGGTTAGACATTGCCACCTCTAATTTTTACAAATCACTGGCTCCATTGGTTGGCAATTCATGACTCTTTTATTCAAGCGAACCCAGTCATTGCAGAATACTTGATTTGTTTATGTATGTTTGGTAAATGAGATTCTCCCGGAGGCAACGACGAACAAAATCGACCATGATCGTTTGGGTTCTAGAAACCGGTTTGGAGACCAGTTTTGTGAAAAGCCCGTTCAGTTTTCCCAAACATGGCTCACAATAATGTCGAAAATTCAGAAGGAAAAAAAAAAGCAGAAAGGGTTTTGCAAAACCCAATCGAACAAGTTCCATTAGACTTTATTCTCGCCCATTTTTCCCACTCTGACTGAATACCACACTTATCTTCGTGCCTTTGGTTTTCCATCTACGATTTTAGAGAGTCAATTTTTGTGCACTAAAGACCATTTTTTGAGTTTTCTTAGCTAACTAGTTAGGGCACTTTAAGGAACTCTTTTAGGTAGTGCACTAGAGATGCCCTTATCTTCGTGCCTTTGGTTTTCCATCTAAAACCAACTGCATCTTTCTTTATCCTCACCTTAGCAGTACAGAGGAGATCATATAAATGCTTCAAAAGATAAGAGAACCAATAACCAACTTTGAACAAGGAGTGATCTATTCTTCGCACCTAACCATCATCAACTTGAGCAAAGAGTGATCGCAGCTAACATTCATGCAGTAAACTTTCCATTTGCCAACTTTCACCAGGCTACCGGTGGTAGCCTGGTTGGTAAGGTGCCTCATATTTCCAAGGGAGACTCGGTTTCAAGTCTTGCCAATGGCAAGAGATTATGGGGGACACTTGTACCAAGGTAGTGCCGTGGTGACGACATGTCCTCACAGACAATAGCTATGGCTCGAAACGGACATTCCACTACACTCCCACCCTTTTGTGGTTCCAAAAAAAAAAATAAAAAAAAGAAATAGACTTTCATTAGGCTAGTGGGGTTAAAAACCTCCGGCTATAAATTGATTGCAAACAAAATCTAATTGAGACCTTGATCACAAACTAATAGCCTCATCTACATTAGGGTTAGTTCATTTGGTTTCGACGACTTTCACGCTTTCCGAAAATTTCTTTACCTATACTACAATATCAAATCTTAGCATCAAATAAAAACGACGGAAGACAAATGCACATAAGGTGCTACTATACAACAGCTGCATCTAAAACAGCAGGGCCAACTTCATCATCCTCTGCCTCACTTACAGTCGCTGATATCAAAGAAGCAGACTGTATCTTACCAGTGTGCTCCAGCCTCATCAAAATGACTCCCCTGAAAAGATACAGTAGACGAACATAAACACACACACACACACACACACATTGCACATACACACATTGCACGAAACAAGTCAAGTTCTGTTGAAAGCAAAATAAGGCTATGAAATGCGAATGAAAAGAATGATTGCGCTTTTAAAAAAAGGGAATATTTTTGCTTCTGGAAATATCATAGATATTCAAACCAAAGACATTTCCAGTGGTTGAGAGGGCAAACACTAGGATTAACCGAAAACTCGAGACATTTAGGGTCCACTAGCTGATGTCTTGTGAACTTAACCATCACCATGTGGGGGACACTTTTGAGGGAAAAAATTGTGGGACTTTGGTTGTACACACGTGGAGGTGGGCATGTGCAGTGTGGGATATTTGTTGTTAGTGAGAGATAAGGAAGCCAAGGAGATAAAAATGAAAGTTTAGACTATGGCTGTGTATCCACGGGGAATTCTTGGGGTGTATGTGTCCTATTTGGACTTCTCTTCAAATAAGTCAGCTCTTTTATATAAAGAGGGGTTAAAGGGAAAAAGAGGAAGAACAAGGACTGTGGTAGCAAGAAGCTTAAGGGTAGAGCTGGGGATTAATTTGTTTTGGTATCAGAGTTTTGGGGGTATATATTTGAGAAGAGCTCAAGGGTATAATTTTAAAAGCCATTTTGATTGGATTTGTCTAAAGATTGGTAGGTATTTGTGACTAAATGCCGAGAGTTTCGGGTGTTATACACAACGTATAACAATTGCATACAAGGGCGTTAGGAAAGAAACCCAAGGTGCGTGGGAAAATTCTAAACGCATAAATGTCCCCCGAAAGCCACAATCCTCATTGCTAAATAAAGTTCAGATGTAGAAAACATAAGGATGTAATCATAAAGTCAATTATTTACTGTTTGAGAAACTGTGCATGCTGATGGCTTGTTATTTTATTCCAGATAAGTCTTTGCTCTCATGATTACCTTGCATAGCGTGATTGTATAGAAACATCCCGAACTTTTATTCGGTTCACTGTACCGCTCTGGCTCACGAGTACCACTTCTTCGTCACTCTCCCCATCATCTGTTTCAAACATTCAGTACCACCATCAACATCAGTCATCCAATAGAAACACACATAACTCACAAGAAGAATGGCTCTTAACATTACCAGCCAATGTAAATCCAACTGCAAATACTGCTGCCAAGCGATCTTCAGATGAAAACTAGAAAAGAGGAGATGAGAGAACGTCATTATTGAATATTTTTTATGAGGTGGGGAAAAAAAATGAACTTTTCATCTTTCCGAGTCGGGAAAATTTATCAACATACCTTGTAACCTATTAAACCAACCCGATTCAAATGTGACATACGAAAGCTACTGAGAGGAACTCGCTTTCCAAAACCACTCTCTGACACAAATAACAACCATGGGCCTTTCATGCGATTGCCACTGTTAGAAGATAAATTAATTAACTCAAGGGAAAAAAAGAAGGCATAAACAGTGGATATAACTCTCTTTTGAACAAATAACACAACTGAGACGATTACCAAACTCTAGATGGGGCGAACATGGTATGATAGAAATTGCAACATGAAAAGGTAAAGCACCAAGTTTCAATTCTCAGAAACGAGAATAACACAACTGAAACGATTGCTAAACTCTAGATGGGGCGAACATGACACGATAGAAATTGCAGGCAAAGGGAAAGCACCAAGTTTCAGTTCTCAGAAACGAGAACCACTATCTATGTACTATTGTCAACTCAAGGGCAGCAAGATTACAAAGACCGCACACCCTCAAGACAAGAAAACTGTATCCAGAGGTAAGGTCGAGATGCATTTTGAGTCAGTGGTCCACATTGAACAGCATGAGTTTCTAAGAATTTACACGTTATGACCAGGCACAACTGTATCAGAACATCAGCTCGATCAGCCAATACCACATATTCGAGCAACCAACCAACAAGCACAACAGGACTAGAATATAGTTGAGCAGCAAGTCTACAAAAGATGGCAAAGCCTTGCTCATAACAAAAGTCCAAAACGGGATAAATTAATCACGTTTTTTTGTCTATGGAGTTTTATAGACATAGACGAAACTGGTAAACTACCAACTCACAAGAGATGACGTGCAAGGGAAATTCCATGAAAATGGTTAATCAATTACCGGCCCTGGCCAGCTTCTGAACCCCTCTCCAACTCTTTCCACATGATTGCTGGTATTATGTCCACGCATGCCATTTTATCCCCTTCTCTTAACCTCATTGCAATCGAACCTCTGGTATTTCTTCCAAGAGCTCGAATCTAAGAAAAAATTACCACGCAGGCAGAAGAAAATGTCAGTGGTAGCAATAATAATGCAACAAATTATCAATGAAGACAGAAATATGCCAGAGGAAACAAAAAAATCAAAACTAAAAATATCCAGCAGGGAAGAATTCACTGAAGGAAAAAAAATAAAAAAGTTAAAGAAAAAAACTGAAAGGGTCAAAAGTTGACAGCAAAATGAACTATAGCACCAACATTCCAACGATCAATTGAGCAGAGACAAGGTGAATGCAAACATCACCCACATATAAGAGAGAATTATACGCCGTATCATGTCATAACCAGCCTACCTCTATGAACCCCCCTGTCATTGACTTGTTGGCACTGTAAGAAAAGTACAAAACACTGAATTTCTGTTTATCTATAACGAACTTTCACTAATTAAACAAAAAGGTCCAGATTTTAGGCAGAACAATTCTCTTCAAAGTCTCTGAAGGGTTTCAGTACCTTTTCTTTCTCATGTGGTTTTGGGGGGGGACAAATTTTTTTGGATATATCTTATTTTTCCAAGTTTTTAGTTTTCGAATAGGGGAGTTACCTGTGAATCCTCCTTTCTTCTTGAAGATTTCATTGCTGAGCTCAACTACGATGTTGAGCCCTTTTGATCTACTGTATTTTGTACAAAAGGTTGCACCCTTCTGACGCTTTTTGAATTAAAACATATTTCAAATGAAAAATATGACTCCATTAGACTTGTGTTTAAACTTTAAACTGCACCCATAATCAACTTTGTAGTCAAGATTCTCCCACGATGATAGTTTTATTATTCTGCAAAGAAATTTTACATTGTATCCTCTGCCCCACAAAAGATAAAATTCATAGTAGTACTAAAATAGTGATGATAACTATAACAGTAGTTGAATACAAGAAACCTGGAAAGCATATACAAACAAAAGTACGTGTTACCAAACATGTTTTTCATTTAAGATTGATAAAACACTAACAACAAATAACCTGTTAGCCTGAATAAGATCGGAAATATGAATCCCAGTGAAGTTTGGTATACTAAAGAAATAAAAAAGCAATACTTCAAGTGATCCAATCACCATAACCCACCTCAGCACAAAACCTATTTGTTCATTTTGGTTCCAAATAAACTAAAAGCATCCACAAGCAATAGCCCTTTAATCGTATTTGTTCCACTGTGCCCTTGATCAAACCCCCACAAAATAGATAAACACAACGATCTTTGACAGAATGAATCTAGCAAACTTAATTGGGGTTAAATCAGAGTTGCCAATTACGGAAATAACATACCCAATCGTTTTTAAACACTCATAATCCCATTTTTGTCATATAGCCTCTCGCAAGGGGAGTGCGAGAGGCTAAAAGTGGAGGCTGAATATAATGTGAGACAAAGTATAGAAAAACAACTTACAATATCACAGAAACTCAGAATCACCATTCCGTTCTGTGAAGCCATGGCTACAAGGTCATCGTTCAAGCAAAGACGGACCCATTTCAGTTCATCACCAGGAACCTGTCCAACTTACCTATGAGTTACATCCTGGGATATAATATCACACACACACACACAAAAAAAAAAAAAAGGAAGGGGGGAAAAGGAAAGAAGAAGAGAGCTCATACCAATTGGATAGCTATAATCCCTGTTGACCTGATTGAAGAGAAATAGTTCAAAGACACTTTCTTGATGTACCCTTTTGCAGTAAGCATTAGAAGATACTGATCTCCAGAAAACTCACTCACAGGAATAACAGATGTTATTCTCTCACCCTCCGATAAGGACAAGATCTGGCTCCAACATAAAAACAAGGATAACCTTTAGAAAATAGGAAAATGGTTACGACCCATACTTGTTTGCGTCGAGTACAACTGTTCCATACCTGGACTAGTGGTGTGCCAGCAGCAGCCCTACTACATTCTGGAATCCTAAAAGCCCGAGCTGAGTACACTGTTCCCTTATCACTGCAGAAGTAGTTTTGTACGTTACTGTGTAAGATAAAGTGAAGCGCCACATAATAAATAGTAACCTACAAATATCGCCAAAAACTTCATCAGGACCAAGATTGTTGATCTATCACAATTTATACGACCAAATCCAAAAGGGTTACTTACAAACATTATTCTAACTCCACATTTTCCTGGTCTCAATGGGTGGTGCACCAAATTGCCCAGATAAGATGGACAATCAAAACAAGAGAAGAAAGGAAAGAAAAGAAAGAACGAGGATCATTGGATGTTCAAATGCACCAAGATGCGAACCAGCAAAGCTAAAGCTTTCCAGATCAGGTAAGGAAGAAAAAAAAGATATCACACTTCAATTAGAAACTAGGAAAGATACAATGGTCAAAATATACAGAGCAATAGGAGAACGAGAGAAAAACAAACACATTTTACACTTCACACAGAACCTGGGAAACATATTTAATGGATGAGATACACAAACGATAGAAGAAAGAATCCAAGACATTGACATAAGATACCATTTCAGCATATGAGACATACCTGAAATATAGGACATGGTCATGGGCATGACAAACAAGAAAATCGGACATCGTGTCATTCACTCTCAGTTTTCCCACCGATTTACCGATAGTTCCACGATGTTGAAGATTGAATGTGTTAGGCTTCATTCGCTTAGCATATCCCTTCTCACTAATTGCCTGGAAATTATAACCAACAACTGTTAAGAATAAATGATGGTATAAAGCAAGGAGATTGACTCGGTGCAAATAGTGCCTGGTCCAAGTACCAGTAGCATTTCTTCATTGGGGATAACATCTATTTCTTCAAGTTGACCACTGTCAGTATCCTCCAAGACTGAACGCCTTGGTGTACAAAACTTGTTCTTTACTTCAATTGCTTCGTGTTCTATCAACTGAGAAGAAGCAAAATGATACAAAGATTATCAAATAGCTAACACGTAACAAATAAAATGTAATAAAAAGAAGGCCAATCTCAAATTTACATAGCACAGAAAAACATTTGAGGCTATACATCGACAATAGTTTAAACAAGAAACACCAAAATGTCTATCTAGATCTACACAAAAATATGAGGAGATTGGAGAAGTAGTAAAGCACCAATTAGAAGAAAAAATGTACAAAATCGAGAATCTCGAAGAAAACTACATGCACTCACCAAGCATATCATTTGGCAGTTTATGAATAAATTCAATTACATCTTCATCCCTCTTACATATAGCCAAAAATCTGTCCTCCCCCTTTCTAAACCACAATTCTACCTCGTAAACAGCAATCAAGAGGGAAAACCGCATACAAAGGGAATAAAAGAATCGAGAAAGAGAAAGACCGGTTGTCACAACATAACGATCAAAAAGACGAATACAAAGTAGCCTACATAACTGTCGGATATATGTTCAACTAGGCAAGCTGGATACATCTTTACTCAAGTGTCGCATGTTGTACTTACAAGATTAGAAGAGTCCATGTAACATAGCAAAGCTAACAACCGTAAAGCAAGACAACTTAATGACAATGGGAACTTCATATTAGATATTCTACCGTTCAAATTCACAAAGTTCTGTATAGAGGTTTTTTTTATTATTATTTTTTTATGATCCCCTAAATTATCCACATTTTTTCTATGTCATCCCTAAACTAAAAAAACCACCTATTTCGTCCCTAAACTACTCTATTTCGTCCCTAAACTACTTGATTACAACCCATTTAGTCCAATTGTTAACGGCATCCACTTTTTGGACAGAAAACAGTTCACGTGCATAGATCTGTGCACACAAATTGCGACGTGGGGCCCACTTTGGGGTCCCACATGAACAATCCAATCCGCTCATTAATTTTGAAATATGTTTTTGAGTGATCTCATAAAAAAATTGCTCAATCGGATAACTCTAAAGTGCTTGATCTTACATCCCAATTTTTTATTAGGCATTTAAAATTAATAAAAAAATTGGATCAAGCGCTTAGAGATATCTGATTGAGTTATTTTTTACCAAGGACACTTGAAAACATATTTCTAGAATAATGAACGTCTCACATTGTTCAAGTGGAACCCCAAAGTGGGCCCCACGGAGCGATCTATGCGTAAACTCTTTTTCGTACAAAAAATTGGATGCCATTAATGATTGGACGAATTGGGTTGCAATCAAATAGTTTAGGGACGAAATAGGTGGGTTTTTTTATTTTAGGGACGACATAGAAAAAATGTGGATAGTTTAGGGGATAAAAATTAAAAAAACTCATTCAAAAAAGAACCAAAAGAAAGAGCCAGCATACAGGCCATACACATGTTCAATTATGGTGAGAACATATCCCATAAACTTTTCTCAAGTGTCAAGGTATCCAAGACGGGTTCTTCACATTATTTAAAGAGTTAATGTAACAGTCATGAGCTAACAATTATAAACCACACCAACTGAAATGACAGAGGAAACTAGATATCAGACAATCATACATTCAATTTGTACAGTTGTCCTCAAAGACTAGAATGGCCACAGATTCAAAACGAAAGTATCGCCAAATTACTCGCACGGAACATTCTGTAAACAAAGTAGACTGTTAATAGGCCTATATTGGAAAAGAACTACCTGGAGTATTTGCTTTTTACTAGACAAAAGATCCTGTAACTTGGATATTTGTTCCATCAAAGATTTACCTTCCACAACAAACTTATTTCTCTGCAAAATTGTGAAAGAAAAAGCTCTTGAGTAATACGGTGAAACAAAAGCATGCCAGGGGGAAACATATAAAGCAAGGATCATGCAGAAATGCAGAATCATTAGAGGAATAATTGCTATGAACCTCAAGCGGTGCAAGCCTTCTGAGATTTATGTCCAATATAGCATCAGCTTGTTTTTCAGACAAGTTGAACTCTGCAACAAAAGATTGGGGACAAACAACAATATTAGTATAGTCCACAAATGACATCCTTTTAAAGAAACCAAACAAGATAATCACAGTCTTCAGACTACCATTACAAAATTATATGTACAGAACTCAGTGTATTCAAATAGCAACAATACCTTGATTCCTCCGCCAATGGCACTCTAATGCTCTCATGCAATCCTAGGTCATATGCTTAGTCACATAATCCTTCAATAGGGCCCTTCGCTCACGCTATCAATCCTAGCTCTGAGCACTGAATCCTTCCTCTCACGAATTTTAGTAGCTTGGGATATTTTCAAAAGACGCTTTCAGACACAAGGAGACTTAACACATAGGCAAGGCTTAGGGACCTCCCTAGGGTATAGTGGACATTCATGCCCCCAATCTTACTTCGTGATCCTTGTACGGCACCTTTAGGAGCCATATGGCTAAATGGTTCAAGTAGAAGCTTCATCTAGGTGTTCATTCCACTCTATCGGAAGGTTTTGGACCTTGACCGATGTTAAAGAAGTCACTCCTAAGACTAAGACAAAGACACTTGACATGCTTTGCTCCTCCCCAATACGCCGAGTGTCCCAACAGCTCTGCAGCCACCATGGCCTTTTGACAGTTTGGTGCCACTACGAGTCTGGTTCCTGTATTAAAAGAATCAATTCAGATGATCTCCATGATCACTCTACTCAAAAATTAAGTTCACAACTTCATATCCAAGTACTCTCCGTCTCCCTAGTGTAGAATTTCCTTAGTTGCAGGGAGCTCCTAAGGTGGTGGCGCTCCCACCTTTGGAGCACAATTCTGCACTTTGCAATTCTGCGCTCCTAACATAGAAGCTTGACGGGAGCCCGCTCCCATTGAGATGGGAGCTCGCTCCTTGATGGGAGCTTTTGTAAGATACTAGTATAGAAAATTAATATTCCAATTTATTAATTAACTTTATAAATTGGTCTCCGATTTAGCTCATAAATGTGGCCCAAGTCATGATATCTTGAATAGAAAACAATATATTCAAACACTATCTCATTTCTTATACTTAAAGTAGACTTGGCCCATATTTTTCCTACTCCCTAAGAACGATTGTAGTTTTAAAGTGTATTTCCTACGCTATATAATATTCGCAAAAATATATGTACACATTCCTTTCACGCTCCGCTCCCAACCTTGGGAGCTTCTATATTCTTCTGCTCTCACGCTTCCGCTCTCGTTTCTGCTTCCGCGCCGTGCAACTAAGAGAATTTCTGATTCGTAATTGCCATGACTTATGTCTCTTTTAACCATTCATATCTCTTTCCTACCATAAGATAGGCCGCTACCTATGAAGCACGGGAACTCCGAAAATGTCGCCGTACGAGTACCGGGTACGGCTGGGTACGGCAAAATACATACCGGGTACGGCAAAAACGTACCGGGTACTTTTGCACTGTTCGGGTACGGCATTGGTACTCCTGGGTACTCCGTTTGGGTACTTGGCTGGGTACGTTTGGACCATTTTGTAAAATTTTCAAAACTTTAAGGAGCCCAAATGAAAATTATGGAAACTTAGGGGTTCAAGTGTACTTTTGACACCCAATTGAAGACAGTAGAGTCGTGTTTTATGTTTCATCAGTTAGGGTTCTTTAGAAGCAGCAGCCACAACTTCTTCTCTACTGTCTACTGTCGAGCAACAGCCATGGTAACTCTCTCTCTCTCTCTCTCTCTCTCTCTCTCTCTCTCTCTCTCTCTCTCTCTCTCTCTCTCTCTCTCTCTCTCTCTCTCTCTCTCTCTCTCTCTCTCTCTCTCTCTCTCTCTCTCTCTCTCTCTCTCTCTCTCTCTCTCTCTCTCTCTCTCTCTCTCTCGTGCTGCAATTGGGCAGATCTGTAGAGACTAGAGAGTCAGCTGTACTCTCTCTCTCTCTCTCTCGGTCAGTCTACATAGCTACAGAGAACAGCTGACTTTCTCGGTCAGCCATGGTTAATCGATTTTCTGCAGATCTACAGAGTATTAATCGATTACATCTACAGAGTATCAGTCTATTTACATCTACAGAGTACAGCTGACTCTCTCGTGCTGCAATTAGTATTAATCGATTTTCTCCTCTCATTTCTACAGATGTACAGAGTACAGTGACGAACTGCTGCAAGCCTGTAACTCTCATCTCCTAGGTCTTCTACAGTAGGGAAAAAAAATGCCCTTTTCTGTAAATGTAAATGTTGGTAAATGGATTTATTATTCATTTTATGCAATGGAACATAGTAAAATAGGGGGGGAAAAAAAATTTACACTTACGTACCCGTACCTTTCTTTTTTAGGTTTTTGCCGTATCCCGTACCCGTACCGCGTACCGGTACCCGTGCTTCCTAGGCCGCTACTCTCAGTCACCCAACCCTTGTCGTTCGGTAAGAAGGCTACGAGCCTAGTATCTTTCACAATTCCCACAAAGCTCCCTTCAACCATTGTTCTCACCTCCCACTCTCCACAGAAAGCTAGAAGAGTTTCTTCAGTGATATTTTACCATTTTTCAAAGATAAAGAAATGAAGCTACTTCCTGTTCGTTAGTAAAACACACAGGCCATTGGTACATGCTTGGACTGATATTTTTGCCGGGAGCCAAAATTGATGTTTCTCAAACTATCCTTCTTGATAATCTTGTTATCTGACCAATTTCCTCTAAAACTATAACTCCACTCTCAATTGGCCTTGGATCCTCCCATCTCCATACTGGATGCACACAGATGCACACTAGCAATCCAATTCCTATTCTAGTTTTACGTTAAATATAATGCAGACACGAAATATTTAGTACAACTGCAAATATTGAATATTGCACACTAGCAATCCAATTCCTGTTCTAGTTTTACATTAAATATAATACAACTTACTCATTGACCGCAGGCTAAAGTTGTACAGACCAATTCCTTATGCTCTTTTAGCCGCAATGCCAAAGTAAAAGGATAAGTGAGCACTAGACCTTTCTTCTTCCAAAATGCAGTACTATTTCCAAGTATAGCTTTTGGGGAGAAGATAGTGTGGCGCCCTGGCTTATAAGATACCTCCTAACATCTAAACCTAATAATCCACCACCACAAGCCCCCACCACAGCCAAGATGAATTGCAAACTTTTAACAAATATAAAGAAGCCATAGCAAAAGAAAGAGGAGAAAGGAAACCAATTCACCATACTGATACACTATAAATGTTCAGTCCACACCTTAAAGTGGAATTAAAACGCAAACCATCAAAACTCCGGTAAATAACCATTACCACATCACATGGCTTTCTGCCATTACGAATATAGACATGCCACGAGAACTCGAGGTACCCCAAAACCAATATACCTCAGCATTGTTTCTTTTCATCAGGACTACATCAAATCTCGTCATTACATTACATCTAGAAATCACCGCATACTAGCGGGAAACGTGAACATAAAATGGAACCTTTAAAACCGGACAAATATCCGCAACATTCATTGATATAACATAAAGAGAGTAACCATGGCTAAAAGTATCTCTCCTAATCCATGGCCATAAAGAAAGACAAGTAGAGAAGAGGAAGCTTTACTAACTTTTGTTGTCCCGTAAATATACAGAAAAAAATGTATGTGCAAAGCAAGATGTGCCTGGTTTAGTACCTTTCCTCAAAGCAGCTGATGTGTTGCTTGGAGCTTTCTTGATCACATCAATTACTTTGTCCAAATTATCCAGCGCCACTATGATACCCTTAGGTTATAAGGAAATGTACGTTAACTACAGTAACTGTTTCTCTGTGATTAATAATTAGAGTGATTGAATGAACCAAGGAATGAAAAGCATTTCATTTTGGTTCGAGTCTTCGAGAACATCTGAACTTCAAAGTCACTTTTCCATTTCGACTTGAATGCCTTATAAGACTCGGAAAAGAACTTCAAAGTCACTTTTCCATTTCGACTTGAATGCCTTATAAGACTCAGAAAAGATAAATGCCACGTTCTAAATCTCGAAATAATGATGAAAATAACATTCTGTTGTCAAACTTCTTTCAATGCCAAGAGATCTACGTGATTTTATGAAATTCCCAACATATGATCCCATGTTCAGGTTAATTTTTTCTTGAAAAAAAAAAAGTATACCAATTTTACTCCCATGAATGGGGTTTGGGATGCGAAGATCTGAATAGATAACTTTTAATTGTAAAAAAACTTAAAGTAATCGGGATAATTGACATTCAAGTAGTTCTGATGTACCTCAACAATGTGACTCCTATCCTGAGCTTGTGAAAGCTTGAACTTTGCACGTCTTTCCACTACACAGTATCTGAAATCCAAGAATGCCTGAGAAATAGAGAAAATGAAAGAATAAGTTGGGGGTTTCGGTGCTAATCTATTACTTGACCAGTATCTTTGATAAGGTTAGTAATACCGAAACCACTAAAATGGAACTCGTAAGAGCTGTTGCTAAGCCATCATTCACTACATTTTCAAGCAATTATCAAACTACTAATAAAATAACAAACATTTTAAGAATTAAGATAAGCAACAATATTGGAATTCTATCACGTTTGCTACCTATGTTACATGGATTCAGATATATGTATATGAGGTGTGGGTGCATATGTAGGGTGGGACCCTTCAAACAACTGATTAAGAGTAAGAAAACCCCGTAAAAACAGATCACATCCTACATATTTGGATATATTTTCTGGGATCAAATGGTGATGCATATAATAGAGTTTTAAAAAAAGGTACTTTACTCAATTTGTCACAACAACGTCACATAATTTAAATGAATGACAATGTTAAACAACATCATATTAAATTTTCAGATGAGAAGTATCAGAGATATATCCCGCACTTCTCTCCCAGAAGTCAAGTATCTGTGGGTAAAAGATTTATTTTGGATATTCCATCCTTAATAATTCGCAACAAAATGAAGGTCGTAGGTAAACTCTGGTGCGGTGAAGCAACAAAATGCAACCCAAAAATTAATCAATTTCACTTAGTCACACAAACATAACTATGGAGGTAAGGCTAGGTTCAACACTCATTTAAGTAGGTTCACTCACGATAAAAAAAACCATCAAAAACTATCTAATTTACGCATCACGCCAAATTTAATCAAAATGGCACTACATTGCGTCGTCAAATGCACGAGGGGTATTACACAGGTCACCTTATCGGTTCGTAGTTTTGGGTTTATGTTCAAATAGAGGCCACCATCCTATTACATTGACGTTCAACTCCCAAGCATTGGTAAATTCTTTGTCTAAAAAGAATGACTTAGCCATGAGCATGATAGTCTTTACCATCTTGTGAAACGATTAAACAACCGTATTGGGCCCAAGGGCCACAAGGTTAATGCAAATAATGATTTTCTTGCTACTACAAGTTAGAGCAAGCACCCTTGAGAATCCTAAATGTCTACTCTGAAAAATGATGACCAGGAAGAGGAAAATGATATTAATCAATTCATTCCAACATAAGATGCAGAAGATTTGCAATGTTTTCATTCAAACAAGATTTTTAAGATGTCCGTCTTGCTTGGAAGTGGAGTATTGTACCCTAGAGATACAGGTGATGCAGTATTGAAGATGTTTGTAGAATTGTGGGGATCTTTCCATTAAAAATGCATGGACATGGTGCTCACGGTGCTCAACAAAAGATCACATCCATGTGCAAAAGCTAGTTAGCAGAAAGCATGGCACCGGACAGTCTGAGATTACAACAACAGATTAGATTTTGTGTGCAAGTCTACGTTTGAGTGTACACAAGCGCGAGCAAGCGTGTGTGTGCGCGTGTGTGTGTGTGTGTGTGTGCGCGTGCGTGCATGCGTGTGTGTGTGTGAGAGAGAGAGAGAGAGAGTAAGGCATGAACTTGCCTGGAGCAATTCCTTCAAGCCCATCAGTTGAGGTTTTCCATTGAGTATGCTGTGAATAGGTCAAACAAACAAGACACGTCAAAGAAAGTTGCGATTAATAATTTCATTGCATCAAAAGTATGCGAAGTGAAAGATAACTAAAACGACTTAAAGAAGTGAGAAAGGGGAAGTGGAAGGAGGAAGGGCTTAGTAAATCCATGATTTCTCTTTCATCTTTTGTAACCTCTTTTTTATGTTTTGAGAAATAGGGGAAAACGTATCAAGGATCATGAACAAGGACCACGCCGTAGACAACATCTAGCATATGAAGAAATGAATATTCCAGAAGTTCAAGCAAATTTTCTTGTCAAAACATACAAAAGTGGGTAAGATAGGATTGTTTGCTTCCACAATGTTAGAATACTCTCACAGGAACTTCACTAAAATACATGACATATAACAGTGTATATAGAATCGTAAAAGTCCAAACCCATTAAGAACTACCCAAAGAAGGAAAACTAATTGAGTTTTATCACTCCGGCTTGCAGACCACCTGTGTCACAAAATGCCTTCACTTCACTACTGCTGACAAAACCACATCGAAACATGTCTTACTTTTCTACTTGATTCGAGAATTCTAAAATTTGTCGATCCTCAAAAGCTACTCACCCCACCATGTTGCAGCTAAAGCCAGATTGAAGAGCAGTAAGACGATACAGATTATTAAGAACAATGGATGGATCGGATCCTCGCTTAAGCTGGAAAATGAAAAAAGAATACTTGGTTATTTTCAAAACTTCAGCAAAACTTGCACAACTAAAGTAAGCGCATTCAATGCTGAGCTTCAACATTGTGAAAAAGTCAACAACAAAGACAGCGCATTGGTAGAAGTTGATACCTCGATGACAATACGCATTCCAGATCGATCACTCTCATCACGAATATCACTTATACCTTCTAGAATCTGACCAAAGAAAATTCAATAAATATCATACCTAATAGCAGCATTACATGTGCTTCAAGTTGCTACTATACTGTGCATTTCGTTGCCATGAATGAGAAACCATCTTGCTTAACTTTCTATTGTCACAAACACAGAAATCTCAAATTCGACTTTGAGATTATCAAATGTAAGGCACAAGTTAGTAAGCTTAGGAGTAAAAAAATATCCGGTAACAACTAGAAAGAGAAATATCTAACAAATGTCGTATGCCTGCACACATAAGAGAGGACATAGATATGGCAATACGAAGTTGGAACTTGCACCACAACCCCCCTTGTTAAATTTAAGTGTCAGATTGCTGTTATCAGGCTCATATTTCAATGTAAGTGTCAACGACAATGGTTTTTTGCCAATCTATGTCTTTGCTAACTGTATTTCCTTCAGTGTTAGAACGCACAGAATATACAGCACTACATACTGTCAATTTCAGCGATACTTGCAGCTACTGCCAGTACAGTTAGAACTAGAGCTGCAGGGGGCAACCTAAAAGGGAAAAAAGGTTGTTTGAAGATTAAAGCTTTAACATATGGGAAGAAAAGGGCATTCTACATGAATCCAGGAGTTAACCTCCACATGCATCCAAGACTTAACCAGCAAGCCATCACAAGAACCCAGTAACAAAAGAAAGGGCATATATCAATACGGCATAAATGACGTGGAGGTTGTGACAGTGAAAAAGTATCAATGACAGATTGATTTTGCAGGACATGAATAAAAGGTTCAAATTGCAAGCTATACATGATTTTAGTACCTTATTTTCCACAAGCTCAGCAATTTTCTCAACAAGAGAGGCTTTGTTAGTCTGGTATGGAATCTGTAACATTCATAAGAGAACAAATGAAATGTGCTTTTCAACTTGCTTTCCCATGTGGCTTCAACAATAATAGTATATACATATTGAATGAGGATAATACTTCTTTTATAATTATCGCAGAACGCTTTGTTTTAGAATCAAGCAGTTCAATATCAGTCTTTCCTCTGACAACAACCCGTCCTCGCCCAGTTCGATATGCTTCTAAGATGCTTGACAAAAATGAGCACCCATCAGTTATTAATCAATGATTTAAAACACCAATGACTGAGGATTATGTCATCTGAAAGAAAAGAGATCGGCCAATGAATAAAAAACACACACAAAAGCATACTTTGTGGAAAATATTCATGGGAACAAATGGCCTATTTAACTTCTGTCTATTTCATTTCCTTAAGCATTTGAGTAAGAAATACACTCATACATTGTGCAATAAAAAACACATATCTATGAATTTCCCCAACATTCATAGAAATTAAGAGGTTAACAAGCAACATCATAAATTAAGAGTGAGATAAGTAATGGCTCGAATTTCCCCAACATTCAATTTAATTTGGGAAAACTTATTTTTCAAACTTCATGGTTAGCATTCTAACCCTACCTAAAAGCACCAACCATAATTAACATAACACTTTCTCAAAATGAGCCTTGAATATCAGAGTATGAAATGACAATCACGATACATTCGTCAAGTGAGGGACATTGAGATAAGAGTTAAGATTGACCTACCCAGTGTTACCCATTATTAGACCACCAGTTGGAAAATCAGGTCCTGGCATGTATTCCAGCAATTCTTGCAGCTATTTCAAAGGCATATATGTTAGACTAAAAAACAGAGAAATGAATTAATAATCCCAAATGTCAATGATCCAAACACTGGCCGGGACAATAAAACTATCCTTTGGGAAGTTTCAACAAAAATAAGAGACATTTAAAAAGAGAGAATGAAAAAGAAAGAATAAACTTTGGAACAATTATCAAACACTCGCATTATAAATTAGGCAAAAAAATTCTTGTGAAAAAAAACTGAAGAGACCCAAATAACACAAGCATTTAAAAGAAAGAATTAGCTAAGAAGATAAAAGGTTAGTCAACAAAATTAAGAACTCCCCTCCCCTCCAGTTGTAGCATTGCCAAGAAAGCAATTTCCTGAATATATGACAATTACCGTGGCTTCTGGGTTATGGATCAAGACAGATAGTGCATCCACCAATTCCCCAAGATTATGAGGTGGAATGTTGGTCGCCATTCCAACCTGAGAATAGGACGCACCATTTCAGTGATGTATATGTCGCACATTAAATGGAAGTGAGAATACATAAATTTCACCAATGGCATAAGTAAGAGGATAGGGGAAACGATGCATAACTCAAACAATCAATCAAAAATAAGAAACTAATAAATTGCCAGAAATGCATTCAGGTGGAATTACCGCAATGCCAGACGAACCATTCAACAACAAATTTGGGATTCGAGCAGGTAAAAGAGATGGTTCCTTTTGAGAATTGTCAAAATTTGGAACAAAATCTACCTGCAATGCAATATGACGTTTGAGGCAAGATAACGTAGGTTAAGTAATGAACCACAACAATTTCAAATGATAAGCTTTTCTATGTAGATAGTACTGACTGTATCTTGGTCCAAATCAGCCAATAGCATTGCTTCGGTGAGTGCCTGAAAAATATGCCTGAAGCAAATAAGTATACCTTAAATGGTTGCATTTTACTAAATTGTGCAGAGAAACTTTGAAGCAATATGGATAGCTTTAAGCCAAAGAGCATACCACTGATTATGGGCTATAGGTAGTACATTATACAGCAGGTATCAACATTTAAGTACATGGTAACAACATAAAAGAATATCGTTTACTCTAATGGTTCCGGATGATTGATTATTGTAAGCAACATAATCAATGTGGTACACAACAACCAATATCCACCACCACAACCTCTCAGGGATGCATGCAAACATTTTACAATTTGTTTGCAGCAAGTACAAATTACACTCTTACTTAACCACCCAAATAATTCAGAGACTGAGAGACTGCAGCATCACATATAGTTATTTGACGAACAAATGATATTTCCACAATACATATCAGATTGAAAAAATTCAAATAGACTTTAACCTACTTCCAGTCTGCACTCTGTGTAACGCATAGCAGCAGGAGGATCTGCATCAATCGAACCAAAATTTCCATGCCCTCGAATGAGTGGGTTGCGTAAAGAGAAATCCTGGAAAAGTAAACATCTTGAGTTACAAAACTACTAAAGAAAACTGGGATTCAATAGCTAACTATCGGATTAAAAGTATCTAAAATGGAATGTTTCCGATCAGCTTCCAAAATACCAAAAAACGAGTAGCAATTGGGTGATAGCAATAAAAAACTAATTCCACCAAATCACAAAAGGAGAGAGAGAGAGAGAGGATAAGAAAAAAAAAAAAGTAAGACTCTAAACCCCACTTGCAAACAAGTTTACAGATTTTGTCATGCTTATTCCTACACATCAAATGGATATGATGCAGAAAAGATGCCCACTAGAATTCAAATCAAGATGCTAGGAACTTTCTCCATGAAAAGTTTTAGATGAGTACAGCAAAAATCTCTTTTCATGAAAAGTAGAACTGCTATTCAATCTTGAGATTCTCTTTGATCCATCCCCTAAAGACCATTCGAAAATGTAACAAATTCCCACGTTCCTCAATCATTCAAATTCCACCAACTATTTCTATGAAATTCCAGCAAGCTGTTACTTCAAAGTCATTGTAATTCAAATTTATTTCCATTTGTGAAAGCTTTAGCCTTTCTTCCATTTTTTTAAACCTAAACCAACAAGCTTCCTCAACCTAACTTTACACATTGACACTCTTGGACTAAGATGAATGAATAAAAGGGATCATAGAGAAACTTGGAGGCCATGAACGTTTTAAGGTAGACTAGTGGAATGTTTGCAGCATAACACACTTTTATTATAACCTCTCCAACAACTGCTAGAAATAGACAAGAGACTACTGTAACATGTCTTGTAATGAACAGATGATAATGGCCATGATAAAAACTATTAGAGGACAAACAACAGCACCTCTTGCTGGAGCATTCATATTACACAATGCACAGTCCTCTTTCCAATATGTAACCATATCATCCACAAAAGAGAGGAGTGACCTTGGTGAGCTGGACCAAACCCAGATTATTAAAAATAATCTATAAGTGGCACCCAAATTACTTATAAGTGCTAGCTGCAACTAACAATCAATTCACAGAAGAACTTTTTTCTCGCTCTTCTACAAACAGATAGAAATTACGAAATTCCCAATATTACCTGTGCCATCCGGACCAGGGAATCATATACCGCAGTGTCCCCATGAGGATGAAACTTACCAAGAACCTGCAAAAAAAGCCAACAGGATTCAGAAGTTAAATGATGATATATTGCAGAAAAATGGTACAGACCAAGTCATGGATCTATCTTCATATGCAAAGCAGCAAAGGGAACTTTTATTATAACCTCTCCAACGACTCTAGCACACTTCTTGTAGGGTTTTCGTGATGAAAGGCCCAATTCATGCATTGCAAACCTGCAGCCAAAGCGATGAAAGAAGGCATGTTAGTTCTTCCATTTACAGCACACAATGAGAAATGAACGTATTAAAGACTGACCAGAGAACACAGACAGAATGAGTTGAAGACCAAGTGACCAGAATCAGTCGAATACTTTAATTCGGTGTGAAAAAATAACTAGACAAATACAAGTTCAACTAGCTCCACACTTAATTGTACGACAAAAATAGACAGGTGATGCAGCATCCAAAAACTCCTGCCTGATTGGGTCATGTCAACAGCCTACTCAAAAGCTTTATCATGCTAACAGATGCAGAATAAGTGAAGTAGCAACTTAATTTAGGTACATTTACCGTCACTGCTGCCTACTAAAACATTTATAGCCACATATCCAAGTGAGCTGAATATGTGTATTCATTAGGCTTCTGCAAAACCAAATTTCGGCAATACTCTACTTACAAAAGATCCAAGTTGGGACGACTGATGAGTTATGCGTTAAATGCCCACAATTACCAAAACTTTCAAATTTATGGGATCTACAAGAGAAGGGGCGAGGTGTTTTTGGAAGTGTGTTGTATTGGAAATGGAGTGAAGGTTTCAGGAGATTAGGGTTTTTGGTGGGAGATGGAAAGAGTGGATCTGTATGCCTGACCCAAATCTAGAGGCTAGAAACTAGCGGTGTGGTAGTTTCTACTTCTATTAACACGGTGTCTCATTGGCACCATAATAATACATCTTACTCTAAAAAATGACAGAAAGATAAAAACATCTTTGCTGGATTATGCTGATCTTCTGTCATTAGCAATTCCCAACTTTATGTTTCAATAGTTGTGTGTTTCCAAGATACTAAAATTAGTAAGCAATGTTCCCAATTTGCTAAGAAGACGGTATTACTCCCCATTTTAATTCCCAGTAGCGCGGTGTGGTCCCCACAGTTTAAGTGAAATATGAGCAGCTAAAGTTTACTGGACACAGATTCGATCAAGACACTCAAATTGAGCCCATTGAGACCTAAACAAGAAAATGTGAAAGTGGACACCCATTCCCACCAACTCAGATCCCGAACTAACGAGGGCTTGGTGGGCGGTTGACTTGTCATCAGGTCACCAAAATTGAAACTCAGTTAAACAGTCGAGAATCTACAAGTGGGAAAAGGCAAGATGTTTGCTTCTGCAAGGAAGGATTTTGTTCAACCAAAAAAGGGTATTCTGAAAGAAATTCGGATAGTTCAATACAAAGCACATTTATCAATAATGGCAAGTTAGTGTGCATTCTATGTTCTCCCTCTCAAATTTGCAATCATGCCACTACTGAAATTTGTAGTTAGATTTGCAAGTTCCCTTCAGGGTGCTTCATACCAAATGAAGCTTCTACTCAAGTTTTGAGCTGAACTTTAAGGGCTGGAGATGCTCTATGAGGGGAATAAAAAATATAATATCAACAGGAACACACGGAAAAACTCACAATATCCTCCTGTGAACAGGCTTCAGACCGTCGCGAACATCGGGCAAAGCTCGGCCAAGCAATACCGACATTGCGTACGCCATGTACGCTTCGGTTGCCTCTTTATGAAGCTCGGTGGGTACAACCCTACCTCCATCAGTCCCACCACTACCGTCCTTGACTATCACACTACCGTTCCCTCCGTCTGCTGCCGCCGCCTCCGTCTCACCTCTAGCCGTTACTTCCCTCCGCCTGGACTTCACCGGCCGAACCGACCTAGACCGAGCGGACGACAGGAAACGTAGCTCCATTAGGCTGGGACAGAGTTTTGGTAAACGCGTCGGGGCGGAGGGGAGGGAGAGCTGGAGGCGGAGGAAACGGAATCCGGTGGAGAAAGCCATGGATGGTCTGAGTTGAGGGGTGAAGTGAGTAGTGTGGGAAGGGTTCATGCCATTGAAGAGCTCTCTCTCTCTCTCTCTTCGCTCTGTGTGCGAGGGCTGAGTAATCGGAGTGATGTCTTTAACAGTGAAAACCCTAAACCCTAATTATTTTTTGGGGATTTGAGAGGGTGCTTGCGCGCCAAGTCTATTTTTGTGTATTGGGGGAATAATAAACTCGGGTTCTGAAACTGCGATTTTGGCATTTCTATTAAACTCGAGTCCGCAACTTGCGAGTTTGGCTTTGGTCTAAAAATCCTTTTTTAACTCGCGTCCGTCATGGCTTTGGGTGTTGTTTGATAAAACTGAAAACTGAAAGCTGAAAGCTGAAAGCTGAAAGCTGAAAGCTGAAAATTAAGTACTGAAAACTGAATGCTGAATTTTTTAAGCTAAAAAGCTGTTTGATAAAACAAATTAAGCACTGAATTAAATTTTTTTTTTTTTTGGGTTTTAATTGTCTCTTGATTTTATTAATGGTCATCATGTATTTGTGGTAGTGGTGGAGTGGTGATTAGGAGGTGGTGAGGGTGGTGGAGAGGTGGCGGTGGCAGTGGAGTAATGGTGGTGGTGGTGGAATGATGGTGAGTTGTGGTGGCAGTAGAGTAATAGTGGTGCAATGTTGGTGGTGTAGTGGTGGTAGTGTGATGGTTATGGCGTGGTAGTGGTTGTGGTGGGCAGGGTGGAATGCTAGTGGTGGTGGTGAAGTGATGGCGGTGGAATGACAATAATAGTGGTGGTATATGGGTAACAGTGATAGTGGTGGTGGCGGTGTGGCAGTGATGGTGGTGGTGGCAGTGATGGTGGTGGTAGCAGCATGGCGACAGTGCAATGGTGGTGGTGGTAGCCATCGGTGCAATGGTGGTGGTTGTGGTGGCGATGTGGCAGTGGTGGTGGTAGCGACATGGCGGCAGTGCAATGGTGGTGGTGGTGGTTGCGGTGGTAGCCACCGGTGCAATGGTGATGGTTGTGGTTGTGGTGTGGTGGTGGTGGTGGTGGCGGTGTGGCAGTGGTGGTGGTGGCGGTGTGGTGTGGTGTGGTGGTAGCGGCATGACGGCAGTGCAATGGTGGTGGTGGTGGTAGCCACCGGTGCAATGGTGATGGTTGTGGTTGTGGTTGTGGTGTGGTGGTGGTGGTGGTGGTGGCGGTGTGGCAGTGGTGGTGGTGGCGGTGTGGTGTGGTGGTAGCGGCATGGCGGCAGTGCAATGGTGGTGATGGTGGTGCTTGTGGTGGTGGTGGTGGTGTGGCAATGGTGGTGGTGGTAGTTGTGGTGGTAGCGGCATGGCGGTAGTGGCGGTGTAATGGTGGTAGCCACCGGTGCAATGGTGGTGGTTGTGGTGTGGTGTGGTGGTGGTAGCGGCATGGCGGCAGTGCAATGGTGGTGGTGGTGGTTGTGGTGTGGTGTGGTGTGGTGGTGGTGGTGGCGGTGTGGCAGTGGTGGTGGTGGTAGTTATGGTGGTAGCGGCATGGCGGTAGTGGCGGTGTAATGGTGGTGGTTGTGGTGGTAGCGGCATGGCGGTGGCGGCAGTGCAATGGTGGTGGTAGTGGTGGTGGCGGCAGCGTGGCAGGTGTGGTGGTGGTGGTGGTGTAATGGTGGTGGTGGTGACAGCGGCGGCGGAGGTGTGATGGTTGATTGTAAGCACATAGGAATTCAGCCAGAATTAAGTAGCTCAAAGCTACTTAATTTTTATAAACTTTTTAGCCTACATTTTAAGTGGTACTTAATCTGTTAAGTAACATAAAATGTGGTTATCAAACTTACTTAATGACTTATTACTTAATTGATTCAGTTTTAAGTGCTGAATCTGTGTTATCAAACAAGGCCTTGGTTTTGGTCTAAAAAAATCGAGTTTATCATGGGATTTTGAAAATTCTTTTAGGCTTTGTTTGTATGTTTGTATACGTTTATTTTGATTGATGATTTTTTTGGCTATAATTCTTTAAGCTAAAGATTAATCTCAAAGGTAATAATTAAATAACGTCAATTATGTAAAACAAACTTCAAAAAAGAGAAAAAGGAAAAAAAGATGATTATTTTGCGTCTTTAATATTTTTTAAAATTTAGTCACAATTTTTCTAGCTTTTTTTATTTCAGTAGTTATCGAGATGAACAATTAATCAACAAAATCGACACAAATTGATTAAAATTTTAAAAATATTTAGCAAATATGATAACTCGTTTAGTTTAATTAAGGGCAAACTATACAATGAGATACGGTTTGTCAAGTCATTGGCAATCCTGGTCGGATCGGGGGATGCTCCTTTTTTCTTTTAAACGACGTCGTTTTGCTCATTTTCTTAGTATATCCTTAAAAGCTTCTAGGGGTCTTGTTTTGAGTGTTAATTTCCCAAGGTGCCTAAACCCTAAACCCAATGCCTAAGCCCTAAAACCTAAGTGCCTAAACCAACTATACCCTACCCCAAATAGCCTAAATCCCCTAAAATTGAACCCTAAAATTGAATTTCCCAGAGTGCCCAAACCGGAAGTGCCTAAACCAACTATACCCTACTCCAAAGAGCCTAAATCTCCTAAAATTGAACCTCAAAATTAACTCTCCAAACAAGATCCATGTAAGCTTTAGAGGTGTACTAAGAAAATGAGCAAAACGACGTCGTTTAGGAGAAAAGAAGGGAGAGAAAAGGAACACCCCGTTTCCATATTCATGGTATTTTGGGTCTTAAGGAAGCTCTTCGTAGGAGGAATATTATTGGGGATGTTTTGTGTGCTTTGTGTGGAAGAGAGGAGAAAAGGGTTGATCATTTGTTTTGCCATTGTCCGTATGCTAAGAAGCTATGGAGCTTTACGCAGCTAGGAATTAATAATTGGGATGGAGTGCATTGTTTTGAGAAAACATTTTTTACACCGCCGGTGTAAAACCCCCATTTTCCACCACCGCCATATGTTGGTCCCACTGTGAGTTTATTGTTTTAATCTGAACCGTTCATCTTGTATGGCCCATAGAGTATTGCATCCATGCAAAAAATCATTTTGATCGAACATCAATAGATATATGAAATTTTTAATTTCATTTGGCGAAATGGATTGTCAAGGACAACTTAACTTTAAGATCTATGACAACCCATTTTACAAAACAAAATTTAAATTTTGATATGCATGTCGATGTCCGATCAAAATGATTTTTTTCAGGGATGAAGTACTTTGCGGGCCCTACAAGATGAACGGTTCAGATCAACATAATTAACGATGAGGCCCACAATTAATGGTGGAAAAGGGGGGTTTACACCGGCGGTGTAAAGAATGTTCTCTCAATTTATTATAATTACTCTATGCTAATGAAGACGAGAGGGACAGAGATCAGCGATGGAGGTGCTGGGAGAATGGACGCGAGTCAGACTTTGGCATATTCCTATGGTTTGCAGATGGTGCATGACTGCATGGCAAAGGAGTCCTTAAAGGGTGTGGCGGCTTGGTGTGTGAATGAAGCTGTTATTGGGCAGCCATTTCACGGTTTCACTTGAGTTCGGGCATTATCTTCTACTGCAGTGGAAGCTCTGGCAACTTTGCAGGCGTTGAGATGGGCAAAGAACTTTGGTTTAAAGAGTGTGCAAATTTTAACAGATAGCCTCGAAGTTGTATCTGCGCTTAATTGTGTATCTATGGCTAATGTGTGTATTAGGAGTATTATTTTAGATATTTTGGATGTAGTTGTTTCCTTTGACTTTGTATCTATAACTAACGCCGCTCGTCCTTTGACTTTGTATCTATAACTAAGGTCGCTCGTCAAGATGTGAGGGATGCTCACAATCTTGCGCGAAAACCGTCTTTGTAATTCCTAGTATTCTAGTTATGGTATGCTATGTTTCTGGCTCCAAAAAAAAAAAAACTACTTTATTTTATGTCCTTTTGCTGGCTCATTCACATAAACAACTTAATTTAGTTGTTAAACGATAACAAAGCCTTTTATTAGGCAAATTCGACTCCAAAACAACAAGTATAGATGTAGATATTACCATTATATCACGAATCTTGGACGAATTTATAAATAAATACTTGAAGAACGTACCCAGAAACTCAGAATGGAAATATATTTTTGATGGAACTCCAAGAAATTGTTTATGCCAACATCTGTAAAACAAAGTTCACAGAGACATTGCATCACTTTTTTCCCCATGTCTTAGATCGTAAGACTTCACAAAACATGTGCGTGATAGGTGAATAAGTGATGTCAATTAACTTTTTACTAAATCTTATTAGGACTCTGCCTATCATAACCAAAGGGGGGGTGGGGTATTTTGGGAAACGGCAACACCATGTGGCGCGGTGATATGATGCCACCGATTATTATAATTACGGTACTCATGCTTAGTAGAATCTCGATTTCGCAAGAAACACAATCACAACGTTGTTGGCAGGTCTCTCCATCTTGTTGCATCACCCTCAAAGTCTTGCCTTAGCTTCAATACTTGGGCTTGATCTGGCAGGAAGTTGTAAACATTTGAAATCCTCATCTTCAATTTCAGTTTCAAGTTCAGCAAAATGTTGATCCACCATCTCTTCACTAACTTGGCACAGTTGGGAAGGCTTCCACTGTAAGAAAAAGTAAAAGACACAACAAAGTAAGTATCAGCGATTCAACTGTAACAATGATTGTACAAGTATACATTTCCTTAACCATACTGTAAAGGTGGTCATGCATGTTGACATAACAAAAAAGGGTTCCTATAGTTGGCAGGAACATAATGGTTTTCCAAAGAATACGGGACTAATTATTCAACACTCCCAGGGAAAACCCACACTAAGATTTGTACCCTGACCCGGAGCTGTTCTCTATAGTAATGGAAGATCCATCAACATTTTAGCTGTTGGGTTGCGAACATTAACAATGATAGGTGTCCTTTGAATGCTCATTAATGCCCGGATTGAACGATAAGACCTAGTTGCTTTGAATGACCAAACTCGGTAAACTCCAAAGTGGCAATAGATGCCCCTGAATGTTTGAAACGCATGCTACACACAAGCCAAGGGAAAGTAATCCAAGGGTTTGAGATTCTGACATTTTTCTTATACTTCCGCTCCTAAAGGGATACCCTTTTGAAACTGCAAACACAGATTTCTCGAGCTAACTGAACATGATATGAACTACTTTTCTTGTGCTACCTCTAGGGAGTGGTTGAAATAGGCCTGGCTTAAGCATCATATTTTGCGTGGCAAAAAGGACAGAAATGTCAAACATCATTATTCAAATGAAAAAAAAAAATGAAAATGTTTGGAGGTAACTTGTGCAGAGAGCAGGAGCAGGAGCAGGGACATAATACTTCCAAAATGGAAGAACTATATGTTTGTACGTACCTTAGGTTTTTTATCCTTCTCAAATAGTAGAGCTCTGGCACCCTGCAAGTTAAAGTCTCAATAGTTATTGGCAAGGAATATACTACATGGTTTAATGGATATGACAAAAAATGATACAAACCTCGAAGAAATCCATGCCAACATCTCTTCGTAACACATGAATGGAGGTAATATATTCACGAGCCAGGCAAAGCTCAAGTGTTTGTTTTCGTCCCTCTCTAATCTAAAATGAACCAAAGATGAATTATGCTACAGTAAAATGAAAGAATCATATTTTACTATTTTCTCTTGAATGTTGCCAGCAAAATCATCAAAATCATAACGGCTCGTCAACTTTGCCCATATCTTTCATGGGGTTAAATGGGATATGAATTGAATGGAGTTCGAAGGAAAAACTTCGTGAAAATTAAGAAATCATTGTTCTCACAGATCGTAAACCAATCTTAAGACTTGTTGGAGAAGCCGACTTTAAGGAACTTATTGCCTCAAGAATCCACTTATCTGCTCCACTGGCCATTTCCTCCTGAATCAGAGAATATAGTAAGTAATATCTTCAATATAACTGTGAAACTAGTTTTAGGCAGGGTAAATACACAAGTCGCTACAATTTTGAATAGCTAAAACACTTACAAGTGATAATAAGATCTCTTCAACAGTTTCTCTACAGAAACACTTGTTGATTAACTCCAATCTGTCCATCAATCAATATCCATTTCACTAAAATCAAGAACTTTGTATATGATGCAATTCTACCAAATATACCACTAAACATTCACATATAAAATAAAATAAAAGCTTGAGAAAACATTTGTCATTCCCTTGTAGAGTCGAATAGTAAATACAAAAATTCAAAACTACCGATAGATTATTTACCTTTCATGAAAGCTATCTTGTATTGTATGTCCACGGTATATAAACTTGTCGATGAGCTTAGAAATGGTAAATGCATCTGAAGAAACGAGCTCACACAATGCTTTTTCTAGTTGATGAAGATCCTAAGTAGAAATGTTAGAGAAAACAACCAAAAAGACAATTACTTACCATTCCACAAGAATATGACTATAATAGCAATGTGCTGAGTTTTGTTTTGATCGTGAAAAATGGATACACAAGTTGGGGTAGTTCCCCCTCACGATTAAATCACAAACCCTCCTAGCCAAATAAGCAAAGAAAACATTGTTTTTGTGTTTACGGGGGACCAAAAAGCGAGCACATCCAATGACTCCTTTCATTAATTTCTTTTTCCGTTATGTTTATTTGCCTTTTTTGCAAAATAAAAAATAAATAAAAACCACATTATTCACACTAGTAATTACATTGAAATTAAAATCTAAATTACCAAGCAAAATAATAATGAAACTTTTCATTTGATTTCTTTGTTCACAAAAGGTGTACATAATTAATTTGAAAAGCTTTACGAGAGTTTAATGTTTTGCAGCTAATTCAATATTAAATGTGCAAGTTACTTTTATATTACTTTCAATTTATTTATTGTAATCAGTCAATTCTTTAACAGGTTACTCCATTATTACTACAATACTTCTACTAGTTTCTTCTTGGATGAATGATACTAGTATTGATGCCATTGCTTGGTGTGTAGCTTTGAACTTGTTTTCTTCCAATAGCATAGTTGATTACCTTTGAAAGGACGAGGTGAGTACCAAGGCCACAAGCAAGCATTTCAAATCCATTAATTCTTGCCCCGGTTAACCCTAAATATTCTCCTGTAGAACATTGAGATAAGGGAGACACAATTGTACATATACATACATTAAAATTGGGCGAAAGATTTCTCCATTATCCTTAAGAACATATCCGCGTACGTGTGGATATAAATATGGCTGCAAAAGTTGTGAATAACAGTTAAAGGAACAAGACAAATGGTAACTTTTATGGTTCTTACTCTTTAGGTACTTCCCTTAGGTCTCCTATCTCATGAATTCTTCATTTCCCTACTACTATCTCAGAAAAGTTGTGTGGCGTCATTTTCATACTCTTGGCACCTCTACAAACTTGTGTTTGCCTATGTGCGTAAGTGGATGGGATCGGTGTGTGTGTGCACGCAAAAAAGACTTACTACAATCGATTATGTTACGAAAAGATGTCTCTTGGTAAACTTTCGAACCTTGGACATTTTTTAGGTTGAAAGTACTATGTTATGCTGGTCATTAGAATTTACAACTCGTATTCTTCTCTTCAAAAAATCAAGTGAGCGCAAACTGAGAAAATATCTTCATTGTTGTTGCACCCAGAATTTCGACCGCGGGGTTTTCTTTGGAAATATGGGAAACTGAGTCGAGGGATCGAAGTTGTTTAAAATACGACGTAGTTTTTAGAAAACAGGTTTTACATCTGTGATCCGGGATATGTTTACAAAATAAGTCAGAGTCGCCACCTGGCGTGGTTTAGTTGTGCCGGGTCACCCCCAAACTATCCGAAGATAATTTAATTGTTTCAAAAAAGGATTTTGCGGGTTCGAACATCCAGTTTTTTAAAAAGAACTCGATTTTGTGGTCTGCGTGGTCGGAAAAAAAAACAGGTTTGATAATTCACTGTTACGAGTGGGGAAGCCGAAGCACCCCACATCGGCCTTCGGAAGTTTTGAGTTAGTCCTTTCAGGGTGGCCCCCCTAAGGTTTTGAGGTGTTCCAAATGTGGTGGTGGCGTTTGTCTTTTGAGATTTCGATCGTCCAATCCTCGGTTGATTTGCAATGATGGATGCTATCGGATAACCAAATGAGGTCGGATTGACAAAAAAAATTATCAAGACCTTCGTAATCGTGAGGATGATTTTATGAACAATCCGATTCAAGAAATCAGGTCTTGGGACTTTGAACCAAATGCTGGTTGTTTCGGGAACCACGGTATCCCCGAAAATAGTAAACAAGTTCCGATTCGTACAAAACTTGATGTACAACCTCAAGGCAACACGTAAACACTAACATGAAGTTTGGTATGATTTGGAATAAAGTTGACGTATGCAGGGATTTCTGATTTTAAAACATTTGATTTCACCCAGTCCCCGCACAGGCCAATGATAATCTAACGGTCGTCCTTAGATTCTGACATGGCTTGAACCGATCTCTCAGGAATGTTAAAACAAATGCATCTAATGGTTTCGATCATAGATCATGCCTTTCGAAGACAAAATTGGTGGTTCGGCCAGAAATGGAGTTACCAGGAGCCGATTTCCGACTGTTTGACAGAGGGAGGGCCACGATCGCCCTATAAGGGCATGCCTAATGTCTAGGGTATGCACATGCAGATGTTTTATGATGCTCAATGCAAAAGATAGTTGTACAGCTTACCGTGAGAGCAACATGATACATACAACCCCACTTTACCTTTACCGGGAATCATGCATACGCTATGGTAGGGTTTGCTTGACGCCGTCAACCGTCTCTACTCTGGGGTTATTGACGTCATTAATTTGCTTCGATAATTAGGGTGGGGCAAAATTCGGTGTCGAAATTGCACGATGGAGGCAGCCAAGCATCACCTCGGTGAAAAAACAATATGTCCATGCTCATGCATTAGGTAATAATTGGTTCATAACCACAAATGCAGAGTTGATATTCACAACAAGAATAGAATAAATTTGATGGAAGATATAAGAGTGTTAGAACTTGAAATTGGTTGGGCCTAAGAGGCTTTCCTTTTGGATGTGAAAAAAAGCATGCATCTTGGTGGGTAGGTGGTCTGATTCTATGTGGAATTTCTTAAGCTTAAGGAGCTCTTTAACAGTAGGCTATTCCTTTACGTTATAGGGTTTTCTTTCTTTCTTTCTTTCTATACACTACACGGGTGACATGGCATTGATGCTATTTACCTTTAATTGGTTTTAACATGACTAAAATTACAAAGAAAAAAAGAGGTCATGTTGTATAACTTGTTCTTTCTACTAAAAGCTGGAACCAAAAGTCATACAAAAATTTTATCCACTGATTTTTTTTTTTTGTGAAATCTAACTACGTTCTGAAGGAAATGTGAAAAGTTGGAAGTGATACCATAATAGCCTGGCAACCTAGAAAGGAAGTATGAGGCACCAACATCAGGAAAATGTCCTATTGCAACCTCCGGCATGGAAAACACCTAAACAGATCAGCACAATCATCAATTATTACAAATTGATCAATACAATATATTCACGTGATAACAATTCGACAATTCAGTATAACAAGTCATATTGACAAGGATAACAAATGATGAGTATGTTCTTAAATATGAGATCACTGATTGAGCCATATTTTGAACACCTACAATTATAGTTATTTAATGTCATGATACTTAAGATAGGAAAACTAGACTTGAACTAGCCTAGGAACCAAGTCGGCCAGGTAACTCTTACCTCGCCAATGTAATATTATGTCTAATGGAAGTTGCCCAAGACAAGAAGATAAAAAAAGAAAAAAGAAAAAGGTTGCCCGAGCACAAACTTCAGCAAGTCCTTTCTAAGACAGCTACAACTCTTGGAAAGCAAGACACCACGACACTACAAATTGAAAATAACCTGACGGCCAAATGTAAGCAATTCTATGGATACCAGCACGACATTCTTCATCACAAGATCTTGGCTTAAGCATCTCAGTGCTTCCATCCAACCACCCAACCAAGCAGAGCGTACTATGTTTGTTTTGCAAGGCAAGAAGATGTGGTGTTATGCTCATTGATTCATGGAACTAAGACAACAATTAGGGTTGATCATCTGTATAACTTGTGTATGATGAGATTGTAGTGAAATTCGTTTATGTAGAATGATTTATGTAGTTATTAACTATACACAACTTCTTTTGAATGACTAATATTAACCCTAATCAGTTCACGGATAGTCTGCAAGAAACTATTTTCCAAGATTTTTAAAACACGTTGTTAAAGGGGAAATAACATGTATGAAGTTAATTTGAAAGCCTATCAGTTCCATTTTTGTTAGAATGAGACAAAAGGTAACAAGGCAAAAGTTACGTTCACTTATGGTAAAGGAGAAACATTTACAGTGTTTTCAGTCACAATCCGAAACATTCCATTCATGGATAATCCAGCACCGCCTCCCATTACAATTCCGTTGATGAAGAAAACCTTTAAATAAACATGTTCAGTTAGAAGAACATGGTAAAAATAAAGAGCAAAAAATATTCAACAAAAATGATGGAGAGAATCAAACCTATATCTTACCAAAGGTTTCTTATACGTAGCAAGTAAATAATCTAACATGAGCTGTCTGCGGTAAAAGCTTGCAGCAAAGGTCCAATGGCCTAATTAAAGTAAAAAGTCTTCATTACTAGGAATCCCAAAAAAAAAAAAAAAAAATTGTAAACTTAAACCACAACCCAATCTCACTTACACAACTAACGTTTTCTTCAATGACATGCAATAATATTGAAACCAACTACAGATATCGAAAAACAATATAAACCTGCTTGTATAACCAGAACCACTCTCATGACATCTCCGCCAGCACAAAATGCTTTTCCCTTTCCCTTCAACAGATAAAAACTAGATAAGAACTTGTACAATGCAAACATTGTGTAAATAAACATGAAAAAAAATTGTCGGTGCATCATCAACTATCGAGCAACAAATAATGACCAAATTCATCATTGAGTATTGGTTACAAAAGCTAAATTTTCTTCTCTTTTTTACTCTTTGTTTTGGTTTGATCATGAAATGTTAGGGCTTTATTATCAATAATAGAGCCTGACAAATAAAAAAGCAGCATGAGTCATAGCTCATGATGAATTGTTTATTCAACACTGAAGTAAACTTCTGTTAACAGGAGAGCCTTGACCAATACAAAAAAAAAAAAACCCTTTGTTCCAAATGCAGCAACGTCAATCGAGCAATTAGTACAACTTGTGAAACTAGCATGAAGGACGGGATTACTTACATGTTGTTATTGAAATGATGAACTCTGAAGAATATCTTTAATACCATTTGTTTCAGTGTGTTTGCACTTAGCACAACATTGTGTTACTAAAATGCTTTCTTACCTTAACAATTACAAGGTTGACCTTGGCATCATTCTCATAAGCTCTCATGGCCGTATAAATTTGAGAAATCTGCACACACGCACAACAGCAAAAAAAGAAACCAAGATGATCAACAAAATTTTCATTTTCTAGAAGTAGACCAACTATCAAGGACTCGGACACAAGAAGTTTCATCCTCCCAAATTTAGAACTTTCTCACACATCAAGTAGTATTATTCTAACTTTGACATTTCTAGTTGTTGGTAGGTTACAATAGATAAGTACTTATAACATAGTCATGATAAGGAAAAAAAAAATACAGTGCATAATCAAGGGAAAAAACAAATAAATTGTGTTAGCTTCACCATTACTTACCACATGAGGTACTAAAATGCCAAAATATGAACCAACAAAAAAACAAATGGAAAATTTTCTTTTGGATCCTGGGTCGAAGCAAACCATTATCTATCCCAACCATAATATTACAATTGTAGGCAATGACTATATATTTTTCAGGGGAAATACATGAAATGTATTATTAGTGAGTTTTATGTAGAAATGTGACTGGTTACACTGGTAATCTGGTATTACAAAAAAAATACACTGTACAACACATAACTCATACACGAATCATTGAAAATCGAAAGGTTTCGCAACCAATATTTATAGTTCTTTTAAAAATTATAGTTCTTCGATGCTTACAAAGGCAGCCCAAACTCGATTTAAGGAAGTTGACATACCATTTCAAAGGTAAGGCTATTCAGTTTCCGTGGCCTATTTAGAGTAACCTTCCGTACACATGATTTTCCTTCATAAAGCACCTGCTCAAGAAAATACTAATCAAGATTATCTATCGATTTGTCAAACTTTCCACCGAGAAAGCAACTCAATATCATTTTTTATTGGCAGGATAGATGGATGACAATTCAAAGCAATATTGATGCAGTGAAAGCAACAAGTTTAGCTCCATCCATCTCTGCTTACATCTAAAAGACAACACTAACCATCAACTTCCCCAAGAAAACAGCAATCCGTTAAAAAGAAATTTCCGAGTAAAAATTATATTACAAACAAGGCATTAAGGGAATGCCATCCATTTACAAAAGAAGGTGATTACAAAATCAGATCTAAATCAGATCAGGAGATCCAACACTGAAAAGAATTTTGAGTTTGTGAAGCCAAATTCAGCCTAATTTGCTCTTAACTGTCTATTTGGGGTTCCTAGACAAGGGTATTACGGTAATTGATATCATAAATCCTAGGTTATAATTGCTATATGCACCAATCACCAATGTAACTTGTATTATTATTTATTCAATATCTAGTGAAAACTGGTACTCAACTACACAGTTGAGAAACCATGTAAATATCTCTAAGTCTTGCGTTCTCTATTTCCTTTTCTTGTTCGTTCTCTACGTGTTGTCAGTTTGGCTGATTTCTCAACATAGAATTAGTTCTTCTTGCACAACATAGTCAAGTAAACCAACCTAACTATGTTCCTCACTCTTTCTCTTCAACTTCTCAGCAATCCTACACCTCTAACGGCCAAACCGGAGTCTCACTTACCTCATTTTCGCACCACTACAATATAACAACTATCTTAGTCCTACAGCTTATAAATAGGGATCTCGAAAATGATTGATACAGTACAAATCCCCAACCTATTGTTTCCCTGATACCCAACTGACCAGAATCGTTTTGTAGAATTGAACTTCAGTAGGATGTTCTATTATTCCAAAAGCAATTCGAATAGTCGAATAGTCGCACACACGAATGTCTACACATGAGCATGCTGCGTACATCTGTATATGGAAGGGTAGCTTACGCGCACCTCGAATAATTCTCGGGGGAGACTAGCACAACAAGTCAGTAACCCACCACCATGGCCCCCCACTTAAATCATGGTTTGCCTCCAGACGGAATCGAACCCTTGCTATGTTGCATGCAGGCATTTGGCCTCGCCATTGTCTTTTGGGGGTAACAATTCAGAATTGTTCATTATTTATAAAGCAATTTGTTAGCATTAAAAATTAGGGCAAGCCACCAGGCGGCCGATTAGGACCTCCAATTTTGGGTCCAAAACTACGGGCCCCAATTTATAGGCAAGTAATATATATTATTTAGCATGAAACATGAACCATTGGCTGTGATAGCTCAGTGGTTACCTTTTGGGCCCCAATTTAAGGCTTTAACCCTGAGAAGAAGGGTTCAAATCAAGCCCAAGGGTTGGACTAGTGGTCAAGACTTCGGAATTAGGGGTTTGCTCTCCCCTAAGTTTTTAGGTTTGAAACCTCGTAGGTGGTATCAACTCCTTTGGTGCCAACCCATATAAAGCTTTGCTTTGGCTTTAAATGGAGCCCCGCTAGTGGACGGTGGGATTGGTCTCCCAGGATTAGTCGAGGTGCACGAAAGCTGGCCCGGACACCTGGTTATCAAAAACAAGAAGAAGAAGAAGAAGGGTTCAAATCCCCATACCAGCTGTTTTTCACATCTTTTAAGGTTTTTTTTTTTGTTGTTACACATAAAATGTACGTATATGATCGCTTCTCTTTTTCTTTTTCTTTTCTCTGTGACCATTTGTTGTTTCGGGGGTTTAATTCTATGGTCCAAATGCATGTAGGGCTTCAAAGATGTGGAAAGAGTTGCCGGCTTCGATGGACAAACTACTTGTCTGCAATAAACTTAGCAAAATTACTGAAGTTTAGCCTTTGATACTAAATCTTAAGCCAAATTTTATGTGTTCCATGCTTAGGGCCCCATTTCACAAGCTCACTTGAGCCCCCTGGAATCTCAGGGCCGGCCCTGCTAAAATTCAGCTCTATCTGATATCTAAAAAAACTGAATTCTTGAGTCTACAAATAGCAGAATTGAGAATTGGAATTTTTTGATCAATTACTCACCTATGGTCAATTGAGTTGAATTTTTGCATGATCTCCTGACAAACTAATTCAATTTATAAACAATGAAGATTTCGATCATCTAAAGCGAAACCCGTAATACCCCTAACCAGGGTAACGTTACACTCACCAGCTGAGGGTGAACGTCAAAATTGCTCCCATCATCCTACCTGGATTCGCCGGACAAAAACGTCGCCAAACTTGCAGTGCCAGTGCCGTTGCCGTTGCCGCCGCAAGCCTCTCCTCTTCGCGCCACTGCCGCCACTCCCATTGCTGAAGCTGCTGTCCTCTCATCTCTCTCGGCTTCTCCTCGCGCGCTCTCTCTCTCTCTCTTTCAAATGTCTCTCTACATTTGTATCTCTCGCGCAAATTCGGAGCCTCAACAAACCCGCCTTAACTTCGTCAGTCCGTCCAATGCAGCCCAGTTTTTTAAGAGTTTGGTCCATCAAGTTTAGTTCGGTTTAGATTGGGTAATGGGTTGGGCTTGGGAATAACTCTTAAAATTAACTCTGGCCCGACCAGCCCAATATAAAATAATGACAAAATAATGTGTATTCTATATTTATATTATCAAAAGATATTCCGAAAAGAAAAAAGTCACTATGATACTTAGGCTCCGTTTGTTTCGGGTAGAAAACATTTTCTGTGGAAAACACTTTCCGCTGTTTGGGTGCAACAAAAAATTAAAGTCAATGGAAAACCTTTTCCAAAGTTAAAAAGTCAAAAGAAAAAATGAACCATATACACAAACATTACCTATTTTTAAAGCATTATATATACATTTATTTCTTGGTCTTCGTATAAATATAATAATTATAGATGTAAACTCTATTTTATAACAGCGGGGATGGTTAATTTATACTATTGGGTATTATACTTTAGAAACATAAATGGTTTACTTAGACGAACATGGGAAATGAAATTTTAAGAGGATCGGGCTTGGTAAATGGTAATAGTAAGGCCTTGTTCCATTAGCTTGGCTTTTTAGCTTTTCACGGATTTCGAGATAGGTTATTTTCCTCACATACATCAACTCTGAAAGTCGAGCAAAGTCGAAAGTCAAGTTAGTGAAACAAGGCCTAAATAAAGTCCAATTATTAATGAGTCAATCTTCAAAGTCTCATAACTATCCAATTTAAGCCCGGCCCGATGTATGTGAACAGGGAACTCTCCATCCATCTCCACAAGCACATTGATTGGTCAGACACTGAAGTTTTTTTTCCTCTCCCTGTATTTTTGTTTTTTGTTTTTTAAATTTTTGGTTCTAGTTTTAATTTGTTTTACTATTAAATACAATGTATTTATGTTTCTTAAAAAAAAAAGTAGGATCCGGGGTGGGTGTTGTGCGGTAAAACGACGTAGTTTTTGGCACACCTCTGAAGCTTCCAAAGACCTTATTTGGAAGAAGGAAAAAGCCACTACATAGTGCCTAAACCCTAAACCAAAAGTGCTTAAATCCAAGTGCCTAAAACTACTATATCCTACCCCAAAGAGCCTAAATCCCCTAAAATTGAACCTCAAAATTAACTCTCCAAACAGGGCCTAATGAAGTGTACCAAGAAAATGAACAAAACTACGTCGTTTTGCCGCACAACATGTACTGCACAACATCTCCCCCGAATTCGGCAATCACATGACAATGTCAACATCACGGAAATTTTTATCTAGAAACATAAATTTAAAACAAAATTCTGGACATAACCATATTTGGAGTGTTTTGGACTAATAAGCTTTTGGATTATATTTTTCTAAGAAATTGCCTTTGTTTTCCGTCAATTTGTTTTTAAATATACTGTAATTGATTTTTCTTGACGAAGCAAATTAGAAAAATTAAAAGAATATGAGCCAAAATTGAATTTTGGCAAGAAAAGACAAAAATAGTACTCATAATTTTTGACAATTTTCTGATCTGGATTATTTTTGTCTTTAATGAATTTTTTTAAGGTTTTGATCATAATTTTTCATATCTTATATTTTTTTTTTTGTCGAGACGAACTAATAATCCACGTAAAATTAAAGCAAGACTAAAAGTCAAATTTTTTAATAAAAGAAAAAATTAATTTTAAGATTATTAAATCAAAACACCCCTCGCAGGCATTCGTGTTCATACCCACGTTGATCAAACAATTCCATATATAGTCTATATCCAGACTTGTGTTTTAAAATTGTATCCTAGCATGCCTCAAGAGTCAAGAATATCATATACACCTTCATATATAATTCACCCAGAATAATACCTAAGATTGGGGGACATGACAACCTTCAAGAGAACTATTTGGTTGGATGGACTATTTCTCCAAGCTAGTTAATTTGGACCTAGGTAATCCAAAGTTTTTTTTTTTTTTGAAAGTTAATCCAGAGTTTGATAGGCACATTCATCCGGACTATTTAATCCTAGGTGACTAAATAGTTCCTTTGGGCCTCGTTTGATTCGTGGATTAACTGTCTGGGATAGGACTAACTGTACCACTTCTTGGCTTATCCCATGTTTGGTTCCCAAATGATACTCAAGATTGTTAATCCTGGTATTATTTGTATCCCTATATGCAGGGTACTAAATAATCCCAGGGAGGATTATCTATGGTCACCTCCAACCTTGTCCATTATTAGGCTCTCTTCTCCAATTATTTGATTATCCCTCCTCACCCTAAACTTGAATAAGAAGGGTCTTCTAAGGGTAAGTGAGTAATATATGATCACCTTTTAATTTGCATCATCCACCTGAAAATATTATGGGTACACCAGCCATGCACACTAAATGTACACAAAGCTGATGGCGGACGAGGAGAAACCCATTGCTTCGATGTGGCGGATGAGGAGAATTTTTTTTTTTTTAGGCAAGTCCCATAGTGGGTTTCTTCTCATCCATCATATCAATTTGGTGTGCATTTGGTATGTATGAGTGGTATACCCGTAGCATTTAAAACTACTAAATCAAGTATAAAATAATATACCGTTGTTAATTCATCTCCCGTTCTACTTGTTCCCCCAAACTAGTCGAACTTGAGAACTTGGAACTCACATAAAAAGAAAAAGTGTTGCAAAACTTATGTGTACTTTGACTAACTTTAAAACCTTAAGATTAATGACCGGATAAATCCTCAGTGCTCTTGAGGCTCTATTGTGTGCTTAGCAAAATAATTTTAAAATTTTTATTTAAATTCGGAAGAAAGATTTTTATCACCCCATTAAAATGGATATAACCTTGTAAATTCTTAGGCATTCATCACTAGATCAATCATTAAGCTTAAAGTGATTAATGTTCTAACGATTTGGAAAGTAAGTGAAAGCAATTTCTCTATCACTCTACGATATTATTTTGTAAAAGAATACAGTGGAGCTTGATAGGGCTCCAAAAGTTTAGTGGAAGTATTTTTCTTTAATCTTTAAATCTACTAAGAAAATTGAAAACCTAACCCCTTTTCCCTTTGATTCTAAAATTGAAAAAAAAAAAAATTGAGACGAACGATACAATGGGAAAGTTTGACCCGAATCTAGTGAAAATTTAGAGAAAACAACAAAAAATTAAGACCATTAAAAATCCCCAAAAAGTTAGGCCAAATGAGGCCTAAGAATGGCTTATCTTGATCGAAACAAAAACAAACAAAAATGCCACAAGTACAACAAAAGTGGACAACACATTTCTCGCCGTCCGGATTTGAAATACTCTCTTACCAGTCAAAGAGTATTTCAAATCCGCACCATTGATTGCTGAAACGAACGGTTTTGAGATCAGTGTTGTCCACTTTTGTTGTACCTGAAGCATTCTCGAAACAAAAAAGAGTTTATCTTGAAAAACAGCAGCAAAACCAGTCAACTTAAAGGATCACAAATGATAAATAGAGTACGTACCGGGTGAAGGTCTTGGTCAAGCAAGTTTGAGGAAGCCATGCAAGGCTCTTTGTAAGCTCAATGAATATCCCTCCTACAATGTTCACCAAAAAATCAGTCAAATTTTGCACTAGGGTTCTCCTTCCCCTTATAGTAGTGATTTTTTCTCGTTGGTGCCCCAATTAATTGGGCTGCGTTTGGCTGTTCAACTACCAAAACTAATTGAACATATATTGGTAATTTCTCTTGGTAGATTTTCACGTGCATAAACATGCTGTGTGTTTGGTTTGCTTTGATTTACTTGGCCAAACAATAAGAAAGTTGATACTAAAAGCAGCCATGTTTGGGTTTTCTGAAGGAAGAAGTGAATGGTGGGTGACGTCCGAAGGTCTTAAATAACGGTTTCACCATGCAACGATAATGGTAACCGAAACGGTAACGGTTTCGGTAGTATCGAATGGTACGTAACGGGAATCGGGGGCAACGGTTGTGAATTTTTAAAAATCATTTTCCGGCAAGAAATAATTTTAAATTACTTAAATAACCCGTAACAGTTGAGTATCGAGAGTAACGGCTGTGAACAGATATGAACCAATCGATACGTAACCGGCTAATTTGCATGTGATTTTTACTCTCGCCGGTATACCATCATTGGGTGGGTCAAAACTCAAAAGTGTACCAAAAGTGGAGTTCCGTATTTATTACTGTATTACCCAACTCCGTGGGTCCCGATTGTGTGAGCTGTGTATGTATATGATATGGGTATGTAGAAAATAATTATCTGCATGCATGTGGACATTTATGTCTTAATTTATCGAGATAATAATTGCTTTTTGTGGGGGTCTCTTCGCCGGGGTGAACTCTTTGAACCTCTTGGAGTGAGAAGGGCACTGGTGGAAAGGGCAATGCACGTCTGAGCCGCTGCTGCTCGCCGGAGATGATAACCTGCACACGTAGGTAACCACGTCAGTGCCTAGCCCGGACGGTGGTGGTCCGGGGAGGCACTCCGATGATTAAGTCAGTCACCGGAGGGGAGAAATGCACCAGAAATCTCAGAGGAGTAAAGGAGAAGAGTTATGAGGGTAGTGAATGAGGAGAGAGGAATACCCCTTGTGGTAGTTGTGGCTGGGTATTTATAGGCTGAGGGGCGTGCGTCCCACGCGCTCGGCGCCCCTCACGTGCCTGTCATTCACGCTCGGAATGACAGGTGATATGACCTTCACACCAGCCCCAGACGCCATGTCTGGGCTGACGTCGCGGCACGTGGGTTTGAGTAGTCAAATCAGCTTGAGACATTCCCCATCACCCACGTGCTGCTGCAGGCGGCGGTGGCAGAGTAGGTGACTGCCGCATTTAATGCCTCATCATGGACTGTGTGGCGTGCCCGACACACTTCCACCAAACCGGATATATCCGAGCCCCGCGTTACCGAGGTCAACCGACTCGGCAAGCGTGCGGCACAGCCCCACAGGCGCTCGGCGCGTCGCTCGGCGGAGCTCCCGAGGGTCGTCTGGGAACCAATCTGTGAGTGCCATGTCCTCGGCACCGAGCCGTTCGGCAAACATCGTTCAAACCTATATTCGTCCAGGACCCTGTGTCCGCACCGTCCGCCGTGGGCACCGTTCGCTCGGCACCATTGAGGCGGATCGACCTGCATTCGATTTTGCAGGTTCTGAGATAGTGACCTTCTTGTCTCTTCGTGATGTGGAGGTGTGGGTGGCCCTTGCGACCCCTGTTGATCCGGCCGCTACAATAGCCCCATCAACTTCCCATGACGAGGGACGAAGAATGTGGGAGTTGATTCAGAAGGGGTAGGCTCGGCGGAGCTTGCCGGGGGTCGGCATATCGTGCTCGGCAGATTGCCCCGTCGGCTGATCTGCTGAAACTCCGAAACCTTTCATCCGAACGTGAGTGGGGCGCTCGGAACGTCACATCGAACAGTAACGTGAAGAGACGTCTGACGCATTGGCTCAGAGATATGTGACGCGTGGTGACGTTCGTGCCACGTGCTGCTGCCCAATTGGTCTAAGCGCCGACGTCTGGATTCGCGCCCAAACGATTTGAACGAGTGTGGACAGGTGTCGCGATCTGGGAGTGGCGACCCTTGGCCTTCCGAGCCGGTGCTGCACTGGCACCTAACCCTACTCCTATAAATACGAAGGAGGGAGGAGAGAGAGAGAGGGCACCGTTATTCTCTCTCTCTTACTCCAGTGCTGCGCCGCCCTCGACCACCGACGTGCCCCTCCGTCTTCTTCGCGAAAAGCTCGTTTTCAAGCCAAGATCCCCGCCAAAAACTCAGGTATTTGTGTTTTTCCTTATCTTTTCTATGCTTCTCTGCTATTTTCGTGAAGTTTTGTACACATTTTGTTGCATTTCGGGGGGTTTTGGTCGTTTCTTTTTTCTCGCCCTTTTTGGCCCTGTTTTCGTTTGAGTTTTCCGGCGGTTTGTGCGGCGGAGCACGGCCGCCGGATTCTGGGCTTGAAGAACATTCAACGTGTTCTTCCGAGCGCTCATCATTCGAGCGCGCTACCTTCTGCCGAGGACTAGTGAGAGATCCGAGCGAGTATTTTTTCTTTAGGTCTTGCCGAGAGATCGAAAGCGGGTGGGGCTGTCGGTAGAACTTACACCTTGCGGGGAGCTCGGCGGGGGCCGAAGCTCAACCCTTCGTATTTTTTTTAGCTCAAACCTGTGCATATCGCTAATGGTTGTCTCACCCGTGCACTGTAGGTTCTCCACCTGGATGAGCTCAGACTCTGCGGATTCATCCCCAGACGACGTTCTCGCCGACTACAGGTTCGGCACTTTCATCCAAGACATCCTCTTCCGCGAGGAACTAAGGAGTCTCGGGAGGGACTACAGAAGCCGAGCGCACCCTGTCCCCCCACAAGTCGGAGTAGCACCTCTGGACATCACCCCCCTCCAAACGATAACTCCCGACCGTTGGATGGAAATCGAGGAGGAAGCCAGGCGAGCCGAGAGCGGCGCTCAAGCCTCCATCTCCGGGCAGGGGCGGACACCTGACACCTCTGTTGAACACGAGATCCCGCCCCCACAATCTCCCGCCGTCGATCCAACCGAACTCCCCGACCTATCCGGGGGGTTCTCCTCAGGTTCAGACGTCATAGAGATCGGCAGATCCGAGGCCGGGTTTAAGGAGCCCGTGGATGCGGAGGTCCTGGAGGTGGAATCGTTCCTGGCCCATGGGATGGACGTCGGGGAATCTGGACCGTGCTCCGAGGGCGAGGGCTCGAGGGAGGAGCCCATAGCCGAGGACGAGCCTGACGGGAGGCTGGCCGAGACAGAGGAAGGAACCTCCGAGGCCACTGCCGTGCCAGAAGGGCAGGTCCTGGAGCCCGCCGAGCAAGTGGCGGATGAAGATGTCTATGCGGACGGGGAGGTGGAATACGGGCCTGATTGGGAGTCGATTCCACCGAGGAACCCAAAACACGGCGTCTGTAAGTACGTCACGGACTACTTCGACGGGACTGCCGAGAAGCTGGCCTTGTTCCGTAGAGATTATCGCATCCCCGAGGACGTGGATATCTCTCGGCCAACTGACGGCCGAATCCATTACCGCCGGGGACAGATCACAGTGCCGCTGATGGCAATCTGTGAGGGCGGGCTGACCTTTCCGATGCCCGGGCTCCTTCGGCGGTTTCTGGACCTCTACCAGCTGGCTCCGCACCAGCTCGTCACCAACGTGTACCGAATCATCAACTCGGTGGTGAGGCTGTCGGAGCAGCACAACATCCCCTTCCGCCTTAATGATCTCATGGCCGTCTACGTCGTCCAACGGAGCCCCGCCTACGGGAGGTATTACTTCGCAAGGCGGCCTGAGTACCCTCCCCTCGTCGGGAACCTGTCCGATTCGGAAAGGCATGCCTGCGAGCTGGTCATCGTTCGGGGCAATTACGAGAAAGCTCTTGGGGATGAATCATCGTCGTCCATCCCCTGGCGCCGGGGGAAGCCTAGTAAGTCCGATGGCGTATACTTGCACATTTACTTTTCCTTCCTGTTTATATGTTGGTCTTCATTCGTGCGCTATTGATACCGCCGAGCACTGACATTGTTTTTTCTTCATCGCAGGGTGCGGAGAGGTGACAAAATATCTGGCCAAGGACGCCGACGACGACGTAATAGATAGTATTTTCAAGATCCCGAACCGCACAGCCCCAGGCATCCTCGGATACGTGCCCTCCTACAGGGGCTTTTTAAAGAAGGGGAAGGATCCGGTACCGAGGACAGGTCTCCGCCGAGTGCGTCTCTTTGACACCGACATCTCCCGGGCCGACCTTGTAGGACGCGAGCGCGTGCCGAGGATCTCCAACCGCCCTCCTCAGTCCTTCATAGCCGGGAGCGGATCCGAGAGCTCAATGGCTGGTCCCTCGGCGCTGAAAGAGGCTCAGAGGAAAGAGAGGGCCGAGAGGAAGCGGAAAGAGGCTGAGAAGGCGGCCGCCACCCAGCCTGGCCACATTCCCGAGGGTGATGCCCCTCAAAAGAAGCCCCGGACCTCCGAGCACACTGTTGTCGGCAAGGAGGCTCCTAAAAAGGCTCCAACGGGCCCGCCACCTTCCCCCGCCGGTGCACCTGCCGATGCTCCTCCGAAGGAGGCTGCTCCTAAGGACAAGCAGGTCCCCCCCGAGGTTAGGCTCTCCCAAATCGATAAGGACGAGCCGTGGGTCCCAGTGATCCAGACCTCTCGGGGCGAGCCCATGAAGAAGCTTGCTAGCGTCCGGGAGAACAAGAAAACGGCCATGACCCTGCTCAAGGCCCTTGCTCTCCCAAGAGACATGCAGGCCGTGTCAAAGAACACGGCTGACAACTATGCCGACCTTTGCGCCCAAATCGTGAAGGTAAGAGCTCCCGGCTTGTGTTTATCAGTAATAATTTTTCCAAGTTTTCATTCTCAGATTTTGGCTCTTGTACTAATCAAATTTTTCTCTTTGCAGGCCGGTCAATCCGCCCTGGCTCTCGGCGACAAAGTCTACAACCTCGGGGAGGAAAAGGCCGTCGTCGAGAAGAAGCTCGACGCCGAGTGCAAGGCTCGGGCGGATCTGAAGAAGAAGGCCGAGGCTCTTGCTGCCGACGGGCAAGAGCTTGAAAAACAGCTGGCCGAGGCGCGCCGCCTTCAGAAGGAGGCTGAAGAGAGGGCCATGACGGCCGAAAGCAAGATAACGGCCGCCGAGGAGAGGGCCATTCAAGCCGAGAGGGATCTTCAGCATGCCCGTACCGAGCATGAAGAGATGATGGCTGCTGCTGACTCCAACGGCTACCAGAGGGGGTCGCGGGACACGCTGCAAAAGTTCGCCAAGGAGGCCAACGAGAATGAAGAGAAAGCCTTCGGAAAAGGGTACCTCCTTGGTCGTGCTCAGTGTTGGCCCCAAGCCTTTGCTCAGGCCTTCGACATCATCTCTGTGCCGGCGGACTCCGCTCTTCGGTCCTCCATTCCTCCTGTGCCCGAGACCGAGGTCCCGGAGATGCCCTCTGACGATGATGAGGAGGACGCTCCTGAAGGGGACGGAACCGAAGGCGAGGACGCCGCCGACGCCACTGCCAGTAATCAGGGCCAAACTGCTGACGGCACCAACACGGAGGCCATCCTCCCGTAGCCCCCCTTTTTTTTTTTTTTTTTTTTGTTGTTTTAAGTACTTGTACCCGGGGCCGAGCCCCTGCACTATTGTAATGAATGAATGTTTGTTTTGACATTTTTGTACCCTCATCTGCATGATTTCATATCTTTGTCCGAGTAATTCTACAAGTCATAGCTCTCGTGGGTAATATCATTGTATGAGCCGAATCGTGATCGCCGAACCGCGTCGTAATCACTGGAATTGGAAATAACTAACAGTTAACCGCTGGAAGTACATAACAGCCCCTGCTTCGGCGGGGGGTCAATGCAATAATGGCGCCCTGCCGAAGCGAGTGAGTAGGCCCAACCGAACGCTAACGTATCGTTTCGGCCAAGTAGAGACTTTTGTTCAATCGAACATAAGCGATCATTTCACCGAACGGGGTCGGGTCGTTCCACCGAACGGCGGTGATCTTGATATGGTCTTCATGCCGAAGTCGAGACATAATGGCACGCAGCCGAATCAAATACAATAACATTGTAGAGATTCTCTTTTTTTTTTTTTTTTTAAATTCGCGCCGAGCGATAATCACATACAATAGCCCGCGACTAGTGTGATAAGGCGGTCCTGAGACCTTGGGCATATCCCCGAACGCTTGTACATATCAGCGCCGTTCTATCCGTCACAACCAGACGTTCCACCGAACGATTTAATGATTGTCTTACCGAACAGAAATTTTTGTTCGACCGAACATAAGTGATCCAGAGGCGGCCCCGTTGCTGAGGGCGATTACTTTATAAAAAATGAGAATCGAAGGGTAACAAAGAAAGGATCTTATCATTAATATTTCGCCCCTCAGGCATTACAAAAGGCTGCCGAGGGCACCAGAAAGTAAAAAATGATAAACACAAGATCCTAACCATAGAATTTTCTTAACTTTGATGCGTTCCATGGATTGCTCACGGCCGTGCCGTCCATTTCAGCAAGCTTGTAGGCCCCATAACCAGCTTTGGCTAGGATTCGGTAGGGACCCTCCCAATTGGGCATGAACTTCTTTTTGTTTTTCTTTTGCACGACCGCTCGGAGGACGAGATCATCAACATTAAAGGGGCGGAGGCGAACGTGCTTGTTATAACCCCGAGCCACCTCCTGCTGGTAGGCCGCGTACTTGATGTGAGCCTCATCACGGAGATCCTCAATTTGATCAAGCTCGGAGGCCAGGTGCTCGTCGTTCGTGGCTGGATGGAACGCTTCGGTTCGGGCGGAGGGAACAACAGCTGCAAGTGGAAGGACGGCCTCCATCCCGTAAGCCATTGAGAACGGTGTTCGGCCAGTTCCTCGCCGGGGGGTCGTTCGGTAACCCCAGAGGACCTTGGGGAGTTCCTCTACCCACTTCCCGCGCTTGTTAGTCAGCCGACGCTTGAGGCCGGCCGAGATCGACTTGTTCGATGCCTCGGCTTGGCCATTCCCTTGAGGGTAAGCCACAGTTGAATTAAAAACTCGGATATTTTTCCTCTTGCATAGTGTTTTAACGGCCTCGGCGACGAACTGAGTGCCGTTGTCGGAAATGATAGCATAGGGCACGCCGAACCGAGAGATGATGTTCTTCCAAATGAACTGCTCGACCTCGGAGGCCGTGATGTGGATTAGCGGTTCGGCCTCCACCCACTTGGTAAAGTAGTCCGTGGCCGTAATTAGGTGCCGAAACCCGCCGGGGGCCGTAGGAAGAACTCCAACAATATCAAGCCCCCACTGGGCGAACGGCCATGGGCTTGTGACGGGCTGCAGGGACATGGTGGGCTGGTGAAGGACGGGGGAGTGTCTTTGGCATGCCTCACACTTTTTGACGTAATCCTCAGCGCTCTTCTTCATTCTCGGCCACCAGTAGCCCTGGGTGACAGCCCGCTCGGAGAGAGAGCGACTTCCCGAGTGGCTACCGCAGCTTCCTTCATGGAGCTCACGGAGGACGTGAGGTACCTCGGCGCTGTGCAGCACGCGGAGGTCCGGACCGACGTAGGTGCGGCGGTATAGCTGTCCAGTCGGGGAGAGGAAGTAGGACGCGGACTGGCAGCGGATCCGGTGTGCTTCTTTCTTATCTGAAGGGAGGGCCTGGTCTCGGAGGTAGGAGATCAGGGGATCCATCCAGCTCGAGCTAGAAGCAGCGATTGTCATAACGTCTTCGGCGCCCGGCTCGAAGCTTGGGAGCGCGATTTCTCCGAGCGTGATCGTCCGCGTGCCTCCGAGCTCGTTACAGGCCGACCCAAGAGCAGCAAGGGCGTCGGCATGAGCGTTTTTGGCTCGGCCGATGTGGGAAAAGTGGACGGTCTTGAAGCCTTTTTGCAGCTCCAGGACATGGCTGAGGTATTTCAGCATCCGAGCATCCCCAGAGCCATAATCGCTATTCAGCTGGTTCACGACCAGCATGGAATCGCTATAAACCTGCAGTTCATCCACCCCGAGAGCAAGAGCAAGGCGGAGTCCAGCAATTAAGGCCTCGTATTCGGCCTCGTTGTTTGTGGCTGGGAAACCGATGCTCATTGCACACTCGTGGATGGTCCCTTCAGGAGAAATAAGCACAATACCAGCCCCCGCCCCTCGGCTGTTTGATGCACCGTCAACGTGCATCCGCCAGGACTCGCCCATATAAATTGTAGCCGTGCGGGGAGGGGAGCGCTTGAGGACGAACCCAGATTGCTCGAGGGCGGTGGTGCTTTCGGCCCCCTCGGCACCCCCGTCTCCGGTTATCACTTCCTTCTGGAAATCAATTTCCAGCTTTGGTGTGAGCTCGGCGACGAAGTCGGCCAATGCCTGACCCTTAATCGCCGTCCGGGGCTCGTACCGGATGTCGAAGTTGGCCAATTCCAAGGACCACTTACAGATCCGATCCGAGAGATCTGCCTTGCGCATGACGGTTTTCAGAGGGTACGCTGTGATTACCACGATCGTGTGGCTCTGGAAATAGGGTAGGAGTTTCCTCTTCGCCGTAACCAGCGAAAGTGCCAACTTCTCGATTGGCAAGTACCTGGTTTCGGCTGGGAGCATTGTTTTGCTCGAGTAATAGATCGGGAACTGCTCCAAACCCTCTTGCCGAACCAGTGCCGAGCTTACAGCATGTTCGGACACTGCCAGGTAAAGGTAGAGATCTTCGTCTTCCCTCGGTATGACTAGCAGGGGTGCTCGGGACATGTAGTCTTTAAGCCCGGCGAACGCAGCGTCGCACTCGGGATTCCAGACAAAGGCTCTCTTACTGGTTTTGATGGATTGGAAGAAGGGTCGGCAGGCATCGGACGACCTGCTTATAAATCGGTTGAGGGCGGCAGCCATCCCTGTCAACCGCTGAACCTCCTTGATTGTTGACGGCGCTCGGAGCTTCTGTATTGCTTCAAGCTGGTTGGGGTCGGCCTCGATCCCTCGGCGGGTGACGAGGTACCCCAAGAATTTCCCGGAACCGACCCCGAACGCACACTTTTCTGCGTTAAGCTTCAAACTGTGCTTCCTGAGTATGGAGAAGACCCTTCCGAGGTGGGAGAGATGGTCTTCCGCGAATTTGCTTTTGATCACCATATCGTCAATGTAAGCTTCCATAATGTCGCCGAGCTCCCTAGCGAACATCTTGGAAACCATTCTTTGGTAGGTGGCCCCAGCGTTTTTCAGTCCGAACGGCATGACCCGGTAGCAATAGGTACCCCTCGGCGTGATGAATGCGGTTTTCTCGACGTCCATGCTGTGCATCGCAATCTGGTGGTACCCACGGTAGGCGTCCATAAAGCTGAGCCTGGCATGGCCAGCCGTGGCATCGACCAGCTGATCTATCCGAGGGAGGGGGAAGCAGTCCTTGGGGGATGCGTCGTTGAGGTTAGTGTAGTCTACACATACCCTCCACTTCCCGTTCTTCTTTTTCACTACCACGGTGTTTGCCAGCCACGTGGGGTACATCACCTCTCGGATGGCTTCCGCCTCGATCAGGCGGTCAACCTCTTCCAAAACGGCGTCGGAGTGAATGGCCGAGGACCGCCTCGGTTTCTGCACTACCGGCCTCCTAGCCGGATCAACATTGAGGGCGTGCGTGATGAAATCAGGGCTGACACCCGGCATTTCATAAGGAGTCCACGCAAAGACCTCGATGTTATCCTTGAGGAAGCATACCAAGTCGTTGCGCTCGGGATTAGAGAGATCCGAACCGAGCATGAAGTACCTGGTGCCTTCTTCGTTGATGGGCACCTTAATCAATTCTTCCACCGACTTGTCTTCAGCCTTTGAGCCAACGTCTTCGAGGACCGGGGTGCATTCGGGCACCTCTATCCAGTGCACCTGCTTTGGCGGTCTGCCCTCCCTCCTGTCCTTCTGGCGGACGGCATTGACAAAGCACCTCTTGGAGGCCATCTGGTTGCCCCGGATGGTCTCCTGTTTCCCAGACGTGCCAATGAACCGGACGCACTGGTGGAGGGTCGACGCGATAGCTCCCATTGCGTGGAGCCAGCCTCGTCCCAGAATGGCGTTGTATGGGCTCGGGGAGTCCACCACAGTGAACTCTATCTCCAAACGCATCGACCCCGCCCAGACTGGGAGGGTGATGCTGCCGAGCGGGTACACCGGGCACCCGGAGAACCCGACAAGGGGGGTGTCGGCAGGGGTAAGCTCATCACGCGTTCGTCCAATGGCTTTGTATGCCGAGTAGTAAAGGACGTCGGCGGAGCTCCCCTGGTCCACCAAGATCCGCCTGACCTCTACGTGGTCGATACTCACCTCGATCACTAGGGCGTCGTCATGCGGGAGCTGCAGCCCATCCAGATCCTGCTCGGAAAAGGAAATAGTGTACGGGTCAAAGGGCTCCAAATACTTCCGCTTTGGCGCTCTGCCGAGCGTCATTACTTGCATAGCAGCTTCCATCTTTTGCAGCTCTTCATGCATCGCCTCGGCTCGGGCCTTCCCAACCGGGCCGTGGATCGTAACGACCACCCCCGGGCGCACTCTGTCCCCTTGCGCCGGCTGCCCTTGCGGCTGAGGTACGATAGCCTGCTGGTTCGGCTGGGGGGCAGCCCCTCTGAGCACGGTCGGTGTGCGGCTGCGGTCTATCCAATCCTCCATGCGTCCCTCGGCGACCAATCGCTCGAGGTGCGCTTTAAACGGCCGGCAACCAGTCGTGTAGTGGCCCATCTCATTGTGGTATGTGCACTTTCCTTTTTGGGTGGGATCTGACCCCATTTTCTCCTCCGGCCAGTAGAACCACCGTTTCCTGCCGATTTCCATCAGCAACCTGTAGATTGGCATGGTAAAGACTGTGGTTTCGGCGACATAATCGTTGTCATTTCGGGGGGGCTTGTCCCATCCCCCTCTGCCGTTGTTGCTCCCTCCGGCATCCCGGGGGCCCCTGCTCCCGTCCGCCCCGCCCTGATCGTTTCTCCCCTTCCTCAGGTTGTTAACTTGTTTCTTCGCCTCCTTCGGCATGCTCTTGCCGGAGGCTCCTTTTGACGCTCGGTCGAAGAGCAACTCTTCAAGCTCTCGGAAACGGTTCACCGTTTCCATCAGTTCCACCATGTTCTTTGGAGGTCGCACCATGAGCTCCCTGAAAAGGTCGGAGCGGTCATCGAGCCCATTTTTAAATGAAGTGGAAGCGATCCTTTGATCACAACCTTCCACGAGGCTGTACACCTCCCAGTATCGTGCAATGTACTCTTTCAGGGTCTCGTCCGAGCCTCTCTTCATGTTGACAAGCGCGTCGAGCGTCTTCGGCTGTGTGTTGCTAGTCACAAACCGAGACGTGAACGCGCGCTCGAGCTCATCGAAGCCATTTATGGACCCCGGAGCGAGCTGGCTGTACCAAAGGAGGGCCGTGGTTCCCAAGCTCATGGAGAACGTCCGGCACATGATGGAATCGCTATGGCCGTAGAGCTCGGAGACCAGGCGGTACTGCTGGACGTGCGTAATCGCGTCCGTCTTGGGCTCATATTTATCGAATTTGGGTATTTTGAACCCGCGCGGTGGCGCTGCCTCGGCTATTGCTCGTGAGAAAGGGGATTGTTTTGCTTTTTCTAACCTGGAGTCGGCAGGGTAAGGGCGGTTGAGGTCCACCGCTCGGTATTCCTCATGGGCGCGTTTTGCTGGCCCAGCGGCTCGGCGTTCCGTATCGTGCCCGTCTGCGTGCACATTGCTCCTCTCGGAGGACAGCCTTTTGTTGCGCCCCTCCCGGGCCCCTGCCAACTCTTCCCGGTGGCGACGGTCCCTGGTGTCGGGCTCGGCGTGGTAAACCTTAGTTTCGCCCGTCTGTGCGTTAACAAGAACGATGCTGCCACCGTCATTCCGCAGCGTGTATCTGTCCCCGGGTCTGAGACCGTTGTTTTCGTTCCGGCCATGACCTGCCGAGACTTCGACAGGGTCGGTGACCACGTTGCCTTGCGGGCAATTACCCCGAACGTTGGGTGCCCCGCTTCCAACGCCATGCCTATCCACCGATCGGCTATGACGCCGGTCACGGTCCCGGCCACCCGACTGGTTATCGTTACGGTTATCCCCCCGTTGTTCGTGTGATCGGTCCTGGCCGTTGTGGTTCTGAGGAGCGTCCGCCGGGCCCTTTCCCTTATGTTGTTGATTTTCCACCTCCCGAGCGTATTCCACATCTCTTCGGACGTTTGGTGTCCGAGCGCTCGATGCCGTGGCGCTATCCTCGGCGTGGTCAGTCCGCTGAGAATTCCAGCCGCGTGTATGCTGCTGGTGCGAACGCGCCGCATCCGACCGGATGACAAGTGCGCTGCCTCGGCGGTCTACCTCCACGACCTGTCCGAGACGTGAAAATACTGGGGCACGTCCCTCGTTGTCGGGCCTCGTGCTCGGCGGTGGCCTCCGAGTCCTCGTCCGCCCGCCAGACCTTGATCTTGTGGGCTGATGCCTGGCCTCCTTCATGGCCAGTACTTCTTTCCTTAATAGCGCTAGTTCGGCCTCTATAGTGAGAGGAGGGGGTGGGGGAAGAACTTCTGTGAGCGCTGGAGTCGTGAGGTTGTCGAGAGAGAGAACGTTTCCATCCATGCTGAAAAGAATGTTGCTGGCTCCGGCGTTGCTGGGGCCGGCGCCGTTAGTTGTCATGGTGACCGTTCCGTCTCTGTTGATGACGGGAGACAGGGTGAGGCCTAAGTCACTCCTGACCCGATGGTACCGGTGCCGGTCGGAGGAGCTGCGGAACTCTCCGGTGGGACCAAACGCGTCAAGGCCCAGAGTGAGGTCGGCCATTTGGAGCAATATTCGAAGAGGTTTTTAGGAGTTTCTGGGAGAAAGGGGAAGATACACCACCAATGTGTTCAGAGAGGCTGGGAGGAGTGGCTTTTCTCTTCTCCCCAGCGGAGTCGCCAATTGTGGGGGTCTCTTCGCCGGGGTGAACTCTTTGAACCTCTTGGAGTGAGAAGGGCACTGGTGGAAAGGGCAATGCACGTCTGAGCCGCTGCTGCTCGCCGGAGATGATAACCTGCACACGTAGGTAACCACGTCAGTGCCTAGCCCGGACGGTGGTGGTCCGGGGAGGCACTCCGATGATTAAGTCAGTCACCGGAGGGGAGAAATGCACCAGAAATCTCAGAGGAGTAAAGGAGAAGAGTTATGAGGGTAGTGAATGAGGAGAGAGGAATACCCCTTGTGGTAGTTGTGGCTGGGTATTTATAGGCTGAGGGGCGTGCGTCCCACGCGCTCGGCGCCCCTCACGTGCCTGTCATTCACGCTCGGAATGACAGGTGATATGACCTTCACACCAGCCCCAGACGCCATGTCTGGGCTGACGTCGCGGCACGTGGGTTTGAGTAGTCAAATCAGCTTGAGACATTCCCCATCACCCACGTGCTGCTGCAGGCGGCGGTGGCAGAGTAGGTGACTGCCGCATTTAATGCCTCATCATGGACTGTGTGGCGTGCCCGACACACTTCCACCAAACCGGATATATCCGAGCCCCGCGTTACCGAGGTCAACCGACTCGGCAAGCGTGCGGCACAGCCCCACAGGCGCTCGGCGCGTCGCTCGGCGGAGCTCCCGAGGGTCGTCTGGGAACCAATCTGTGAGTGCCATGTCCTCGGCACCGAGCCGTTCGGCAAACATCGTTCAAACCTATATTCGTCCAGGACCCTGTGTCCGCACCGTCCGCCGTGGGCACCGTTCGCTCGGCACCATTGAGGCGGATCGACCTGCATTCGATTTTGCAGGTTCTGAGATAGTGACCTTCTTGTCTCTTCGTGATGTGGAGGTGTGGGTGGCCCTTGCGACCCCTGTTGATCCGGCCGCTACACTTTTCTTCATTGACAATGTACATGGCCAAGCATGCCATAATGTGACCAGTAGTTGATGAATGCGTACCATTTGTGCTGATAATGGTGCACGATGGAGTCAAACTCAAGCACAATTCAATGTCTCTTGAAACCTAAATAGAATATTAGTAATACTTAAATAAATGCCAACGAAATACAATCCCATATTGCTTGGAGATAGAACGGATAATTAGTTAATATATATAATGTTGAGACCTCCATCTAATAGCTTATGGTTTTGAGTTAGATATAAATTTTTGGACTCAAGAGGCCTCGAGTGAGCTTGCTCACTAATCACAACCATTCGTTTGGAAATCAATTGTCCGGATTTAAAAGAATACTCTTTCCGGTCAATGAATTTTCTTACCGCTAAGAATATTCAGGACCACCGATTTCCGAACGAATTAACGACTGTGATTGCTCACTACAAGCCCCTGAATCCTAAATTTTCATCATGGTATTAAAGCGGGAATCATTCCACCTCACGGTAACAAACCCAATAAAAGTGACAGACCTCAAAACGAAAACTCAAAAAAAGGTTTCACGTGACAGACCTCAAAACGAAATGCACTTGAGGGATATGATGGGTGGACTTAGCCATGATATTGGAGAAATCATGCATGATTAACTTGCGTTATACTCCATATTTGGAAGGGGGGAACGTGAGAGTTAGGAGGCCATCTTTCTCTGTCAGCTAAGAGTTATGAAACCCTCCATGTTGTAACAAGAATTAATGGAGGCATCATGCTATGTATTTGGCATGCATGTGCAGTAGAATCTTGTTGCAGATCGAGTTTATTAATTACAGAGCTAAAGAAGGTAAGAGAGGGAGCTTAATCGTGAAAGATGGACAGTAGCATAATCAGAAATAATAATTGAGCAGTGACTATATATATAGGGGCACAATGAAAACACAAACTCAAGAAAAAATTCCCGTGACAAAATTATGCGATAATATTTTGCAATTTTTTAAAAATAAATGCATCGGTCAAATTGGTTGGATATACAAAAAAAAAAAAAAAAATGGCGTCTTGTGAGGATGCGGCATATGGTATTTAAAAATGAATGTCGAGCATATATAATTTGAGAAAATGAGATTTTAAGGCAATCATGGGAAAATAACAATCCAAAAAGAATGAGTTAGTTCTACATATTTCATATTTTTTTGAACTGTACATATTTCATATTGAAGCATCTGAATGTTGAGTTGCCCTAAAGAGGGATACGATTGGATATCCTAGGGACTTGATATCATTTTGCGCCTTAATCAGTTGCCGATAATTGTTCATAAAGATGTTTAATTCATCGTGAGTATCCGGCCCTGCACCACAAAGGACACAGGACTAAACAGAGTCATTTTGCCGATGTCTCTCTTGGATTTGTTGTTTAGTTAGAGCATCTCCAACACTGCTAGGCAAAGTAGAGAGCTGAAAGTACCAAAAAAAAAAGTACAAACTCTACTCTAGTTATTCACTTTTTCATACTACCATTTCAACACTACTCTCCGCTCGACCTATCCATCTAAACTAACAAAACTGAATTTGCATATTCCATTAAAAAAAAACCCAAAAAAAATCATCTTTACCCAAAAAAAAGTCATCTTTTTGGCTGCTGAGAAAATGAAAGCTCCTATAATCAACAAATTCACACCAAAAAAATCCCCTTTCAAAATCATTTTCAACAAATAGAAGCAAATTGAGGACAAAAAAAAAACAGATATACAAAGCCTAAAAAAATTGAATGGCAAAATATATACACACACACATATTAACAGGCTTGTTCTAGGGCAAAAATGGAGGGAAATGAGAAAGGGTGGAGGAAAAATGGAGGGAATGGTTTAATAGAGAGGCAATTGAGCTAAAATGCTCTGAGGCAGAGTAGAGAGTCTTTTGAATCAAAAGAATTGGGTTTGCCTAGCTATAGTAGCCAATAGGGTGAGGAGAGAATGTCTTGGAGATGCTCTTATTTTTTTGAGATTATTAGAACAACAAATTGGGCTAAGGTCCAAAAGAATGGTCCCAATAAGGTCTTTAGTCCAACCTAATTAAGTTTCGAAGAGGACATTTATAATTTTTTGTAGAGTGTAAAGTCCACGAGTTAACAAAAATACCCTAGACTACTACGCACGCGCATCTCATTCTTGTTGTTTCTCTCTTACTTTTTTCAAGTGCTCTTAATGAAAGGTTGTAGCTCTTAATGAAAGGTTGTAGCTCTTATGAGTGGGGTATTCGAATTAAGGGAGCACCTTTGACATATTTCATTTCTATGGTCATAGAAGTGGAGCCACTTCCTATAAGATTATGGCTAATCTCAAAGACGCTTGTGAAAATCACATTAGCTTAATAATTACTTTAACTGATGATTAGTTAAATAAATTACATTGCTAGCTAAATGAAAAGAATTCGTGAGCATGTTAGCAGGGGCGACGCTACATGAGGAGGAGTGGGGTCAGCCGATCCCACGAAAATTTTATTTTTACTAGCTATGATACTGTAAATTCTAAATTGGTTAAAAAGTGACCCCATCAAAATATTGTATTGACACCATTCACTACCGTTGGCTAAAGAACACTAGATGATTTTTCCCCTCGTGGGTGGTTTGGCCTAAAAGTGGATTATGGTTTTTTGGTTTTTTCGTTTCGTCTTTATTCAAATTTTTTTTGCATTTGTTAGTTTCGCGTCAAGATTTTGTGGTTTTTGGATTCCTCTCGACGAGACGAATCTAACAAGTATAAAATTATGGTCAAAGCAAATATTTTTTTGAATAAAGCTGAAATACGTGGATTATTTGCCAATAATCCAAGTATTTCGGCTTTATTAAAAAAAAATTGAGTTTTGACCATAATTTTATACTTGCTAGATTCGTCTCGTCGAGAGGAATCCAAAAACCACAAAATCTTGACGCGAAACTAACAAATGCAAAAAAAATTTGAATAAAGACGAAACGAAAAAACGAAAAAACCATAATCCACTTTTAGGCCAAACCAATTGTTCCCACGTGTTAAAAGGTGAAAGTGAGAAAAGCGGCAAAAGGAGAAATTGATCACATTAAAATAAATGGGTGTCTATTATGCTAAATTGTACTTTGAGTTAATGTTGTTTATGGTAATTAATTCTAACACTCTACTTTTTGATAAGCGCATTTTGGTATTTGTCTTTTAGTGTTTAAGATATGCATAACATAAACATTAAAAGATAAATATTGAAGTGTGGTTATCAAAAAGTAGAGTGCCAAAATCATTTTCCATGTACAAATATTGAAGTGTGGTTATTAGTATAGGCGTTATTTTAGTTTATTATAGTTGATACGTCTGTTTGTGAATGACCCCATGTACACACAATTTTCTGGAGTCGCCACTTCATGTTAGTACATTAATGCAAAGAAGTATACATGAAGATGGAAAGCCTTCCTAGTTCCTACTGACTTTGAAAAAAATAGTGGTGAAATTCTAACTGTTGATTCTTTTTCAAACAACTACGATCTAATTAAATATTTATTGACTAGAACTTTAATATGAAATGATAAACAATTTTTTTTTTCAATCGATAGAAGAGATCTACATCAATGTGAGAGTCCACAAGACAATTAAGTCCAACAACTTAATCAGTAATTCAGTATAAGAAATAAACCCATTACAGGGTAGAAGTAAAGAAAGAAAAAGCCCATGCACACAGGGAAGAGATTCGAACTCCTGACCTCTTAGTGAGATGCAAGAGCTCTGGCAAACCATGCTAGCCCCAATTGGTTGATGATAAACATATAAAGACTTACACATTCAACAACTTGAAAATCGTCAAGGATATAGTGACATGTTTCTTTTTGCTTCACATATCAAACAAGATCCTAACTTTTGTTTTGCTTTTAATTTTTATTTTGAGATTTCAGCAAAGAGAAGATCAAAGAAAAAAGTTAATAATGCAATTTTGTTCACCCTCCCTAAAAAGACGACAGAGTGAGGGGGAGAATCATCAAAGATTTAAAATAGAAAAAGAACCAATACATAAACCTTGGTATTCAACACCCGGCCCCAAAAAATAACCTTGGCATTAAGATAGGATGCATTTATAAAAATACTTATTGTCCATGATTAATGACCCATAAGTTTATAGGACCAGTGCTAAAAATTATGGCATTTAAGCCATTAAGATAGGAAAGGATGAGAAAATTTTCCTTCATTTTTTGGTTCTTAAAGAAAAAGAAGAAAAAATTTCAAACACAACTACAATTTTGCCCTCAGTTTCTCAATTTTTTCTTCTTAATTATTTCCCTTCTTTTCTACTTCCTTCCTAATTTCTAAACACATATACTCCCTCCATCCCTTAATTTTGGCTACCAATTTTCTTCTGGGATTTTTCCATTTTTCCCCCTTCCACCTCCGTCCTCTTTTTAGGGTCCGTTTGGAACTTGGGAAAAGTGGAAAAAGGAAGAGAAAATTTTCCATCACTTATTTGGTTCTTAAAGAAAGAGAAAAAAAAATTTCCTCTGTCCCTTAATTTTGGTCCATTACGAGACAACGTGCATTTTCAAAAGATTTGAAGTAAATGAGGAATATTGTGAAAACGTCAGCGCTCCAAGTCCACTTTCGAAAGAGGAGCAAAAGAACTTCTGGTTTATTTTAGGATCCCAACCCCCGAATGAATACTTCGTTGTTTTGTAAAGTTTCTTATACTATAAAATAAGATACGATCTGATTTGATTTTATCATTTGAACTGTTTGATTTCCAGTCTTGATACAATCAAAGTTAAATAATCATATGAATCTCAACAAAATACTCGTATGTTAATTGCAATAAATATGTGGTCAAATTCTAATAATTCATTTTTTCTTCAAACAACTCTGATTCGCCCAGTATTTATCGATATCTAATTAACTTGATTTTTTATATGAAACGACGCACATATCAAGACCTAAGCAGAATAGTCAAATGAGAGAATGACATTGTTCCTCACGTGATCATCTCAAATCGTTGTCTTTTAAGGTTTCAACAACTCGAATAGTCAAATGAGATAATGACATTGTTCCATTTTGCGTCACATATCACACAAGATCACCTCAAGTCATTTTGTTTCCAGATTTTGTTTTGACATTGGGGCATGGCTACGACAGATACCCATTAAAATTGTGTACCATATGCACCTATTGTATGGTTCATATTGTGTCACCTCATCGGCAATTATAACATTTTTTAGTGTAACTTTTCAGCAATATGATTTGTAACCTTTTTTATGATTCATAACATTAGAGTGAGTCTCGTAACTTAAAAAAAAAAAAAACAATCGTAACTTTTATTAATCGATTCGTTCCCCTTTGACATTTTAGGGGAGAGAGAGAACTGAGAGATTACAATAAATTAAAAGAGATGTGATGCATTTACAAGAATGCTTAAATATTCATAACATATAGCCTCTAATTAAAAACCCACGATAAGTTTGTTTGAATAATGTTAAAAAAATATTATTGGTGAATTGACCGAGTTAGATGATGACAAATGCAGATTGCTCTGCGTCCCCCCCCCACCCCCCCCCTGACACGCGCCCCCCCCCCCCCGGCCCCACCCATTTGACCCTTTTACCCCCCTCTCTCTTCCTATATTATATTAATTAATTATTTCTTTTATTATTTATTTCTTTTATTAATTATTTCTTTTATTATTTATTTCTTTTATTTAGTTTTTTTATTTAATTCATTTCTTTTATTTAATAATTTATTAATATATTTTTTCTATTAGTAATATTAAATTATTTCTTTTATTTGGTTAACTAATTTCTTTATATTAATTCATTTAATTATCTAATTCATTTATTTTGTTTTATTTAGTTTTTTTTAATTAATTCATTTCTTTTATTTAAATATTTATTTATATCTTTTATTAATATCTTTTTTCTATTATTAATATTAATTTATTTCTTTATTTCTTTTATTTGGTTACTAATTTCTTTATATTAATTCATTTAATTATTTAATTCATTTATTTTGTTTTATATAGTTTTTTATTTAATTCATTTAAATATTTATTTATATCTTTTATTAATATATTTTTTCTCTTCTATCTTTTTAGAAATCTCTAATATGTTATTTCTCTTTTTTAATTATTTAATATCTTATTTTTCTAATATCTAATAAATCTTCTCGTTCTTTATATATATTTTTATAATATGCTCTAATATCTTCTTCTTTTTTTTCTCTTTTATTTATTAAATATTGTTTATTTACTTCATTTTTAAATTACTTTATTTCTCATTTACTTGATTACTTTGATCCTGGCCCCCCCAATGCATTACCACGTGTTCCTTATCAGACCTATCTTTGATCTTGGCCCCCCCAATGCCTTACCACGTGTTCCTTATCAGACCTATCTTTGATCCTGCCCCCCCCAATGCCTTACCACGTGTTCCTTATCAGACCTATCTTTGATCCTGGCCCCCCCAATGCCTTACCACGTGTTCCTTATCAGACCTATCTTTGATCCTGGCCCCCCCAATGCCTTACCACGTGTTCCTTATCAGACCTATCTTTGATCTTGGCCCCCCCAATGCCTTACCACGTGTTCCTTATCAGACCTATCTTTGATCTTGGCCCCCCCAATGCCTTACCACGTGTTCCTTATCAGACCTATCTTTGATCTTGGCCCCCCCAATGCCTTATCTATTTATATTACTCATTCTTCTACTACTTCACACGTTCTCTTCTTAATTCTCCCACTACTTCATACATACATTCACAGAACATCTCCCAATATTTTTCTTTCTTTTTTCGTAATTCATCGAAGAACATTATGGATGGCTACTACGATCCAGATGGTTGGTCATTTGAGAATGATGTGCCAAGTCAGGAGAGCATCTCCTACAGCAGTCGCGACTATACACCCGAATTTAGCACTGACCAGGTTAGTTATTTCGTTGTTGTTATGCATATTCGTCGGTTATTTTGACTGAGATAAAATATGGTACGACTGAATAATGTTTTACTTATACATTTTCGTTGTTTATTTTTTTTATAGATATTTGAAAGTAGAGAAGATATGTTAGCTTGGGCGAAGAGAGTTGGTCTCGAAAACGGTATTGTGGTAGTTATTAATAAATCTGCTAATTTAAAAGGCGGCAAGCTGCCGAAATGCATTCTTGGTTGTGAGAGAGGAGGACAGTATAGACCGCACCGTGGGGTAGAAGGGCAAATCTTGAATAGAAATACTGGGACTAAAAAATGTGACTGTCCATTTGCGTTGCGAGGTATACCAATACCTCCAGACGGTGCCAAGTGGGGTTTAAGAGTTTCTTGTGGGCTCCATAACCATGAACCAGCAGAAAATATTGAGGGTCACGAGTACCCATCAAGGCTAAAACCAATGGAGAAACAATTTGTGGTCGAGATGGCCAACAGCACCGCACCTCGTGAAATTCTTAGTATTTTGAAGAAAAAAGATTCGTCAAACACTACAGGAATTAAAAGCATTTACAACGCTATCTTGAGAAACAAGGAAGCCAAACGGGGCGGTCTAACTGAAACTCAATATGTCTTAGACCAATTAATTGAGAAAGGATACCTCCATGACTTTAGGACAAATCAAGAGACCAACGAAATCACAGATATTGTTTGGGTTCATCCTACAAGTCTAGAGCTATCTGTCAACTTTTCATCCGTGTTGGTAATTGATGCCACATACAAAACGAATGAGTATCGGAAACCACTATTGGAGGTTGTGGGTATGACATCCACAAATAAAACCTACTCGCTTATGTTCGCATATCTTAATAATGAGAGGGAAGATACATGTACCTGGGCCTTGAATACCTTAAAGAATTGGATGGTTGGAAATGGGGCATCGTTGCCATTGGTGTTTGTTACAGATCGTGATTTGGCACTTATTAACGCCATTGAAGCGTGTTTCCCCATGGCACGTCACATCCTTTGCATTTGGCACATAAATCAGTGCGTAATGAAGAACTGCAGCGCTGTGCTTGGTTCGTTCTTTCCAGACTTTTGCGATTCATGGCAGACCCTTATTCATTCACCGAGCACTTCGTCTTACCAACAGAAGTGGGTTGCCATGTGCCAAAAGTATAGCCAATATCCGCGTGTCATATCTTATCTTGCGGATACATGGTTAAGGCCGTACAAAGAGCGATTTATTACAGCATGGACAGATACATGTATGCACCTCGGAAGCAATTCAAGCCAAAGGTATAGTGACTTTATAACTTGACGAGTTAAATTTTCTGCATTATATTGTACTACACTAGTAAACTTTCCTATTTTAAACAAAGTGTATTATTCTATTACAGGGCCGAGTCTGCACATGCGAGGCTAAAGAAATATTTGGGGGGTACCACCATGTCATCGCTCCAAACATCTTTTGAGGGCATAGAGAATATGTTGGTAAATCAATTTGGGAAAATTAAGAAGTCATTCGAGAAATCTATCAACATTCCACGCCACATACATTTACGTGACGCCATTTTTGATGAAATAAGGTGTCGCATTTCATTGTATGCAATGGAGTTGATCGATGGTCAGCTAGAATCCGCCGCAGATGCCTACCCCCTCCCAAGCGGCAGTTGCGGTTGTTCGATTAAAACATCACACGGGTTGCCATGCATGCACGATCTGAGGGATTACCGTACCATGGGCATTCCGATTCCGCTATCCAGTATCCACGTTCATTGGAGTAGGCTCTCTATGCAAGCGGACGGGTTTAATGCCGAGGGAGAACAACCCGACGAGACATCTCGTGTGGTTGACATATTGCAAGGGATGGATCCATGTATGCGAAAGCATATGATAGGCAGGTTTGTTGATATGGCAGATCCATCTAACAGCAGTGTTCGAGGGCCATCGTATAATACAGAACACAAAGGTCGACCTGCCGGAAAAGCTGAGCAGAGTGGAAAACGGATACCTTCTTGCACAGAAAAATCTACTTCAACATCCAGAGGGAGAGGGAAAGGGAAAGGGAAAGCGATAAATGCAGGAAGGGAGACAGCAGATAGGGAGAGGGAGCACAACCACTACATTCAGCATTTACCTTGGCAATTTCAGCAGTATATGTCCCACACTGTAGACGTCAAAGCTGATGGTCATTGTGGATTCAGGGCGATAGCCGCGCAAATCTATGACAGTGAGGAGGGCTGGGCTCAAGTACGACATGATCTTATCGAAGAAATTATTCAGAATAGATATCTCTACAATGCGGTTTATCTAGAAGAAAATAGGGCAGATGAGATACTAGAGTCACTGAGATGTTGGATGCCTACAGCTCCATATACAAAATGGATGGACTGTATGAGTTTGGGGGTAGTCATCGCATCACGGTACAACATTGTACTACACACATTTGACGCGAATGTTGGAGGTTGTTTTACTCACTTGCCCTTGAGATCCCGTCCAGTTCCAGTCCGACAGCGCAATGAAATAGCTATTGCCCGTATTAACAGTCACTTTGTACAACTTTTTTTGCGCCCCAATCACCCTGTACCACCCATCCCAATGTGGTGGTGGAATAATGCATCGATTGAAGCTAAAGGATGGGCTTTAAGTTATGCCACACGTCTTGATTCGTGGTTCGAGGTACTGGATGTCGTGCCGGGACCACCACAATTTGGAGGCAATATTGATTAGGGCTGACCACTTGTCAACGTGATTGTAATATTTATTCACTTTAAAACGTGATTGTAATATTATTATTCACTTTTAGAAGTTTTTTATTTATTATTCATTGTTAGGACAACTTAATTAACTAATTAAAATAATATAAAGTTTCTAAACATAAACTGAAATTTAAATGCAAATTTAAGAAAATAATTTACTTGCAAATGTACTTTGAATAAACCAAATTAAATGAGTAATTAAATAAATAAAATTGAATGAACCAAAAAAGAAAAAAAAGAAGACAGAAAAAAAAAAGAAAAAAAAGAAGACAGAAAAAAAAAGAAAAAAAAGAAGACAGAAAAAAAAAAAAAGAAAAAAACCGTGAGGGGGGGGGGGGGGGGGGGGGGGGGCGGGGGTATTTTGGGGAGAGGGTGGGGTGGGGCCGGGGGACAAGGGTGTCAGGGGGGGGGGTGCGGAGCACCTCTCATGACAAATGAAAACAAAAGCAAGAACAATGTTATGGACTGGACATATATCATATATGTCTACGCACAGATTTCAAATATAGATGTGTGTATAACCGTTTGAAGAATGTAATACCGTCAACGTGAACTCCTCACCCGTTAGATATTTCTATAGGTATATGTATGTACGACTCTATACACAAATACCGGTGTCCATAGCATTTTTGGAAACACTACAATACTTTGGTGACCATATTTTATTTATCATCCGGATATTTGGATATCACATTTTGGCTACTACATAATGTGTTGCCAATTTATTGAAAACAGTGTGCCCGTATCATGTAGTGCAATACATTTTACCTATGTAATAATGACAAATCACATAATACCCAAACGTGGTCAACATTTGGAGTAATTATTCAATTATATCTTGGGACACTGCCACACAATAGATAAGGATGGACATTAATAAATGATAGATAAGGGTACTAAGGCACCATGTGGCTCTACGGGAGACAATCAAATAATTGGTCCACCATATGCAGAGAAAAACCTGCATGCCGAACGGGTCCTACCACGTGGTACTTGTCGACGCGTATGAGCCATCCAAACGTGTTTTGGACGGCCCAGATTGAAGGGTGGCACACGTTTGGACGTCCCATATTGAAGGATGATTTTAAATTTTATTTTATTTTTTCGTAAATTTTAGAGGCAAATTTACCGTGACCGTTCAAAAACACATTTGCACGACTTTGATGCAGCGACAGCTACCACGTGGCGAGACGCACACAAACAATGCCAAACAATCGTTTTCCTGGAGGTAGACGACAGATATTCCAACTTTTTGTCTTTTGTTATTTCCCTCTCTCCACTATCTACAAATTTCCCTCTCGCATGTTTCGATTTCATCTATCCATCTCTTTCTAGGGTTCCGTCAAACCAGTCGAATTCACTCGAATTGAATCGAATTGTATTGCGTTGAATTGAATCGAATCGTGAAGATGGCAACATCAGCCTTCAAATCCACTTCCAGAAGAGGAACCGCCTCTGAGACTTCCCCAAATGCAAAAGCTCCAATCCGAAGATCCCACAGCGTCAGCGCCATGTCCAGAACACGTTATCCTTCTCAATCAGACGTCGCTTCGGAGTTCTCGAACAAGAGAGACAACCCTCTGTTTTGTACCAACCCCTCTCCGCCGCCCGACAAGGAGGTCGAAAGCTCCGGTGCTGTGGCCGACACTGGTGGTCGGAGCGAGAGGGGTAGATCGGTCATCAGGAATTCCGATCTTGTTGGTAAGAAAGTTGGCGCGAGCGGGACGAAGAAGGACGTGGCCGGTCGGAGTTTGTCCAGGGTGGATACTGGGCGGCATCGGCGGCGCTCCGTTTCGAGAAGCCATTATGCCGCATATGAGGTTTATTTATGTCTTTTTGTAGTTTTCGAGTTAATTAACGGGACACTAATTGGTATGCTAAAACCAGTTTGTTAAAGCATCTCCATCCGTTATTCTTTTGATTGACTCTGAAGCAAATTCTGAGTAGAAGACCTCTTAAACTCCTTGACTCAAAGTCTCAAACTCATACCGGATTAAGACAGACTCAAATTTTAACCAAATTAAGGAGACTCAAATTTTTGAAGGCTTGTTTTGCTCTTCGCAATTCAAAATTTACATCTATGCCATCGATGAAGCTTTTAATCAAATTTGTGTATAGATTTGGGTTTGTCCATTGGAATGTTTCATATCTATTGAAGCTTTTACTCAAATTTGAGTAAAAAATGGAGTACCTGCTCTTAAACTTTTATTTTGTACTATATAGCTAGCGTTTTATTTTTTATTTTGTAATTCTCAGACTGGAAATACCGTCCAAGGCTAAATATTGGTGAGAGACTGATAGCAAACAAGTACAACGAGGAAAATATGAAAAGAACTTCGAAAAGAGAGTCAAAAGAGTGCTTGAAATTGCCTATTTTACGGTTCACAAAAAAATAAAAAATAAAAATATAGTGCTTGAAACAGTCAGGAGGGAAGCGAATGGGAGGCGGCCATGCGCCCTGGTCGGATGTGGAACCGCTAAAACCTTGCCAGCCAATCGACTCGGGTTGGTCAGGTGCAATTGCGATGGAGCCCAAAGCCTAGTAAGTCGTTAAGCTTGTGAAGCTGCCCACACATTGAATAAACATGGTACTCCTGAAGTTAATGAAATGACTGGGCAAACCTCTAGTGGCCTCAAATTCGGAATGTTTGACCTTCGTGGATTTGACCTTGTGGCCTCTTTCAGCAAGCCTTTGATTGTTCTTTATAAGTCGAGTAAGTGTTTTATGTAGTGCCAAAACAGGTCCCATTTCGTACACCTGTCTCGGTTGTTTCATGGGATTAATAGTAAGGGGGCATATAATCTCAAAATATGTAATCGCATGGGTTAGTAATGAGCAATTATTTATATCACGTCCCTTGCATATTCCTCCTTTGTAGAATTATAAGTCTAATGGATAATCCGAGCCATAAAAAGCTGTAGCCAAAACATTGGATATATAATCATATCCACTCAAGCAAACTCGTCTTTAGTGCCGGTAGCATTATTCTTAGTTTTCTTCCATTTTGCCTTTTCCATAGGGTAATGCTATACATAAGGAAATATAAATATGTCATTATCACCTTATTCGGATGTTTAACGTTTTTGGTTATACTAAAACTATCATGTTGAACTAAGTCATTTTCGGGTAGTGCTAACACAGGTCCGAATTTGTACACCGGGCTCGTTTGTTTGATGGGATTCATAGCGATGTGATATATGATATAAAACCATGCAATGACATCAACCAATAATGAGCAATTAATCTAATCACATTAGCTTGTCTTGTATTTTCCACCTGCTTCGTAGTACTTGGATTAGATTTCCAACAGATAATCCAAACCTGCAAAACTTTAACCAAAACACCGGGCAAATGGTCCTTTTTATATATAAGAGTATGACAAAAATATTAACGTCATTTTATAGGGTCTTCCTTCAACAAGGACATAGTATAGCAGTTAATCATGGAAATAGGACACAAACTAATTCTTTAATACCAAGAGGACAAATCACCTACTCATTCCAAAAATGCCCCCGCTAGCCCATGAAATGCCTAAACCCCCAAACCTAATGAAAGCGCCTAAACCTAAACCCTAGGGTACCTTATGAAAGTGTCTAAAATTCTAGGGTACCCTATGAAAGTGCCTAAACCCAAACCCTAGGGTACCCTATAAAAGTGCCTAAAATCCTAAGGTGCCCTATGAAAGTGCCTAAACCACTAAAACCCTATAATTGGAAAGTGCACCCTAAGTGCCTAAACCCAAAATGCCTAAACCCACTATACCCTACCCCAAAGAGCGTAAACCCCCTAAAATTGAACCCACCCCAAAATTGATAAGAGAAATTAATTGTCCCACGTATGTGTGTGTGTGTGTGTGTGTGTGTGTGAGAGAGAGAGAGAGAGAGAGAGAGAGAGGGAGAGAGAGAGAGGTCTGATGGGTCAACAAATATTAAAGGTGAATGGTCACATGTCGACAGTGGCGGGTCAACAGCGCATCTTCTCTCTCTCTTGGGTAAACTACAGACAGTCTCTTTGGTGCGTAACCGGGTTTTTATTTTTTTTATTTTATCATTAAGGGTATTTTTGTCTAGTGTTGTCCTTGAGCCTTCAAAAATTTCCTATCAATGTATTAGAAGATTTAAAATAAGTTAAACTGGATTAAACACAGTTTAAAGCTCTAAATTTGTCCTTTTGGACAATTGTCTGCATTTTATATCATCTCCTATTTGGATGTTCAACTTATACCTGCCTTTCAACAGAGACATAAGCATTCCTTTGTTTTGGAAAATATTATGTGATTCAAAATTAAGCCAAATCAGTTATTGCCACATCTGCGGTGAAACAAAATGGTGCTAAAAATTGGTTATATGTAACAGCCTCTTTTTCCTATTAGCGGTTAAGTTTGATTGCTTCGATACAGAGTGACGTGGATGCAAATAGAGGGAAGAAAGATAATTTAGTTAGAAAAGCAGCTGATATGCGAAGATGGTCTATAGAGCTTTTCTATTACCGGTTTAAGTTTGATTTGCTTCGATACAGAGTGACTTGGATGCAAATAGAGGGAAGAAAGATAATTTTGTTAGAAATGCAGCTGATATGCGAAGGTCCACAGAGGGTCAACCTCTCAAGCCTAAAGATTCTTTTGGTGTAAGTTTTGTAGAATTACGGACGGTCAGTCCCAACATTGGTTTATAATTGAAATTACCACGTTTAATGGTGTCAATTTACCCCAATTTGCAATGCGTACCTTTCAGTCTTATTTGCGAATACCAAATTATGAAGATGGAACCTCTGGTGGTTCTTTCTCGGAAGCTGAAGAGAGGACTATTAAAGCAGTTTGTGAACAGATGAAGGTGAGCTTTATGTGCTTAACAGACTGCATGATTTTGATGCAACAGCATCAAATTCACTGCCATAGTGGAATGTTTGAAAGTAAATGTTATTTTTATTGATGATGAAAATGCTTAGTCATCTCTCTATAATAGCCAATACAGGGAGACCAGATGGGAACAGGTGACACTGCTGCAAATGGAATATATGAGACTGTTCGATCTGAAGTAAGACGTGCCATCTCAGATATCCAAAATGACCTTGGAAGCGTAAGTTCTTTTTGTTGCTGATTTTTCATACTGAGATTGCTTTCCCTTTCGTTTTCCTCAGCTGCATAACAAAGTTAACTTGAAATAGCTCTTGTGATTGCTTAGAATAGAAGTTTCGTGTTTCAAAGAACCTAACTTTACGTTAAAACTGCAATTGACCCATGGAAGCTTACCCTTGCACCAGTCATGGTCCATATTTTCTCCCTTCATTATCTTTGTTGTATGACTACTATCTTATAGGGTTCTAAGCAAACTAAATCCATTTCTTATTAGAAAGTGTGAGAAAACCAAGATGTTGCTTTTCATAAGCCAAGTTAGTTCAGCCGTAGTCCGAGACAACTGGTGTAGCAAACATGTGATATCTGATACATTTTTGTATCGAAAAGCTAATATTGAAGCTGCACAAAAGTGAAAACAGGGGTTATCAGTGCAACCACATTTTTACTGGCAATGGTATCATCCTTCAAAGCTACCTTATTGTGACTTTTTTCCCGGCTTTGTGACTGCAGGTAATCCAACGGAACAATGCTACCAATATTGCATGCACAAATGTTGCAGATATTCCTCCAGATTTGGTTAATCCTGGGGCTGTTGAACTAGTCTTGGAAATCAGAAGGGAATACGCTACAAAGTTTGAGGAGGTTATACATCTCTCTATCTCCCTCTCTACATGCTTTTAGTTATCATTGCGGACAAGATTTTTATTGCCATGCAGTCTACTAGTTGGCAATGGCTTCGTAGCATTTGTTGGGTCGCTGTATTTGAAAACCCACTGTGGGAAACGTTTTTAGTATTTATTTCTTCAAAATATTTAGGGCTATAATAGTTGTGACTCACTTTATTCTTTGGCTCGGATTGAATACGAAAAGAAAATATCCTTTTGGAGGAAAAGGACTTGATTTTCCTTCCTGCCAAGGAATGCTGATATCGCCACAACAGATTTTTATCTATGCACTGCTCTCTCTCTCTCTCTCTCTCTCATGCTGTCGATTTATGTGCAGTCCCAAGAACGGGCTACTAAACTTCGAGCAGATCTGGCTGTAGAGGAGCACCGGGGACAAGAGTTGAGTAGAATACTTAAAGAGATACTTCCAGAACCAAAGACAAATAATGTCCAGAAACCTCGTCCAGGAAGAAAAGTAATCTGTCTGCTTTAGCTGAAATGTCTCTACCCATCACTGTTAGATTACCTTGGAAAATAATGTAGGTGCATAAATTCAACATTACTGTGCAAGCAAGAAGCACCTTTCAACTTGTTAAATGGTAGTGGTGTTCTAAGCTAAAGCTTAACCTGCGGTCCTGCACTAGTACGCTCGTCTTTTTGAAAGTGTTTCCTTTCCTTGTGATGCTTTGATGCACTTATCGTTTAACCATATTTTACTGGACAGCATTTACATTGAGTTCAATCACCAAGGAGTTCTCATATTTTCTGCACGTTTCTCAATGAGCTTATGTAGGAAGTTGCATGCTATTTTCAGCTATTAATTTACGTCAACATAAATGAAATAGGGTCTTGCTAACGTGTGCCCAATAGGCACACCTTAAGCACACAAACAAACAAAAATAACACACACTCCAATACACCTTTTACACTTTTCAATACACTTTCACATATCCCTATACACTTTTCACATATTTCAATACGCTTTTTCAACCTTAACGTGTGCCTATTAGGCACACGTTAGCATTTTCCAATGAAATAAGATACTTAAAGGAAAAGTTAACTTTAGTTTTGCTTTTATAGCTTTGAAATTAGGACATTGTGATTTGTGTCGCCTCTATGTCTACTATTGGTCCTCCAACCCGATATTTAAAGTCAGGGTGTGCACTTAGCAGGATTCCCAAGTTTTGCTACATATCAGACCCTGCATATTAATTGGTCATTTGTTTGCCTCCCTTCTCAAAGAAAAGTGACTGCATGGCCCTTTGTTCTTCTATAGGTTTGTTATATCTTTTTTCCCCGGGGCCTAGTGATAAAATTTATCAGAATAAGTGGTTAAGAATATGCATTAGAGTCAAGACTTTGTGGTGGGCGGATGAACTTATCTCATTGTATCGATATGGGGCGTGTGTTTTCTTCATAATGTGGAAAGAAGTTAGAAAGTACCGTTGCCGGTTGGTCCCTTCTTAATAGCTTTTTGTTGTCTGAAAATGATAAAGCTTTAGATTAGTGCTATATACCAATCACATAACCTGCGATCTCTGAGTAGGATGAGATTTTTGTGCCAACTCCCTTGTAGGGTTGCAACCCTTGACTTCTGTTTTAAGCCCACATGATTCTCCTTTCCATAGATGTTGTCGTTTTTCTTTAGCAACAAAGCAAGAATCTAGGAAATTACTGTACTGAGAAAATTCTGTTGAATTTGTGTATTGGGAAAAAAAAGATTTTCCCGTTCTCTATGGCATTCCAACAAGAAAATCCCTTTCTTATTCCATCAAACGAATTTAGAAGACCTTTTTAGGTGCAGTAATAACCTTTTCCGCTGTTCTGTCACACATATTGATCCGACGTTTCACATCTATGCCACTTTTTCTCTGAGTAGAAACCTTTGCATCATATCGTTGGTGTGACAAATAAAGGTTTTTATGTTACTGACATAAAAATTAAATTTCATCGTTTATCTTGCTGTTAAGGTAATAGTGATTCCTCTTTCCTTGTGCTTGTTTTCCAACAATAACTTTTACCGGATGACAGAATAGCAGTGAAAGAAAAAAAATGTCAAAGCGCCTGACAGAAGAAGCCATGGCCTTTTTCGATGAGTGTGTGTCCATATCAACTTTTGACAGTTCTGATTTCTCAGCACCAGAAGATCTGCCTCTAAATTCGGTTGGCACCACTACACCAGTGTGTGCAATTGCATCTTTAGCCCATGGTAGCCCAAGCATTTCAACCTCTGGTTGCCTCAACTATGAACAGGTACATCTCCTCATGAGCTGACGTTTACGAATAGTTATTATAACACTACAAGTCATTCACAAGAGTTTGGTCAGCTAGTGTTAATAAACTTACGTGATAACAAAAACATTTTCCCTTCCTTCCACATTGAGCGAGCCCTCTACTGATAGGGTTGAGCTCTGCAGTATCTTACTTTCTTGTTTCCTTTCTTTCTTTTGCTTCCAATTTCTCCATCAAGGTATACAGTGTCACATCCCAACACCTTTCCCTGGAATCAATGGACAGGACGGGCAGTAAACCAGTAACCAAGTTTAACAAAGGCCTCAAACATCGGCATAGAATTGGTAGTTTTAGATTTTAATGTTATTGATATTCCTACTTGCAGGAATCAGGTGGTCATGTCGTGCATAGCCATACAGATTCTAGTTTAACTGCTAGCAGCAGCACTGGTGAACCCGTGATAAATCAAGCCAGTTTAAGAGGAGGAAACAACCTCGAATCGGGTCGAAAATCAAAATTCTCCCTAAGTCGGAAACCAACTGAAAGTACGGGGCTCCAACTAGACATTAGGAACTACATTAAAAACGTTGAGAAAGAGTTTCACAATGGCGGCATCAGCTCAGAGAACTCAAAATCAGACTACTATGTCCCGGATGAGCTGTTTCATGGTCGCACAGAAAGCTTGTTATTTGACAGGGTACTGTTAAAGAACCAAATAGACTCCGGGAGTTTGCATCTCTGTGGTGGAGGTTTGGCGGTTTCATTTTCACCTTTTGGCTCTATTCGTTGAACAAAAGCCGCAGCTGTTATCAAAATTCACGCATTTAATGTGTGCGAATAAAAGCGTTTTTCTTTTTCCTTTTCTGGTTGACACCGTCAATGGCTATGTTTGATGCTTGTATTTATCCCTGTTGTGTCATAGTTGAGGAAGTTGTAAAATAGGATACGCTTAATCAGTTGAGCGGTGATAGAATTCAGTCAAACTATACAACCAAGTTTCGTGTAAAGCCTTGTTGCGTGGCTATGGTTATACAAATTCAGTAACTTTGTAATTATGGTATACATAGATTTTGTATTTTGCAAGAGAGAGAGAGAGACTAGCTTCTGTACATGAAATTGTGTGGAATTTCTGTTCTGTCTACTGTCAAATTTCAAACCCAATTAAAAAAGAGAAAATTTCAGTTCCTCACTTTGTTATCTTTACTCTTTCCGGTTCATTTTCTTCCACAAATCCAATTTCACTTTATATCCTTTATAAAAACTGTTCTGATCTCTCCCTCAAAGATGCAGGCAGCTTTATTTGTACTGTTTCAGCCCCATAGTGGGTGGCTTATGCAAACAATTGCGAGCAGATACCCTTTTGTGAAAACAAAAAGTCTGGAGACATAGGAGTAACTTTATAAATTAGAATACAGTTTTGGATTAAAAACAAGTGTGTCCGGAGCAGTTTAATGTATAGGGAATGGCTACAATACACACCCCTTATTTGGGTGTGTATCATACACACCCCTGTAAAAGTTACGAATTTTTTGTAAAAGTTACGAATTTTTTGTAAAAGTTACGAATTTTTTTCATAAAAGTTACGAGACACACCAAAATGTTATGAATTATAGAAAATGTTACGAATCATATTGTTGAAAAGTTACGAAAAACTAAAAAATGTTACGATTGTCGATGAGGTGGCACAATCTGGACCATACAATAGGTGCATATGGTACACTCAAATAAGGGGTGTGTATTGTAGCCTTTTCCTAATGTGTATATATCGAGAGATGTAATTTCCTTTCCTTTTTTTTTTTTTGTAAAAGATATAAAATAAAATTCTCATATACTCTTTTTATGAGTATTTTTGGAAATAAGGTTGTGGTCCCTCTTTTTTCTCTGAAAAACTTATCCTAGAAGGTTATTTTTACTGTTTCAACTCTAGAACACAACTCCAAACATAATTGGGATTGGAGTCGTTCGATGTATCCTATGTATATCGAACGGCTTTGGACTCACCTGAGTTGAGCCCATACACAATCCAAAATGTGTGTGTATCATTGGCTGGCTATGAGATTTAGGGGGCCTAAAGCGATTTTTTTTCAAATTCGGCCCTCAACTCTCAATATATCGTGGTTAAAACTTAAAACTACGTAACAAAACAAAAAAAAACTTTCATAAATAAGTCATTTGAAAGCATAACTACTACGCAGACATATAAAATTGGAGGCCCCAAAAATTAGTCAAAATTTGGGAGGCCTAAAGCGGTAGCTTTACGGGCTTTAGCCCAAAGCCGGCTCTTCATTTCTAAACTCTTATGTCTTTAATGCTGAGTTTCCACTTTCCACTATAGTATTTTTGATATTTTTTATATTGAATTATAAGTTATCAAATCAATAATAAGTCATTATCCTCACATCAATCAATATAGAAAATACCGTAGCAGAAGATCAACCTAATTACTGATTTGTGATCATGTGAATCAAGTAGTACAAAATAAAGTCTAGTCTCAAAGTGGACTGTTTCTCTAAAATGTGCCATGCACGTGGGCCACTGTTATCGTTCTCACCCTCTCTAAATCACGAGTTTCTTCATCGTGTCCTCTCCATTGCCTTGTTTAATTTACACTCTCACCTAACGAGAATGAACAAAACCCTTAACCTGATTGGTGGAAAAGATTTTCTTTGACTACAAATTTGTTCACTCTAATCTAATGAGGGTGAACAAAACCCTCACTCTAATTGGTGGAAAAGGTGTTGGGTCCACGGAATCACATTATTTTTTGGTAAGCATGATATCATTTTGTGGTTGACCCCATCACTTTTTGGTAAGCATGACATCACTTTACAGTGGACCTCACACCCTTTCCACCAATCAGAGTGACCCTCATTAGATGAAGGTGAACAAATTTGCACTCTAATTGAGTCTTTGCTCAACATCAAAAGTAAATGTAGTTTACGATTAATGGAATCTTTCTTTGCCATTAAAAAAAAAAAACCCCCACCAACCGTAAGTTGTTGGTAAATATAAAGTCTGGTAACACGTGCGCTTATCGGGTATTAAGTACTCTTTCATTTAAAAAAAAAATTGTCCAGTTTACAAAATGAGAACCAAAATAAATGCATTTTAGTTTAAAGGATTTCTTAAATTTCTCCCGTAAGATGCTAAATATCAACGAGTTCTTTTAATTTTTGAAAAAAAATTTAGAATTTGTTCAAATAAAAACACATCCTTTATATTTTCTCGGCTTGACAGATCGAACATTTGTTTTCTAGATGGTGGCGGTATATTAATCATTTTGGCTGACACCTCCTAATTAAAATCCTGATGGTTCTTCGTTGCCTTAAAAGCTTTATAAACAAATTATCCAAATTCAAGGAAACCATGGTTCAAAACCGGAAGTGTACTCGGGTATTATGCATTTGGCGGATTGATTTGATTCTCAAAATCTTCAATCCATAAGAGTTGGTCTGGTTCTTTGTGTTGGAGATATGCCTTGAATTCAAGACGTTCGAAGAAAGTGCGAAAAGTTGTTTGCAGCATCTCTGATCCAGACCAGCGAGACCTTGGTCTGGACCAACAAGCCTGTTTTGTACTGGAAAGTTTTCGCTTCTCTAGTTCGGACCAGGGGGACCTTGGTCTGGACCACCGATGTTTGGTTGCACGTTTGTAAGAGGGTTTCGACCTAATTTTTTTTGTATTTTCTTATAAATAGAGGCTTTTGGGGTTGCTATGGGTTGTCCCTCTTGAGTCCATTGTTGTTCTACTAAGGGTAGTTTCTTGGTTTTTTGGCTTTTCACTACTTTTTGTGTGATGTATAGGGAGAGAATGACTTGCCTCGAAAATCGCAATAAGCTGGCTTTTTGAGCTAGTGGAATAGGGTGGGGATTTGGATATTTGGGAGTTTGTGATTGTCTCTTTTGTGTTCTTGAAACTTTGGATGCTCTAATGGGTTTCACCTAGGGTTTGATTATCCCTATTGGATTTCGTTAAAGATTTATCCCTAGATATCTTGTGAATGCTTCAAATAGAGTTACAGGTATAGCCGGCTCTCTGTATTCTCTCCCCGTTTATAGTGTATCCTCTTGCTTTTTCCCCGTGGACGTACCTTCCTACTTTGTGCTTGAGGGGAACTACGTAAATCTTGTGTTTCGTTCTTCCTTGTTGATTCGTTTATATTCTCATACTTCGAGTTTCGGCACAACACTTTGTTTACGACAAATCCAAACCAATTCGTTCCATACTCACGGCTATTTGAGACCAGATGCTACAGATTGTACAGGATTGCAACCATCTCAATAGTTTAAGGATGCAATGGGGTTGGTTTATACCGTAACTCTTGTTTTCAATTAGTGTGTATGTTAATTATGGCATCAGTAGTTAAGTTCAGTACTAAAAAGATGGGCCTGGGATCCCCTTCCCCTCTCCGTGCCCCCTTTTCAACACTTGACACGTGTTCGCCACACCAAAAAAACCAAAGGCCAGGGACTCAGGGAGAGGGGGCAGGGGATCTCAGGCCCTTAACATATGGTAATTGAGTCAAGATTATATGAATGGCAATTAGTGTCACACAGAATTGTTAGTTTAACCACATTGACGCGTAAGATCAACCAATTAGACCTTTTTGCTTTGTGTTTTACGCATATGATTGGTGAAAAGAGTGTCGCGCTACGTACAATCATAATTGATAACAACAGGCATAAATAAAATGTGAAGTCTTGTCACCAAAGATAAAAATCGGTCCAATGAGGTCGTACGTAATGTTCCTACCTATAAAAGTGATTATTGCGGTAAACAATTTAGCCACATTGATCAAAGAAGATTTGAGCTATAGAAATAAAAGCCTTAAGTCCGCCGGCTTGATGGATTTGGTCGGCCTGCCAACGGTAAAGTTGCTCACCAAATGGAAGCTGAGCTTAGCGAATCTGAGCAAGCACAGCAAGTTGCTCCTCATGAGCGAGTTGAGTGGTACGAATCTGATTAAGGAGATCAAACATCGCAAATCTATAAACCTTCTTTTAAGTACTTTTAAACATCGCATATCGCCGTAGGTTTTTTCAACATGTAAAATCAACTAAATTGATTTAGCAAGTTTCGTAATGAGTAGACTAATAGTGCTAAAGTGATTATGAAAAAAGGGTGATAGATATAGGAAAATCTATTCACTCTTCAGTTTCAATATGACAATCCTTCCTAATTGCAGCTGCTACCAACAACCATTATAAGTAACGTTGAGACGCGTATATGTTAGCCCGTATCAAAAAAATAGAAGGGTCACGGTTTATGCAATTGGTTTTCCTTACTTTAGGGTCCGTTGTCTCAATCTCTAAGTACACCCTACTACTTAGTGAGAATATACTTGCCTTGCATTCTACAATATCGGATTTTCATCATCAATGGACAATAGTCGAATTCATTAGTTCGATCTCATTGACTCGAACAATTGGCTATTCATTAGTTCGACGTCATTGACTCGAACAATTGACTAAAAATTTAACCATATCTGCTAACTATATCAATTCAAATGGCTCGATCAATTCATTAGCTGTATCGATCATCTGATTACTATCGACTACAATTATTGCTAATTACCACATTGATGAATTCGAATAACTCGATAAATCTATTACTAAAATTTTAATCAAATCAATTGGTCCAATGTAGTCAATATGTGATTGATCCTCATTGATGCCTAACCACCATCACTCGAATTATCGTATATTTGCGGATCATGTTATATTCATAAACTCAAATGGTTTGATTGATTGGTTAAATTCGGTCAATTATATTAATCGATCACGTAGTCATGCTCCGGCACTAATCAATTTCCTAATTCTTTTAAATCATCAACAACCATCATCAGCGTTTGGTCACTATATCATGTCGATCGAATCAAGTGATCCAATTACTTAGTAGGTATCTTATTAAATATTTATTCAAAAAATATTTATATCATTTAGTCTTTATATATAGTCGATTTTTATTATAGTTTAGCATTTTAAGTAAATAATTATTCGTGCATAAATTTTTAGTTTTTTTTTTCTTCTAAAGTTCATTACAAATATCTTTTCAAAGAGTCGTGTAGTATTTAAGATACTGATTTAATAAAATACTAGATTTATATTCTTGTCCCAATCTTTAGCTTTTCCACTGCACCCCGCCTCAAATAAAAGACAAAAAGAAGAGTGGAGATGCTTAAACCGGTTTGAATTTATAAATTCCCGAAGTTTCAACGCAACTGAAAAAAATCGTGCAAGGCTGTTTAAATGATTTTTTTCGGTTATTATAAATGATAGTAAAGTAAAGCCACACATTGTGGTAAGTGTAGTCATAATAAATAGTAGTATATATAACCTGTTTATACGACACAAAAATTATTGTGACACAAACTTTGTGCCACAACCAACCACAACCCATTGTGAGTGGGGTTGTGGTTGGTTGTGGCACAAAGTTTGTGTATGTATCATTATTCGGGTCTAGGGCTACAAATGAGTCGAATCAAGCCGAGTTTTATAATGTTCAAATTCGTTTATTAACTTTTTAAGCAAACCCAAGCTGAGCTTGAGTTCCATGAAAATGTGACCAGTCAAACTCGAATTTGTTCATGAGCCTTAACGAGTCAACAATATTAGATATTTGCGCTCTCATACAGGTTTAGAACTTCAAATAAAAGTTTCATTTCGTACAGAAATAAGTTCATACATATGTAAAATTGTACAAACACATTAAAATTTATGTTTATAGTACTTGTAAAAATAATTTATACATGTACAAGTTATAAAACTTTCATAATGTACATGCACAAGTTTATACATATTCAATGTTATATATGGAATTTGTAATGTACATGCAAAAGTTTATAGATATTCAATGTCATATATGAAATTCTTATGAAAATATACATATATACTCTAGGTTTGCGAGCCTAACCGAGCCTAAAATTGAGGCTTAGGTTCAGCTCATTTAGTACTTGAATCGAACTCGAACGAATTTTTACCGAGTCGAGCCTCAAACAGTTCACAAACAACTCGAAAACAAAAAGTTGGCACTGAAGGAAAGAGAAGGAGAAAACGTCTAATTTGGGGGCGTTGGGGAATGATAAGGTGTGGAGATGTATATGTTTGTCCCAATATGCCATCTCACTCTCTTACCAGCAATATAACGGCCCTGTTAGTCCAAGTCAGCATCATCTGTTAGCAAATTGACGGATTCTGATGGTAGGAGTCTGATTGAATAACGGAATAGTAGTTTAAGTGTAAAATTGATATTTAGTAAAGTTTGGGTGTCTATTAGACATTGAGGTTAAAGTTTGGGGGTATTTTGAATTTTTTGAAAAAAAAAAAGGGTAGAATAACCTCTTAATTTCTTTCTTTTCTTTTTTTTCTTTTTTGCAAATTCATCTTACGGTAAGTTGTTTTGATTTAATAATTGTGATTTAACTATTTCACAATCTAAGGATCCTATATATGGGGCTCAAAATCACAATACTGCATCGCAAAAAAATAGTAATACAGTGTGACCTATCAAGTACTGTAGTAGTATTTATTGAGAGTGTCATTGAAGCATGGTCAAGTAACACTCCTTCGAACCCGGGGGCCTGCTGTCCGTGGGGGTCGGCAGGCCTTGCCAACCCCCATCCGTGCTGTTCGTTTTGTGCATCAACGGCTCAGATTGCATCAAACAATGGACGGCTCAGATACACTTTGGAGAGGTAAGATCTGAGTCGTTGATGAGCGAAATGGACGGCTCGGATGGGGTCGGCAGGGCCTGCCGACCCCCACGGACAACAGAGCCCCCCATTTCCACTCCTTCACCTTACGGGCCCGTTAGATGGAGAAGAAAAGGGAATAAAAGAAGGAAGAAGGGTGTTTGTTAGTGGTGGAACGGAAGGAAAGAGATTCTCTCTCTAGAAGGGTCTTACGGGTGTTCTACTAACTAGTTTTTCTCAAAAACTAAGACAGATCATCCTCTCACAATACATCACATAAAAAGGTGTGAACACAAAAACCAAGGAAGTTTTAAAACAAAACTCTCTTAGTGGAACACCCCCTTAGTTAAACCCCCCGATTAGCTAATTCAAGTGGGTAAAAAGACCAAATTAGCCCACAATCATTTTTGTTTTATCTTCAATGCAATAATTTAATGAGGACAATAAAATAATTTTTCATATTATCCACTCTTATCCACCATATTAACTACTACTACTCAAACCATGTATAAGCTATTTCCCTCCTTAACTTATCTCCCCATATAACATAGGGTCTTGTTGTCGTGTGCACACACAATAAGCACAAAAAAAAACACACACACACACAAACTCTAGTGCACCTTTTATACTTTTTAATACATTTACCCCTCCTTCTATATATTCCAACATACTTTTTCAACCTTAACATAAACCCACTAGGCATATGTTAGCATTTTCCTATAACATATCCACAAACAGGGGCGGATCTAGAAATCCAACCCAGTGTGGGCACCTTATTAATTATAATCGTGCAATTTTTTCCCTACTCAACAATCTTGCTAAATTAAGACATTTAAAGTTATACTCGTATAATGCATACTTTTAAAAAAAAAATGAGCACACAATCTTAGACAAAACTTTATAGTATGGTTACATTGGCCATGTTCGGTTAACAGTTTTGGGCCTGTTTTGGTTTTGCTTACTGTGGTGTCCTCAAAAATCCAGTAGAACCTCTTGAGCAAGCCTTGACCCGTGAGAGCAGCGAATGAGTGGTGAATGTGATTATGCACGAGCCCCTGCACACGGAGCACACGCCGTTAGTGCCCAACCTGGCCGGAGTGTGGCCAGGGAAGGCACTCCGACGATCGAGTAAGTAATCGGAGAAGAAAGGTGTATTGAGAGTAATTGTAGAGAGAGAAAATGTTGCCCCCACCGTTAAGGTCTCTTCGCTCTGTTTATATAGGCTTCCCAAGTACAGGGGCAAACCTGTCATTTCGGCTCGGATGACGTCACCGAGCATCATGAGCCGGCCTCACAAGTTCTGCATGCACGCATCCTTCAATGTAGTCACGACACGTAGCATAACCGCTCGGTATATGTCATGCTGACGTAACGACAGCTGTAGCACGCACATGTGCCTTCCCAAGTTTGTTACGAGCGTTAACCGCCTCGGGTGACGTCATAGAGGACGTCACCGATATCTCGGATTATCCTTCCGAGCCATCTCGGATGCGATCCGTCTTGGATGGCTCGTCCGGTTCATAGTTTGTCGGCCGAGACACCGGCTCGTCTCGGATGGACCAAGCTCGGTCAGCCCATGGCATTTTGGCCCTTGGCTGGCCTGAAGACCCGCTTGGGCCTAACTTCCTCCGGGCTCACCAATCGAGACCCATTTGGGTTGCTAGATTTCGGCCCACTACACTTACATCATCATTTCCCTCATCTCTCTCTATCTCTCTCCACTTATTACACATGCTTACATCATCAAAACAAAACAAAACAAAACAAAACTTGTTAACCGAACAAGGCCATTATATTGACAAGTCTTTAGAATTATCGAGATAATTTTATTGATGACTTTTTAAAAAATATTTCTATACGAAAGTTAAAAATAAAGAAAATCAAAAGATAAATCTTCAAATAAACAAACATTTTATAAATCAATAATTAAAAATGTAGCCAACGAAAGTTGAAGCACAAAATTAATTCTACATTTTGATTTTTGAGATATATATATATAAGTGCGTGCTAAATTTAGCGTTATGTTACATAATTATGCTATGGTTGTCCCACCCTTCTTCCTTTATCCACCCAAAACATTTTTTGCCTTGCAAACAAGCCATGATCACGACAATTATGTGGACTTCATACACTTAATTGTGAACCCGTAATTCGTGATTGTTAGGGCCCAATACATGTTTGTCACTCTACTTATTTTGGTTTTGAGCTATCAGGGTCCACAATTGTCTTTCTTCTGAGGTGGGTTTTCAGACAACTAGGATAACAGGTGGATTAATTAAAAACTTGGAAGGGTTGACTGGTAATTTACCCATATAACTGAGGTCATTTGCTGTGGGTACCACACTTCTTCTTCAGATGCATTTTCACACGCGTCCCCCACAAAGTAACTGACAAAATAGCCAGCTAAAAACTCCCTTTTTAAATTTTGTAGTTCTCTCTCTGAAATCACAAATATTTTATATTGCTAATCCTTTCTACTAGGAGTATCTTTTTCTTGTTACTGTTTTAAGTTCTTCCTTTGTGGTTTTATGACAAGTTATTTAGTCAAAATATTCAAGAAAAATCAAAATTTTTGATGTGCATTAATAAAAAAGTAGAGTAGAGAAATCAAATAAAATATTCTGTCTTATATAGTCAAATAAATAAAATAAAATGAGACTCAAAGTCATTTTCTGTGAAATTTTGTGTTTCAAAACGTGAACAGAAGTTCGTTTACACCAACTTATTATTGCTTTTAGGCGAATGATATCATATAGTAAATCTAAATGAAAAAGATACAGGAAAGTGCATCAATTATAAAGTACGAAAACCAGGAGTATATTTTTGTTGACGCACTGAATCGAAAAATATTCGTCTTCCTCCAAATATTTTGAGAATCGAATGAGTACGATCGACCGCGAACCAATTGCGCTGGTTTTTCAAATTCAAATATTAAAAAAGTTCTACGGCTTGAACAATTCTATTTATAGATACGAATTGTGATGCGAGATTTATAATATTCGCCAACTTTTTATATTGTTGGACGAATCACTTCCCTTGAAATAGATACGGTATAAAAACACGTAAGTCCATTTTCTTATATTAGGGAGAAGAAGGGGACAAGGGGTTTATGTAGTGTGTTACTACAATACGATGGTGTGGTACGTCTCGATGGCTTTACTAAAGATTCCTTCGTTGTAATCTACGTCATTCAATTTGTAGAGTTCACTAAACAAGACATTTGTACTCAAAATAAAGTTAATCGAACGTTGATAACTACATAATCGCGATAAAATACACCTTGTATTTTATTTTTGAAATCATATTAATCACCCATTTTTCATACAATCAAATGTTGTCTTACTAAAAAGCTAATCATATCTGAATAATTTCATATTTATTCAAAATAACCAACTCAACAAATTCTACAAACTGAACTGTTCAGATTACGTTAATAAAATCTCCATTAGCCCATCAAAATACAAAACACCTCCAAAATGCATTAACGCACCATAAGAACTAAGTGGAGTTGAGTAAGTTAACCCGGACATTCGTGTTAGTATAAATTTTTAAAAATATAAATTTTTAAAAATAAAACTGTGGGGCTGGGTTGAGAAAATGGGTTCTGAAGGCCAGTAACAGACAAGGAATCCTATTGGTAGCATGGCTGTGACATCAAGCCAAGTGTTGGCTACTTAATTAACTCAATGAGTTAATTATTAACCCTACATTCTTCTTACTCACTTTTAACCCATGGTTAAACTTAACCCCCCCTTCCTTTGCCTTATAACACACCACCACCACCTCCCCTCAAATCTTCACCTGCTTCTTTTCCCCTCTCTCTCTCTCTCTCTCTCCTCTCTGTTTTTCTCAGTTTTGGTAACCCACTTTAGGTAACCAAAATACAAGCCTTATTAAACAGAGTCTTTTTGGATTGGACCTACCACAAATCAAAAGCCTCTCTAATTCTCTCTGCATTTTGATTGATCCTACTCAATTGAGGAGAGAGAGAGAAATTGATCGGATTTCACTCTCTCTCTCTCTAGAAAAAGAAACAAACCCAGAAGATGAAGAGGTCACCGTCTTCTAATTCTTGCTCGTCTTCTTCGTCTTCGTGCGTCGTTCATTCCATTCTTCAATCAGACAAAAAACCCAAAACCAAGCGTGTCAGATCTTCGAAGAAGAAGAAGAATCTCAACGACCCAGATGGTAATAGTAATGCTTCTGCTGCTGCTGTTAGTAGAAGAAGTTCCATTTACAGAGGAGTCACCAGGTCCCTCTCTCTCTCTCTCTCTCTCTCTCTCTCTCTCTCTCTCTCTCTCTCTCTCTCTCTCTCTCTCTCTGTATCTATATGCGTATGTATATGCATGCATGTGTTGATTGGATGAATTTAATGGATTGCAGGCACAGATGGACGGGACGATTTGAAGCGCACCTGTGGGATAAGAGTACATGGAATAGCATTCAGAACAAGAAAGGACGACAAAGTACACAACTCATTTTCTTTATTTATTTATTTTTTTATAGCTTTTTAGTTAGTACTTATTTATTTGTGTAAGCTTAGATTCGCTTTTTGGTACATTTGGAATTTTTTTTTCAAGAAAATAAAAAAGGTAATTGATATTCACACTCCCAAAATTGTTATTCACACTCCCTTTTTGTCTTTTAGTACAATTTTTACACATTAAAATTCCACTATAAGACAAAAAAGGGAGTGTGGTTAACAATTTGGGGGTGTGGAAATCACTTCCCCAATAAAAAACTACTAAAAGTCTTTTAACTTTTGTGGGTATCAACTCTTTCGGGTCAGTTCATGAGGAGCTTTACTCCGGCTTTAAATAGGATTGTGGGATTAGTACTGGAGACTGTTCCACTAACAAAAAACTGTTTTTTCCAAACACCGAGATAAGTCATTTTCTCACAATACATCACATAAAAAAAAAACCCGTGAAAAACCATTTTTTTCAAAAAACAGGGTTAGTGGAACACCCTGATGGCCGTGGTGTGGTGTGCATGAACTGGCCCGGAGACCCTGAGATGTTACAAGAAAAATTAAAAAAACCCATTTGTCAAAAATCAAGGAGATCTGCAATCTCAACTGTGTCTGGTGTATTTTTTAAATATAGAAAGTAGATATTATTATGAGAAAACTCTGTTTTTTTGGGTACTGACTCTGTTTTTATTCTTTGATTTGATTATAATCCTGTCATTTGCCAACGTTCATCTACGCTTTTGTCGCTGATTTGCAGTTTATTTGGGTAAGTTCAACACGATCTTATCTCTCTCTCTCTCTCTCTCTCTCTCTCTCTCTCTCTCTCTCCATTTAATTAATTTTTCATTTACATGGTGTGTCTCTTCCATTGTTTGTTCAGTTTGTTGACCTACAAAACTTGTTCATTGGTCCCACCTCAAGTATGTTAGTATGTCACACAATCTTGTGGGGCCGGCCTACTACGAATCGTTTTATTATTTTGTCACTTTTTAATAACTTGGTATTATAACTGAACGAGTCATATACTAATTTCAACGTCCACTAACGTAACTCAATTAAAGTCGGGCAAAGCTCTGTATGGACAAAGGCGATAGTTGCCGGCTATCTCTACGTCAGCAGAGTTAAATGATATCTCATTGCAAGTAAACTTATTAATTAATTTGATTAGTCTATTCAATCTTCATTAAGAATTACTATATAAAGTGTGATTTCCGTTAGCATGAAAGCATTAAGTTGCTTTATTTGGACAAACAAGATCTGAATTTTGAGTATTTATCTATTGGTATATATAATTTTTAAATTTTCGCATTTTAAATATTAAAAAAAATGAATTCCCCAATAATCATCCACAGAATTGTTTTTAATAAAGTACTTAATTTTTTTTCTAGTGGGTCGGTTATATAAATAAATTTGTTTACATAAATCTGTTTTAATGAACCATTCAACCATACCTATTTCCAATGCATTCTATTTTTATTTTAATCTGATTGCCAATGCATCCTTGAATATAAGAAATCATCCAAAACCAAGATTCCTTTGATTTTTTATTTTTTATTTGTTTTCTGGCAAAGGCTAAAGTGACCATGAGAGTGTGAAGGCCAGTTGCATATAAAAATTGGTGTACTTGTTTCCTCATCAATGAATTACATTCCTAAGAGTCAATCCTTTTAGAGATGATGGATGATAGGGTCCATAAAAAGTTTTCCCGAAAACGTCCAGGAAAATCATAGCGAATCTAAACCGTTCATTTCATTTCCTTTTCCTGGGTGTTTTCGGGGAAACTGTTCTTGGATCCTCAACACTTTTGTTTAGAAATCTAAGAATTGTAATGTTATAACATTATATCTTTTGGGTAGATAAATTTTCATTGTTATCTGTTATCAAATGAAGGGGCATATGATAATGAAGAAGCTGCAGCTCATACCTACGATCTCGCGGCTCTTAAGTATTGGGGGATCGGTACTACATTGAATTTTCCGGTACACTTCTTTTTCTAATTTTTTGTTGCTAATAAATTTCCACTTATGTAATTCTGTGCAATCATTGTCTTTGATCCTATTTATCGGTTTGTAACCGAATTTGCTGAAATGCAGATTGATGCATACACCAAGGAGCTTGAGGAAATGGAGAAATTGACCAAGGAAGAATATTTAGCTTCACTAAGGCGGCGGAGCAGCGGATTTTCCAGGGGCGTCTCTAAATACCGTGGTGTCGCAAGGTAAACCCACCATCCGTAACACACACATACCTACACATCTGATCATATAGAATTGATGTGTTATAGGCATTTCTGGTTTATTTTTCCGTTAGATAAACTTGTAAAAGAGTTTCGATTGACGTTTGGCAGGCATCATCATAATGGAAAATGGGAGGCACGAATCGGACGAGTTTTTGGAAACAAGTACTTGTACCTTGGAACTTACAGTAAGAACCCTTCTCTTGGTTTCAGACGCTGCAAAACTCTGTTCATGTCCTACAAATTGTTCATGATCATTTTAGTTCACGCTTACATGGTACTATTCAGCATCAATTAATCGAAAACACAAAGGATGAAAAAGATTTGGAAGTTAAAATTGCAAAGAAATGTCAGTGCCATGCAATATTGGACCGAACACTAACAATGTGTGGCCAGGTGCTGGATTTTACACTTCTTACAAATTACCTTTAATGCATCAATAGATTTTCCGTATTCCACGACAAAATCTTTTAAGTTGTAACGGTTTATCTAAACGTTACTGCAAGATTTACAAAAAAAAATCACATGATAGTGCAACGAGTAGAGACACGCCAAATTACAGATAACGGTGACACTGTTTGTTGTAATTAAATACGGTGATCCTATACGACAATGCAAATTTTCAATTAGTACAAATGTGGTACATGCTTTTGATGCATTATGTGTTGCAATTTGTTCTAGTAATTCCTCTAGTGAAAAAGAACCGATAAAGAAAAACCATAGCTTGAAGATGTGGAAAGCCTCGTGTTTCTCACACGCGCATACACTTCCCAGTAGTATCGATCATCATTCAGATTCCAAACTCGGCCTCAGTTCTAACATTTGCGATTCGAACTCTACAATAAACAGAGATATGTCGTTTTTGGACTTTGCGTTTTTCTTAGGGAAAAACGGAACTTCAAAATGTTCAATTTTTCATACAACCGAACCACAAGGTGGATTTGGTTCAATATAGTTTGATGTACATTGATTTCTAATTTGTTTGGAACTTTTATTAAAGGTACTCAGGAAGAAGCAGCAGCAGCGTACGACATGGCAGCCATAGAGTACAGAGGATCAAATGCTGTGACCAATTTCGACATCAGCAGCTACGCTGACCGTATGAAGACGAAAGCCCAACTTCCTGTTCCAGACGATCATAATCAGGCCCCGAAACACAACTTCTCCATGCAAGAAGATGAAGGAGAAGAAGAAGCAGAAGAAAAACAAGTTGCATTGGTTCAGCCCCAATTACCTCCAGACTTATGTTATGATCTCTCCAACCCTAATTCCATGGACTCGTCCGATATGGAAAATGACCACCCATGGAACCTCTGTTTGGATCCAAGCGTGTTCAATCCCTTCTCGGTTCCTGACCTAATTCCCCTCGAGAAAGCAGGTGACCACCATCTTCCGGATTACATGTTCAATAGCGACTACAAAAGCTTCGATGACAATATCGACTTCATGATGTTTGATGTACCGACGTCCGACGAAACCACCTCGGATTACTTCAACCCGGACAGCCTGTTTGAAACCACCGCCGGGGGATTCGACATGGAGGCTGATAGTTTCGTAGACAAGGAGGAGGAGGAGGAGGAGAAAGCAACGCAACGAGTATCAGGTACTTCTCCTCATTCTTCTTCATCTTCAACAACCACCACCTAAATTGGTATATCTTTGTACCTAGCTAGCTAGCTAGTTTGTCTGTAAGTGTTTGTCTTTTTTTTTTTGAGATTGTTGGAGTTTGGTTGGTTTGGTTATCTGGTGGTGTGGTGTTCATCTATCTGTTGTGAGTAGATAGGAAACAAGCAACAATTTGTTTGGGCCAAATGTTGCATTTTTTTCCACCCACCCTTCATGTCAAAACACAGGGAGATTGGCTACTTTTTTTATTTGCTCCCTCGGACCATAACAAGCAAAAGTTGCATGCACACTGAGAGGACTATTGATGAAATGGTTCATTTGTTTGACCGGATTGGAGCATCGGATCGAATAACATGAAGTTATTTAAATATTCGGTGTTTGGTTAAAAATCACGTTGTTGATTTGATTAAATATGCATCGAATATAGTCGTATTATTTTACTAGATATGCAATAGTATGAGAGATTGAATTATTATTTTACTAGATATGCAATACTATGAGAGATTGAATTGTCACGGCGTTGATTAAATATGCATCGAATATATTATTTCGCGGGATATGCAATATTATGAGAGATTGAGGTATTATTAGATAATGGAGTATAACAATTCAAGACCTGAAGGGCTGCAGAAGATCTGAGTGAGTTGTTCGCGAGTTGCTCGAGGCCCAGCTAAGCCGAATTCATACATAATTCGACTTGTTTAGTAAATAAGTTGGGCTCGAACTAGCCGTAGCTAGACAGTTTGAAGAAGCTCAGCTTGTATGTAAGCCCCAACTTTTCCCTGTCCAAAAGAAGTTCTTGTTGAAAGCCCAAAAAGGTCGAATCTTCAGCAAAGGCTGAAAGGCCCAACTATAAAAACCTCCTTTTCCAAAAGGCCAGCATTGGAAATAATGCAGAAGTCCTCTTACTTCAAAGGCTGATCAAAAGTAACCCACTCTTCATGGAAAGTTCACTAAAGACCCCAACTCTCAGTTGGGGCCAATGCTATAGAAGATCTCCAAATCATCAGCTGACATTTTTTCAATGGTACCCATATAAATCAGGAATTCTCGACGATCTGTGGAATTCATTCAAAAGTAACTTCTCACCAAAATGTCTGTTTCTGGAGAAAGAATGGCAACTGAGGATCCCTTCGTGGATTTTCTGAATCCGTTCATGACGTCCCTTCGCAATTGGATTCATGAAGTATTTGGAAATCTATTTCGAAGAGACACTTACTAGCTCGGCTGCATGGTGTCCAAAAGGCTCTTAGCACTGAGGAAATAAGGGTTTTCTAATCTCACCAATGTACATAGTGACAAAATTGTGCGAAAAAGGGGGGAAAGCTCTTTAATGAACAGTATTCGTTCTAAACGTACAACTCATCTACGCATTGAATCCAAAAACCACTTCTAAGTTCTGATAAATAAGTTGCCTCATTTACGTAACCAAAATTCAATATCTGAACACCTGATAGATCATCATAGTCTAAAAGCTAGAAGACAATAGTAGAAGTACCTAACACAGAAGAAAGACAAATAACAAAACAACAAACTATAGAACAAGAGGACCAGGGACGCACTCAACAGTAACACAGCTGAATCAAGACTGAGTAGCCAACAATGGGACAGAGTCAGGTTCGTGACCGTGCACTCTCAATCGATAGATACAAGTGTGAGAAGCACTTCCATGGTTGGATGCGACATCAAGCCTAATGGTGTTGACGACGCCCGAGCCCACAGAGTCCAACACGTTGAAAGTCTGAGCATTGCTCTTCTCGAGGTCGTACGAAAACTCAGTCAAGAGAAACATCTGTTCAACAGCATCATGATCTTGCAGCCATCCAGAAACCCTGCAGTCCTTGGGCGCGCTCGACCTATCGTAACCGACGCTCTGTTTCACATTATGACAAAAGGAGTATTTTAGAAAATGGCCATTATGAATGCAATAATCAAAATATCCCTACACATAATGTATTTAGTTGAATCAGTTCCCATTTGTAACATCACATAAAGGTGAGAAAAACTTTGAGTACAGCGGAAGGACAATCACAAGTCTGACCAGCTTGTAATGTGTAGGGAGTAAACAAAACGATTAGATCCAAACAACTCAATGTATTAGTACTACAGGCGTGCTAATGTTAGTGTTAAAGATGGTCAACTCAACAAAAATCTGCTTCCATAATCCATTCCTAACATACTCCATGAAACAGTGGCTTTAGTGCCTGATAAATGACAAAAAAAAAATTGAGCAAAAGTTGACGGAATTGAAAGTTGAGGAGAATGGACAATAATACGGAATCATAACCACGATAGAGTTAAGTTTCTGAAGAACATAGTTGATGCTCAAGACCAATCTCAAGTCTTAAAACTAGTACATTAAATGCAAGATGAGCATTCATGCCATATACAGCAACATGTAGAGGCTGAATCTCTAGCGTCTACATAGTTGAGACAAGGGTCTCTCTCTACAGGGGCCTGGGCCCTTGCACACCTTCCAGGTACCGCAGTATTTTTATAATATTTTAAGTCATTTTGTAAAAATTACAGACAAAGGTCACCTCAAAATTGTTTTCTTAGTATTTTTTTAAGGTTGATATTTTGTTGTTTATATCTGATTACATGTGATTTACCCTCCCTGCATTGAGAATCCTACGTCCACCACTGTCTGTGTAAGCTCACATATTCACGCCATTTCATAAAGGCCAAAAAATGCACAAGATTGTTAAAGCACAGGGAGAAAATAAAACATCTAAGTGACCACTGTGCAAGCCCGCATCACCTGTCGTAGACAATTGTTGGGCTGCACCATGCAATGGATAGTTTACCTAGGTTTACATTGGAGATTATACATCCCTTGCAACTCTTTCTCGTTTGGTTCTTTGGTTTCAAAAAATTTCCCCAATCCTTTAAGCCAGAACTCAAATATGCACACCCTTGCCACCAGTATACTAACACTCGAAAACAAACAGACAACTTCCTGTATACTAGATCTCCGCGTTTCTCACATGCACAAATCACAATGTGAATATATGAAACTAAAACTAAAAACTACTTTCAGACTTCTATGTGGTACCGAGATTGGTTTCCCCCATGACTCCAGCACTCGATTGCCCATTCTAGCACCTCCCAAACTAGCCATCACACCTGCAAAGCAAATGAACATGATCTAGCAGTTGCTGGGGCTCCTGTAACTCCTTCATATCTCGCTTGACATTAATCACAACCAGCCCTCTAAAAACCATATTTCATGTAAAACCTTTTCACCGATGTTCTAACATCTTAACTGCTATAGCCCAAAATCCTTCAGAACCTCGAAGAAAATCCAACAACCTCCTGCTGTCATGCTAAGACTAACGTATCAAATGAACCAACACGACATTTATATCCCATCCTTGACCCACACATTCAGTTTCCAACCATAAACTTAATGCGCAAGACCCCCAAATCTGATTGCAGTGCCTGCCCGTTAAGATCCTATCTTACATCAAGTGCCTACTCATATTTCGATGTGGAGAAATTCTACACATGTGCATTATCAAATCTTTTCTCCTTGTTCCCCCACATAAAATCCATAGGGTTATATGAGTCCAATATTCAAAAGAAAGAGGTTCCAAAAATCATCTGGTCTCTCAAATACCTTGTACATACCTCCTATGTCATCACATGTGGTTAACATGTAGTAAATTGTGCTTCACAAGTCAGCACACACAAACAGCTATAAGAATTAGTCTTCAACAAACATGTAAGCGGTACATGAAGGATGTGCAAGTGTCTCATACATGCTCCAGTATCTCCATGGTCATCGTTGCTTTGTGTGGCGACTGGCCATCTTACCATGGATCCTAGTGGGTAATACAAAGAGTTTTAAGTACGAACATTGGAACTCTAGGGATCTTGCCTAGAGATAGAGGTTTTGCATTGCTATCGAAACTAGCCATTAAAGCTGCATTAGGCCAATCCTATTGAAAGAGAGACCACACCGCTTATATTGCGCTCAAAATCTATTGGACGGGACACATCCAAATGGGTTGATTACGCCTCGAATCTTCTTTACACGTCCTCTAGCAGGATCCCAAGAAATACCAGATGATTGGTTATGACCTTGCATAGATAGAAGACGACGATCACATCCAACTGATTCTTAATCCATTTTACTCACATAACCCATGCAGCACCTAAAAGGAAATACTTGAACACACTCAACAAACATCAGATTTTGAAATTTTGACCAGTTTTTTCTCTAAATTTCAACTTTCTTGATTTCGTTTCATAATCCAACTAAGCATGCCTTCACATCCTTTGTCCACTTCTCAAAGTGTAAGAAGAAAAGTAAACTAACCAACCTATGTCTATGATCATTAGACAGATCCTGTTTCTCAACCATCCTCTAACAGAATCCCAAGAAATTCCAGACGATGGGTACTATTGATTCTTAATCCATTTTACTTACAAACTCCAAGCAGAACGTAAAAGGAAGTACTTGAAAATGCTCAACAAATTTTGATTTTCTCCCCTCTAGATTTCAACTTTTTTTATGTATCAATATTTCATGAAGCAATGCCTTCACAGTTCACACGAATCTATTCCGGACCACATTATAATACCTACTTCTGAATGTGTAAAAAGATCAAGCAAACTAACCGACACATGTCTCTCACCATTATAATGCAAGCAATACCACTGAAAAACAAAACAAAACACCAAGAAAGAACAGATAATCACCTCGGCAACATGCTCCAGAGTAATAGCCTCCGGAATAATAGCAGTCCTAAGCTTGATTTCCACAAACCCAGTGCTTCCTTTAAGAGGAAAACACTGTCCTGGCTCTCCAAAACTGGGTCTCAGCATCGTATTCGCCTCGTGATGAACCTCATTCCCATTAGCAGTATAAAACCAACCCCTCACCTTCCCAACTCCGTACGGCTCGGAGTGCTTCACAACCGTAGCACCAGCTGATGACAGCGCATAGTCTACTCTACCCAGTCCATCAGCAGCATGCTTTTCAATCTCCTTCTCAACTATGCCCCTAGCAATTGCCCTAATCTCATCCAAATCCACATCCCCATTACCCAAACCCTTATTATTCTTCTTCAACTCATCGAAAAACCTAGCCATGTCTTCTTTCGATAGCCACTCCATTGAACTCAACTCTCCCAATGACTTCTCCAAACCCTCCGTCCTCCCGTCCAACTTGCTCAACTCACTCTCAAATGCCTTTCCTCTCTCATCAATTCTCTTTAATTCCATCTTAATCCCTCCCACCTCGTTCCCGATCTTTCGATCAACAACCTCCATTTGAACCTGCATCATCGTCGCCGTGGTTCTCAAAAACTTCTCCACTTCCGCTATCCGTCCCTCAAAATCTTGCGAAGACGAAAACGACACATTATTACCACTACCCGTATTAACAGCCAATTTTCGAATTATCTGCACCAAACCCACTAACAAAGTCAGAAGCAAGAAATTCTTCATGAAAACACTCAAAACAGTCTGCCACCGCGGCTTCTCCGGTTTCGGAGCGGTCTTCCGGGTGGTGCGGCCACGAGTGGGTCCCCCAGTGGCGGTGCCGGAAGAGGGCAGAGTAGTAGTAGTGGCGGTGGTTGTCTTCTTCAGTTGAATCGAGTCGCGTGACCTCTCGACGACGGCATCGCGGCTGATGGAGTGGCTGTGATCCTCGGTGCTGGGACCGAAGGCGACGGCGTCGGGGCCTACCAAGTCTACGGGGGACTTCTTTTCGACGGGGCGACGGCGGGCGGTGGGGTTCGCCGTGATGGAGACTGTTGATGCGGACATTGGATGGAGAGAAATGGGAGAAAAAAACTAGGGTTTTGTCAGGGGTCGATTCAGTGGAGAGAAATTGAAAGTAGAAACCCTAGATTTGTAATTGGGGAAGGGGAATTTGATCGGTAACCTAGAAAGGAGAGAACGATTGGGGGATCGAGGGGAGAGAGAGAGAGAGAGAGAGAGAGAGAAGGCGTGTGTAGGAGCGGTTTTTGGTTTGAAATGATTTGAGATATCTAAAAATAGAAAGGACGGTTTGGATTTTGGAACAACAAATGAACTTTTTTTTTAACTTTGGTCTATAATTGTTTACTTTTCTGATTCATCTTATTGAGATTTTAATATAAAAAAAACGTTTATTTTTTCAGAAAATGTTTTTCTTATATAAAGTTGAAAAGAAAAACTGTTTGTTTTTTTTTTTAAAACTATTCATTTTTTTGGAAATCTTTTTTTTCTTTAAATAAGTTTTCGAAAATAAAAAGAGTTTTTGAAACTATTTTGACAGTTTTTAAATAATTTAGTTTTTTTTTTCAAGTTTAAAAATGTAATGTTGCAAGTTTTGGTTACCCAATTTTAATTATGTCATTGTGAACTTTAAGATACACTTCCATTTTTCTAAAGTAGGATGATATATTAAATGAGTGTTACATGTCACTTAATCACAACTTACAACTCAAAGTCCACAAAGCTAAGGCTCATTACATAATTAATTTGTTTCAACTAATCTTAGAGCATCATTATTTGGAGACTCAAATACCATTTTTCATCAAAATAGAGAGCAAAACTCCCAAAATTCATCCGAAATCAAGCTCTCTTAAGCGTCCCTATTAATAACCTTTGCTACAGTAGCTCCTCAAATCAGAGGAGCCACTGTTCCCTCCCTGTCAAATAGTTTAATGTTTTCCTAGCTAGTGGCCGGGGTTTGTTCCATTAATTTAATATTTTCAAAGCTAGTGGCCAAGGTAAAGGTGGAGAGAACGATGGCCAGCTGGCATTTCTTTTGTTTGAGGTGAATAGTTTGAGTTTGGAAAGAAAGTCTGATTTTGTGAGTTTTTGATAAAATGTCTTGCTAAATTATAAAAGGTGTTTTTGAAGTTAAATTTGGTGTAAAATTTTGAGTATGCTGATATTGATGCTCTAATGGTGCAATTCTGGTTTTATAAAGAAAGCTAATGGAGCATATTAATTATTAAATGTGTTATATGTCATAATCTCATTTGACAGAAAACATGAGATGTGATTTCCTTTTTAATTTTTCTTACACGGTTAGACATAGGTTTTAATTACTACAATCAAGAAAAATAATCCAACAAAAGGTGGACAAAAATTGTGAATATTTGACAATCAAGAAAAATAATCCAACATAAGGTAGACAAAAATTGTGAATATTTGAAGATATATTAACTTATGCGCCCAATAAAATTGCATAATCGTAATTTATTAATGGTTTCTTTTTTTATCTTTTTCTATCGCAATACCCAATAAAATGCAAATACGACCTGTTTGTTTGGGGGAAATGAAAGCGGAATATCTCCGCTTACGCGGATATAGAAATCCGGGTGGAGTAAATCTGATGTGAGTTCTTGTCCCACTCAAATATGATACACCTGGATATAAATATCCTCTTGGAGGGGATAAGTTTTGGACATCCCTTTATGTATATTTGGTTTCCACATTACCAAAATACACCTGGCCCTTTCTTAAGGCTCAAATGGTGCCCTTTTTGTTCGGGGGAAAAATAGTAATTGTCCATCATTTTATTTTATCCACCCCTCGTATCAACTACAAAAATAAATCAACTAACTTTTAATCCCCTTTAAATAATCTCTCATCAATCATATCCCGTTCAAAAAAAAAATCATATCCCACCTCTTTATCGCCCCAAAATTTTGGACTTAGTGACCTCAACTGTATGCCCTCTGAAATCTTCGTTTGAGATTGAAACCGTTCATTTTCTCAAGAATGTTAAGCACATTATGGGTACAATAAATTAGGATCATCGGATATTGGTACACACACAATTGACATAAATTTATCTTACAGTCTCGAAACAATATTGGATATCCATATAAATGGTATCCAACCATATGACCACGAATATCCAATTAATTTGAGTTTTTATATGACTGATCTACGGGAAATTATGTGACTGATCTACGGGAAATTATGTGGTTCCAATCCCAAATAAAGATTATAGAGGAATCAGTCACTACGGGAGTTTAATGACTTGGATCAGTACGTGACTTGGGTCATTTCTTGGGTACGTGATACTTGAACTACAAGCTTATTCTATATGGTTGACTTCGTCTGTTTCTAGGCTCTCAGTTGTAAAATAAATACCCAAGAAATGACGCAACAGATGTTGTGAAAGAGAAGGGAATAAAATTAGATTACAACAGTGAATGAGGCCTTGTTCTCCGATAGATTTTAGGTACATAAAATCTCATATTTTATGACACTTCAATCTCAACACATAAAATGTAAAAGTCATTTTATGAGATTTTCATAAAATCCTCCTAAAATCTATAGGAAAACTACATTTTATCAGGTGGGAAAACAACTTCATTTTATCACATCTCCATAAAATGCTCATTTTATGAGATCTTCATAAAATCTACCTAAAATCTATTGGAGAACAAGGTCTAAGAAGGGAATAAGATTACAACAATGTAAAATAAGAAAACCAAAAAAAACAAAGTACATGATGTAACAGAAAGCACCTGTCCAAGAATCAAAGTGTGAGTCAGAGACTAAGAAAGAAGGATGGAGCTGAGTCAGAGATGAAAATAGCCTTAAGATCACTAACAGGCTCTCTGGATTGTGAGAAAAAAGAGGAAAGAAAGGGGTAATCTTCATCAATTCTCACCGTGAGTGTTGAGATTTGGGGAGAAAAGAATGAACCGATAAAGACTCGTTCACTTGGAGGTTTGACCCAATGGTTGCGTAGCACTCCCTCTGAGCATGAGATCTAAGGTTCGATTCCTTTGAATATGAGGTTTGCCCTCATAGTAATCTAACATACTCTTTTACCATAAATGTTGAGATTTGGTGAGAAAAGAATGAACCGATAAAGACTCGTTCACTTGGAGGTTTGACCCAATGGTTGCGTAGCACTCCCTCTGAGCATGAGATCTAAGGTTCGATTCCTTTGAATATGAGGTTTGCCCTCATAGTAATCTAACATACTCTTTTACCATAAATGTTGAGATTTGGTGAGAAAAGAATGAACCGATAAAGACTCGTTCACTTGGAGGTTTGACCCAATGGTTGCGTAGCGCTCCCTCTGGGCATGAGATCTAAGGTTCGATTCCTTTGAATATGAGGTTTGCCCTCATAGTAATCTAACATACTCTTTTACCATAAATGTTGAGATTTGGTGAGAAAAGAATGAACCGATAAAGACTCGTTCACTTGGAGGTTTGGCCCAATGGTTGTGTAGCGCTCCCTTTGAGCATGAGATCTAAGGTTCGATTCTTATGAATAGGAGGTTTGCCCCCATAGTAATCTAACATACTCTTTCAAATAAGTGAAAATATTCTTTTTCCTTTTCTTCCCAAGCCTTTCTCACCATCCAAACAGGCTATAAGAGCATCGACACCAAAATGGAACACGATGTCGAAGTTGGTTTAGAGTGCTTAGACCATGTCACATAAGTTTTTGGCAGAAACTCTGCTTATGCCGTCAATTTTCGCTCTACGCTCATTTTCAATACTCGCTTTCACGAATTTTAATAGTTTATGATGTTTATAGAAATGATGGTTTCACACACTCGCTCTTGCTTACGAGTTACGATGTGAAAGTTGGTTTAGAGTCTTTAGGTCATGACACATAAGTTTTTGGCAGGACACTCCGCTTTTCCCGTCAATTACTACGCCCTCACTTCCAATGCTCGCTTTCATGTATTTTAATAGTCTATGATGTTTAAAAATAAAATAAAAAACGCTTTCACACTCTCGTTCCTGCCCTTGCTTTTGCTTACGAGTTACATTTGAACAAATAACCTCTAGATTGGTTGTTGCGGGTTTATAGTTGGGCTTTCCTGGGCAGTCACTTTCATTGTGACTTAGAGCATGTCCAACCATGCTTCAAATCTCCAAATTCAAAAACTGCAGACATTTGATAGGGCAGTTTAACAAAACACGATCCTTCCTGTGACACATGGTATATGATCCTGTGACACTGCAACATATAGCATTTGAATGAAGAGCAGAGGCTTGAATGGTTTCAAAGTCATCAATTGGAGACTTAAAAATGCAGAATCAAATATTGTTAGATGGCCCGAGTAGTGAGCTACCCTGCATTAGCAGTAAGATTTGAGTATAGGTTCCGAAAGTGTTAAACCATCCCCAGCAACATAGCTTAATGGACAAGATTCTCCTCGTATGACGAATTCACCCTAGAACGTCGCTCTCATGGTTTCCGGTCAGCATGTCTAGCAAGTCACCCCCTCGAGGAGTCCGCTCCCAACTAAGATAGAACATTTGTAAGCATCTAAATTCCGAAAATGATGCAAAAGAAGAGCTACAAGCACGAGAGAATATAAAACAACAATAAGTAAGATAGTAGGAAAACATCACTCCAGATAGCTTGAGTACTTAATATAAGTATAATATGCACTTACATTACGTACTTAATATAGATATAAGCATATGAGAGAGAGGCAGAGAGAGAGAGAACCGTCTGATAGATACGCAAAAAATATCCCAGATTTACTTCCTAGAATCAAAGGGGCCAAATTGCAAATCAATAGCCAGAATTGAGGTATAGCCGTAGTAACGATCTGGTAATTTTTTGCTACCAGCTAGAGTTACTCATATACTAAAAAACATAACTATTGATGCATAGATTACACTAAAACAACTAGTTTGGAAGAAGAAGAATATAGGATCAAGGTAAATAGACCGAATACAGCAAGAATGACATAGGATATAGAAAACACTTGCACAGCAAAAGCTTATTTGACTTCCTAGATTCATACTATCTATTTTATTCCTTGGCTTCCATCAGATTTGATACCCTCACTCATATTCTAATGCCATAAAACACTGCAGAACTGTCAAATGGGTTATGTCAGTCCATGTCAAGTCAATTCATCCGCGGTACAAAACTCAGTTTCCTCTCACCAATCATTGAATTAGCAGCCTAACCCGTCTTCTTCATCTTCCTACTCCTCTACTTCCATTCGGAATTTTGGCTTACCCACGGATTCTCTCAAGCACAAAGAATCTGATTGATTCTCTATGCAAAATTTCAATCTCATGAAGGGGCAGGAAACAAGAAGACTCTCCGATGAATACGAGGTTTTGGACATTTTAGGGCGAGGAGGATTCTCAGTTGTGAGAAGAGGCATAAAAAAATCAAGTCCCCATCATGTAGCCATCAAAACACTACGACGGTTAGGCCCATCAGTAATGCTGCCGTCTCCACCAGAGGGGAGGAAAAGAGAGAAACAACAACAACAACTACACCAGAGAGAAGGGGTCGCAGTTTCAGATGCCTTACTAACAAACGAAATCCTCGTTATGAGGAGAATAGTAGAAGTGGTGGCCCCACATGACAACGTGATCCAGCTCTACGACGTATGTGAGGACCCCACCGGGGACGTGCACCTGATACTGGAACTTTGCTCCGGAGGGGAGCTGTTTGACCGCATCGTGGCTCAAGAGAGGTACTCCGAGGCGGGAGCCGCGGCAGTAGTGAGGCAGATTGCAAGTGGGTTAGAAGCCCTTCATAGAGCCAATATTGTCCACAGAGACTTGAAGCCAGAGAACTGCTTGTTCCTCAATGAGAGAGAGGATTCTCCGTTGAAGATCATGGATTTTGGGCTTAGTTCTGTGGAAGAGGAGTTCACTCACCCGGTTGTTGGGTTGTTTGGATCCATTGATTATGTGTCCCCAGAGGCCCTTGCTCGGGGACAGGGGAGGATAATATCATCTAAAAGTGATATGTGGTCCTTGGGTGTAATCCTATACATCCTCCTCTCAGGGTATGTGTATATGCATGTATGTATGTACGTATGTTTGAGTGTATGCATGTACAATTCATAAATTTCTAAGATTTAAGGCAGTTTTTTTCCTCAGATATCCACCTTTTATCGCGCAGTCCAATCGGCAGAAGCAACAAATGATAATGGCTGTATGTTATGATTTTGTTTCCAAAAATAACTAAGGCTCCGTTTGTTTGGATGTAAAATGTTTTACAGCTAAAAATATTTTCCATGAAAAAACAAGTTTTACAATTATTTTCCGGTGTTTGGTTTAATTTCAATTTTATTTTTACAAACCAAGAGCTCATCTGATTGGCCTAGAATGAAAGTGTCCGGGTGTGTGCAGAGTAAACATGGGGAGAGTGAGTATGTCTTGATGTTCAGGGAGAGAGAGAGAATCCTATTTTCCAATTGGTTTCATGTGGCCATGATGGAATGAGAGAATCATTTGCGCACACAGCCAGTACAACAGGTGGTCATGGGAAGGGAAAACGGAGGGGCATAGATTTGGAAAATAACTTACTGGTTTTCGGAGGGTAAGTCATTTTACGGCCAAAGGGGCAAAAGATTTTCAAAAAAAAAACTATTTTCCGGAATTTTCAACAATCAAACACCGGAAATTAGGTAATATATTTTTGACAAAAATATTTTACGTCCAAACAAACAGAGTCTTAAGTGGAAATCATTTTCCTGTTTTTGACACTAGAAATTGGTCTCTCATTTTTGTTGTGCGTAGGGAGAATTCAGCTTTTACGAGAAGACATGGAAGAACATTTCTGCATCAGCAAAGCAATTGATTTCAGGTCTCCTCACAGTGGATCCTGACAGGAGGCCTAGTGCTAATGAGGTTTACCTTGGAAATCTCAAAATAAATGTGAACTATTAATCATGTAATGTTGTGGTATTATACAGAAACAATAATTGTTCTCTTTGTTGTTTTTGCGTTTTCCAAATAGATTCTCCAACATCCATGGGTGATAGGATATTCAGCAAAGCAAGAACAAATGGATGCCGAGATTGTTTCGCGGTTGCAGAGTTTTAATGCCCGCCGGAAGTTACGGGCTGCTGCAATAGCTAGCATGTGGAGTTGCAGCATTTTCTTGAGAACGAAGAAGCTCAGAAGTTTAGTTGGCACCTATGACCTTAAACCTGAGGAACTTGGGAGTCTCAGAGAACATTTCCAGAAAATGTGAGTTGAAAACAAAAACTAGCTAAAATTTTCACTTCGATGAAATGCTGCACTTCCCAAAACGAACCAAATACGACGAGAAACTACCACCTGATTGAGTAAAGGCCAATCTACAGCTAAATTTTACTTCTACAAAATGTTCCAGTGCCCTAATGAATCAGGAACAATGACAATGCAACTTGAAACGATTTATTGTGCATACAGTCCACAGTATTTGCTGCCTGAATAATGAATATTAGCAACCTATTTGGAATTTCGAAAAATATTGCAGATGTGAAAAAGGTGATAATGCCACTCTACCTGAATTTGAGGAGGTGCTCAGAGCAATGAATTTGTCATCACTAATCCCTTTAGCACCGCGCATCTTCGATCTGTTTGACAACAACCGCGATGGGACGGTGGACATGAGGGAGATAATCTGTGGTTTCTCTAGCCTCAAGAATTCACAGGGAGATGATGCACTCCGCCTTTGCTTTCAGGTGAGTGAACCCAAGCACCTATCCCCTCAAATTCTGCATGACTCATTTTTTGTTCCTGAAAGTTAAACATTTAGGGCATTTCAAGAACAGGAGCTAATAACTACACTCCTCTCAAAAAATTTCACAAAAACATCAAAATCTGCAGTATTAATTGTATTTTTGTATTCGGCAATCAGATGTATGATACAGACCGGTCTGGATGCATCAGCAAGGAAGAAGTAGCATCCATGCTCAGAGTATTGTTGCTTCCCTGACCTTTCCAGAAGAGTTATTTCATTTGACTGTGATTTTCAACCTCCCACAGTGAACAAAAAATCCACATTATTGTCATTTTTGCAGGCCTTGCCTGAGGACTGCCTTCCAGTAGATATCACAGAACCAGGGAAATTGGACGAGATATTTGATCGGATGGATGCCAACAGTGATGGACAAGTCACCTTTGATGAGTTCAAAGCTGCTATGCAAATAGATAGCTCTCTTAAAGATGTAGTCCTCTCCTCCCTTCGCCCAGTTTAGTACCTCCCGGATTGTCACGTTCTGCTAAGTTCAGATCTGATCACTTTGTTGGCCTTTTTGAAACTGTCTTTGAACATTCATGTCATCAGGCAAACTACATGTCATATACGATGAGTATTGTGCAGTCATGTTAGTTTACCAGTAGAGAGGAATAAAATTTGACATCAAGGATGCAAACCAAACTTTGAATCCATATTTCTTTCTTTTTCGGAGACAAAGTGTGAGATCAGAACGGTTCGTTACTAATTTGTACTTGTATCAACCCAACTATGATAGGCCATATTCATAATCATACTAGTCGCAAGACACCATGTGTACACACTCAATGCTCAATGCGAATCACTGAGAAAAAAGCAATAGTTGGAATTAGATTGAACTCTTTTCTTTTTGCTTGACCCCTATACCAATATAGTTCATGACCAATAAGCATCTCAAATAGAAGGGGGAAACTGGTGCTTAGTCCCTCAAACCTAACTATAAGGGATCATCATCAATGTCGAAAATACCAATGCAGGCCTAACCTAAAATGCAAATATTTTTGCAGCATCCCGTGGTTATTAACTAACTATTTGCCTAAAGCTGAAATACACCTATATTTGCAATGCTCCTTGGATAAACTTCCCCGGTGTTCACAACTCTAATTGATGACAAAGAAGTATTAGTAATCACAACAAATGCGAGTATAACCCAGAATATCAACATGGTACACAATCAATTCCAAGACCAAAACAGGAAGTCCTTCGATGCCTCGATTGCTACTCTTTTGGTTCTAGACTTCTTTAACAGAAGCCAAATTTAAGGTGCAAAAACTATATTATTCATCCCAAAGAAAAAATTCCATTTGTGAGACTGGATTATAATTATTCAACAGAACAGCATTCCCATATGATACGATGAAACTCATAAATTGACAGAGGCATCATTTCTAGTATATTTCCAATGGGCCAGGCGTCATAATACAAAGTTGCAGTGCTCAGGCTACACTAATGACAAGAGTAATAGTGAAGTAAGTGGAAGCACACCACAACATGGTATCGAGGCATCATTTCAAAGGAACCATAACATAGTCCTTCAGAATATCTGTTCATACCTAACTTGCAACTGTAATTATTCCTCGCCCAGGTACATTAAACAAATCAAAAACATGCTATGCAATGAAAGCAGTATTTAATAGCAGCATTAGAGGGAAAAAATTACGAACAACAAAGGGACGCCCAAACAAGCAAGTTGGGTTAATAATATCAGATCCCCACTCATGGATTAAAGAGTTTTCTGAAAGGCCCATCCTTGCGGTCTTTTGCAGCTTCCGTGAGGGCAAGGAACCTCTTGAAGCCAGTTGAGGCTGCGCCTCTCCCAAGAGCAGCTGCTCTGGTTAGCACATCTTCTCTTGAAACAATAACTCCAGCTGAAGATGGATTCGCAATGGTCGGAGCTGGAGGGGCAGTGGGGACAAGCGGGAGAACTGGTGGGGCCGGAGGAGGTTGACTAATCCCTGGCCCACGTTTGTCAAAATCATCAAGAATACTTTGCTGGTCAGCTTTTTTCAAGCCCTTAAGCTCCAGAATCCGCTGGAACTCCGAAGGTGTTCCCTCAGGAAGCAGTGCACGATATGTATCAGCCACAGAGTCAACAGGTGATAGTATAACCTTCAAGAGAGCTTCAGCTTTACTCATCTCTTGGCTAACAAATTTTGAGTAGTTAGAAGCTCCCGATGTCTGTCTTCCAAGGGGAGGAACGTCCAGAAGAATGGTCTTCATAGCCTGAGTGTCCAACAACATTTGTTGGGCTCCTGTTTCTGATATGTGCTTGCACTTGAAAATATTGAGGTAGAAGCGTGGACCAAGAGACGATGCAAGCTTGTCTAAGAAGAACTGGAAGTAGATGGGAGATAGAAGACGTCCAAGGACAGGAATACTGCTAGTAAGGATCATATTAATGCTGTTGATATACTCTGATTGATCACCAACACTTTCAAGTGTACCCCACGGAATGCGTGTCATTGCAGCCATTTCAGCATCAAATTTCGTCTCCAGGCCATGCACCAAAGTTACCAATGCTTTCGTGATGACAGCTGAAAATTCATCCTGCACTTCCGAAATATCCACCGCATCCACTAATTGAGGGTTAATTATTTTGGATACATTTTCTGCCAATTCACCAGACGTTTTGTGGCAATATTCTGCTGTATTAATGATATAACAGATCAATCGTTCATCCCTATCAGATGTCTTTATCTGTCCATCCATACCCGTGGCAGCTGCAACAATTCCAGTGCCCCCTTTAGGTAATCTCACGAAAAGCTTTGTAGCATAAGCTTTCAGAACTCTTTGAAACACCTTGAACAAATTTAACAATGTCTGGTTTTTTGTCAATGCGCTGCACCGCTTCAGGTTTCTCCTAATAATCAAAAAGACCTGCATGCTGCTGGATAAAATATTAGTCTGTGTTCCCTCCTCAATATCCCATGTTTCTTCCTGAACAAGTTTTTCCAGATTCTCCATAAGCGTCTTCTCTTCCAGTTCTATGTACACCGTCATGTGCGGTTCAAAGCAAGATGAAATAATTCCCCGAAAATTGAACCCAGCTCCAGGTACCAACAAATCTTTTTGTCCATCTTTATCTCTCTCACTTCCCTGATATGCAGCAAGCTTTTTCTCATACTTCTTCCGAATATCTGAGATAGTTTGACTATTACTTTCTCCATCTTTGTCTTCAAAGTCACTCCCCGCCTCTTTACTACAAGTTCCAGCACCAAATTTATCGGCCAACTCTTCTTCAAATTCGAGAGTCCGTTGCAAAGCCAGAAGTAATGTCCCAACATCAGGTTTCTCTTTTAAATTATCAAGGATTTCAACAATTTGCGTCCTTGTCAACTTGCAGAACTGGATACATAACAAGTAAGGAACATGCCACGACAGAGGAAATATTTTCCAGATTTCCTCATTTGTTCTTAATCGACGCTTGATCCAAGCATATCGCCTTTCAGTTTTGTCCAACTTTGCTAGTTCCGCTCCTTCAAAGATCTGTCGATATGAAGTAAGCTCCCTGCTGCAAAAATTCTTGACCAACTCCTCCCTTACTGATGGCTCCAAGGCATCAACAACTAAGCAAGCATCTGCCAGCTGCTGAAGTAGATTACTTTCTTCAGTCTCTTTCCCTGTGCCTAAGCTTGAAAAATCAGACAACACATGAGACTTCAGAATTTTCCTAATGTTCACAAATTTTTCCCTGAGCTCAGTTATCTTAGGGATATCTTTGTAGGCTTCAAAATGACTAATTAACTGGTTCACAGCCTCTAGTTGTGCAGCTGCCTCCTTATACTGCCGTTTTGAAGCCATACCTTGAAGTTGTTCCACAGCAGAGACTAACATGGTAAGACGATGGAGGGCAGTGATTGTCGTTGTTATATGTTTCTTGGCAAAATCCAACTTCTTAATGTCGCGGCATATTTCCTGAACCATGGATTCACTTTGCTCGGCTTTACTTTTTATTTCACGGATCTTATACATAAGTTCCTCTACAGCACGTGTGGCTGCACCAAGATCCTCCTTGGCTTTAGTTCCTGAATTACTCTGTTGACGAACAGCTGCTAAAATTCCTGCATCAACACGACGAATCTCACCATGTATCTTTTGCATTAGTGGCTCCACACCAGATAAGGAGGCCTCTGTGGGGAACATCTGGTTGATGTAGTCCAAAGCACTCGACTTGTCCATTCCACTTTTAAGGAAACAAGAATTTGATGACTTTCTCTCACTTACAATCAGAACTGAAAGCCTTCTGCATCAGAATTAGATATACAGAGATAGAGATGCGGTATTAGATATACAGAGATACATGCACACAAACCCAGATATCCCACAATTGTCCATACACTTTGTGTAAAGTGATAGTGATTAAGCAATGATGGTGGTGGTGGAGCTGTGGTGCTAGTGGTGTTGAAGTGAGAGTAGTGGAGGTGGTGCACTTGTGTTAGCAGTACTGAGATGATTGTTGCGAGGTGGAGCCGGTGGTGGTGGGGTGGAGGGATAGTGGACATGGGGTGCTAAAATGATGACGGTGGTGGAGGTGTGGCAGTAGTGGTGGTGAAGTGATGGTTGTGGTGAAATGATGACGGTGGAGGTGGTAGTGATGACTGATGAAGGGGTGGTGGTGGTGAATGATGCTAGCGCACAGGTGGTGGGGATGTGGTAATGAAACGATGGTGGTTAATGTGGTAAAGGGGAGGAAAGTGGTGGTGGTTGGATCACATGTGCCCCGGGGCATCCGGGTGTTCTACAGATTTAACGCCATTATGTACCTTGGGCACCTCCGATTTTAGATGCAGATGCCGATTTTCAAAACAGATCTAATTGAAAACCGGCATCTGCATCTAAAACCGGACACGCCCAAGGTACATGGCTATACATATTAGTATTGTTCTTGCTTTGGCTATGATGTGTTCATATGATGTTCTGTATTATCTTATAGCATTTGGGAATGACTACAATACACACCCATTAAAGGTGTGTACCATATACACCTATTGTATGGTCCATACTGTGCCATCTCATTGGCAATCCTAACCTTTTTTTTAGTGTTTTGTAACTTTTCAGCAATATGATTTTTAACATTTTCTATGATTTATAAAATTTTGGTGCGTCTCGTAACTTTTACTATATAAAAAAATCGTAGTTTTTATTGATAAGAGGTAATCAATTCGTAACTTTTATAGGGGTGTGTACATACACAACACCCAAATAGGGGTGTGTATTGTAGCATTTCCCATAGCATTTTAGTAAATAAAAACTATGAACGCTTATCCTTTTTACATAGTGGCCGGGAATAGGAATTGCAAGGGGGCGGATTGGGGCATAACCCGAACCAAACCGCGAAACCATTACCCTAACCGAATCTGCCCCGATAACCGAACAGAAAATGATTTCCAGATTCGAATGGGTACCCTGTACCCAGATTCAACCAAAAATGATTTCCAGATTTAAGCAAACCCAGATTCCATACAAATTCACTTATACAATTCCAAGAAAATTCCTAATCCTTGAATATAATAATCCACTGCTACACTACCAGATTCACTCATTTCGGAGAGGGGTTTCAATAACCATATCTGCTGTTTTTGGCTCCTCATTCAGACATGTACCGACCAGGTTTTCAAAAAGAAATCAAACTAAATCTTGCGTCCCAATCAATGGGACAAATGCAGGTCTAGAAGAGCAGAAAACAGAGAAGAGAAGGAGACTTACGACTTTAAAAGGAGAGATCGGCGACGAAGTGAATCGGAGAAGAGGAAGATCAGATCAACCAGCGCGGCAGCGAAGTTGATCGGAGAAGAGGAAGATCAACCAGCGAAGTCGATCGGAGAAGTCACCTGCGGTCACACATCGCCTCTTGTCTTCTGTAGTCGTGTTTTGAGAAATTGAGTGAGACAGAGAAATTGAGGGATGTAGATATAAATGGGTATTTTTGTAATTTTAATGTTTCTGTTTGATTCGGTATGGAAATTGGTTCAGTATCATATTAACCATAACCGAACCAAACCCGTTCGATTATCCCCACCTCCACCATACCCATAACCATACCAGTGGGGAAAAAACTCGGTTATGGTTCGGGGAAAAAAAATACTATTGGTTAAAATTTGAGTACCTATCGGTTCAGTTAATAGTCATCTATAAGACAGTATAGTCCCACAGTATCTAAAGCATTAGTATTTAGGTTTTAGTATAAAAATATGTGAAAGTATATAAAAAAAAATAAAAAAGTATACCGAATAAGTGTATCTTATTCGTACCTTATATAGTTAAAGTCAACCCGATGTAATGTTAATAGAATAACCCTAATTAATTGCAAAGATTATACAGGCTGTGTTTGATTTGTAATTTAGTTTAGTTTTGATGATGTAAGCAGGTGTAATGAGTGGAGAGAGAAATGAGGAAAATGATGATGTCAACAAAACTAAAACCTCAAACCGAACAGGGCCATACTCTCTAGGAAACTTGTGGGGGTCAGGATTATACCCTCCCTTTGATGCTTGGACGACTCATAATAATATGGAAAGACAAACAAATAAAAGGAGATTTTTTTATTTTAGATTAAGAGCCATCTCATTAAATGATAAATATCCCACAAAACCGACTCCTTCCTTTTCACCATTTTCCTTGTTCTATTCCTCCATTGTTCCAACGTATTGACATAACCATAAAACAACAAAAAAATCACGGTAAAAGTCAACGTTGTTAATCATACCAATTAGCAAGATTTGATCTTAAGTCAAATGCATGGGGTACGTGGTGTCCACCACTGAGTTACCACCCCACTAACTCCAGCGAGCAAACTCCAAATTGCGTAGTACAGTACAGCAAAACACCCCATTAAATTTTCCCATTTTTCCTCCACATTTAAGGATCAGCTTCTTTACAAAAATATACAGGATGTCATAACAAGCAAACTTCACCAAATATATCCACACAACAATGAAATCCTCCACAAAAAAATCCTCCCTATCTTCAATTAAGAAACTGCATTCACAAGTCATTTGCCACGGGAGACAAAGTCATCCTTTGGAATAGCTACATAGTTCAGGGGTATTACAGCAGTACCAACTTTCCCACTGTCGCGCCGGCGATCCTTTGCGCCTGAGATTCCATGACGGCCCCCAGAAGGAGTCCCCAACCCTGAGCGACGACCAGTTGGCGTTCCGGCCATTGTGTTAGCATTTGTGCTCTGACTCAAAGGCAAAGGCTTTTTTACTGTGGGCCTTGAACCATATAGTGCCTCTTGTTCTGCTGCAAATTGTTCTTGCAGCCTTTTCTGTTCCTGTTAAGTGAAGCAATTCAACTCAAGCAAAAGTAATATATACAAAATGAGTAATGTTAGGAACAAGCTAAATCAACAATGAGTGCAAGGACATCCAGCAAGGCTAAGCAATTCACTGTATACAAGTTGAAAACCCCTACGTAAACTTCTGAAGAAGCTCCCATCAATGACACAAGTCACGCAATATGATACCATGAGTTACGTATTTTATTTATGAACTTCTGAAGAAGCTCCAATTTACGACACAATATGATACGATCAGAGAATGAGAGGACAACATGAACCTGAACTGTGGAAGTTGAACCTGAAGCATCTCATGTTGCCATATTTTTACGAAGTATGAACTCAATCTCATGGTATAACGAATCCCGTAGAATATGTCACAATTCACATGTCGCCTCGGGTCTGGTCTGTGTGATTTGATAGTTTTTGACATTCAACATCACAAAAACAGGAAAATTCCTACGGTTTTCAACTTTTTCCCCCAGTTTCTTGTTCTTTAGTTTGGATCTTGATATAGCAACTATAGTACAAGCACAAAAACCTTAAGGAGTTGGGATTTTTTTTTTGGATAAACCTAAGGAGTTGGGTTTACAACCAAACAAAGGCTTCATATTTAGCCCCATCACCAGATAACCCAATAAAAGCTCCAAAATCAATCCTAAGCGATGATGGGAAAAGGAAAATGAAAATGGAGAACCAAAATATCTACAAGCATACCCGAGATCTACGTTTCTCCTCTTCTTTCTCTTGTCGTAACACGACATACTCCTCCAACATGTTTAATAAAGAAGCCTGAAATCAAGCAATGCAGGATATGAAGTTGTCATAGAGTAAATCAAACTATTAAACAAAGATGAGTTGCACACACCTTCTCATATAAGAATGGTATTCCTTTCTCTATCTCCCAGGCTTTTACTTTGGCTGTTAAATTCTCAACAAGAGCTTCACACAACAAAGGTTTTTAAGTCAAGCAATGATCACTGAATATTCAAAGAGACAAAAATTTCACCAAAACGAGAAAGAAACGAGGTAGGAAGCCTGTTTGAAGTCAGTCCATGGAACAAAGTTTTGAACTGGGTACAATAGCCACGATCTTCTAGGGTTAGAGGCCAAGATGGATGAAATTAGGCGAAAATTTGGGTGTCAAATAAGTGAGAGCTTTAAAAATATAGAGATGATGTTTTAAAGGCTCCTATGTGTGCTGGGTAAATATAAATGGTTTTAGAGCTTACACCAACTGGAATGTGAGGCAGGTCCGGAGATGTGCATGGATGGCTCTTACTTGGAGACTTGTTGAGGAGGGTCCCATGAGGGGATGTGTTAGGATAAGCTCCGTAAGCTGGCGTGTCTCAGTGGAACCCACCAGAAAAGAGTTTGAGAAGTTTGACATGCTTAAATATGTAAAGCTGCGGGGGTGTAACGCAACGCAGACACTATTCTGCTATGGCACTTGGCGTGTGTCCTTGCGCATTTTGCTTGATTCAACTCAAGATTATTTTCTTTGAAAAAGCAATACATTTATGTATACAACTTGGGTGCATGAATGATACGAGCCATAACCAGGCCAATCGGTAGGTTGGATGCTTCTGGATACAAAACTTATCTATTTCACAGCATTATAAAAGCAAGAACTTGGAAGTCACTGAAGTGCAAAAGAAACACAATGAGCATTATTTCTAACAACTTCAAGAGGGAACTAAATTCTGCCAAGATTAAAATGCATACTGTCAATATCTCCAAAGCTTGTCTTGGGATTAAGAAATAGGTGTTCAAATATATATGCCTGATTTAAAGACAAGTAGACAAATGATTCATTGTATTCTTACATGGAATTTTGCTGACCAAAATCCGAGCCTTCTCAGCACGTTTCAAATTTATATGTGCTCCTCTGCCGGCATTATAACGATTTTCATCCTGTAAGAATGAGATGAAAGTAATATTCCCTCAGTCCCAATCCTATCAAAAGAAACCATCTACTACACGTGCATTGAACAGCAGACAAGGCCATAATCCAATCCATAAAATAGAACCTATAAAACGATTTACCATTTCATATTCATCAAGCCAGATCTCCTCCCCAGACGCATGTTTCCATTTCTCAACCTTCTCCAAAATATCCTTCCTGCTAAGGGCTTGCTCTTTGGCTTTTGCAATTTGATCATCCATGCTCGAAAGAAGATCAGACAAATCAACATTACCTGTTGAAAGTATGCAGAACATGACAAATGAGTTCTCTGCCCCAGTATCAGACATTCAGAACTGTATTCACATATCATCTCAACCAGTTCTTATCTAGGATAATATAAGAGAAAGGACAAGTGAAATATTGTTAATAACCAGATTCCATTAGGCTTAGAAGAATCTGTCGCGCTGTGGCACTGTCTACATCCATATGAACTCCTCTATAGATTTCTTCGAGCTCATTTTGCCTCTGGAATACCAGTTCCTTCATTTTGCTAACTTTTAGAACATTCAGACATTCCACTTCTACTTCTGTCTGAAAACGAAGGTAATCATCAATGTTTAAGGAATATTAATATTACACGTTAGGAGCAACACTTTGTCAAACACAAATAGGACGGGAATAGAGAAGAATCACCTGCTCAATGACATCCAAAGCAAGGCATCCTTTCTTGGACACCTCGTCAAGAGAGGAAGAAATTAAGCAAGTGACGTGGTCGAATCTCTTTTGTTCCTGAACAGATGTGTTCATGAGAGTCCATAACTCTATAAGAGTGCTCGCAAGATCTTGAAGCTGCAAAATGACAAAGAAGTCAAGAAGGTATAATCAAAGAGCAGAAGAAGCAACAGATTTGAGATTACTAGTTTCCCATTTGCTAAAAGCCAAACTTTTAGCGCCTCAATTTCTCATTTGCTAAAAGCAATGAGGGTGCTTTTATGCCCTCTCTTCTTCATTTCACGAAATACTCCACCAATCAACACAAGATGTTAAATTAACGTTTTGTCCCCATGCCTAATATTCATCCAGAAACGTACACGAGATGTTAAATTAAGGGCAAAATGGCAAACGATGCAATTGTGTGGCCCTTTTAGCAAAAATGACTTTTAGCTAATGGGAAACAAAATGATTTTAGCAACTTAGCTTTTAGCCTTTTTATGCAAAAATCCATTTTACCATTTGGTTCTAAAAAGCGGAAACTAGCAAGGAATTAGTGAGCAGCGGATCAACTTAAGTTTGCCTAAGGAATCAGGTGAGGAAAGCACTGGTTCCGAGATTCAAAAGGTAAGATTTCATCGGAAATGAATAGGAGATCATCCCGATTAAAGAATAATAGAACTATGTTTTGCCAGCTTTGGACGATTAATTAAAGTAACGATCCAAGTTATCCTGCCTTGTTCTGCCTCTTTGATTTTCTAACATAGGGGGAGGGGGGATTGTGGTTCAACCACACAGTTTCAGATTGCAGCTTGTTGCAGTAACACTCATTGGCATAGAGAAATTAAAGTCAGAGGACATATTAGGTTTATAATCAATAAAGAAGTGTTTTTCTTCTCTTCGCTATCAAAACCCAAAAACCTAGACATGAGAGAATACAAGCAGAAAAAATCTTTTATGTAAGATCAGGTGATGTGAGAAACCTGAAGCAGGAATGAGGGACTAACTGTTACTTTTTCTCAATTATGAGTACGGGCCATGTTGACTAAAGACCATTCCTCTTAACATAATAAAAAATAATGAGAAATTGCCAAGCAAATGTATATGTAGAGACAGATCAATATAGTAGGGTTATTAAAAGGTCACCTTACGTAGCCTTTGTTGTTTTTCTTGTTTCAGTGACTGGACCAGACCCGTTAACCTAGCAAGGGTCTCATTGCTAATGCTCTTTGGTTGAGCATTTCCAGGATCACCCAAGCTCGGATGAACTTCTATAACTGTCTTGTTGATATCAAGTGACATAACATCTGAAAGTGCATGAATTGTACGGATATGGTTATCAACTTTCTGCAAACGAAGAGTCTGCATGCATAGCAAAACGGTGGAGTAAATATAATCGGCCTGAGATTTTGATTGCTCTACTTAAAATTTCTAGCAAATCAATATTTATGGGGAACCTTTTCATATTGAAGCTCCTGAAGTTGCGACTTCAGCTCCCCCAACTTCTTCACTGTCAAGTCCCCCTCATTTACTTGTGACTCGGCAGAAATAACAAACTGGCCATTCCCTGAAATGTCAGCACGAATCTGACCTATCTGTAACTGTGTTTCTGAGAACTCCTTGATCCTTTTTTCTTTCTTCAACCGTAAATCATCCAAAATAGGTTTTATGGCAGATATTCGTTCCTTAAGAGTGCTCTTCACATTCCCCTGCCACAGAAGCAGGAAACGAATTCACATACTAATGGGATAAATCAAAATAACAGCAACAATAATGATGATGAAACTGAAAAGAAGTAAACCCGTGGGACTGAAGCTTGTTCGCCAAGGGCAGAGATGAGGAAACTGATTTCAGCTTCTGCCTCCGCCAATGACTCGTTCAAATCGGCTTTGTACTTTCTGGTTTTTTCTACCTTTCTCCTGTATATGTCAAGGCATTCCTGCTCTAACTGTAGAAGCATCTTGTCCCTTTCACTGTCGCTCTCCCCAATTACATCCCATATTTCCTATTTGGCGACAAAATCAACATTTTATGTGCATACAAATATATGCATAATCTACAAGATGGAAGAAAAACTCAAGGCAGGAGATTCATTAATGAGAGAGAGAGAGAGAGAGTTTGCTGGTAAAAATAAGAGTCCAACATCTTCTCCTAAGGCAGTATGTGGTTGCTGAAAAGCAGGATGAAGAAATTGTGAAGTTTGTATGTTAGAACTTCTGCAAATAGAAACAAAAGTTCGACATCTTTTCCCTGTGGCACTTTGGGGTTGCCGAAATGCAAGCATAAGAAATTATGATGTTTTAATTTGTATGCTAGAAAATAGTGAGCCGACTTTAAAAAACCTATTTGGCTGAGTTGAGCTATCAGTTTTCCAGTCTTAATACCACGACATGAGGATGAGGCAATTGAAGTGTACAGCCTAAGAATTCGATAGAATAAATCCAATTTCTGCGGTGATCTGAAGTTTGAGAGAAGAATCAACGAAGCACTCAATATTAACAGTCTCAATCTTCAAAGACTGGTGACAAATGACCCAATACACTTGTCTATGGAAGAAAGCCCAAGACCGGTTAAAGACAGAAAAATAACACGCAAGCAGTGTGAATGGACGGGCAGCTAGGACACCCAACAAAGAACACATCAAAGTACCTCATGAGCAGTGTTTATAACAGGTTAATGCAAAATTCAACTAAATCAACTCCAAAGTATGATTCAAAGCTTAAAGTATTAGTGTTCATTAGACGTTAGGATTAGGGTGACAACTTCAATGCTGTCAGTGATAACACGTCCAGATATTGTAAGCAATAAAAAATAAAAAATAACAAGAGAAAAAGGAGATATAAACAGTAAAAATTTCTCCGGTTGAATTCTGAAAAACTGGGGAAGGAAACAATAGTAAAACTTAACATGATTGAGCTGTGATATGATTAAATGGAATAATTGTTGATTTGGTCCTCCCAAGTGGTGAGGACTGAGGAGACTGTATTACTGTAGTAGAGAAGTGAGCATTCCGGCCAAACCATGCTTGTGACCCTACCAGCACTGTCGTTAATCTTCAGTGTCGGTGTGTGTGAGTGGCCCACAATCCCCGACTATAATTCTCTCAGCCTCAATTTTAATCGGAACCCCCATGAACGACTATCAAAAAGAGAAAGGTAGATCCACACTCTAGAGTGTTTATTTTTTTAACCGGATGTTCGGACCAGTTTGCATGCACCTCAACTAATTTCGGGCCAAGTTAACAACCGGGCAAACCCTACAGTGACCCCAAGTTTGGAATGTTTGGCCTCCATGGTATTCGAACATGCAACCTCAATACCTCGTGGAGGACAAGCACTTATATTCTTTCCCATGCCCACTTGGAAAAACCCCTTGGGGTTATCAATACACTAGAGTTAAAGGAAATTGATGAAGAAAATACACTATTTAGTCCATCCATGCGTACTCGTTTACGGTGGTTTACGTACATATACATAATTCCGTGTCACTGCTCAATAATATAAAACCAATAATAAGAATCTGAAATGGGTGATTATTTTGAACCAGTGGTCAGTCATCCAATATCAATATGATCACCGAATTGATAAACCAAACACACAGTAACCAATAGATCAACCAGCGAATAAAACCGAAAGCTGGGATAGCAGTGAAAATGTAGAGAGAGAGAGACAGAGAGAGAAACCTGCAACTCCTGGAGGAGGGAGCCACAAGTGGTAGTGGTTCGAGTGGGACTAGAAGCAGCAAAAGTGATCGACATGAGCGATCCGTGCCTGCCTGATATGCTAGCATACAGCAAATCCGAAACTCGAAACCCTAGGTTTTTTTGCAACGCAGAGCGAGCGTTACGAGGAGGAGATGCTTTTGGGGATTTTCAATTTCCCATTTGGAGATCAGTTTTGGCGCGAAACAACATAGGTTTCCTTTTTGCTTTTACTTTTGGACATTGTACAAATTATACAGAGAGCAAATTTGTGCATCCTAACTTTCTTCACACGCGCAATAGTGTACTCATTCTGTGGCTCACGTCAAAAATCAAAATTTTCGTTCTATCTAACTTTATTTTTTAGAAGTCCATACGAAAATTGAGTCAAATCCAATATCGGTGAGCTCTTAATGTAAAAGTTCAAATTTTTTTTTAGCAAGAATTTTAAAGAAAAATAAATAAAACTCTTGATAAAATAGTTACCTATATTTGATTGGGCTAAAATTTTTTTGTGGCCTCCTAACAAGTGAATTTGGACATAATAAATTATTTTGATCATCGAATTAAGATACAGAATGAGTACACTCTTGTATATTGTCATTAGGGACAACTCCACATTGTGGAGAGGGGGGTCGGCCGACCCCACATGAAAAAAAAAATGTACTGCTATTAGTGTGCAGTTATGCTTCAGATGTTTCGCCATAGAATAGATCAACCCAGTTCCCGTTCTTTTCCGGAACACTCGCTTTATATCTCCGACACACGAGGAAGGACGCGGTGGGAAGGAAGCAACCCTAGCCTCTGTCCGGCTAGCTAACTTTTCAGAAAATGAGTACCTAGAAAGTAGAGCCATTTGTGAGAAAGGATATTTGAAGTTCTCTTTTTATCAGTCGACATTGGTTGGTGTTCCGTCTACCTGAGTATAAGATCAAAATAGACAACCTATTGAAATTTTCGAAAAATTCATAAATGAACCCCCTAAATTTGGTTGACACCACTGAATAATTCCTAGAAATTTATAATTTTTTCTTATTCGTGTGATTTGTTTGAATCCTAGTCATTTGTTTTGTTCTTTTGACAAAGAGATGTTGATCTGTCTTGCTAAGTTGAGCTTTAGATTTGATTTTTGTTGGAATAAGATTTTTAGTTGCCATTATTGTGATGTTTTTTTTTGATTTATGATTGGTAAAAGTATTTAACGTTTATGAATGACCCCACACTTCCGAACTTTTGGAGTGGCCACTGATTGTCATTAAGGTTTAAAAGTATATTAAAAATTAGTGAAAAGTGGATTGGCAATTAGAAGGATTCTTATATTTTGTCGTTCCACTTTTTTTTTTTTACTTTGCCACTTTTTTTTATGCATTTATTTGTTTTGTGTGGGATTTAAGTTTAAAGTGCATTTATAAGAAAGTAAAGTAAAAAAATCACAACCTTTTTAAAGTTACTTGTTATTTGTACTTACAGCATTCTTATCAGGAGCACCAAAATTTTCACCAAATTTAACTTCAAAAACACATTTTATAAATTAGCAAGTCACTTTATTAAAAACTCAGCAAATCAGACTCTCTATTTTAACTTTACTATATTAAACTATTCCCCTCAAATCTATAAAAAAAATAAAAAATCCTCCCCAAAAAGCTATAATCTCCCCACCCGGGGAGATGTTTTCGGTAAAGAAAAGTATTGGGCCCCCCTTTTAGACATTAAAATTTCTTCTCCCCCCGTACACTAATTGCCACGTGTTATTACCCCCCAATCCCCCCTCTGTTCTGCTCCCCCTCTCTTCTCTGACACAACAAATGCAACCGGAAGAAATAAAAAATAAAATAAAAAAAAGTGTGTGAACAGTACCGCGCCAAATTTGGTGCGGTACTGTAGCAAAAATAATTTGAGGAGGTAGAATAGAGAGTCTGATTTTTGGGGAGCCAAACCCCCCAAAACCCCCAAAAATCAGGCTCTCTATTCTACCTCCTCAAATTATTTTTGCTACAGTACTGCACCAAATTTGCTCCTCAATTATTTTTGCTCCTCAATTTGGTGCGGTACTGTTCACGCACTTTTTGTTTTTTTTTTTATTTCTTCCGGTTGCATTTGTTGTGTCAGAGAAGAGAGGGGGAGCAGAACAGAGGGGGGATTGGGGGGTAATAACACGTGGCGATTAGTGTATGGGGGGAGAAGAAATTTTAATGGCTAAAAGGGGGGCCCACTACTTTTTTTTACCGAAAACATCTCCCCAGGTGGGGAGATTATAGCTTTTTGGGGAGGATTTTTTTTTTTTTATAGATTTGAGGGGAATAGTTTAATATAGTAAAGTTAAAATAGAGAGTCTGATTTTGTGAGTTTTTGATAAAGTGACTTGCTAATTTATAAAATGTGTTTTTGAAGTTAAATTTGGTGAAAATTTTGGTGCTCCCGATAAGGATGCTCTAAGGTGGATATCTTCAAAGAATGTATGTTCGTTAAAAAAAGGGTAAAAATGTTTCTCAAACGGAAAATAATAATAATTAGAACCATGGAACTTGGAAAACAGAACAAAAACCTTGGTTAAAATGTATTTTTTAAAGTCTTCTATTTTATTTTATTTTTTTTGGTACTTCGGATATACTGACTAATCATTTTTGTCAGAAAAGTGAATATTTGGAGAGTTTTTTTCGTTTATAGCCCTCAAAGGCTCAAACTATACACCATTTTTTCTACTTCGTCATAAAATTATCAAAATCGTCTTATTTCTTTGTCCAACTATGATATTGCAATCTATTAAGTCCAAACGGAAAATGTTTGATACGCATATATCTATGCGCACGTACAAATTGCTCTGTGGAGCCCATATATCTATGCGCACGTACATATTGCTCTATGGAGCCCACTTTGGGGCTTCACACTAGCAATTCAAGCCATTCATTACTTTTAAAATATGTTTTCACTTGACCATTCAAAAATTTAGCTCAAACAAATATCTCGGAGTGCTCCATACAATCTTACAAATTTTTATAACTCTAAACACTTAATCAAAAATTGAAATGTAAGATCAAGCATTTAAAATCATTAAAAAAAATTATTTACCCGATACCACTCGAAAAACATGTTTTAAAATTAATAATAGGTTGGATTAATTTCAAAAAACCACCCAAACTTTGACCTCAATGTTTCAGACACTCTCAAACTTCACTTAATTTCAATTAACCTTCCAAATTTTAGCCCAGTTATTCAATTGAACCCCCACCATCTATTATACTCAAAAACTTTATAAACTTCTTTGTGACTCCTAAATAAATCTTCTCACCATTAATGAAATTTTACTCAAACTTATGCTTAAATCTCTATGGGGGCATTGGTGTGTTTACTTAGTCAAATATTCTTCAGTAGGCCCTCTGCTCCCGCTTCCAATTCTAGCTCTGCACTCACGCACTCAACCCTTGCTCTTGCGAATTTTAGTATTTGGGATGTTTTTAGAAGACGCTTTCATGCTCATGGCGCTCCGATTGTGCTCCCGCGATAGTGTGTTCAAATCATTTCAAGCTCTATGTAACTTTCTTTTCGGTTAAAATTTGTATTGTGATTTCTCAGCCTCCACAAAAACAAAAACACAAATGATTAAGGTACCTTAATTCAACTGTCACCAGAACTGACAGCGAAAAAGTCCAAAGACGGACTAAACGAAGTCAAGAGATCTTTGATATTTGAGTACCCCATTCCAATCATGTTCATAGTAATAAGCAAGTTAGACACATTCAAATGCATGTATATGTCGGTATATAAAGCCACATATGCGCGAAAATATATCCACGCGTGTGTGTGAAGTACCTCACCGTAGAAAGATGAAGAGCAAAGTTGGCGGTGGTGAGTACCTAGGCGGCGACGGCGGTAGCGATGGCCGTAGGGGTGGAGGGAGAAGGTTTTGTTTCGACAAAAATCTTTTGAGCTTCTTGGTTTAGAGGGAGCATTCGTTATGCAGGGTTATGACTAACGTTAACATCTATTGTTAACGGCAAAATTACCGACCTTTCAAGACACTTTGGATGGAAAACAGATAGACTCAATTATGAATCTGTTTTCCATCCAAAGTGTCTATCGTTAACGTCTATCTCCCTCATGCTATTTATGGTGGCAACACACACACACCCCCTTCTAAGTTCTAATGTGTTTCAATTAAGACCCAAACCAAACTAAATTTCACATTGACCCACATTCCAACTCTTAAATGTAATTTCATTAATTCCCCACTTAAAATTAAAAAAATTCATGAAATTTCGGGTCTTTACATGCACTCTAAGTGCACTCCGACTATGGTCTCCCATGGCACCCATTTGAGCTCTCCAAATGATTAAATCATTCCCTTATATAACCATCTACCTCCTCAATAGACGGATAAGATCATTTCCATCCAACAGTCTACATTTTTTTTCAAGAATCTTCCTTGAGAATATCTTCCCTTTTTCATATCTTCACCATACTCCAGATCTCTCCACATAAGTATAGCATATTAGGAATCCTCCGTAACTCTTTGGAACTTTCGACGTTCCTCCATCCAAAACCTTCCAAAATTATTATACCATTATTCAACATTTTAGACTGTTCTAGAAAAGTCTAGATTATTCTCCAATCTTTTAATGAGTTTTTCACTGTTCTTTGTGCGTGTGAAAGTTAGTATCATTGATGAGTGATAGTCAGTGCGTTGTTGTGTACACTAGTTTAGTGTATAAGTGTTTGGAATCAATAAAAATACATTTACTTGTTGTGGTCAACTCTTCATCCTTTAATATATGTTTGAAATTGGCCATTATCAAAAATACATTTTAATAGTAGCCCTTTATTTGCATGTTGGAGTTTGAGATACTTAGTTTTAGCAACCAAAATGTTGAGCTTATGACTATAATGATTTTTTTTTATACGGAAATAAGAAGATTATATTAATGAAACCCCAACGGCACTTACAAAACGGAGTTCATTGCAAAGATCTTGGACAAAGCCAAACTAATCATCTAAATAGAGAACAAGAAATGCACAAGGCAATCGATGTGTTTCACCGCAACCCAGACATGGCTTGATGCAAACAGCGGCACTTATAAGATTCATACTTAGAATCAGCATCTCTGAAGAGACTTAGTGTTAGTTGAAGATAAAAGATAACGAATACCCAGACAATCGGATGGACTCCAACCAAGTATGCTCACACCAGTGAACTCCCAAAACTACAGATTTTCAAAGCCACCGCGAGTTGCCCTGCCAGTGATATCATGTATGTAAGAACACTGTTGGCACATATATCATTGTAAAGCAACCATGCCATAAAGTACCCAATCTGTAGATGAATTCATCCGAAGACGAAACTAGCAACTCTCACAAAGCGAGAGACATATAATCCTCTTAGATCAAACGACAAGTCGTTGATTTGGAAAGACAAAAGAAAGAAAAGAAAAAAATGAACAGATGAAAGAAATAGTACCATGGCCCTCCCCTCCCACCACCATGTGAGGGTATTGAAACCCTGGGGGGGAGGGGAGGGGAAGGAGGAAGGATAATATTTGTGGTGGCTAGGCTGTTTAGAGAGGGAAAGAGGGAGAGGGAGAGGGAGACCGGGCTATGAATAGAATGAATGAACTTGTTGGACTTTAGGAGAAGACTTGTAAGGCACAAGAAGAAAAGGAAAACTTAAAAAAAACCTCCAAACTTTCACCGCAATGCTTCATAGGCCTCCAAACTTAAGGAAATTTTAATTAGACCTCCAAACTTCACACATTTTAATCAATTACACCCACGCCGTTAACTTCCCGTCAATTTCTAACGAAAAATGCTTATTTGGCACTTTTGGCCCTCGTTTTGGAGGGAAATGCAATATCAGTGGGTCACCTCCAGCCATTTTGACTCCCTTCTTCATTTTATCTCTATAATACACCCCATCCCACGCCAAATAAACCCATATTCCCCTCTTCATTTTCTCTCACTCACATCTGAAAAATGAGAAATGCAGGTGACATTACCAATTTCATGGAAGAAAATCCTTGCAAAGTTTGTGGCAATCGGAGAGAGATGCACACACCTCTTGAAAAATTGATCAAGAACAAAAATAAAATTTACACATGCATTTGACTAAAACAAAACAAAAAATAGCATTTATCACATGTGGAAGAAAACCCCCATTAACAAAACCCCAGGTGAAATAAAAAAGAATAAAACCCCCATTAAATAACAGTATTTCATCAAATGGAAGAAAAAGGAAACTCATTAAAAAAACCCAAAAGATTATCGATCAAGAGGTAGAGGTTTACCATATGTAGGAGGATCAACACCAGATTCTCACATCATCCAACCCATTTTTGTCTTCCACACGATTATGAAGGATTAAACAACCATATACTTCTGATTCGAACGAGGTGATTGACAATTTTTTTTGGTTTGGAGGAGTGAAAATCGAGAAATGTGTTTTTTGAGATTACGAAGATGATTATGGTGTATTTATGTCATCTCTCTTGCCACGTGAAGATCAAGTGTTCTCATTTCCCTCAAAAAGTGCTAGGTAAGCATTTTTCGTTAGAAATTGACGAGAAGTTAACGGCATGGGTGTAATTGATTAAAATGTGTAAAGTTTAGAGGTCTAATTGAAATCTCCTTAAGTTTAGAGGCCTATGAGACATTGTGGTGAAAGTTTGGAGGTTTTTTTGAAGTTTTCCCTCCTATTAAGAGAACTAGTGTTTAAAAAATGAACCGAGTACTGATTATCAAAGATGTTTACACGTTAACAAAAGGGCAAAAGAGTAAGGAAGAAAAATGCAGTATAAATTTGCCGTTAACACCAGCCGTGTAGGCGCGCCCTAAAAGCTCGAGGAGCTCAAAGATAAACGGCGGCAACGTCGTGTCCAAACAAAACCTTCTTCGCCGCCTCCGCCGCCTCCGCCGCCTCCGCCGCTTACATACTCGCCGCCTCCGGTTTTCCTCTTCTTCTTTCTACAGCTAATTATCAGGTATACGGTAACTGGATTGGAATGGGGTCCTCAAATATCAGAGACCTCTTGACTTCGTTTAGTGCTTCTTTGGACTTCTTCGCTATCAGTTCTGGTGATGGTCGAATTAAGGTAACCTTCAATCATTCGTGTTTTTCTTTTTGTTTTTATCGTAGAGGCTGAGAAATCAGAATACAAATGCTAAACGAAAAGAATTTTTGTGTCTTTTAGACCTGAGAGCTTGTAGTGATACGAACAAAGCACAGCACCTACAGAGATTTAAGCATAAAATTTTAATTTGTTCGATTTGCGGTTTTGTCATTATTGTATATTAGAAACGCTCCAGAAAAAATGTCATTGGTGTTAATTGCCTATGAATTTGGAAATGTAGATGTGATTGCATTGGTTTATTTGGTCTGAAAGTTTAGGTTTAGGCTCTTGTAAGTTGACATTTAGTTTCTCTCAGATTTGGGACACTGTGAAGGGCCAGATCCAGACCGAGTTTGCAGATATTGTTTCATCTGGTGAAACTAATTTATTCGGTAAACCAGGAAGGGGTCACCTTTCGGTTGATTACACGTGCATGAAGTGGTTGTCTTTGGACAAAAAGGTTCAGTTTTTGACATAAGGTTCTAGTTTGGACTAGTCTTTTGATGACATTTGTTGATGTTTTGTGAGTTGAAACTGTTGATGATTTTCAGAGAAAAAGAAAGCTTGGAAGTTCGTTGTTGATATTAGGAACGGGGAGTGGTGACGTATTAGCGCTGGATGTATCTGCTGGTCAAATGAAGTGGAGAGTTAGTGACTGCCATCCTGGGTTTGTTTCTTGCTTTCAATGTTGTGCTTTTGTGGTTTTTGTGATTAAAGTTTCCCATATTCACTGGTCAAAGGTTTGCTTCATGCTTCAAAACTTTCTGATCGCTGGTTTCGAAAATTGTAGTTGGTTAATGATGTGTCATCCAACTGCAAATTCTATTGAATTAGATGAGTAGCTTATCAAATAAGTCGGATTATTGGACAGACATTTGTGGATTCCGGTTTATAAATTCCATCATGTGAGTGCCTCGCTGTATTTTAGTTGCATATCCCGCGATGAATCACGAGAACAGATGCAGTTTCGTTACTGCTTTTTCTGTGAAATTTGAGTTCTAGATATGAAGATAGGATTCTAGATATGAAGATAGGATATTGTTGTTCACATGATCTGGCTGGATACTTGTATTCCTCTGAAACTCAAAACAAAAGTGGAGAAACTAAAAGTTCATGATGCCAGAAAATGACTTCTTGTGCTAAGATTTTAAGACTCTAACGGAGTTTGTAGATTACCCCATTAGTAGATTGCAATTATATAAGGCTAAATTCCTAAGAGACCCCCTCATCTATACTCATTTTCCACATAGACCCCCTAACCTTTAAAAGCGTCCAAACTCACCCCCTCATCTTTCACCGTTAGCCATACCGACCCCTTCTGTTACATTACCGTTGAGTTTTAAGGTAAAATGTTACCAATTGGACGAAAATGCCCTAGCTAAGATTAAAACGTAAAGGATTACACCCTCTCCATTCTCCCACCCCATCTACAGTATTCTTCATCATGTTTACATATGAAATCCAAATCACAACCCAATATTTTCATATGAAATCCCATGTTTCGTTGAGATTATATGAAATCTGTGGCAAAGAAATCCATATGAGTATAAACACGAAGAACAAAATTTTCATACAGTGACCCAACCTATATTCATGAATTAAACAATAAAACATATAGAATTGAAATCACTGCCAAGAACAACCGTCGGAATTGAAATCCCAATTTTGAAACCCAAACCCCAATTTCAGAACCCCAATTTTAGAACCCAAAAACCCCAATTTCAGAACCCAAACCCCAAATTTGAGTTGAAATCATGGAGTCTCAAAGCCCTTACCTTTGATTTCACCCGAAAATTAAAAACCACCAACACCCATCACCGTCACCGTTCCCAATCGCAACCAATGTCATCGGCCAGAAAATGTTGGATCGAGATGGTGCTGGGCCGCCGTCGAGGCCGCCGTCGCCGTTCCCAATCTGGAGAGAGAGAGAGAGAGAGAGAGAGGGGTTGCTGGATCTGAGGGGAATTGAGGGGTCGATTGGAAGTATTTGAGAGCTCTTTTTGCTCCTCCCAATCCATCTTCATCTAAATCGTCGCCAATTGCGTATGCTATCTCCGCTCCGTCTTTTCTACTGGCATCTCTCCAATCGAACCGAACGAGGTCATTGACGGGATGATGCTGGGCTCGAGATTGTCCAGTCTATAGAACCGAACGAGATTGTCCAATTGGAGAGGAGAGAGAGAGAGAGAGAGAGAGAGAGAGAGAGAGAGAGAGAGAGAGAGAGAGAGAGAGAGAGAGAGAGAGAGAGAGAGGGAGGGAGGTAACTGGGTTTCTCTGGATTTGATCGAAGTAACGGTAAGGAAATGGTGGAGAGAGGGAAGAGGTATTTCGGTCGCAGGGAAGGGAGAAGAAGAGGTTGTGTTTAGCACTTAGGAAATTTTATAAGGGTAAACTTGTCATTTTCTTACTTCCGTTAACGGAGTAAGGGGTTTTGTCAATTTCGAATAGATGAGGGGGTGAGTTTGGACGCTTTTAAAGGTTAGGGGGTCTACGTGGAAAATGAGTATAGATGAGGGGGTCTCTTAGGAATTTAACCATTATATAACGCAAAACTTCTTCTTCTTCTTCTACCTTTTTTTTTTTTTTTTAAATTTTTTTTTTTCTCCATCCCAGAATTTAACATACCACTTAAGTGGATGATGTGGCTAGAGGATCTGAAACAAAATCAATATTTGTGCAGCGTAACGATGATATTCCTTTACTTTTTATGCAGTGGTGTCACCACAATTTCATTTCCAACACATGATTCATGCATATACACGGCGGGTAAGGATGGGATGATTTGCAAACTAGATTCAATGACAGGAAACTTGCTAGGGAAGTTCACGGCTTCTACAAAGGCAATATCTTCTATGTCTGTTTCATCAGGTTTGCAACTTTGCTATTGCTTTATTTCATCTATATAAGTTATTGGCTTATTGCTTTGATTTCATCGTGAAGAAAGCGCTTTGCGTTTCATCACAGTTGAATTAGTCTAAGCTATGAATTACAGTATGTTTTGAAATAAAGGATTCCTAGCTTTATTATTTCTGTTAGTTTCTCAATGAAGTATCTATTTTTACTAATTCTCCAGTAAAATGAAAGATACTTCTTTGTTCAGATTTTTGAAATTTTTAATGAGCAAAATTTCTAAGATTGGCTAGGTTAAGATGGCTAAATTGTTTTCCACCGGCAATTCCATATGCTAGCATTTGATCAAAAGGATTATGTGATCTTTTCAATTGATCAGCTTCAGGTTTTTATTTTTGAGTGATGTCCAATGTATGTTGATGCTGTCGTAATGATTTGGGCCACGTCAATTTGCTTGGAATCATCTGTATATTACCTTTTTTCATACCGTGTCCTTTTGTTTATGTTTCGGTCACCTCTGATGTTAGTTTTTAGTTATTTGACTTCTGCCTAGACGTGGATCTTGTTTACTGTGTGAAAACTGCTATTTATGTGGTATGTTCCTGAAAGACAGATGGGAAGAAAATAGTGACTGCAGCTGCTCAACTAAAGGTCTTCAATTGTTCAGATAACAAAAAGATACAAAAGTTTTCAGGCCATCCTGTAAGTGTTTTTGTCTGTAGAAATGTTATAGTAGGTCTCATTCATTATCCTGTTCACATGCAACTAGAAACATACTTATGACATTTGGTTTTCTTCTTCTACTTTCTGCTGTTTGTTTAAGTAACATTCTTTCAACTGGTCAACAGGGGGCTGTCCGCTGTATGATCTTCACTGACGACGGGAAATACATCCTTTCTTCTTCTGTTGCTGAACGTTACGTTGCAGTTTGGAAACTGGACGGCGGCAAAAAGCAATCAGCTTGCTGTGTTCTCGCGATGGACCACCCTGCTGTTTTTTTGGATAGCCGGTGTGTTGATGCTGGGGATGTAGATGCTGCTGGCCTCTCTGTCTTAGCCATCTCGGAAATGGGAATTTGCTATTTTTGGTATGGGAGGAATGTTGAGGAATTGCGCAATAGCAAGCCAACAAAAGTCTCCCTATCTCTTGATGACCCATTCTTCAAGAGTCAGAAGGGTGCAGTGCCTACTATATTTGCAGCAAAATTGCAAGGAATTGCCAAGCCTGCCTCTGGGCACATATTTTTGGCCTATGGGTTGCCAATAAAGCCTTCGTTTGAGAAAATCCTAGTTCATTCTGGCACTGATATAAGATTGAACAGTTCCTCGGATGGACTCCTTCTACCCATCACTCACTCTAGCAAGTCTAAACGAGGGTCAAATAAGCGTAATGAAGGTAACTCATTATTCACCGTCGCTTTCGTTTCCACGTTGGTTTGGTAATCGTGATTCTCGGAATGTTTGTGCATTAGAAAATTTGTACCCTTTTTGGAAACCTGGGTTCTTGGATATTCCTCCACTTCCTTGCTTCATCTACATGTATAAGTTCGTGTTCAACTGTTCAGTGTTCACCATAGCGAATTGTTCCTTTTTTTGATGCATCGACTTGGATGGCAGTAATTTCCTTGGTGCATAAACCTGGGTTTCGCAAGTTGGATTCAGAGGTGTGTTGAAGTGATAGGGATTTTTGTGTGAAAAGGGGTGCGATCAAGTTGGTTGATTGTCCGACTTACTTTTTAATTAGAGTGGAGGGATTTTTGTGTGATATGGTGCAAATTGAATCCTCACTTTCCATATGTGTGCTTCTACCATCTGATGCCTCACTACTGCATTTTCAATTGTTTTCTCAAACACGATCTATTACTGCATGATAATCAGGCATTCCACTTTATTTTCAATTTTCAAAATATGGCCAAAACTGCAGTTGTAGAATCTTTGTTATTTGGGATACTTTTGTTGGGAAGTAGGGAGCTACCTACTATTCCCAAGAATGCTCTCTTCATGATTTTGAATTGTTGATCCAAAGTATTGGTTTCGTGAATCTGTGTCACCTCGGACTTTCAACTCGTTTAAGTCTCTCTTTTTTCTTTTTTTTTTGTCCGCGGAGAAAAGGTGCATTTCTGGTCTTTCCACGTGCTTTCATCAAATCTTGTAATAAACAATTGAGTTTGAAAGTGATTCTTTTGATTTTCTGTCTCCTCTCAGTCTTTTATTCTTCTTTTCCATATGAAAATATATCTTCAATTGTGGTGTTGATCATTGATGTGTTTTTGTATTGTAAACAGTTAGTGCTCTAGACCGTGCGAATGCAGAAGATGCCGTACTTCCAATGCCTACATTTTTTGATTTGCATCAACAAAAGAAAGGAAATCAAAATTCAATTATTTTTCGTGATGAGGTAATGGCTGATGATTTTTTCAACAGCAAGCAGGGAACCCCAGTTGAGGCAAAGAAAGGTGTGCCTAAATTATGTCTGAAAAGGTCCCTAATTTTAAGTTCTGGTATATGATCTCTTATATGGTTATTATGTGATTTATGTCTAGGAATATTTTTAGATGCTACTATGCGGATAATGGTATCTTTATCAGGTAGTATGACATATGGTATATATTATCCATCTAGTTCAGATTATTTCTCTAATTTCATATCGATGTTGTTTTTTCTTATTTTGTTGCATGAGCATTTAGTTTGTGCAAATAAGTGTTGCATCAATTTTGTAGGTTCAAGGGTATACCTTTTGTTGCATATGGTGGGAACTGGGAATTACATTGACACTTTCTTTCTTCTGGTGCTTGTATTAAGAAACATTTACTTTTCTTTGTTGCTCTCCTGTGGTTATTTGTTTTATTACCATTTTTTTGCTAATTTATTTCTGTTAAAAAGAAATTGTTTGAGAGAGAATCATTTACGAGTATTTTGCTCACTGATGTAGTGATGTTCATTTGCGCAGATGACTTCAATGAGGTTGGAGACACTCCTACTGTTTGCATGGAGGACCGACTCAGGACCTTAGGCATTCTTGACAATAAGGATGATCTTACATCTGATACGCTAATGGATTCTATGAAGTTGAGGCAAATCAATATTGAGGCTACTTTGCCTCAGAGGAAGGTTTGTTTTCTGGTTTGGTGGGAAATAAGATATCTTTCTTTTTTATTGCAGTTGCATCTCATTTTATTTATTATCTTTTGTTCTTTCATTCTTTTCTCGTGATGATCTTTGTCTTTGAATCATGCATGTGTTTTAACCTCTTCTGATGGCTTAATTGTAATCTCAGATGAGGGCAGCTATTTTGTCCATGGCTCCTTGTGATGCTTACAAGCAATTAGAAGTCTTGGTGGCCATGTGGCAGTCAAGGTGCATTTTTCTATCCTATCGTGAGTATTTGGTTTTGGTATCAAACTTCTACTAAGAAGATAAATGGGGAATAATAAACCCACTTGTAAGTCTAACAATCTAAAAGTTAAAATCCTGCCCCCGACAAATCTGTCCTTATTTTTTTGCGTGTGGAAGAGTTTGAAAAAAAAAAAAAACCTCTAGTATTATATAGATTTTTTTTCCCCTATGAATTATATAAACTCGCCCCTCCAAAGTATTTTGGGAAAAAATCTGCCCCTGCGTAGTGAAATTCTTGGCTCCGTCCCTAATCCTATCAAAGGAGTTTCTTTTTTCTTCTCTCTTTCCGTGGCTCCTAAAGGCAGGATATGGACACTTTGGAAGATTGCTTTTTTACGTTATGCAAACAAGTGCCCAGTTGGTACCCATTATTGGGTGTCTGGGAAGGAGAATGTTGAGGACAAGCCTAACCTTTGGTATAATACACAGTGACTGTGTTTAGACTCGAACCCAAGACCTTACACCCTGTTTGTTTGGAGTATATAGGGGAGGGATATAGTTTTGTCCTGGATATACATATCCGGGTGAGTCATATCTGGTGTTTGGTTGATTTTAGTGTCCCGGATAAGATTTGCCTGGGACATCCATATACCCCTGCAGGGGTACTAAATTTAGTCACCCCTCCGGCCCTCCCCCTGTCTAAATTTAGTCCCGGATCCACATTACCAAAGCACCCCTCTTGGGGCCACCTTCTCTACCCTTTTTCACACACTGAGAGATACAGATAGAGATAGAAGTTGACGCCGGGAGGTCGTCGTGGTCGCAGTGGAAGATCGGGTCAAAGAGGCCGTTGTCGGTGACGGCGATGAATTTAAACAGAGGAAATCAGTGATACTCCCAGATTTCTAAACAAGGAACACGAAATCCCCCAAAGTACATATAGTGATAATACATGCATATAAATAAATTGATTTTGGGATCTCCGGCATCTTCTGATGATTGCACAATGAATTTCCACTTCGATTGGTAGAGTGACGGTCCTTCAGCCCTTGGATTTCAAGTGTTAATTAAGCAACTTTTTATGAGGCCTTTGATCTTGGGAGAGAGGAGGTCCTGATCTCAATTATTTGCTGGGTTTTCTTATGAATTGAAAAACCGCAATGGAGTTATGGACGGCGGTGGGAGAATGGGAGAAAAAGTATTGGGTTTGGTGGGAAAACGATCCAGTGGTTTTCATCTTTAATTCTGGGTGCAATAAATTCGTTGGTGGCAAAATAGGGAAGTGTACACAATTGAATTATATCCACCCCTCGTATCGACCTCAAAACAAACCAAGTAAATTTTTATCTCGCCTTATAAATTTATACCCCTCCAATCATATCCACCTCTATATCCCCCTCTTATTATATCCCACTTCCCCCCTTATATACATATCCCTCTAACAAACAGGGTGTTAAGGTTATTGGGCCGAGTCTTTTCCATGTCTGAGCATGTTATATACTACAAAGATTTGTTTTTGGCATCTAAGTGTTCTTTTTCCTTCAACAGATCATGTAGTGGAAAGTATGTTCTTCCTTGGATCTGTTGCATATTGGCGAATCACAGTAACTACGTCATATCTCAGGAACCAGTAACCCAATTGCTATATTCCTTGGATAGGGTAATATTCTACTTGTTTGCTACTCCCTCCATTTCTTAAAAGAGTAGTGTATTCTATTTTGGGCTGTTCCTAAATAAGTGTGATGTTAAAAAGTTAGTGTTAAAAAGTTAGTAGGTAAACATTTCCTATTTTGCCCTTAAAAGTAGATTCCTTTTTGAAAAGTTAGTGGGTGAAGTTTAATGATAACGTCTCCATCAAGGGCAATAGCGGAAAGTGAATGTAAAGTTGATGTGAAAGGTGCAATGATGATGCTTTCTTAATAAGTTGGAATTAAGAAGCTACACACTTAAAAAAGGAATGGAGGGAGTACTATCTTTGCTTAATTCATTAACTTTGAGGTGCATTATCGAATGATTTTTCAGGCTTTAACCATGTTGTCTTCTTCCAGCTCACTAAGTCTAGAGGGGCATCGATTCATTCTTTATTACAGTTGTCAGGTCGTTTGCAACTTGTAACAGCTCAGGTAATTTTCTTCTCATGTCATTTGAGTTTGTTCTACAAATGCATTTGGATATTCAGATTGAACACCTTTCTTTGAACAGATTGACAAGGCTGTTCAGAATGAAGGTCAGAGCTTTTTACATGATCAGCAGACGGATGAAAGCGAAGATGATGGTGTTGATGACGTTCTTTATGGTGAAGAAGACGAAGAATCCCAGAGTAGTGACGATGAAGACGACTAGGATTTTTTCTTCCACAAGAGGTGATTATTTCTTTGCCAAATCGAACATATCTATGCTTGTTCGTTCCTGGATTGATGATGAGTTATTACCAATAAAAGAACATGCTAGTAATGGCAAGAACTTGTTCAAATACAATTGTAGAAATTGTGGTCTTTCCTTTACCATCTCTTTTACATAAATGTAAAATTTTAACCATAACCCCTTGGACGGTGGTTTACGTGCAAAAAGTTTGTTGGGACTTGGGATATGCCAAAAATTATAGAAGTATGCGAAAGTGCACTGAAATGCATAAAATGTGCGGTTGAAGTTTTAACCCTTTTTGGCATCATGCACCCAACCACGGTCACTGGGCAATTGCTAACTTCACTCTATTCATTCAAATTGTTTCGACAAGTACTGATGCTTACTGCTGACAATATTAGCTTACCACTCATGTTTTTTCAGTATCTTTTACGGTCTGCAAAACAATTGTGAAATTCACTCAACTGTTAGCTTACTAGAGTTAGGATATGAAGTTCAGGGTTATGCTGTGGGTTGACAATTCTATCCCCGTGACAGCATGTTAGGAGATGCATTTGATATTCGAGAATTCTCTCTACGAAAACATCTTTAAATGATAGGTTCCAAAATTTGAAGAAGTCATCTAGTTTTGTTCAATTGGTTTTGATGATAGGATCTTTGAATGATTGAATATGTAAAGCAATCTTTTTTTGTTGAATCATGCATTGTGGCATGACAGTCCATTACAATCAGATGGATGTTTGAATAACTTCAAATGCTTAATTGCCGGAGGTATTCCTGGTCAATTTTTTTTATTTCCCTAACGATCTAGGACCTCTTGGTATCACGGTTTGCAAAAGCTTACCAAGCTAATCCTTGGTTTGCGGAAAATAACTACGCTTTTTCTCCTGATGAAGTCCTACGCAAACATAAGGCTTGTTTTGTCTATGGCCTCAGGAAGTCTTTGGTCTAGGGTTCGACTGGCACCCCAAGTGCTATCAATTTTTATGTTGGGCCAGTCCATACATGGCTTTGTCCGGCTTTAATTAGTCCTCCGCTGGGTTTTGACTCGCACTTGCATGTTATCAATTCCTATATTGGGCTGGTTCATGCAGAGATAAAGCTTTAGTTGGCCCTCGGATATTAGATGTAGGATAGGTTCCTTGTACTTGTTCCATTGAACTGGATACCAAGTTATAAAAGAAAAAGGCATATTTGTTTTTCCAATATTTGATTGTATGAAATTCTGCTGCTTGGTGGGTGTGTGTTTTTTGGATACATTATTAGTTTGTAACGTAGTTGTTTAGGCCATTTGTGCTAAATGTTTGAATTGTTCCACCACAGGTTTCATTTGCATGGTTTTTTTCTTTCCTGGTGGATTCAAAGATAGTTTTGACTTGGACGTGTCTAACAATTATTGTTGTTGTAACCCACAGTTTTGTCTCATTTTGATGGCCTCGTTCGTATGTAAGATTTTTACAATTTTTACTCTCTCGAGTTTCTTCTTTATTCATACCAGGTATTGCCCTTTTGTTTCCCTTTTTTCGTGCAATATTTTTCTTTGAAAACTGTTGTACAACATAAATATCATAGCTTATAAAATACGATTGTTTATGTTGTTAACCTTTTGGTATCTTTTACTAGGTTTGGCACATAATAGTTGTGTTTACTGATTGGTTTAAATAGAGACTTTGGTTTGGTTTAATTAGGGACTTTGGTTTGGCTTAAATAGGGATAGCATACTAGATAAAGTGGACCTGAAATTTCTTCGGGAAATGCCAGGCCGCCCCCACTTTTTGTGGGGGCTTTCGTCCAAACATTTTTTTGTCTTTCACTCCCAAATAAGTCCTGTGCGCGCGTGAGAGATTTTTTTCCATTTAGTACATGCCGCGTGTCATGCTTCCATTGCTCTCTTTATCTATACCCTCTCTTTCTTTCCACATGGCATTGACCGCATTGATGCCTGATACACGTGATGGAGACTTTAGACTTTATTTCTCACTCTACTCTCTGCGTCCTCTCTCTCTCTCTCTCCTTTTTTAAATTTAAAATTTAAAATAAAATAACTTTTATTATACACATTTATTTTTTATAAAAATTATATATTTGAAATCTACTCGATGAGATCTTTATAACAAGATCCATTGTGAATATGGAATTTTATACGTGTAAAAAAAGTTTTTTTTATACCCATTCATTAGGAATTCATACCCCTTCTAAATAATTCACATTCCCCAAAATAAAATAACTCACATCTTTCAAATGCAGAATTCACATATCATAACAGACTCTGCAAAAAACAAAATTCACAAAAAAAAAAGAAAAAAGAATTTACATACCTGAATTGCAGAATTTACACATCATAAGTCACTTTCCAACGGACAAAATTCATACCCAAAAAGAAAGTGTGTGAATTCTGCATTTAAAGTCTGTGAATTTTTTCATTTTGGAGGGTGTGAATTGTTCAGAAAGGGTGTAAATTAGTATTAATTAATGGGTATAAAACAACTTTTTTTTACATGTACAAAATTTCATATTCAAATGGGATCTTATTTAAAAGATTGCATCAAATAGATTCCAAATATATAATTTTTATAAAAAATAATTGTGTATAATAAAAGTTACTTTATTTTAAAATATAATAAGAGAGAGAGAGGCATGGATTACTGCCGAAAAGTTTGAAGAGAGTGTGTGTGGCAGCCTACCTACACGCCTAAAGCCTACCTACTCATGTGACTACACTGTACTATTAACTTCCACACGTGTCTACACTGTACTAGTCACTAGAGTACTTGCTGACGCCTGCCTACTCATGACTGATGCCGAAAAGTTGTAATATTAACTTCCGCGCGTGAAGATGGGTTTAAACGAGATGTGTTTGACATGAGGTGGGCTTGGAAGGAAAGTTCTTGACAAAATAGGACCGGCCAGTAAGAACCCCAAATTTCTTTTAAAGTGAAAATACCTCGGCCCAATAAGCGATTTTTTCGGAGAAAGTCGGGATCGGATTTTGATTGGATATATAGTTAGCCACATGGGATATATTTTTATGCTTCGCTAATGTGATTCACCTGTAGATCAACGGCATTAGGGTAGGCATCGGCCAGGGCCGGTCAGGACCCTTATTTTTTTTACCTTCAATTTGTAATTGGATGATCTTTTACAGTCCCGGCACAATCTCTAATGAGAATAATGGATAAATCTCAACCTCATTAGGGAAGGCATTGGCTAGGGCGATGGACAACCCATCTTTCGAAACGATGTGTCCCAAAAATAGAACGCTGTCCGTCCGTCACAAAAGAACACTTTGGCATGGCCGTAATGAACTTCTCCTGGTGCAAGACACAGAACCTTGTGCAAGTGTTGAAGGTGCAAGGCAATTGTGGTACTATAGGTCAAAATAAACCACAACGAACCTACCTATGAAAGGACGAAAGATTCGTCCTGATTCATTCATTACCGTATAAAGGTAATTGGTTAAGCTGTAACCAACCATTCATTCGTATAATCCATGGTGAGTTTTAAATGCCGTACGTCTTCCACTCATCTCCTGATCAAATTGAGATCGATTTGATGCTATCCACTCTTCAAATCCAGCTTACTGAATACTCGTGCATCACTTAATCATCTAATGGAGGAATAGAAAATCTGTACCGCACGGTTATGTTGTTAATGGCTTGATTTTCAACACACATGCGCCATGTCCCATCTTTCTTTGGGGTGAGTAACGCAGGCAGGTACAACACATGGACTGAGACTCTCCCGAAGCGAAGATGGCCTTTGGACAACAAAGTTTCCACTTGTCACCTCAACTCCTCATTCGGTAGTGTGGACGATTTGGGAAGCTAGATCCCTAAGTAAGTCAATATATATGATGTTGTATATCGCGTAATGGCATCCTTCCGGAAGGAAGATCTTCTGGGAACACATCGATGAACTCTTCTATTACTAGCTGCACAGATTCAGAGGACTGAACTCTACTCGTTCCACATTCTTTTCAATCAGAACTATATAAACAACTCCCGATTTCATTGCTTCTCCCATAAACTCTTTCCGGGCTAAGAATTTGTTACCTTTTCCTTCATAGGTTTAAGGCTCGAGCTCCTTGCTTTGTAAGAGCACAATCTTCGTATTGTCAAACCGAAAACTGCTTCTTCCTGTATGTTGAGCATCCCGATCATACTGCCAAGGTCTTCCCAACAATAGATGGCATGCATCCATATTTATCATGTCGCACCACGCATGCATTGCCCTTATATTTTGCACCAATGGAGAAATGAACAAGACGACGTTTGGACACCATTATTGGTCAGTATTCAATCTGTCTATGTTCAACTCATAACCCATATCAACCACCCTAAACCCAACTCAAACTTACCCATTTGCCACCTTTAGTATGAAGTATATACCATAGAGTATAGACAGCAGTCCGGCTATGCATAGGCAATATACACGAACAAATATTTATCATTCGTTCCAACAAATCAACGGTCCGGATTTTAAACACTCTTTGACCGGTAATAGTTAGCTCATACTGGTCAAAGAGCAAAGGCCAATCCGGACCGTCGAAAATAATTTTGGACAGTCAAGATGCACCGTCTGTGCTATATGCATACACAAACGAGCGTACACATAACTTTTTTCTATAGACAGAGATTCAACTGCATTAAGTAGCATTGTGGAATTACCTTTGACTTTTTGTACGCTATCGATAGAGGTTCACATAACCGTTGCAGGGGGCCAATCGTACATCGTTGGGCTCGTCTAAAGGAGGGGTTAGGCTATCGAGCTTGCATCATGGACTAGCTTCCCACATTGAAAAGTTTAAGCTTGTGTGTGTTAAAAGGATCCTCTTGCCCCTCCCTAATTAGAATGCCTAATTGAGTGAGTGCTTAAGTAGCATCGTGGAATTACCTCCGCCCTCCTAAAGAAAAAGGACAGAGGTTCACATGGAGGGATGATTAATAATTTCCCACATTGAAAAAGCCAAATGATTTCCACACATTTTTTTTTTGATAAATATACTCTTTTTTTGTTTTTTTAGTAAAATTTTATGTGTAAAATTTTAACTAAAAAAACAAAAAAAAGGTGTATTTATAATAAAAAAAGGGTGTAAAAATTATATTTCACTTGAAAAAAATATCAAAATAGTGATTTCATTCAGAAAGTAAGAATAAAGAATGCAAACTATTCACCACAACTTTGCTAGTGCCACCAATAGATACACAACGATAGGGGCGAAATAAGAACCTACAAAACCGAACCAACCGAAAAAATTGACCATAAATATTGGTTTGGTATGTTTACCCGAGTTGTTGGTCGGTTTGATTTTCGATTATGAAAAAAAATTAAAAGTTAGATTGAATTTGGAGGAAACAGAAAGTAACCAAACCGAATTGAGACATTAAGAGTTACTCATGACCCCAATAATCCGAGCAACTCATTACCAGGTAAACTTATAACACTTAGGGACATTTACCATCAGGTCACCTTTGGATCCCATAATTCCCATCAACTCCCCAACCCGTATAAAAATGCCCAAATCATAGTATAGGGTACTATGAAAGTGCCTAAAATCCTCGGGTACCCTATGACAGTGCCTAAACCACTAAACCCTATAATAGGAAAGTGCACCCTAAACCTAAACTCTAGGGTACCCTACGACTAGGGTACCCTATGAAAGTGCCTAAATTCCTAGGGTACCCTACGACTAGGATATCCTATGAAAGTGCCTAAAATCCTAGGGTACCCTACGACTTGGGTACCCTATGAAAGTGCCTAAAATCCTAGGGTATCCTACGACTAGGGTACCCCATGAAAGTACCTAAAATCCTAGGGTACTCTATGAAAGTGTCTAAACCACTAAAACCCTATGATAGGAAAGTGCACCATAAACCTAAACTCTAGGGTACCCCCTATGACTAGGGTACCCTACGACTAGGGTACCCTATGAAAGTGCCTAAAATCCTAGGGTACTCTATGAAAGTGCCTAAACCACTAAAACCCTATAATAGGAAAGTGCACCCTAAACCTAAACTCCAAAAAAGAGTGACTTACCTTAGTGGTAATTAAAAAAAATGACTTACCTTATTGGTAATTAGACATCTCTTTTCTAGATTTAGAGATAATAATCCCTAACACCACACACCACGTACTATTACCCTTGACATTAGTTTCGTCTTTTTCAAAATATGTGCGAGGATTGACCCTTGGTCTAATGTATGTATGAGGTATAAGATGTCTTAGAGCCTGTTTGGGAGACAATTTTTTCCATTTTCACATTCTAATGTGTTTTGCAAAATGCACAATCTAGAGCAGAAGTGAAAAATAGGTTGCAAAATGCACAATCTCATTTTAACTTTTTTCATTCTGATTAACAAAAAAACCTATAAAATGTATTCTGCATATATCTCTCAAACACTACTCCTGTTTTAAAATGCATTCTACACATTTCTTCCAAACACTCATACCACATCCAAAGTACATTCTGACCATAATCCAAAAAGCCAAAAAGTTAAAAATGAAAAGCTGAAAATGAGGCTCCTAAACACCCCTTATTAACTTGACTACCCCCTCTGTTGGTGGTTAAATTGGTTTTTGTAATGAGTTATTCTATCTACTCATATTTGTCAACTCTTTGAACTTTGCTGTAGGCCCAAATCTGAGTAAACCGGACCAAACCGAAAAATCCAAACCGAACTTGTTTGGTTCGATTTTGGTTTTCAAACCTCCAAACTGAATGAACCGATTTGGTTGCAAAATTTGTTAAAAACCAAACCAAACCTAATTGATTTCACCCCTAACTAAGGGATTATGGGGAGCGAGCGAGGGACGGAAATTCGTCCTTCAAACTCACGTTTCCTTGTTTATCATCAATTTGAGGTACTTTCGGTAAGTGATTTTACAGTCTTCCTTACGCTTTTGGTCAAGCGCGTGATTGAGATACTAGTATTCTCATTGCGCCGAGAGTGTAACATTCTTTAGATAATTAAAAGAGTATCTCAATCATGCGCTTGACAAAAGCGCAACGAAGGAAGAGTGTAAAATCACTACCAACATTCTCAAAACTTTCAACTACAAGTCGCTGAATCGGTTTAATTTGCAGAGACTTATAGTTTGTAGCCAATGTAGGTTGCATTTGTCAGCACGGCCACTACCAACATTCTCAAAACTTTCAATCATCACATCATTGCCTACATAATACCGGAAAATTCTTGCCCTTCCATTAAAATAAAGAGACGCGAAACTTTGGAAGAGGAGATTCGTCCTCCCTCCGTCCCATTTTTAAGTGGTCTCTATGGGAATACGTGCAATTTCGAACCCATACAAAATATATTTCTCTATAAAATTTTTAAATTTGCTTTATAGTACCAAATTAAAGTGCTCATTGAGTATTTTAATTTGGTGCAAAAAAAATTTAAAAACATTCTACGGAAGTACATTTTTTAAAGTCCACAAAAATACACGTTTCACAAAGGAGTAGTATTTTCATTCCTTTCGGTTTCTCCTAATTGGTAGTAGAACCAGTTGTTCTAAAAAATATGGCCGACTCATCAATAATATAGGGGGCTCAATTACTGAAACAGTTTTAGATATAAAATGTAAAAGTAATTTTTAATACTGTAATAAAATACGAAAAACTCCAACAATAATATGCAACGAAAATTCGTATCATTTTCGTGCTCATTACGTGGGATGAGCTTGATCGATCAGAGATGTGCCAGGAAAAAAACAAGAAATTCGAGCCAAAATCAGTTATGGCTTGAAAGGCCGGACAAGCGTTTCTTCGAGCTCAGCTTCCACGAAAAGTACAAGGACAGAGTTTTGATCGGGGACGACGCGTATTTGAAGGTTGTTATGAAAAAGTCTAAGGACATAGTGGACAGCATCGATAAGGTGGTTAAGATTCACGGAGACTCCATTCGCGACAACGTTTCAATTACTCTCTCAATCATCCGATCACATTTGACAAGTTAGCGATGCACCCCGAGTTAAAGAAATCCATAATTGATGACTTGGAGAGATTTTTGAAGAGGAAGGAGTTTTACAAGAAGGTAGGCAAGGCTTGGAAGAGAGGTTACTTCTTGTTGTATGGCCCTCCTGGTACTGGTAAATCAAGCTTGATCGCTGCCATGGCAAACAAACTTAACTTTGATATCCATTATTTGGAGCTTACAAATTTTCACTCCAACAAGGAACTCACCAAGGCATTGGTGTCCACCCCCAATCGAACCATAATTGTGATTGAAGATATTGATTGCAGTGTGGCGATGCAAGTTCGGAAAGAAACTAGGGACTGAGATACCCAATCGTAAGGTTCGTGTTTTACAGCCCTGTATCTATGAAAAAAAATAAAAAAATCTACAATTAGTCGAGCCTTTTTTTTTTTTTTTTTCCCAGTATTTTAGGAATCCAACTCAACTGAAGCTATGTTTTTTTTTTATGCTACAGTTGACACTCTCAGGTTTGTTGAACTTCTTAGATGGTCTGTGGTCGAGCTGTGGAGATGAGCGAATCGTCGTTTTGATCACAAACTACAAAGATAGGCTTGACCCTGCACTATTGCATTGGCCCTGGTCGCATGGACATGGGAAATACCCATGCATGTCTTATTGTACTGGTGAAGGATTCAAGCAACTAGCTTCCAAATACCTCGATATCCATGATCACTGGCGTTTTGGTGAGATAGAAGCAGGCCTAATTGCAAATGTGGAGGTCAGGTCACCCCTGCTGAAGTTTCGGAACAACTTTACGAGGAGTGAGGATCCTGATAAAGCTCTTAAAGGAGTGGTCGATTTTCTTCTCAAGCGCAAGATGGAAGCCAATGAGACTGAAGTGCGTGAACCAAAGAGGTTGAAAATAGGTTAACAGTAGAAGGAAGGGCTGTTTGAGGAGGAAAAAGTAAGCTCTAGTTAACCAAATATTGGAGTTGCATTGTGTTAAATGAGCTGAGAGTCGGTTGGGTAGTGGTTAATTAGGAGTGAGTTTTTGGCAGCTCATCTAAAGTGAGTGGAAGTGTCTTTGTCTTCTAATGGTAAAAGTAAGTGAGTCTGAGACTAACAGGTTCAAGAATAACTTGCATGTAATGGATTTATTGAAAGAGAAATATGATATCTACATTTCAGATTCTTCTTCTTAATTTCCAAAATTCTGTAGATTAGTTTTGTTCATGATTCTATTTCCTTCACCTATATAACAAGAATGCATTTGGCAATTCGATGACTTTGCAATTTTTAACGGAGAGCGGTTTTTGTCCCAGTCATCATATTACATTTTATCTCTCTCTCTCTCTGTGCCAACTCACTCCCTCTCTCTCTATCTTTTTTCCCCACCGGCCCACCAAACACAAAATTTCAAACCACATTCTCTCTCTCATATTTTCGAAATTCAAACCACATTCTCTCTCACTACCTCCTCTCCTTCCCCCTCTCTAAAATTCGAAGCACTATAAAGCATAGGCACATGCCCAAGTACGAGCACGTGCGTCGATTGCTCAAATCGTGCCTTCAGGCACGGGCTAATATATTACATTAGACAACGGTTTTATAAAATATCTCTCTCACATGTGTCCTCTGTGGCACATTGGAGGGTTGTGATTGATTTTTAAGTTAATGATTCAATTGATCTAGGGGTTCTTATCACTCGTCTACAAAATTCAAATCCTCTTTCAATCATGAGGCTTAAATTTTTACCTAATTAAGAATATTTCGATCTAATTAAGTTTTACATACCAAACTTTACCTGCGGATGCAAGTGGTGGCTAGCTCATGCGGTAGAGCTCTTGGATGCCCCACACTGCATCCTGGGCTCGAGTCTCATTCCCCCCTCCCCCATGTAATAGATTAGGAATGACGAATGACACAAAAAAAAAAAACTTTACATGTGGATTGCTATCTATATTACATTACACAACGGTTTTGTAAAATGTCCCTGTCACATGTGTCCTTCGTGGCACATTGGAGAGTTGTGATTGATTTTTAAGTTCACGATTCAATTGATCCAAGGGTTCTTATCACTCCTCCTCAAAATTCAAATTCTCTTTCAATCAAGCACTTATGAGTATTAAATTTTTACTTGATTAAGAAGATTTTGACCTAATTAAGTTTTACATACCGAACTTTACCGGTGGATTGCTATCTATATTACATTACACAACGGTTTTATAAAATGTCCCTGTCACATGTGTCCTTCGTGACACATTGGGGGACTGTGATTGATTTTTAAGTTCACGATTCAATTGATCCAAGGGTTCTTATCACTCCTCCTCAAAATTCAAATTCTCTTTCAATCAAGCACTTATGAGTATTAAATTTTTACTTGATTAAGAAGATTTTGACCTAATTAAGTTTTACATACCAAACTTTACCTGTGGATTTCTAATCTATATTACATTACACAAGATTTTGCAAAATGTCCCGCTCACATGTGTTCTCTGTGGTACATTAGGGGGCTGTGACTGAATTTTTTAAGTTCATGATTCAGTTGATCCAAGGGTTCTTATCATTCCTGCTCAAAAGTCAAAACGTCTTTCAATTAAGCACTTATGGGTCTTAAGTTTTTTACCTAATTAGGAAGAGTTTGACCTAATTAAGTCTTGGATACCAAAATTTAGCCGTGGATTGCTATTTACCTATATGTCAACCTTTAAAACAGATCTCAATATTCCAATTTCAATATAGGTGTGTTCAAATTTTAAAATCTGCTCTCGACATTCTTCTTCTCTATGAACAAGGTAGTCTCATTCCAATATTGGAGAGGCCGAAGATCACTACGATTTTAGATTTCACACACTTTCATTGGATCAATATTCAATTGATTTCCGTTGAGATTTCGTTTTACATTGGGATCTCAATATTGCTAGAAACTTCGTGGGAAGAACAACGATAGCATAAAGGTAACCAATTTAAGCCCTTTTTGTCCCATGTTTTGATGTTTTGAATCAATATTTCTATGGTGGCTTTCATTTTTTATCGCATATTTTCACTCATCTTTGTCTTTAGACCCATGAAGTAGAAATTGGTTTAGAAAATGTTCACCCATTTTTTTTTATAGGTAGCCAATAAGGCTCATAAAAATGTTGTCTTCCTTTTACAAATATTCTTTTTATTTGTTTCATGAATAGTTTTTCATGAATAGTTTATCAAATGCACTTACTAAATTAGATAGCTATTGTTTCACTTTGCGAATTGCCGTATTTTTTTATATATAAAATATCAGTTCTTAAACTTGATTTGGTATCCCCTATTTTCAAAAACGAAAATTAGGAGGAGGTTCGTTGGAGAGGGTCAATATGAGCAAATTTGCAAGCCATCTTGATTGATTTCAGATTACGTAGTGTCGTGTCTTTAGGCACGGATATTCACTATTATATATGTGTATATATATGACAATTATAATAATGACATTCCCCTAAATAAGTTGGAATTCCACATTAAATGGCAATTAGCAATATCACTGCGTGCACCATAAATCGTTACTAAACTCAACCTTTTTTAGATTTGATTATTCTCACCTTTGGAGTAATCTTTTTTCTTCAAAATAAAAAGCGATTCCTGACCAAACCATAATAGTAGTGGTGTCGTTTTCTTAGTAATCTTTGGTCATGTTTGGATTTCAATGTAATTTTTAAATTGTTCATATCTTTTAATCTATAATCTTTTTAGAGATTTTAATTTTTTTTTATATAATAGAACTAAATAAGATTTAATATCAAATAAGATCAATATTGTACATAAGATATATATGTATTATAGATTGAAAGATACGAAAAATTTAAAAATTGCATTAAAATCCGCAAAAGACCAACAATTTGAAACGAAGAGAGTAAGTTATGTCCACCTCCAGAGGAAACACCCCAGTTTCCACTACCGCCATTTGTGGGCCTCTCCGTAGATTTATTATAGTAATCTAAACTGTTAATCTTGTAGGACCCCCAGAAAAGTATATCAACGCGTAAAATCAGCTTGATCGGATATCATAAGTGTATCAAAAATTGAATTTCGGTTCATAAAAGAGACGGTTTGATTCTGTCAATAACTTTAAATTTAAAAGTGTCCATTATCGCCTATTTTATAAACTAGAATTTAATTTTTGATATATATATATATACACGAATTATCCTATCAAGGATCCCGGATTTCCCGGATTGAAGCGTTTTGATGCTTTTCCCGATATTTTTTTGACGATCCGAGCCGTCCAATGTGTTCAAAAGGTGTTTTCCAAGGCCCACGCGGGAAATCTTTGAAAAAAAAATACCGGGAAGGGCTTGATCCAAGCAGTTTTTCGCAAAAATTGCATATTTACAGTTTTGCGAAAACCGCTTGGATCAAGCCCTTCCCGGTGTTTTTTTTTGAAGATTTCCCGCGTGGGCCTTGGAAAACATCTTTTGAACACATTGGATGGTTCGGATCGTCAAAAAAATATCGGGAAGGTGGAGTCCCGGATCCGGGACTCCCGGACTAGATCGGGCCTCTATATATATAGGGAAATTTTCTTATCCACACTCCCGGATTTAAGGGAAAAATGGGGTTTTTTTGTGTTGCAAATTTTTTTTGGAAAATCCGATCCGTCCAATGTGTTCAGAAGGTGTTTTCAAGGGTCCACGCGGAAAATCTTCAAAAAAAAATACCGGGAAGGGCTTGATCCAAGCAGTTTTCGCAAAAAATCTGAACACATTGGACGGATCGGATCGTCAAAAAAAAATTTGGATCATAAGGTGCGGAAATTAAAAGTCCGGATTAGAAGTGAACTCTATATATATATATATAGGTGGATTTTCTTATCCACACTCCCGGATTTAAGGAAAAAATGGGGTTTTTTTGTGTTGCAAATTTTTTTTGGAAAATCCGATCCGTCCAATGTGTTCAGAAGGTGTTTTCAAGGGTCCACGCGGAAAATCTTCAAAAAAAAATACCGGGAAGGGCTTGATCCAAGCAGTTTTCGCAAAAAATGTAAATATATATTTTTTGCGAAAACTGCTTGGATCAAGCCCTTCCCGGTATTTTTTTTTGAAGATTTTCCCCGTGGACCCTTGAAAACACCTTCTGAACACATTGGACGGATCGGATCGTCAAAAAAAAATTTGGATCATAAGGTGCGGAAATTAAAAGTCCGGATTAGAAGTGAACTCTATATATATATATATAGGTGGATTTTCTTATCCACACTCCCGGATTTAAGGAAAAAATGGGGTTTTTTTGTGTTGCAAATTTTTTTTGGAAAATCCGATCCGTCCAATGTGTTCAGAAGGTGTTTTCAAGGGTCCACGCGGAAAATCTTCAAAAAAAAATACCGGGAAGGGCTTGATCCAAGCAGTTTTTCGCAAAAACTGTAAATATATATTTTTTGCGAAAACTGCTTGGATCAAGCCCTTCCCGGTATTTTTTTTTGAAGATTTTCCCCGGGACCCTTGAAAACACCTTCTGAACACATTGGACGGATCGGATCGTCAAAAATTTTTTTGGATCACAAGGTGCGGAAATTAAAAGTCCGGATTAGAAGTGAACTCTATATATATATATATAGGTGGATTTTCTTATCCACACTCCCGGATTTAAGGAAAAAATGGGGTTTTTTTGTGTTGCAAATTTTTTTTGGAAAATCCGATCCGTCCAATGTGTTCAGAAGGTGTTTTCAAGGGTCCACGCGGAAAATCTTCAAAAAAAAATACCGGGAAGGGCTTGATCAAGCAGTTTTTCGCAAAAACTGTAAATATATATTTTTTGTGAAAACTGCTTGGATCAAGCCCTTCCCGGTATTTTTTTTTGAAGATTTTTCCCGTGGACCCTTGAAAACACCTTCTGAACACATTGGACGGATCGGATCGTCAAAAATTTTTTTGGATCAAAAGGTGCGGAAATTAAAAGTCCGGATTAGAAGTGGACTATATATATATATATATATATATATATATATATATATATATATATATATATCGGCTCGCTTCTTATCAGGACCCCCGTTGTGCAGGACCCCCGTTTTTGCACAGTATCCGGACCTTCTAATCGTGGCCGTTGGATTACATCCAGCGGTTGTGGAAAGAACTCTCACTTAAAGGCACTCGCGGGTCGTGGTAACGGGTAAAATACATCTCGCGGGTTGCATTTCTGGGTCAGATCCATACACGGGTCATTGCTCCTTCCCCTCTCATTTAGGCTATGTTTGGAAGTTGAGGAAAGAAATGGAAAAGAAGAGAAAATTAAAAAAATTTCCTCTCATTTGTTTGGTTTCCATATAGAAGGAGAAAGGAAAAGGAAGAGAAAAGAGAAGAAATGGAAAATTAACTACTTTTTTTCTCTTCTTCTCTCTTCCATGAGTGCAAATTTTCCTCTCTCTTTCACAAACCAAACAAAAGAAAAAAAAGAGGTTTCTTTCCCATTTCTTTCCTATTTCTCTTCTTTTATTTTCCCTTCTCTTTCTCTTCTCTTCCACAACTTCCAAACACAGCCTTACGTTTTGTTACAGATAGAGAAGAGAAGAGAGAGAGAGAGAGAGAGAGAGAGAGAGAGAGAGAGAGATCTCGAAGTAGACGACGGCCTAGCCTCCGATCGAATCGAACCACCACTGCCACCGACGACGAACCATCTGAATCCACCAGCAGGTCCCTCTCTCTCTCTCTCTCTCTCTCAATTTGGATGAGAAACTAGGGTTTCCGATTTCGAAATTTCTTTAAAAAATAGGGTTTTGATTTGGCCCAAGAAGAAGTAGATGAACCTCTCTCTCATGATTCCAAATTTGTGAAACCCTAGTTCGATGGTTTTCTGATTTCGAATTCGTGATATTAAGGCTCTAACCCTAGATCGTGATATTGTGTGTGGGTTTTCTGATTTGGATGAGAAACAATGTGGGTTTTGTTCCTTTGTAGAGCAAATTAATGGTTTTGTGTTTTGGGGACTTTGAATTTTTCTATGTCACCACTTAGCTTTTCCTATTTCCCCACTTAGCTAGTTTCTCTCTATACTTTGTAAAACTTGAGTTGCATTAGCATACAGGTGTGGTGGTATAGAAATTCATTTTTCCCCCTGGTGAGTTGCTTGCTATATTGTTCCACAGATTCAAGCATCAATTGCCCAAGTTTTCCTATTCAAGCATCAATTGCCCAAGTTTTCTCTTTTCTGTCTTGCAGTTTCACTTCAGAGGCATCTCATCTATAAGCTTGGAAGAATCGAACTGGTGATATTTATTCCCTTTTTTTTTTTTTTTTGGGTAAGATGGCCCCGATAGTGTGTCGGGTGTTTGGGTAATAAAAATTTGTGGTTGAATTTGGTGCTACTCTTTGTGTATCGTGTTTGAATTTGTTGTTTGGGAATGCAGGTAGTTTGGAATTCAAAGAAGGATTTGATTTTTCATAAATTTGATACTCCACAAGTTTGATGAAGTGTTAGAGCAAACACAAGTTTTGAAGAAGGGTCAGAGCAATTGGTTCAAAGCAATTTTTGAATCAGATTGCAAAATGGTCATTGAATTGGTTTTGCAATTTCGTTTGTATCTCTTTTGTTAATGTCAGGAAAGGGAAAAAGAAATCATGTACCAAGATGAATACGTAGAAGATAACTTTGTTGTAAAGACAATTTTGTAATGTAGAAAAGATTCATATATGGAAAGGTTTTATACTCCATTTGGCTTTGTGCTTCTGCTGTTGCTATCGATGTTTTATACTCCATTTTGTTAGAGAATGTTAGAGAATTTTGTAATTAAAAGTTTGTTTTTATTGCATTTGGAAATGTAGTTGTGTGGTAAGTTGAATTATTTAGTTTTGATGTACAGATGCAAGTTTTAAGAGGGATTACTAAACACTTGCTTCAACAAGAGCTTGAGGGTTGAGCAATTGGAGTCCAAGTAAATTCACAGAATTTTCCTACTAGAAAGAATAAGCTCGTTTGGTTATAGAGAGGTCTTGCATATTTCTGAGTTCCTATGTTCTGGTGACTTACACAAAAAAGGGTAGTGTTCTGCAGATTCAATCAAACCCGGAATAAACATCATTACTAAAGAGTAGTATTTTGCATCTCCAAGAAGTTGATGGTTCAAAGCACAACTACATGATCTGGCTTCTCACCTTAGTGCACATTATTACCCATCTAAATAAGTTAGTCTCCTGTAGGCGGAGAGTACATATCTGATGGAATGGTTGTTAAACTCTTGGTGCATCATTGCCTCCTGGGATCATACCATAATGACCAAAATGTGGTGTCCACAGCTGGGCCATATTTTGTATACTCTTGTATTGGAATTGGTAGTCTTTTCCTTTGTTGGACATGGTTTAACAGGAAGCTCAAGCATTAGACAATCGTTAAGATACTTTTTTCATGAACCAATGCAGACGAATGATGACTATCCATCCAAGAATTTAAGCCAAATCCCATGTCAAAATTCATCCAAGATAACAACTAGTGTCTGTATCCGTGTCCCCCATTTTAGTTCATTCCAAAACAGCTCAAATAACCAGTATGCAATGACATTTAAATCAAATTTCAGTCCCCATGCTACTAATCTATCGTCTTCGTACCCAACTTGCCACTACACAGCGGAAAAGAATTACAGAACACAATCAAACTGATTGCTATTGGCTTGGAATTCCATAAGCATATGAAAAACACAATCAAATCAACAAGTACTTTATTACATGGATTTAGTCATTACATCATCACAAAACAAGTACATTCATCTCTCATTACATGGATTTAGTCATTACAATATCACTGTCCTGATACTAATACAAGTCTCGCACAGCTCTTTGCCGCTATCGAAATGCCCTTCCCTGAGCAACAACTTGGATCTCGTCTCCAGCAATGTGGCTTTCAAACGTACTCGTCCACCGACTCCACCCTCTGGTTCGATTGTAGCTCTTCTTCTAGCAAAGCGACCCATGGCACCAATCTTGTATCTGGTGTTTGGTTTGCCAAAGAACAACCAAAGCAGCAAAAACATGCAAGACTGAGGCATTTGGTCCACTTGCTGAATTGGTTTCTTGTCGTGGGTATACCTTTACTGAATCTAGTAATTAAACTGGCTGAAATGGGTCATGGTGCAAACCAAGCCCCCAAAAGGAGCATTCTTGAGGCAAGAATGTTGTTTCTTCATCAATGCCTGATCAAAGACAAAGACTGTTTCCTTTTTCTCATAGCTAAGGCCAACATAAGAGTGTCATAAGAAACTAATAACATTAGATTCAAAAGTAAAAAGGAAAACTAGTCACATGGATGAGGCCATGAGGGATGGAAATCCATTCTTCCAAATGGAAATCAATTCAGGTGACTTTAAGGCTTTTGTGAAGCTTTATGTTACAACGACTGCATCTTAAAAGCCAAAAGACAACAATAACTAAGTCAGCCAATCAGTGTTATGCACCAGTTACCTCTTACAATTTGTGTATCAACAGTTTTAAAATTGCACATGTTCTACAATCCAGCCTTCTATTCCACCAAAACCAATGTAAAGAAAGGAAATTTTGGAACTTCAATACCCACTGTACATCAAAAAACAAAATGTTGTTCTTTAGAGATCCATAGGTAGACATCGAATGTTTTTTTAACAAATGAGAGAGATTCTTTTCCACTACGGTAAAGAGAGAGAGAAATCCATAGGTAGACATCGAATGTTTTTGAACAAATGGGTCCGAAACTGCTCACCGCTAGCATCAGTTCCATTAGAGACGATGAATCCGAAATGGGACATAAAATCGATATTCAAATCGGAACCCTAACTCGCAAATCAAAACCTAACTCGAACTCTAATCGCATCAACAAGATATCAAAATCGAACCAGAGAGAAAGAGACCTGCTATTTCAAGGGTTGGATTCAATCGTTGTTGGGGAGAACAACCTTCTTCGATCGTCGTCGCCATCTTCTTCGTTTTTCTCTCCTCTCTCTCTCTCTCTTCTCTCAAACACACGTAATGAAGAATGATGACCTGTTAATCAAAAAAAAAAAAGAATGATGACCCGTGTATGGATCTGACCCAGAAATGCAACCCGCGAGATGTATTTTACTCGTTACCACGACCCGCGAGTGCCTTTAAGTGAGAGTTCTTTCCATCCAACGGCCACGATTAGAAGGTCTGGATACTGTGCAAAAACGGGGTCCTGATAAGAAGCGAGTCGTATATATATATGAGCCCGTTTGGCCGCTTCTTTTTCCGTTTTTCCGTTTCTCGTTTTCTCATTCTGGGTGTTTGGCTGCAACACCCAGAAGCTGTTTTGGGAGAAACAGTTTTTCCATTTCTGAAGATCTAAGCCAGAAACGAAAAACACCCACAGCCCTCCTTGTCAATTTCTACTTCTGGCTTTTGGTTTCCCCTAATTTCTCTCTCCCGTTTCTACCCTTTGTTTACGTTATCATCTTCTTCTCCATCACACAACACACACAAACCAGAGAGACATACCCGATCTACACTGATATCCATACAAGACAGAGAGAATGGAGAAGGCATACAAGACAGAGAGATTTCTTCACATTCAGATCATGTATTGATTTCTTCACATTCTACACTGATCGATTTATAAAAAAAAAAAAAAAAACTAACCCAGTTGAATCATACCCGATTTATAAAAAACTAACCCAGCAATTGACGCCGTCGGTGCCGGACACGGTTGGTTCTGAAGCAATTGATGGGAGTTTTCGTTTAATTGCTAAGATCTCCATCACCAGTGGTGTAGATGGAGTCTTCACACGCAGAGAAGAGAGAGAGAGAGAGAGAGAGAGTCCCACGAGAGACTTATGGCAGTAGGTAGTGGGTTCCAAAAAAGTCTTTTGAAGGTTTTAAATTAAAAATGATGAACATTAAAAAATATAGTATCACACAAATTTAAAATCTTTTTAAATGGTATTAAATACTACATTTTTAACAAACAAGGGTAAATTGGTAAAAACAAATCTATAACTCATTTTTATCATTTTTCTCCCAAACACTACTACTTTTGCAAAATGCATTCTGCACATTTCTCCCAAACACTCTTCCCAAATTCAAAACTCATTCTGGCCATAATCTAAAAAGCCAAAAAGCCAAAAATGAAAAGTTGAAAAGTTGGTTCCCAAACACTATATATATATATATATATAGAGTCCCGATCTAGTCCGGGAGTCCCGGATCCGGGACTCCACCTTCCCGATATTTTTTTGACGATCCGAACCGTCCAATGTGTTCAAAAGGTGTTTTCCAAGGCCCACGTGGGAAATCTTCAAAAAAAAACACCGGGAAGGGCTTGATCCAAGCGGTTTTCACAAAACTGTAAATATGCAATTTTTGCGAAAAACTGCTTGGATCAAGCCCTTCCCGGTATTTTTTTTCGAAGATTTCCCGCGTGGGCCTTGGAAAACACCTTTTGAACACATTGGACGGCTCGGATCGTCAAAAAAATATCGGGAAAAGCATCAAAACGCTTCAATCCGGGAAATCCGGGATCCTTGATAGGATAATTCGTGTATATATATATATATATATGTATATATGGGTCCGACTCTTATCCGGACTTTTAATTTCCGCACCTCGTGATCCAAATTTTTTTTTGACGATAAGATTCGTCCAATGTGTTCAGAAGGTGTTTTCAAGGGTCCACGCGGAAAATCTTCAAAAAAAAATACCGGGAAGGGCTTGATCCAAGCAGTTTTCGCAAAAAATGTACGGATCGGATTTTCCAAAAAAAATTTGCAACACAAAAAAACCCCATTTTTTCCTTAAATCCGGGAGTGTGGATAAGAAATTTTACCATATATATATATATCAATTGCCGATCAAGCTAATTTTTTTGCATAACTATACTACTATGCAGTCCTTACAAGATGAATAGTTTAAATTACTGAAACCAGAATAGTTTAAATTACTGAAATCCACTCATAGTGGGACCCACAATGGGAATGGGAGGTAGAAACAGTAAAAGAATTAATTTAATCTCATAGAAGTAAAAGACATTTAAGTTTTTCCAATAAAAAATTGGATTACCAGGATTTAAAAAAAAAAAAAAATTTACTTTTTCTTTGTTGCTCTTCCTTTGCTTATTATTATTTTTTCTTTGAAAAGTTCATTTTATCCCATTATGGTTTGGGGTTTGTGTAGATTGTCTCCTCACATGGAAAAAAGCATTATAAATTGAAAAATATAAATAATTAAAAAAATAACATGGATACCGAGAAGTGGACAAGAAAAGCTTGAGACGAAGGAAGTAAACAATTGAAAACGAGAACGAACATCGAAAAATGAACAAATAAATCGAGACGAACAAAGTACAAGTTAATACTAATCATTTATCCCATTATCTTCTAATAATAATTACAACGCAAGAGTTCAATCTTCTATGCTGGGGTGGAGGAGCTTTTGAAAGAACAACTGCGGGGCCTCATTCCTTTTCCTGAGGGATACCTTCCTATCAAATATCTTGGTGTTCCCTTGATTTCTACAAAACTCAAAGCTTCTGATTGTCAAATTTTGAAGGAGAAAATTCTGAAAAGAGTTACTGGTTGGTCTTCTTGGCATTTAACCTTTGGTGGTAGAGCACAACTTATTCAGTCAGTTCTTTTTCATGTGCAAGTGTATTGGTCCTCTATTTTTGTTATTCCAAGCAGGGTAATCAAGGAGGTTGAGAGTGCTTTGATGGCTTTTCTGTGGTCCGGCCCTGAGATGAAGCATACAGGAGCAAAAATTAAATGGGATCACGTGTGCTTACCAAAGACTGAGGGGGGTCTGGGCTTCAGGAGAATAAAAGATTGGAACAAAGCTACCATGATTAGGCACTTATGGGCATTGTGCAAAAAAGCTGACACTCTATGGGTTAAATGGGTTCACTCTTATATTATCAAGACTCAATGTATTTGGCACATGGAAGTTCCTGTTGACGCATCTTGGACCATCAGGAAAATTCTGAGTATTAGACATATTGCTCAACCTTTGATTCAATACAAAATAGGTAATGGTGAGTCTACTTTCCTTTGGCTCGATAATTGGCACCCTATTGGCCCTTTGTTTTCTATATATGGGGAAAGGGTTGTGTATAATTTGGGCAGATCCTTGAATGCCAAGGTTTCCTCCATTATTCACTTAGAACAATGGAGATGGCCAAAGGCTAGGAATAGTGTAACTCAAGATATTATTGCTGCTACTCCTTCCACTTTGCTCCCAGATCCTAACATAGAGGATTCTGTCCGGTGGCTTCCTCATCCTAGTGGTTCTTATACTGTTAGTTCTGCCTGGGATGCAATCAGACACAAGGCTCCTATCCAGAGGTGGCACAAGGTTATTTGGTATGGTCCCCATGTCCCGAAATGGTCTTTCATTCTTTGGTTGGCTATTCAAAACAGGCTCAATACAACTGATAGACTCATTAAGTGGGGCATGAGAGTGGATGATAAGTGCAGGTTGTGCAACCTTCAGGTGGAATCCCATACTCATTTGTTTTTTGAATGCCCCTTTTCCTCTTCGATGTGGCAACGTCTAATGGGTAAGAATTTGGTCCATGGCTTGCCGGACAAATTGGAATTGGTTATTGATTGGCTTATTTTACATGCTTCGGGGAAGAGTTTTGCAAATATTAGTAGGAGGTGCTCCCTTGCAGCTGCTGTATATGCTATATGGAGGGAGAGGAATAAGAGAATTTTTCAAGGGAAATGTGCAGACATGGAGCAGGTTACTTTAGACACTGTGAGATTTTTTCAGCTCTCTTAGGATGATACATCCATCCCAAGAGAATGTAAATCTGTGTAGAAGCTGGGGCATTGCCCATCCTCATACTTCAGCATTAGGGTGATTTGTAGAGCTATGTATAGCCTTTGGTTTTATGTGTGTTGCTTCGGTTTGTAATGGCCTGGGGTATGCCCCTTGGATATTGTATTCTTTTGTTTGGGCTTTATAAGAATGAGTACTTATCAAAAAAAAAAAAAAAAAAATTGTTTGGGAAAAGTTCATTTTACTCCATTACGGCTTGGGTTTGTGCAGATTGCCTCCTTAACGTCAGTACCGGCTTTGGGGCAAAACTCAAAAAGTTCGGACTTTTGGTCCCCAAAAAAGCCCAAAGTTAGGGCCCCCAAGTATATTAGGCCTTTATTTATTTATATATATAATACAACTAGTCTTTGTATATGGGTTAGGTATAAATAAGTCTAATACAAGATTTGGGGCCCCAAAAAGAAGATGACATAATTGAAATATCACATGTAACTTAAGGCCTAGTTTTAGACTTTTAGTCTTTGATTTTTTTTTTGAACAACACTTTTAGTCTTTGATTGAAAGATCTTTTGCTAAAAGATACGAGAAAGCCAATTGATGTACTCAATTACTTGAAGACTATGGATGATTGTTTCCATAGCTGTTACAATTGTGTCTGGGGAAAGAAGTTTTTCAAAATGGAAGTTGATAAAAAATTACTTTCGGTCAACAATGTCTCAGAAAAAGATTAAATGGATTGACTATGTTATCCATTGAGAAAGATTGGCTGAAGAATCTTGACTATCAAGACCTAGTTACTACGTTTGCAGCAAAAAATGGGAGCAGATCGATCTTCAAATGTTAGCTTTTGAAATGTTCTATTTGTTGTTGTTTGTTTTTTGTGCTACGATGTGTTATAATTTTTGCATGGATGAACTTTTTGTAATGGTTATTTGTGATGAATATTTGTTGAACAAAACTAGCTTGAAAATATATAATTGCTGGAACAATTTAATGGAGCCTCACGAGTCACGACAGATTGGTGGTTGGATAATCATAATTCGACTCATACTTGTCGTTTATCTAGAAATCATTCCCAGTCCCGTCCGTTACCTAGAAATCGAAATCGATTGTTTAGCGTTTGAAGTTTTATATATTTATTTTATTTTGTTTTTTATGGCAGGCTTTGAGTTTTAACCCACCTGAATTTGGTGTGATTTAATGTGTTTCATTGGGTCTGATTTAGTCGGTATTAATGTTTTTTATTCAAATTAAGCCAGGTCACCTTTTGCTGGCCCACTAACGGAGATAACGGTCTTAGTCGGCAAGCACTGTTAATAATTTAACGGATTTAGATGGTGGGGTCGATTGAATAACGGAGCTATAGTCTAGGATGTTAATTGAAATTAAGGAGGTGTTCTGCTAAGGATATTTTTATACTCCTAAATTAGTTTTTTACGATTTTTTATGTGATGTAATGTGGGAGCATGACATGTCTTGATTTTTGGGAAAAACTATTTTTTGTTAGTGGAATACTCCCTAAATGAAGTTCGGGAGTGTTTGAGACACTGAGGTCAAAGTTTGAGTTTTTAAAAAAAAAAAAAAAAAAAAAAATCTTCCCGATATTTTTACGCATTAAGTTCACTATAGTTTGGAGGTTAATTGAAATTAAGTGAAGTTTGGTAGTGTTTGAGACATCGAGGTCAAAGTTTCAGTTTTTTTTTTTCTTCTGTTTAAATCTTCCATTTATTTTTACGCATTAAGTTCATGTTAAGATTTTTTCCTTTTAGGGATTTGCTTTTGTCAGCCCATTGGGTTGACAATAAACACATAAAAAAAAGGGTCTTTCTACTGTCCGCCCAATGGGCGAACAATAAAAACACATTATGACCGATCATAATGTGTTTATGACCGGTCATAATGCCTTTTTACATGTAGAGGTAACCTGCAAAAAGGCATTATGACCTGGTCATAATGTGTCTTATTGTCCGCCCATTGGGCGGACAGTAGATATTGCCAACAAAAAAACACACACTCCCATACATTTTTCATTTATTTCAATATATTTTCTTACTTTTCTATACACTTTTCACATTTTTTAAATCGGTGTACTTTAGAATTTGCCTTATTGGAGCCGTAGACCAACGTCAAGAGCGTGGTAGAGAATTGTTACAGAATTTAAGATGTCCTTCATTAACCCATTTTAGATGGTATAAGGATGTTTTTATTACCAAAGTTATGTAGCGGATCATCCGATCCGTCAATCCAACCAATCCGAACCGATCCGAACCATCCGTTGATCCATCCGTGAATGTTCGGTTCGGTTCCGGATCGAGAATTTCTTATCTGGCGGTTCCGGATCCGGATCCGATCCGTTCGATCCGCTCAACCGCTCAATAATCCTTCTTTAATCTGTCAAATCCCCCCGATCCGGCTCGATCCGATCCGATCCGTAACCGATCCGTGAATTGTTCGGTTCGGTTCCGGATCTTAAAAACCATAATCCGCTATGAGCGGATCGGATCGGATCCGTATCCGATCCGTCCGGATCCAATCCGTGGACACCCCTAACCAAAGTTATGTAGCGGAAAGACGCCAATTCAGAACATTGGAAAGCCAAATTCATTGATGGCTTACCTCCTTTATTTGCCCAAAAGGTTCGTCAAAAGCTGATGGATCTTAGTGTTGGTAATATTATTCAATGGACTAGCTGTACCTACGGACACCTTATTAGTGTTTGTGTTCAAGTAGGATTATCTATCTGTAATGATATGAAGTTACAATATCAGCTCAAGAAGCAGAATCTCACTGGTAAACGAGAAATTGGTGAATTTTGTCAACAATTTGCTTATGATATACCTACCAGTTATCCTAAGAAACATCGCCGTAAGACCATTTCGAAAACCTCTAAACCATATAAACGAAAAACCAAGCGAAGATCCTATGATAAAGATTATTCAAAAATTAAACCAAGCAGTAGTAAGGGAAGAAGAAAGACAAAATCTGATTCTAAGAAGAAGCCCAAATCCGAAGTCAAGTGCTATAAATGTGGAAAGTTTGGCCATTATGCCAACAAATGTCTCACTAAGAAGAAGCTAATGAACTTCAGTTGGACGAAGGTCTCCGTCTACAACTTAGTAAGTTGCTTCTGAATTCTAGTGACGAATCAGAATCTGACTCAGATAGCGACGAGCTTAATGAGTTGGAGTACTCTTCCTCCTCTGAGTCTGAAACCCTTGAAGAAACAGGTAAGTGTTGTTCTTCCTCTCAACAAGATCATTTGAAAGTTTTTGCTAACCTCAATGGATTAAACTTAAATGTTTTATCAAAATCTCAACAAGAGGTTCTTGATCTTGTTGATAAAATTCAAGATCCCGAAATCCGTAGAAAAATTATTGAGATATCACTAAGTTCTTCTGTCTCATACGCTGAAATAGAAAGACCTAGTAATACCTCCAGATATTACAGTATTAATGAAGTTTTTAATAGGTTAGAAGGAGCTAGTACTTCTAAACCAGCTACCCTTCAGGATCTTCAGAAGGAGGTCAATGATCTCAAATCTGAATTAAAACATTTGAAAATATCCCAGTTAGAAGCCCAGGGTAGTATCACATCTGTAAAAAACAGACTCTCTAGCTTAGAGCAGTTAGCTCTAAAACCCATCATTAGCCCAGAACTAAAAGACGAGTCTCAAACTTATGAGGCATTAACCTATTTAAATAGCATCAGTAAGGTCACTCATCAAAAATGGTATATCCAGATTAATCTTGTGATTAATCAAGAATATACTATTCAGAATATTATTGCACTAGTAGATAGTGGTGCTGATATGAACTGTATTCAGGAAGGATTAGTTCCAACACGGTATTTTGAAAAAACTATCCAATCCTTAACCGCCGCTGGTGGAAATAGAATGCATATTCAGTATAAATTATCTGATGTTTTAATCTGTAATGATGGTACATGTTTACCAACTATGTTTTTGCTTGTCAAGAATTTGCAGCAACAGGTGATTTTAGGAACACCTTTTTTGAATATGATTATGCCAATCATTAAAATTGATCCAACTGGTATTTATAGTCGAGTGCAGGATCATGATATTGTGTATCCTTTTGTTACTGATCCTGAAACCAGAATTATTCAGGAATTACAAGGATTTCTTCAAAACAAAGAAAAACAGTTGAATTTTCTTCAAAAGGAAATTCAAATTATGGATATTAATCAGAAACTTCAATCTCCTGGTTTGCGAGACAAAATTAAAGAGATTGAAAATCAGTTTTTAAAAGAGGTTTGCAGTGATCTGCCAAATGCTTTCTGGTAAAGGAAACGTCATATTGTTTCACTTCCTTATAATCAGGATTTTAATGAAAAGCATATTCCGACCAAAGCTCGACCTAGCCAGATGAAATCTGATTATTTGGAGCTTTGTAAAAAGGAGATCCAAACCCTTCTTGATAAAAAATTAATCAGAAAAAGTTATTCTCCTTGGAGCTGTACTGCTTTTTATGTTTTCAACAATGCAGAGAAAGAGCGAGGAGTTCCTCGTCTTGTTATCAATTATAAACCTTTAAATGATATTTTGAAATGGATAAGATATCCAATTCCAAACAAAAAGGATTTGCTTGATAGATTACAATCCGCAGTTATCTTTTCTAAATTTGATTTAAAATCTGGATATTGGCAAATTCAGATTGAAGAAAAGGATCGGTATAAAACTGCATTTGTTGTTCCTTTTGGTCATTATGAATGGAACGTCATGCCATTTGGTTTAAAAAATGCCCCATCAGAATTTCAGAATATCATGAATGAAATATTTTCACCTTATTCTGATTACTGTATTGTTTATATAGATGATATTCTTGTGTTTTCTTCATCTATAGATCAACATTTCAAGCATCTTAGAGCTTTGAAAGAAGCAGTAAAGCGTAATGGCTTAGTCATATCTGCTCCAAAGATGAAATTATTCCAGACAACTGTACGATTTTTAGGTCATAACATTCATCAGGGAACTATTATTCCCATCGACCGTAGCATTGAGTTTGCTTCTAAGTTTCCAGACGAAATTAAGGAGAAAACTCAACTCTAGAGATTCTTAGGTAGTCTTAACTACATAGCAGACTATTATCAGAATTTAGCCCAGGATACTGCTATATTATATCAACGTTTACAGAAAACTCCTCCTCCTTGGACTGAGGAGCATACTAAAGCAGTAAAAAGAATTAAGCTTAGGGCAAAACAGTTGCCTTGCTTATGTCTAGCCAATCCAGCTTGGCGTCAAGTAGTTGAGACTGACGCCTCTAACATAGGTTATGGAGGTATTCTTAAACAGCAGAATCCTCAATCTCACAAGGAGGAATTAGTTAGATTTACCTCAGGATCGTGGAAAAAAGCCCAGCTTAACTATTCCACTATTAAAAAAGAAATGCTTTCTATAGTGAAATGTATTTCTAAATTTCAGGATGATTTGCTCAATCAAACATTTTTACTCCGTGTCGACTGTAGCTCAGCTAAATTCATCTTAGCTAAAGATGTTAAAAACTTAGTTTCTAAGCAGATATTTGCTAGATGGCAATCTGAACTTTCTGCTTTTGATTTTGATATTGAATATATCAAAGGAGAACAAAATTCTTTACCCGATTTCATAACTAGAGAATTTTTGCAGCATGGATGAAGCAGAGCGAGAGCATATTAAATCAGAAATGAGCCGTATTTGGATTCAATCCGTAGTTCAACCTTACACAAAGATCAATCTCCGTTATTGGATCTTTAAGCTTAAAACATTTATTAAAAAGCTGCAAGACAATGGTCACCCAGATGACGAAGCTGATTGTGCATATATGAGTTGTACCCTTAAAAGACTTCATAGGGCCTTAAAGGTTTTATCCGGAGCTTAATCAAATTATGTTTTCTTGCAGTATGGAACCACCTGACCGTGGTCGGGGCCGTGGCGGAAGAAAATCAGGATCCTAACAGTACGGGAGAGGCAGAGCTTCTCTTTTCTTATCAGAATATCCGACTCTGGGAGAATCTTTCAGTCAGTCAAAGCAGAAAACAGCAAAGGAGGCTTTTGAGCAAGGGCCTCAATATGTTAAAAAGAATATAACTGAACCTTTGATCACATTATCCAAAGGTGATCTAAATTTACATCCGAAGGATCCATGGTGCCTTAAAGAAAGGTATCTACAAAATCAGCAGTATACTGTCCAGGAAGGGAAGTCTCGCTATATTTATGAGGCCATCCTTACTGAGACATCATCAGTACAAATTACTCATCATTATTTGGAAGAAGGAAATAGCAGAACCCCCATCACCTATTCAAAATGTTATATTGTCAGGGTGATGCATCCCCAAGAGTGGGGCCTTTCAACATTTGCAACCAGAACATTAAAAATTAATGAGCAAAAGTATAACTATTGGGACTATGCCAGGGCATGGACCTATGCATTCTATTATCAGAATCCAGTAAGAACCCATTCATGGTTCTTTATTTTAAATCCGGAGATTTTGCAGAAAGAAACTGGATTTCCTTCTTGGTTTCTCCATTGGTGGGAATACCATGCACCAGAAATTGAAATTTTCCCAGAATCAATTCAGAAACAATTCCCTGTTTGGTACAAATATCATCCGAAGCTAAAGGGAATAACAACGGTAAATCCACCAGAAGGTCAAGACCTCTTATGGTTTTGTACCGAATTCAGAATTAACTGGATTTGGCAATGGGGTTATGAAATAGGCGAAGATCATCTACGTATCCTAGAAATTCAACGAAATTTCTTTGTAAAATGGTGGTCTCGTTTCGAGACTGATAAATGTTTAACATTTATCAATGAAACCGTAGAGCAGTATCAGGCTGATTATATGACACAAGCTTCCAGCAGTAACCCGTCTCAGGGTCCAGTAAATTTCGTTCAACAAATACAGTTGATGATTCAAAATCAGAATCCAAATCTGTCCGATCATGAGCAAGATATTAAGCTTATGGAAATTATTAAGGATCAGTATTTGGCCCTTCAAGGAACTAGCTCATTTCAAGCAGACTCCAAGAGCGACATCTCTATGTCCTCACAAGATCAGGATCAAGGACAATTCGCTTGCCTTGCAGGGGAATCTCAAGACCCCAATGACGACACCGAAATTTATCCAACTGAGGCGGATCTTTGGGATTCAATGATTGAACTAAAAATGCTGAAAGGCAAGGAAAAGAAGAAAAATCGATAGATCGTCATCCATGACGATAACAACAGTAACCGTCGGCACAAGACGACAACATCAGCAAAAACGTCATCCGTGACGTCATCTACAGTACTAGATATTTTGTAAAACGTCATTCGTGACGTCATCTACAGTAACTGCTACAGTAGGTCGTAGCGCTTATAAGTAGCTGTAATCTAAATCTTCGAAGGCAGACTTCGGAGTACCCTCTCTGTCTCTCTTGTAATCTTTCTCCTCCCTTCCACTTGTAAATTACTTTCATCTTCCACCACCACCATCATAAATAAATCAGTATTTTCCAGTAAGCCTTTTCTTTTCTCTCTTTATATCGATCTTTTATATATATATATATAAAAGGAGAGCTTCTAGTCAGGGATCCCTGACTTTGCTTAAAGTCAGGACCACACATTTCCCGATTGAATTTTGATGATCCGAATCGTCCAATGTGTTTAAAATGTGTTTTTAGGGGTCTCCGCGAGGAATCATCAATAAAAATGACCGGGAAGGGCTTGACCCGAGCATTTTTTGATAAAATTGTACAAACAGACATTTAATTTCTACTGCTCGGATCATACCCTTCCTGGTCATTTTTTTTATGATTCCTAGCGAGGACCCTTAAAAACACATTCTAAACACATTGGACGGTTCGGATTATCAAAATTCAATCGGGAAAGGTGAGGTCCTGACTTTAAGCAAAGTCAGGGATCCCTGACTAGGTACCTAACCACAATTCAATCCACAATCTCTCACATACACGTGGGACCCACACACAAGTATAGTGTGGTGTGTGTGTGTACCTAGTCCACCTCAAGTGCAATTTTTTTTGGAAGTGCATTTTCTTGTAGTGCACCTGCAGTGTACATCCGGATCGTCCATCTTGATAATTGATGATGTTTGTTAACTCTTATTGCTACGAGTGTGTTTGCAAATGTAGACCATCGATTACAGAGATGGACGGTCCAGATGTGCATTACAAGAAGTGCTCTATAGGGTCCCACCCTTATACCCTTGGAGCTTGTTTGTTTGATCAGAGATTAAATGATGGGATATAGAATCCCTGTGATATGAGTGAGATATGGAATCTCTTGGGATATTGCTCAGGATATAAATGGATGGAGAAAATCCATATCCGATATTTGTGTTCAATGAGATATAGTCATTGGGAAGCTCTTTTTTTTGTTATAGCACATGGGCAACCACGTAAATCTCATACAAATCCCACCCCCGATGGGATTTTATATCCCGTATATGGATTCGGATACAAAAGGGGCGGGGATTTGAAATCCCATCCAAATTAAAGGGCAACAAATACTGGATTTTGGGTCCCACTCCATTTCACCTCATATCTCACCCTTCAAATCCTATATATATAATATAATATCTTTTCAAAAAAAATCCTATATAATAAGTATGGGTCCACAGAATTAATACACTTTTAGTAATAATAGAGTTAGATTGTGGTGAACTGCGTACCTTTTCCATTAATTAAAACAAGGATAGCATTCATCCCCAATTAGTGAGGGTGAACAAAATCACGCTCGTCCACCTCCTTCTTGTTCGACCCCACCCAATGCCAAAGCAATGAAAGCTTCTACATGCAAACACATTATATCTCGTTATTACACCTAAAGCAAAAACAATTTTCTTATCTCAACTTTGTCCGAAATTACCAAGAAATAAATTATTATGGGAATAAATTGTATTATTTTAAAAAGTGAAAATAATAAATGTTTCTGTGCATGATATTTTATATTCTATCAAATTTAAATATCTCAATTAGTTCTTTCAATTAGGATAAAAGTCGTGATATTATATACTCCTACAAAAATACTTTACTTCGTAAGTTCAAAAATAATTACTATGATTTTCTATAATACTAGTACAATGATTTGATTCCAAAAAGAGGCCCAAGTCACGTAATAGTGTGCTGATGCCTTCTACGTGTTTGCCTTGTTTGCCTTCTTTGTTGTATGGGTGGAAGCAGCTACCTAGTGAGGCGTGGTGTCACATGCCACTTCTGGTTTCAAAATTTATACACACCCTAAGCTTCCTATCCACACTCTAAAATGCGAACCTTTCGTTCACACCTCACTTTCCCGATCAAATTTTCATTATCTGAACCGTTCAATGTGTTAAAAACGTGTTTTTAAGGGTTTACCGTTCACACGAGAAATCATAAAAAAAAATGACCGGAAAGAGCATTTGACACAATAATAATCGGAACCCTACACTAATAATTGGAGCCGTTCAATTTGTTTAAAACATGTTTTTAAGAGTACCTATAAAAATCAACTCAATTCGGATATCAATAATGATTTGATTGATTCATCCAACTTTACCTTGTCAAATTTAGTTACAAATGCCAATCAAGCCTTTACCGATATTGAATGAGTTGATTTTTTACGGGAACTCTACAAATATGTTTTAAACAAATTGACCGATTCCGATCATTTGCATGAGACTCCAAAATGGGAGTTTTACTTTGTTGATTAAAATATTGTGTCAACGGAACTGGCTCCACACATAAAAAAGAAGAAGAATGATTCGCGTCATCAAAACAATATCTCAAAGATTTTTACTTAAAGAACACATGAGAATTCAAATCTTTATTTATTTTTTGTTTTAACAAAAAAATAAAGTCAGGACGAAGCCTGACTTTGCAATTAAATTTTTTATTCATATTTTAATTTTTATTAAAAATACATACCCTAATAAAAAGTATACAACAATACCAGTAAACTTTCGTTCAATATAGTGTCAATATCAAACTTAAATTCTGACTCTGTCCTTGGGTGGAACTGTTGTTTTGGCTTTTAAATAGTAACAATATACAAAAACTATTTTCGAATTGCACCTTTAAAGGTTCGGCACGACGGCACCCATACCATGTGTGTCAGTACGTGAATACATGTGGTGTGCAAGTGGATAGTTGAGTGGAATGTTGGGTATATAGAGTGAGAGTGATTATATATTTATCACTTTTGACGGTTAGAGTTCCGAAATTAGTTGAGGTGTGCGCAAACTGGTTTGAATATCCGGTTATTAAAAAGAGAGCACCAAAGCCTTTTTTCATGGAGTTAATTTTGGAAATCACTTTTTTGACCAGTGGTAGATCTAGGAATTCCACACATGAGGGTCACCTTTTAAGCATAACTTAAAAAAAAAAAATTCACAGTCTAATATGCTTATAGTGATTACAAATTATGCAGTAAAATAATGGGTCACAAAACCTCTAAATCAAAGAGTAATCAAACTTATAATTAAGTCTCTGATATTAGATTTGTAAGAGATACCTGTGGTAAAAAGAAAAGAAACGGACACCGATAGAGAAATGATCAGTCTCTTTCAACAACTTTTTATTTTATTTTAATCCTCTACAAATTTCTTCAGCTATGCAATATTCCAATGCAATTATAAGTACTTGATCGAACCTTTCAAGATAATTTTTTAAACAAATGCTCTTCTTAACATACCATACAATATGTACGATTAAGACCACAGAAATAATGGGCACACAATTATCAAACTTTTATTCAAAATTCATTCGCTACTTAGGGTCCTAAATTCTTAATGAAAATTTGAAAGGTTCGATCAAGTATGTGTAATTATTCGATTGACCTGATTTTTTACAATACCAATTGAAAAATTATTTTTATGGTTATTAAATAGTTCGGATGTTTAAAAAAAAAAAATAGTTTTTGGAAATCCAAGGGGTCACATGACCATCCTATGCCCTTACATTTGCCACTATTTGTGACACATGTTTACAAATAAAAAGTGTTCATGCTGGAGTGGAAAGCCTCTTTCTATATTATATACTCCCTCCGTCCTAAATTGCTCGTCCCTTTTGGAGAATCGAACTTTTTAAGGAGATAAAATTATTGTCTTAGAGTTCCAAAATTATCCTTCAAAACTGTGAAGTTTATTAAGTGGTTTTAAATTGTTTATATCTTTCAATATGGATCTAAAAAAATATGCAATATGAATCTTGTTTGATAGATCTCAATTAGTTGTTTTGTTCACACCCTCAAATTTAAAACATAAATAAATAACATCCTTTCAAATTAAAAATCAATATATTCATTAGTCAAAGTTCCAAAGTCTCCTCACGGATCAAAGTCACACATGAATTCTAGTCAACGGGTTCCCGCACCCCAAATGTATAAGTAAAAAATATTCAAAAGTTATTACATTCGTCCATGTCAAAAGATTGGGATAATCACAATTTATTGTTCCAAAATACATTACACTTGGTAGTCAAATGACTCATTCATGCATGCTTTCAAAGATGCAACTCATTCCGTGCACTTCACTTTATGCTCCTTAATGTGTACCTGAAAATGATAGGGTTTAACTACACTAGCTCAATAGGAAAATCTCATCTACTATCGCTAAATGCAATTGGAATGAAATGAGCACAAGGATATGGCATGATACAGGCAAGTGATGAATCAAGATTCCAACTCAAGACCAAAAAAAAGAATTTAAGTGTCCAAGTGCTCTTAAAACTTCTTCTCGTCAATGAAAAATTTATTTCTAATTATCGATGTATCTTTACTACAATTTGTGTCAAAAACCTTCTTGTCATATTCATCGTGTCAAAAGTACTTCGCCAATAACCGTATGTATAGAATTTCCTTCCCAACAATCCAGAGTTAACAATCCCTCATAACTAGTCAATCTCATGTATACTCCTTCATTTTCTCATACGTACTTAGGAGGTTTGGGACCCGTATACCCCTGCTTGGATTCATAAATCTCTATATTCATATCCACAATTACACCGTTTCACGGTACTATCATCCACACCTAATAACGGTGTTTCCAGCAACACACCTAATGGTGGTCCTTGGTATTAACATAATAATTCCCATGAACACACCTAATGGTGGTCCTTGGTATTTATATAATCATTCCCAGCAACACACCCAATGGTGGTCCTCGGTATTAAAATAATCATTCCCAGCAACACACCCAATGGTGGTCCTTGGTATTAAAATAATCATTCCCAGCAACACACCTAATGGTGGTCCTTGATATTAATATAAACCAATGTTTTCGTAACGTGACTCAATATATCCAAAAATTCATATAGTATTCAATTCTTAATCACTAACAAAGGGTTAGTCACACGTCCACCCTTAACATATAAGATCTCATCTCTCCTCGACATCCATGCGTCTTCTTATTTCTAGAACGAGTTATTCATTCTCGTTCTCAAGGAAGTGTCTATGCCTCTCACACCACCTCATCGTATGCCAACCAAACTAATTTGAAATCATTTTGTACGTCACTCACCTCCCATGAACAACAATACAAATTCCTTAAAATTATAACCAACGTGTGTAAAACGACAAGTACCGTCGTGTGTCCACCACTAATTAATTCAACATACTATGGGTGAACTCACGAGGCCAAACATGTAAGGAGAAGGTTTCAATTTAGACTACAAGCATTAAAACGATGTAACAAGCTAGTATCAAACAAATGCCAAAGAAAGGGTCCAATCAAAAGGAACAAAACGGAACACAACAATTAATTTAAGAATTTGGTTATCATGAATTATTAAGGTCCTATTGATAGGGACTAATGTCTTATTGATAGGATAACAGAGGCTCCTATCGATAGGAGAGCCATCAGATTGACCACTGGAAACAAAGGGGCTCCTATTGATAGGAGGTCAAGGCCTATCGATAGGATAACAGAGGCTCTATCGATAGAAGATCAAGTCCTATCAATAGGAGAGCCATCAGATTGGCCATTTCTAATGCACAAGGCTCCTATCGATAGGAGGTCAGGTCCTATTGATAGGAGACCAATCAGATTGGCCAAAACACGAGCAACAACACCTCAGACTTGGTGTTTCTACCCAAAACTCATCAATAAGGTTCAAACTCAAATTTTTATGGTACCAATGAACAAATATGCATGGTACATGATAGAATCATCAATCAAACAAAGGATTCAACAACTCTCATCAAAATCAATCAAGGATTTCAACTAAAAATCAAGAACAAGATGGGTTCCAAATGTAGCATGAAAAACATGGTAGATTTAAGAATAGTGCAATAAATTAACCCATTGCACGTAAAAATAGGAGAAGAGAGATCCCTACCTCAAAGATTAAGCTCTAAACAAGTGCCAAGCCAAAACCCTAGCTTCAAAATTGAAAACCCACCAAGATACGGCTTCCCCGAGCTCCACCCTGCAACGAGATTAAATGTTGATGATATGAAGGATTTGAAGTGGGTTCATAGAGATTTCCAATGGTGGTGATGGATTTTGGTGTTGGAGAGAGAGAGAGAGAGAGAGAGAGAGAGAGAGAGAGAGAGAGAGAGAGAGAGAGAGAGAGAGCCAAATGAGGGGAAGAAAAGGAGAGAGAGAGAGATTTGATTTAGGGGAAAAGAAGGAGAAAAATGAAGTCTGTCTCTCCTATAAGCCCTATATGGTGCCACTAGCTACAATATAGTACCACTATACCCCCAAGTTTCACACGTGTTTCAATTCAGACCCAAGACAAACAAAATTTCACATTGATCCAAACTCCAATCCTTAAATCTGTTTTCATGAAATTTCTGAGTAAATAAAAAAAAAAGTTTGTGAAATTTTTGGCCTGTACATGTTTTATACAAAGTTTTAAGAATCATGAAAAACATTATATACTTAAAGATATAGACAATTTAGAAATAACAAGAATTTCAAAAACTGTGAAATTAATTGGGAGGGAAAGAACATTTTTTAAGGGTAAAACTGGAAGCTTAACATATTTTGATAGTTGTTTTTAGAAATATGACCAACATTTTGGGACATTCCAAAATAGAAAGAAGGACCATCAATTTAGGATGGAGGGAGTAATAATTAGTAGAATAGATTAATTAAGATAAATGATCTGCAAAACTTGCGGCAAATATTTCTTGTACTAAGTCATGCATTGCGCGTTATAAATTAATGTTGTGGAGGCAGGGACGGAGTCAAGATTTTACCTTTGAGGTGACAAAAAATATATATACTTAAAAAATTTAGTGGTGGCGAATCTATATAATTTAGGAATAATTTTTTATTTTATATATACTAATTGCATTTTTTGAAAATCTTGTGGTGGCGACCGCCACCACTTATCCCCTCTAGCTCCATCTTTGTGTGGAGGGGACTCGCAAGTCGCAAAGTGGGTGGTTTATGCCTTTTGATCTGCAGAAATTAAGTCTCGTCCTGGTGAAACTAAAAGACGTTTAACTAGAGATAAATAAGCATTGGATGGTGTTTTCTCTCCATTAAGAAAAGTACATATATAGACGCAAACGGCCGGATATTCCAAGAAGTGTATTAAAATGAAGTAGAGTCTAGCAGCTTCACAATCACAACCCAAACTAGCTCTCTCTCACACCTCATGCATTGATCATTCAGTACACAACAACAACAAACCAGCAGGTAATAATAATTAATGTAGTCCATGGTTTTTTTTTTTTTGGGAGGTCCATGCATACATTAATGTAGCAACAGGTACTCCAGCAGGAGCATCCAAGGATATATATATATATTTTTGATTTCTAGACCACCTGAGTAGCACCACTGGAGGCCATATAATCAAGATTAATATCATCGTTATAAAAGCCGCTGCCATGCTTGGTAATGTCGTACTTTTCCCCATCACCCCACAACGCATATGCCTCTTCCCCATGCACGGCATCGTCCCCAATCTTCAAATCCTCCTCCGACATCCGCAGCGGAGTCACGATTCGTATCACATTGCAAATGATTGAGGTCACCACAATGTTCCATCCAATGATAAACAAAGCCCCAGCAATCTGTTTGCCGATTTGGGTTCCCCCGACCCCTCCGTACACACCTCCCCGGGAGTTTGTGACGGGCAAGAAGAGGCTGCACAGATTGGGCTCCGCAAACAGCCCTGTGAGAAAGCCCCCTAGAGACCCAGCCACGGCATGGGTGTGGAACATGCCCAGTGTGTCGTCTACATTCTGTAGCAATGCTGACCTCTTGTGAACGATCATCATCGTGAACCATGGCACGCTTCCCGACAAAATTCCCATGATTATGGCTGCCCATCCTTGAACAACACCTACGTACGTACGTACCAACATCACCAGATCATTGATCCAAGGATAGATAACGTATACAATAAACAGATCCATCACTTAAAAACACACCTCTCATCCTTTACTTTATTTTTTCTTTTTTTTGAAAATGATTACCAACATGCCTTTTTGTTAGTGGTCATTCGAGCAAAGCCCCTCAGAAGTGCGTTAATTGATATGCTGATCGACTTGAATATTTCATGGATTGATGAACCAGTTTAAAATAAAAAGTGCAAGCAATGCGTAATTAGCTGATTTGAATTGAATATTTGAAAGTATATGTATGGAGTAGTATATATACTCCAATAGGTAGGTAGCTACCAGTAGCATATATATACAGGGCCGGCCCAGGCCCAAGGCCCACAAGGCCTGGGCCTAGGGCACACCAAAAATGGCTCAAATTTGGGGCACTCCAACATTTGGTACAAATGGGCTTGCCTAGAACACTTTTTTGGGCCAAATAAAGAAAAAATCCACTATTAGTTATAAAAGAGTCCAACCATTGTAACCCAACATTTAAAAGAAGCCCTCTAAAATTGGGTGTAGCCCATATAACTCGCCCTAATCCGTAATAGTGGATTTTAAAAAAAATCAGTCAAGCCTGATTGAAACCTCCTGGAGGCCCACTAGAACCCCAAATAGTGGATACACCCAATTTTAGAAATTGGGAATCCCTGGACTAACAAGCGGCAATACTAAGTGCTGCTATATTGTCTTTTCACAGGGATTGCTGTAGGACTAATAAACTAGGATTCTGGATTAGGAATTAGGATTCTAGGAACTACGAAAATCTATTAATCTATTATATATTAATAGATTAACACATGACGAAGTAATTAGGTAGTAATTTTCTCATCTTCTTGTTAGAGTTTCGAGTAGGTTTGTATTTGGGATTTCTAAATTGACACAAGTTCTTGAGTTTTTCCAAGTAACCAAAAAGTTGTTGATCAAATTTCACTATTTTCTAGCAGATAAAGTCGTAATATTAATTCAAGCATATCAAATTTCTTACTTATTATAAGTAGCTAAATGAGCCATTTTGACCCAAATTTTTTAGAGGAAACTGAAAGAACATATTTGGGTAACACTAGGGTTTAGCATTGGCATAACAAATGAGTTTTGACCCAAATTTTGTTTTTAAAAAGGCACAGGACTGGAAATGCTCTAAATCATTGTTAAATTTAGCTTGTATTAATTCCCTTTTGGACGGGGAGATTGTAGTAACAAAAACGCAGAAAGTTCGGTTGAGGAACACTAAAATTTTTAGGGCACATTTTTTTAATTAGGCCTAGGGCACCAAAATACCTTGGGCCGGCCCTGTATATATATGTACTAGTAAATATTAGTAGCACTTACCAGCAGCAGGGGTGATGCAAACGAGGCCGGTGATCATGCCCTGAACGGCACCAATGGCGGAAGGTTTCTTGAAGAAGATGACATCGAGACATGTCCAAACAAGTAGGCTAGTGGCTGCGCATATGTTGGTGTTTAGGACTGCCATTGAAGAGTCTGTGTTTGCGGCGTAGGGATCCCCTCCGTTGAACCCTGCCCATCCCAGCCACAACAACCCTGCTCCCGCCAGCATCAGCAGCACGTTGTTCGGCGGAAACCTTTCTCTGTCGTTTAACGATCTTGGCCCCACCTTCATTTTTATTTTTTTAATTAATTAACTAATTAGACATCACAACTCATTCATGACGTGATGCAGATACCGAAATCTAGCTTAACTAGCTAGCTCCATGTTAATCCAAGTCAAATGCAACTAATTAATTAAATTAAAAAAAAAGGCATAAAATTACATCATCAAAAAATTTACCAAGTAAAGAATATTGCATTGAGTTGTAGCAAAGCAAAAGCATCATTTTCTTAATTGTCTTCCTTGATCCAACACGGCTTAAAATACAAGATACACTCTTATGTACGTGCATTTAGTGTAAGCTTTTAATTCTTTCTCCATTAAAAATAAAAAAAAATTGAACTACCGCGACTCACCATGATTATTATACTAATTATATATCGTAGTGTCAATTGGATTAATTCCAAAGTCTTATTATTAATTTCTTCTGACAAACTCACCTATTATTGTGGTTAGTAATGAATCGCATGCATCGACTGTTCGACTACTGTAGTTCTGTTAATTAAAACAATTTCAATAGTACTTAATTAATTACTACTACTACTACTTTTACCATGAAATTCCTTCACAAGATCGATGTCCTCTTTATCGAGGTGTACATGAGGTATCATCAACTCACACTTTTTTGGATTACGAGTTACTCATATAGTGTTTTGCAGTAAGTGACTAAGAAAACTACATAAGCTATCTCACATAGTTAATTCAGATATATATGAAGTCCACTATATATATATATTTTGTGACAAGTGTTAAATATGATGTCTATGCATTTAAGCTTTATGACTATGTTTGGTCCGGTTGAATGAACGCTGTAACAAAATTGTTAATTCAATTGAATTTTTACATATTTCAATGTTCGGTTCATCAATAAATGAAAGAATGCTAATTTCAAATGGAATAGCTATTCACCAAGATAAACTAATGGTTATTCCGTTAAGAAAATTATACTGTTTCACTGTTTCTAAATAGTAATTTCACCACCAAAATTACTACTTCTATCCAATAATCATAATGTTCACATGAAAATTCACCATCCCCACACCAAAGTTTACTATCGCGAAATATACTTGATACATGGCTAGTCGAAACTACTAATATATTTCTAACCGAGTGAATTGTAGCTGCAGGAGTGCGTGAATATTTTTTGAAGCAGACAATCTTTAAACACGATCATGCAATTGCAATTTACTAGATACATGGCTAATACACAAAATGGGTACACAGAGGGTCGGTAGCCACCATTTGTCGCATGTGCTGCCGCACAAGTAAAGAAATAAGGTGAGAGTGGTCTGGGATGACTTATCAAAAAAGAAAAAAAGAAAAAAAAAGAAAAAAACTCTGTGATGACTTGTAGGAATCATGTACTCAAATAACTTAACAAAGGTCCCCTAAAAAAGCTCCACTTCTTTTGCAAAAAGTCAAAACTCAAAGAAGATTGATTTTGAACCGGATGTGTATTTTTTTTTTTTTGGTAAGGGCCGTTCTCAACCCTTAGTTTGTGTTTTTTTCATAAATGTATGAGAAACAATTACTCCCTCCGTCTCATATTGCAAGAAATCTAACTTTTTAATTAATGTGATATGCAATTAATACGTGTCTTCTTAGAAAGTTTAATTAGTTAGATTTTCAATGTTACTCCTTATTCTCTTCATTGAAAACAACTTAATAATCATTTATGAGGGGTACTTTGTGGAAATTTACACACTTTTTAATTTGACTTTTTAAACCGGACAAACATTTTAGACATTTTAAAATAGAATACTCGACTAGCAATATTGGACGGGGGGAAGTATTATATATGTAAATTCACTTCGTACAGAACAAGCATATATAGATCTTGAAACCGAATTCGGAAACCCATAGTCCTAAATTCCTACTATATATATATATATTTTATTGTTGGTAGACGTCTAAATTAACTTTAGTGTAAGAATTTAGGTTAAGGTGGGTTGACTTACAAAAGCAGGGAAGAGAAGGTGGGCTTACAAAAGCAGGGAAGGGACAAATGGAAATTGGAAAGCAATATATAACACGTATTGGCCGGGGTTCAAAACAAGTGGAGTACTACTAATTAATTTAAAATACTGATCAAGGAGATCGATGTAATATTAACTTACCCAGTAAGCAGCTGTGAAGCCAGCAATACCAGAAGAAAGATGAATGACATAACCACCGGAATAGTCAATGACACCCCAATGATACAAGAAGCCTCCCCCCCATAAGCTGAATGCACCCACAGTGTATGAGAAAGTCAACCACAATGGCACAAACAGCATCCAAGCCTTAATGTTCATCCTCCCAAGCAACGACCCCGCCAGCAGTATCAGCGTTATGGCCGCAAACACGCACTGAAACCATACCATTGATGCCATCGGATACAGCTGCTGCGCCATCGCCGTCTCTACCGTCGTGTGATTGTGGTACCACTGGGTCGTCTCCGGCAGCTCCGCCTGCAGTTTAGTTAAAAGTTTATTACTCCATATATATTATTAGGATCGTAATCGTACGTGTTATTACTATAATTACTATATTCAATTGGCCATTCGATCGATCAAGAAATTACGACCGACCCAATATTAATATACTACTACAATTAATCCAGAGAAAGAAATCAATTACTGTACTAACGTAGAAAATAAAAGGTAGGTAGGTAGCTAGAAAAAAGAAAAGAAACCGGCCTGTGCGAGGAGGTAGCTCTGGCCGAGGGCAGGACTGGCCTTACCCCAGAAGGGGAGGAGCTTGTCACCGAAGGCCATCTTGTAGGCCCAGATGACCCAACAAAGGATAACGGCGGCAAAGGCGTAGAGGGCCATGAATGCGGAGTTGACTGCCCATTTCTTCTTGACTATGCTCCCGTACAGGATAACTAGGCCCGGCATACTCTGGAGGCCCACCAGCGTGGCGGCTATCATCTGCCATGCGTTGTCTCCTTTGTTCAACCATGTTGGCACGGCCGACGTTAACGATCTGTTCTGGTACCCTACCGGCACATATAAAGAGGACATCTTTTATTATATATTCCTTGATTTATTTATACTATATATATATATTTATCAATTGGCCGGTGATTTACTCCTACTACTTCTACCACATACACGAAATGAGGAGCAGGAGGAGGAGGCGGCCAGGCTAGGGAGGCAGGGAGGGAGAGAGGAGTTCTGAAAGTTTTTACAACATATGATTGTTTTGAACACGTTTTAGCAAAGCATTTGCATATTAACCCATTGACAACTCAGAGTAGTGGTACGTAGTTGTGTAGCTAATTAGTAGTTAGTTTGTGATATATATATAGAATAAACTTCCAATCCAAGCTCCCGGATTTTAAAAAATCCGGACCTCCACCTTCCCAGTAAGTTAATTGTAATTCACGTTCTTGTTGGGAGAAAAAGACCGGCCGAATATTTAACAGAATTCACGTTCCTGAGCAACAACTTATTCAACTCTCACTCAGTAAGTTAATTGTAATTCATATACATAGGCGTGTGTGTGTGTGTGTGTGATGTTTCCATGTTCATACATTTCAAGAAGGTGTGAGAATAAAATGTGTCAAATGCTTTCCATCTCTTCTTATAAATGTTAAATTGTACATACATGATGGTTTTGCACATGATTTTATGTATTTGCTGACACATTTCGAAGATAGGTAGTTTTTTTTTTTTTAATGAAATGGAACTTCATTAAAATTTAAACCATAAAACGAATTATGGGGATTTTTTGGAAAATGTGGTTCGCTTCACTCCCGAGCTTTTGAAGCATTGCCCTGCAACCACAAATTGAATTCATGATTTCCAAGATTATCATCTTTAAGGAGTTGTGTAACCAGCAACGAGTCATGTCTCCACAATTACCCCATTAGATAGGATCCTTTAGTCACGAGTGTTATGGATAATGTCTCAGCTCCTCTTATCATCACAAGTTTGTGAGGTGTGGATGAATGATAATGACTAGTTTGTCCAAAGATTATTTTGCTCTTGTTTGTCTTGCATTTGAGAGAGAGAGAGAGTGTTGAGGATTTTTTTTAGCAATGAAAACATTTCCCACAAACGTTTAGTTCTTCTCCTCCTCTATCATTGCAACTCCATTTGTTTTTTTAACAGAACTGGAAGATCTTCATCCTGGGAAAATAGGACTTTTTTCCCCATGCAAGGTAGAGAAAATTACACGTAGGGAACAGGAATCTCCGTAAACGGAGATAAACAAGAACCAACTAAAATGATAAAAACGGAGATAAACAAGAACGAGAAAATTTTAGGTGCAAATAGGGTACCACTCTGGCAGCTTATGTGGTACCCTTTGACCAATAACAACTCGCCAGCACAAGTCCAACTCACATCGAGTCAGACCTCTTCCACCTCAGCACTTAACCCATCCGAAAAGTAACGGAGACCAAAACCGTTTACATCTCACATAGCGTTTGTACCTTTTGTCAGCCCTCTCTCTCTCTCTCACTAGTTTCTTTTGAAATTCAAAACACCCGCTTCTTTTTCACACAGGTATAAATAAAGCTCCCAAGACCAGCAATTCCGACCGAATGGGTTACTGAAATAAAAAAACCCAATGGCGGGTAAAGAAAAACGGAAAACGTGTGAAGATCTAGCCGCCGGGGTGAGAAGATGGATTGGTGGCCGTTGACAGTAAAGGCTAGAATTAATCTCGATATTTTACGTCATTTTTTGTAATTTTTATTTCTGATCTTTCTTTGCTTCGCAATCTGGTGCAGAATTGACATCTTCATCTTCTGGAAAACTTGATGGAGGCTCTTTTTATTTTATATTTTTGAGGAAAAAGTGCAAGTTTTGGATATAATGTGATCCCCATTATCAATATGATGCAATCTGGAACGTGAACGCCTCAGTTCATGAACAAAGGTTGATCGCTTCTATGTTCTAAGATTTCAAGATCGAATGCTTGACATCTTCATCTTCAAAACGTTTTTTTTTGCTAAGACCCTGTTTCCTGTTTTTGCTGGGTTTTAAAAGCTAGTTGCTTTAAAAATAAATAAAAAAGAACCTGGTTTTGCAGGATTTGTAAAGTTAATTAGTATTTTTTTTAAACCAGCTCCTCTGCAGTTCCATTTGAGACTGGGTCATGCTGTTGATACTCTCGTGAATTTTTCTCCAGCTTATCAAAAATGTCAATGGGAGGCGTCTTTAGACGTTTAATGGGAGTGATGCGTAATGGTAGCTTATCAAATGGAATGATCTTGTTTTTTCGTTAATTGGAACATTTCTCTCACGTTTTCAGCACTTTCTTAAGTTTGGCAAAAAAACAGAATGAAGATTGAAGTAAAAACAGAATTGGAGTGATACATAAACCTCCGCATCCGGCAATTACAATTCATACAGTAGAGGTAATAGAACTGAACATAGCTTGAAGTGGGTGAATGCACTCAGGGGCGGATTCAGGAATTTCACCCAGGGGGTCACTTTTGGTCTTGTGAAAAATTCGAGTTGTTCAATAACCTTAGAATGATTGTTCAATTGCCTTATAAAAATTTAGCTGAATTGAATAATAATATGTATTTGATCGAATCCTTTAATAAAATTATGTTGATTTGACATATATGGTTATCAAAACGCAAAGATAATTTAAAAAATGTGAATTGAATTGACACCTATCATTGTCGGATCAAAAGAAAATTCTCTATCAATACTCTACTCAATAAGACTTACAGTTCAGATCATGATGAAATCGAGCACACATTTATCGAACTATTTTCCAAAATTCATTCAAGCTTAGGATCCTAAATTCTGAATGAAAATCGAAAGATTCGATCAACTACCAATAATTATCCCGATTGAGTTGAGTTTTTACAAGCGCAATCGAACAATTATCTCAAGACTATTAAACGACTCAGCTTTTCCACAAACTCAAAAAAAAAAAAAAAATCTAGAATTTCAGGGGGGTCACGTGACCCCCCTATGCCCCATAAGGATCCGCCCCTGAGTGCTCTTATTTTGAAGTGATTTAAAATATGAACAAAAATTGAGTTGGTTTAACAACATAGATCTTGCTCTCCTTGGACAGAAACGGCAAAAATTAAAATCAGAAAATCCTTGACATTGCTTGGCTAAATTAACCCTGGAGAGCTACTAATAAATCTTCCTAGTTTCTGCTTTGTTGAAATGATTCGGGAAAATTTTGCGAGTCCACTAACATGGGCCTACCACCAGTAAAACAACTAAAATGAGGAATATCTCAATGAAATTTTGTTATTGTATCTTAAGTCACTTGTCACCAAATCATACTCTGTAATAATATCTCAATGAAAATATGGAAGAGAAAAGAAGGCAAGACCATCAAATACAGAACTGCACATAAACATCCTTTGGTTTTTGAACAGAGCAAATACAAATACTTCGATTACAAAATTATTGCACAATACTTCAACAATATTGCAGAAACGCGTTAAAAAATACAGTGTACAAAAAGACAACCAGCAGTACGCCAAGAACTTGCAGCATATCTGTAGCTCCACAATTGCATTATGGATTGAAATCATCGAATTAAAGGCAGATAACAATTGGGTCTGTAACTGTGATTGCTTCGACGGAGTTTCAGTTTCAATATGGCAAAAGAATAGCCCACCCAGAAGAGGAAAATAGGAGAGAGAGAGAGAGAGAGAGAGATAGAGAGAGAGAGAGAGAGAGAGAGAGAGAGAGAGAGGACAATTAATCCAGCGGGAGATTTTGTATAGAAATGAGTATAGAAAGAGTTTGTATTTATACATGAGTGAATTACCAGCGGGAGATTTGAAATTCAAAACTCATTTTGAACTACTGTTTCGAAAACATCCAAACAGGGTAGGGGAGGAGAGAGAAAGTACCAGGTAAACTGCCGTTTGTCTCATAGCTTGTCTTCTGAGGTGGCATATTTCTGATGACTTATGAGCTGGACAGTTGCTGTCAAGGTTTTATTGGTTAACGGGTACCACGTGTGTTGCCAACTTGGTACCCAATCCGTAGGCAAAATTTTCTCAACAAGAACCAACTAAAATGATAAAAACTCCGGTCACTAGAAACAACAATGACCTTGTTCGTTTGGTAGTTTTAGTTTAGTTTTGATGATGTAAGCAGGTGTAATAAGTGGAGAGAGATAGATTGAGAAATGAGGGAAATGATGATGTCATCAAAACAAAAACTGCCCCAAAACTGTAAACCAAACACTGCCAATACAGCTCCAGTCACCAGAAAACCAAAAACTCTAAAGCAAGCAAACTAAAAAGAGTAACTCCCCACCGTCATGGACCGCTCACCTCCTTCCCAACCGCCAACAATCATGATCAAACAAATCACAATGACACCGTATGGCAATCAACCGGCGACTACCAGCACCAACCACCGTCTTGAGCTACCCGCGGCCACAGCCACTGACCACCAACACAAAAAACTCTAAAGCAAGCAAACTAAAATGTGTAACTGGCCGCTTAGTAAGAATAGTAGTTGAACTTGCATGTTTTGTGTTTCCACTTAGATTATCGTTTCTTTTATTAGAATTTGATTCCGTAATTCAACAGACAGCATTAAAGTTCAGAGCAAGATTTTTGTAACTGTTGTTATTGGGATGACTTTGTGTGCAGTGCTACCGTTCCCAGAGAATGTCCCGCCGGCCATTCTTCACAACATATTCATAAAAGGTGACCAGATGAGCTTTCGACTCACAGAGGATGACTTGGAGGCCTCCAAACTCTATCCAGACTACAAATACACTTCTGTCAATGACCTCCTTGATATTTGTTTGGTTAATCCTCCCAAACCCAAACTAGCTTCTTTTTCATAAAGAGATCGAGAACAGTATTCTATTATTTATACCTGTATATATTCTACTACATGTAATAATCATCTATACGTGCATCTGAAATAAGGTGTACTCGGGACCAAAATCCTACAAGACCGCTTTATTAAGCCGCAACATTAACTGGTTAATCTGATAATGAAGACAATGATGCACGTTCACCGTATAATGCTTGTACTTTTGTTTACTTAATAACAGGGGCACGTTTGATTTCAAATGTCTGACTTCTATCGATTACTTAGATCCTAGAGGGCAACCTTGCTTATCTTGTGTGTGTGTTTGTGTTTACATGATTGCTATAAACAAATAAAAGAATATCTTAATTAAACCGACAACGGAAACTCCTTCAAAGTAATTTTCCTTGTATTCATTTGCATCATAAAGTGAATTCCTTGTAATCAACAAAGAACGAACTAACATTAAAAGGGTCAGATCCTGAAACATCTATTGTTAAACCCCTGGAAATTGAAAAACAAAGTGAAAACGAGACAAAGAAACAACTTTGACATTGGCTAATATGCGCGCTCGAAAAAATTATAAGTGACACCGCAATTCCATTTCTAATACGGATGCACATGTACTTCATTTATAAGGTGGAGACCCCTGCCTGCAGTTAAACAAATATGAGAAATCAACTGACAAATTGAAAAAACAAAAATGAATATACGTAGCAAAATGGGGTCTCACATCTGTAATTATAAACATGTCCGACACGCTTAGTGATGGCAACAACCACTGTGACATATATTGGTGAATTATGATGCTTGCTGTCTTCATCTTCAACACAACAAAAACAAAAGAATTCCCATTCAGTGAAGAAATGCTCAGAAACCAGTCATTTCTACTAAGAATGAAAAAGAGAAGACAAGAAAAAAAGAGAACATGTTTGGGCCGCAAATCCTGCTTGCTAACCTGAAGCTCGCACAAGTATTCTGTGTGTGACAAAGGATTGCAGCAAATCAAATGCATAAAATTGTAAGGATATCAATGTAATTATATTGATGCATTGCCATAAATACTTACGAACAAAACAGTGAGCTGAAGAGTTTCGAGACTAACAATACGGCAAAGTCTACAGTATCTTGCTATTTTCTAAGATTGGTTTTCAGCTGCAGAGAGGATTCACGTGAATAAGAAATTCTGGTTCAATTGCAATTAATGGTGTTTTCTCTCCATTAAGAAAAGTACATATATAGACGTTGGTCTACGGCTCCAATAAAATGAAGGATTATCGCTTGAACAAGGGTATAAACAGCGTCTTGCACCGGCTGTTCTCTAGTCCTAGCTATAGTTTGTCCTGATGGAGGATCAACTACCATATCTGTGACAATTTCTGATTTAACGGCACCAATAATCTCGGATTGCTGGGGTAACGAAAGGTAATTATCCCACCAACCTTTAAGGCTACCGGTAAAACCATTAATAATAAACACAACGATATCTTTATCGCTATTATTAGCAGCTTTACAAACACTGGAATACATAAGCATCTTATGGATAATTCCATAAATTTGATATTCGGATAAACCATCTATATTCTATTCATAAATGGTTTTGGCACTATAATTAACTTGAGTTTGGAAGAAATCTTCTTCCCAGAGCAGATCCTGGGGAGTAGGACGCTTATAATAAGTTCTACGGACATTCTCATTCCCAGGCCCTTTATCCTCATATTCCATACGATTAAGGGTGCTATTCTGCATACTCTGAAATGAATGTTGAATCTCATGAATTTGATGAGGATCTAGGTCTGAATCTGAATAACCTAAATCTGTTTGACTAAGAGTACTGATATGTAATTTACTATCTATACGACCTATAAGTTGAACAATAAATTCAGAATTCTTCTTCTGATTAGAAAATTTAAAATTCTCTAAAGGGATAGGTGGCTTAATATCTGGCTTGGTATCTTTCCCCTCAAAGGCTATTGCCAAAGAAGTAGAAGGGATAGACTTTATAACCTTCTGATTCTCGATGACTGCTTGAACATCATGTTCAATACGGATCAACTGCTGACCAATAGTCTGCAAACTCATATTAGTAAAATTATTTTGTTTAAATAAGCTTTCTTCTTTTGGAAAAGTTTTGGAAAGATCCACATAAGGAACAGCTTCCAAAGTATTTTTACTATTTTCCATCTTGATTGGTTCTGGAGGAGGGTGAACTGACTTAATAACAGTTCCATCAGATTTACTCCAGACTTTTTGAAAATCATGAATTACAGCTATATGATACTGATTTTGGTACCAATTCAAAAACCATTTTTTAAAAGGTACTAAAGTTTGGCGATGCTCCAAATCTTTATAAAAATGATTTTTGATAAAATCCTGTTCAGAATGATCAAACTTGGTAAAATACCAATTCCTAAACTCATGATGTTTAGGAGACATAAATTCTTTACTGATTAACGAACGAATAGGAGAGTTTGGGGAATAATCCATAAAAACTCAAATATGAAAAGCCATTTCCGATACTGTTGGTGAGTCACGCTTCTTGCTCTCACCACTACTGTAAATCCCATGAGGGATTTGTTGTTCTGAAATACGAATTCCTTCTATATGGGATTCAAGAGGTTCATTAAGAACTTCTGTTGGGGTTTGTTCTGGTGTTTCAGACACAGAGTGTCTAGATGTGGATGGGTATGAAACCTTGTATGGAGGAAAGCTATTTCTAGAAGAAACGCTTCTTGGTAGAGAAATACGGCTAACCATATCAGGGGTAAACCTAATTTCTACATCTCCTTCAGCTGTTTGGACAATTTGATCCACTTAACTACTGATTATGGGTTGTGGTGCCACCGCGTTAGGTATGGTCCAGTTGGATGGGAAGTTTACCTCATCCCAATCAATCAATCTAGGTACTGCAACGTTAGTGGTTAAGAGGTTACTCTCAACAACTACTGTTTTTCCTGGATCACTACGCAAAATAGTGTTAGGACACATAGTATTAATAACTTTGTAATGAATACGATAAATTACCGCAACAGTTTCTGATCCTGGCAAAAAATTATATCCCTGAGTTTGGATATGCAAACTTACAGCTTCAAACAAATTTCTATCAGTCAAAGATAGAGCAAGATTAGGATAAACATTAAAATATACTAGTCCATGACATAAGCTAGTCTGAACAATCCCCATAAGGGAGGATTTCCAATCATTACATCTAGCATCATGCAAATCTGCTTGAATACTGGAATTTAATCCTGGTAGAGTTAGTGGTTTAAAAGCAATTTGTATTAAACCAATATGCAAATATTTATATTTATGCAAGTACCGCTGGATATCTTTCAAACACAACAATTTAATTGTTTTATCATTTGTATCAAGACAAATAGTTTGTTCTGATGTCTTAACAGCATTCTTACTGATGAAATAAAAAAGACCCAATTTATAAATCCTTCTGGGTTCTACTTCGGGTATTGTCCAATGATTAAGCTGTTGAGCTTGAGAATACTCAACAATTTCTTCATTTTTTACTGATATAGAAGATCTATCTAAAGATAGGGTAGACATGATAAAGGCGTTAATTCATATATGAATGAAGTTAGAACGAATAGTTTCAATGTTTAAATCATAAATCATCGTTGATAAATATGTTTGTACTGTTAGTCATACAATAGATCTCAGACATACCCATCTGTCAACGGTTTTACGAGTCAAGGCCAACAATTCCCTTCACGGGACCTAATGGCACACAAAACCTCAACGCGACTTGGGTGAGGAACATATGCCTCAGATCCATTGCAGATAACTAACAAACATATTTATTAAAGAGATACATGGTTTAAAGACGAACTATTTACACCTATCTACCTTCCCCATATATGAATTAACTACTGATTTAGCAAGTCATAAATGGCTCTGATACCAAATAATATACTCCCTCCGTCCCAGTTTGTTTGTCAATTATTCCATTTTCTGATACGCCTTAAATTGCTTATATCTTTCAATCTATAATGTTTTTCACCGTTTTAAAAACTTTGTATAATAGAATTAATCGTGAACTATCAAACAAGATCCATATTGCATATATTTGGAGATCGATATTAAAAGATATAAGTGATCGAAAACTGACACGATTATCAAAAAATGACAAACAAAAAGGGACGGAGGGAGTATAAAAGATCGATATAAAGAGAGAAAAGAAAAGGCTTACTGGAAAATACTGATTTATTTATGATGGTGGTGGTGGAAGATGAAAGTAATTTACAAGTGGAAGGGAGGAGAAAGATTACAAGAGAGAGAGAGAGGGTACTCCGAAGTCTGCCTTCGAAGATTTAGGTTACAGCTACTTATAAGCGCTATGACCTACTGTAGCAGTTACTGTAGATGACGTCACGGATGACGTTTTACAAAATATCTAGTACTGTAGATGACGTCACGGATGACGTTTTTGCTGATGTTGTCGTCTTGTGCCGACGGTTACTGTTGTTATCGTCATGGATGACGATCTATCGATTTTTCTTCTTTTCCTTGCCTTTCAGCATTTTTAGTTCAATCATTGAATCCCAAAGATCCGCCTCAGTTGGATAAATTTCGGTGTCGTCATTGGGGTTTTGAGATTCCCCTGCAAGGCAAGCGAATTGTCCTTGATCCTGATCTTGTGAGGACATAGAGATGTCGCTCTTGGAGTCTGCTTGAAATGAGCTGGTTCCTTGAAGGGCCAAATACTGATCCTTAATAATTTCCATAAGCTTAATATCTTGCTCATGATCGGACAGATTTGGATTCTGATTTTGAATCATCAACTTTATTTGTTGAACGAAATTTACTGGACCTTGAGACGGGTTACTGCTGGAAGCTTGTGTCATATAATCAGCCTGATACTGCTCTACGGTTTCATTCTCGAAACGAGACCACCATTTTACAAAGAAATTTCGTTGAATTTCTGGGATACGTAGATGATCTTCGGCTATTTCATAACCCCATTGCCAAATCCAGTTAATTCTGAATTCGGTACAAAACCATAAGAGGTCTTGACCTTCTGGTGGATTTACCGTTGTTATTCCCTTTAGCTTCGGATGATATTTGTACCATATGTATATATATATACACGGGGATTTTCCTATCCGGACTCCCGGATTGAAGGAAAATCCCTTTTTTTTTTTTTTTTTTGCAAATTGTTTTTGGAAAATCTGAGCCGTCCAATATGTTCAAAAGGTGTTTTCCGGGGTTCACGCGGGAAATCTTCAAAAAAAATACCGGGAAGAGCTTGATCCAAACAGTTTTTCGCAAAAACTGTAAATATACAGTTTTTGCGAAAAACTGGTTGAATCAAGCCCTTCCCGGTATTTTTTTTTTTAGATTTCCCGCCCGGACCCTTGAAAACATCTTCTGAACACATTGGACGGCTCGGATCGTCAAAAAAATGCTCGGATCATGGAGGTCCGGAAGTCCGGAGTCCGGAGGAGAAGCTTACCCTATATATATATGGGGCCGGTTCCGGGGACACATAAAAAGACACTGCATCACAACCATTAAAATTAATGGCTGAGATTAAAACTTAACAAAAAAAACTTCTTTCTTTTGAAACATGCCCACACACTAAAATTACCCATCTTCTTCTCAAAACAACAGTGCCACCAAATCCAAAACCTAGCCACCACCATAGACCCAGATTCACCTTCTGGCCGACCTCCAAACCCCCCGTCGACGTCGTTGCCGGGTTCTCTCTCTTTCTTTCTCTCTCTCTCAATATGGAGTTCATAATGAATCTTGGAAACCCATCTCGCCGAGTGGCTGTTCGAGATTGAAACAGAGTAGATGATAGCTCAGAGATTCTTCCAAAATGCCAACGCCCACCGTCTCAGACAAAATGCCTTCTACAGTTTTAAAATCGAGTACTACAGCAAATTAATTAAGATTTACGAATTATCCAAAAAATTACTAAGATTTTCTCCTTAGCAAATTAGTAAAAGATTTTTTTTTTCCCTGAACTATGTTTTTCCCTCTTTTTCCCTCCTCACTCAGTTATTTGTAACTCCTCGATTTGAATAGGCCCCGTTCGCCGTTCGTGCCGTTTCTCGCTCTTACTTTGATCGCTGCATTTGAAGACACCCAATTCCAGTAAATTCAAGAAACTAGCTACAAAGGTCATGAATATGTGGCTATGGTGGTGGCTAGAGTTAGGAATTGGTGGCAGAGATGTTTTGGGAAAGAAGATGGGTAATTATAGGGTGTGGGTATATTTTGGGAAAAAGATGTTTTTTTTTTGTTAAGTTTTAATCTCAGACATTGAAACTAATGTATGAGATGAGTGTTTTTTTATGTGTTACCGGAACCGGCCCCTAATATATATATATATAGAGTCCACTTCTAATCCGGACTTTTAATTTCCGCACCTTTTGATCCAATTTTTTTTTTGACAATTCGATCCGTCCAATGTGTTCAGAAGGTGTTTTCAAGGGTCCACGCGGAAAATCTTCAAAAAAAAATACCGGGAAGGGCTTGATCCAAGCAGTTTTTGCAAAAAATATATAAATACAGTTTTTGCGAAAACTGCATGGATCAAGCCCTTCCCGGTATTTTTTTTTGAAGATTTTCCGCGTGGACCCTTGAAAACACCTTCTGAACACATTGGACGGATCGGATTTTCCAAAAAAAATTTGCAACACAAAAAAACCCCATTTTTTCCTTAAATCCGGGAGTGTGGACTAGAAATTTTACCTATATATATATATATATATATATATATATAAATTGGTAGGGCAGGTGGACAGAGGGGGTGCTGCGCTGCACCCGGCGCGGCCGCGCCAGTGTCGGTCCGATGATCGGAGACGTCCATTGCGTAGAACTCATCTACTATTACGCGCCAGTGTCGGTCCGATGATCGGAGACGTCCATTGCATAGAACTCATCTACTATTACATTTTTACCAAAATCAACTCGATCGGATATCGTTGAGTGTGTCATCAGAACAAAAGTACCTTGAAAAAAATTGGTTCAATAGTTTTCATCCAGTGTTTCAAGTCATGTGTTCCAATTTTTTTCAAGTTTTATGTGTTCCGATCACACACTTAAAGATATCCAATTGAGATGATTTTTGGTACACTTGGGCCCCATTTGATTCAAGGATTATATGTCTGGGATAGGATTAGAAGTGTCTAATCCCACCTTGTCCCTTATTTGGTTCCCCAAAATCAGAAGGGATTAATAATCTAGGACAGAATTTATCCCTATATGGGGGTATTATGTAATCCCATGGGGGGTGTGAGATTAATTATCTCGGACTATTTTTCTCGCGTTCTTGTCGGCCCAATATTACAAAATTGCCATCTAATTGACAGAGCCCTAAAACAGATCTTGTCGGCCCAATGTTATTCGATACAATCCTCAAAAGTTACTTTGCAATTGTGACATGATTCTTGGTTATAAAAAATTAATGTTGAACTTTTTCAAGAATCAATGTTAGAATTTGAAAATTTTAATTGGCTAGAATTGGGGTGTATGTGTGTGCGTGTGTGTGTGAGAGAGAGAGAGTCCTGAAATTAATCCTGAAATGTAGTTTAGGGAACCAAACATGGGATTGGTCGAAACATGGGATATCCCAATGTTAATCCTGCATCTCTCTCTCTTCTCCAAAAACCCTAGCCACCACTAACATTACTCTTCCTCATTCCCCTCCCCCCCAGGGTTTCAATACCCATGGTGGTGGGAGGGGAGGGTCATGGTACTATTTATTTTCTTCGTTCGTTCTTTCTTTTTCTTTTGTCTCTCCAGATCAACGACTTGTCGTCTAATCTGAGAGGGTTATGTCTCTCGCTTTGTGAGAGTTGTTAGTTTCGTCTTTGGACGAATTTTCGTCTACAGATCGGGTACTTTCAGGCGTGGTTGCTTTACAATGGTATCTGTGCCAACAGTGTTCTTACCCGACATGATATCACTGGCAGGGCAACTCGTGGTGGCTTTGAAGATCTGTAGTTTTGGGAGTTCATTGGTGCGAGCATGTTTGGTTGGAGTTCATCCGATCGTCTGGGTATTCTTTGTCTTTTATCTTTAACTAGCACTAAGTCTCTTCAGAGATGCTGATTCTAGGTATGAATCTTGTAAGTGCCGCTGTTTGCGTCAGACCATGTCTGGGTTAGGGTGAAACACATCGATTGCCTTGTGCGTTTATTGTTCTCTATTAAGATGATTAGTTTGGCTTTGTCCAAGATCTTTGTAATGAATTCCGTTTTTGTAAGTGTCGTTGGGCGTTCATTAATATAATCTTCTCATTTCCGTGTCAAAAAAAAAATCCTGCATGAATCAAATAGGGGATTGTGTGAGAGTCAGTATTAAATCAGTCTCAGGGCAAAGGACTATCAATCCTACTTGTTTTAGTCCGCAAATCAAACGAGACCTTGTAGTATTGGACGAGTTCTACGCAATGGACGTCTCCGATCATCGGACCGATACTGGCGCGGCTGCGCTAGGTGCCGCACAGCATGCTGCCCAGCACCCTGTTCGGGCAGGTGATGGCTCCACACATTCCAAAAGTCAAAAAATAACAGCTGATAATGATCATCTGAAGTTCTGAACCAAAAAGCCACGTCTCTCTCTATCTCTCACACACATCATAAAGTCAAAAGACTCAAACCAATCGATTTCCAATGCTCCTCTGAAAACCCAAGAAGACAATGGAGTCCTCACCTGAACCCTACGCTCAGTTAGGGCATCATCTCTGGCGACCCTTCAAACCCAACTGCGACGGGGCCGATGACCACATCTGCGTCGCCGGCTTTCAGCCCGATTTCCTGTTTCGAGATTACGTCACCACACAGATCAACATGCTGCTGTGGATCTCTCTCATCTCCGTCACGGCCCTTTTGCTCCGTAAACTGATCGGAATTTTCAGACTTTGGGCCAAAGCCAGGCTTATCCCTGGCCCACCTTGCCCCTCCTCCTTCTACGGCCACTCCAAGCTAATTTCTGGATCCAATTTAACCGGTGAGTTTTCGTATTATCGAATTATTTCTCGTGAGCCGTCGTCTGATTGTCCGTTTTGGTTGATCGGAATAAGCAAAGTAGAAGTAAACGTTAGAGTCCTATTTACTTGTATTTATTGGAATAACTTGGGTCATTCCAAGTTATGCATGTTTCTTTGCTTTACACGAAACTGGCTTTTATTTTCCTGAGTGTGTGAAACGCATGCAAGTGGATAAGGGACTTGAATTTGAGAGGCATTCTTGCCGAATCACTCATTTGGATTGAGTATTCTGGTGACAAATGGAGAGTAAAGTATGGTGACAAATGGAGAGTAAAGTACAAAAATTAATTTTTTTTTTATTGGATTCTTCCCTTTTCTGATCTCACCCTTTCTCGCAATGCAAAGCGGCTGTTAAGGTATCCTTACGGTTGCTTGGAATAAAATAGCCGAGCTAAGCTGCGACAGCAGATAAAGGGTAATCTAGTTTTGGACTCAGAGCTAAGTACATGGAAATGGAACTTGCCACTCAAAGATGCCCCTTGCCCTTTTGAGTCATTTCCTTCATGAATGAATGCTCAAACTCCTCCCCAAAATTTCATAGATTGGGCCTTGGGGTTTGCACTTTCATCCGTTAACTCCTTGAGGGTTGCAGCTCCTTCTAAACAGTAGCTGACTCGATCTGCGCATTGAAATTTACTCCGCTTATGATCTGAATAAAACCATATCGTGCTACAAGTCCAGCCAACCATCTAATGCATATCCACCGAGATGAAGTTTTGGCGGCTAGGTAGAGGGAAAGTGGAAAGGAGACAAAGGAAACGTTGTAGCCACTCTCCTAGATTCTAGGTTGAGCCAAATGCCTTGAAATGTTAACTCCAACAGTTGATCACAGTGTTAGATATTCAGATCTTAGTTGCAGGAACCTTCTAAAATGGGTGCGCTCCCAAGACGGGAGCTCGAATCGGCGCTCCCAAGATGGGAGCTTGATGGGAGCTCGCTCCCTTCGAGATGGGAGCTCGCTCCTAACTAGGATGGGAGCTTATCAGGCCATTAAAGCAATTATTCTCATACTTTAAGAGGGGTGGAAATAAGAATATGAAAATCACATGAGACAAGAAGTTTGCAAATTGAAAATACCTAACTTCCAAATATTTTACCCTTTAAGGTAGGGAAAATTCTCAATAAGTATCATTTTTCCTTCAATGGTTAAGTATTTAAAGATATTTTATGTACATATTTAACTATGATCTATATACGCTCCTTAAGCGCTCCCAACCTTGGGAACTTCTAGGTGCCTCCGCTCCCCCGCACCCGCTCCCGCTCCCGTCCCCGCATCCGCTCCCGCTTCGTGCAACTAAGATTCAGATCCAGCTAGCTCGTCAAGTAGACTTTTCACATTACTTTCCTTTATGTACTTGCATCTTAATATTGGATATTCCAGTTTCCAAGTATTGTTGATGATTGCAGGTTCTGCTTCACACCTATGAAGCATGGAAATAGATACGATACGATATGGATATGCAGATACATTATTTTTCCAAAAAGTTGGATACGATACATTGAATATATATATATAATTTTTAATTCCTAAAATTCAATTACATATAACTTATAAGTATATATTCCGTTATAAGTATATATAGAAGTTCAATTTTTATGTACGTACATCTTAATATTGGATATTCCAGTTTCCAAGTATTGTCGATGATTTCAGGTTGTGCTTCACACACTTGTCAAAGGGTAAAAATGGGTTCCATTGTTGGTGCTTCCTTCTCTAAAAGAAACGAAGGAAATAGCCTATAGTTTTTTTGATAACTCGCTATCTGACCTAATGAACCGACTAATTTGGGGGACCAATCCCATCGTCCATTGGCGGGGGCCTCACTTAAAGCCTGGGCCAATCCCCGTATGGACTAGCTGAACACAGAAACCCAGGCCAAAGGCTTCCTGAGAGCCTCATTGCGAGGTGACCGCCAGTGCATCAACCCCTGGGGGTTATGAAAATAGACTTCATCGGCTTAAATTGATCCATGTCTGACTGTTGGAAGGACTTTTCGGGGACATTTGGAGTCGCAGAGTGTGGTTTGAGCTTTGTTGAATTACTTGTTTTGTCAAATTTAGTTAACAAAATAAATATCTGGTTATCTGTAGTCACATGCTAAACAAATGTTTTTAATTGTCATTTTGGTTTCAGACATTTTATCTAAGTCACACGAGAAATATGGGCCAGCTGTCAAGCTGTGGTTAGGTCCTACTCAGCTTCTAGTGTCAATAAAAGATCCAGAACTTATTAAAGAGATGCTCTTGAAGGCTGAGGATAGATTGCCTTTGACAGGGAAAGCGTTCCACTGGGCCTTTGGACGATCAAGCCTTTTTGTGTCCTCTTTTAATGAGGTACAGCCTCAGGACTTCTTCCATTGATAGGTGGTTGACTGTTTGTTTGCAGTTGCTTTTGCTCAAGTGCGTATTGTTTCCATGAACAAACGTACAATTTTTCTCCCATTCTATTCTGTAATTGTTATCAATGGTGCAGGTAAGGATTGGTTTCAGATATATGAGCCATATGGGAAATTGTTCAGGTCTTATAAAAAGGGGGCTACTTCTTTAAAGCTAATTTAAGTCACCTGTCTAAAATGATTGTTCTTTTCCTCCCTTCTAATCATCACTTCAGAAACCAGCCTGTTGGCTGCTCTAGTATAATTAGAATAATCCTCCCTCATCATCTTCTTCTATGTTGTTTTCTGTTTCCAACAGTATATTTTATTAACTGGGATTAAAAGCCTCTCTCTCTCTAAACTCAGAGCCTCTCGCTCTCTAACCTTAACCTAAACCAAAACCTATCCCCCGCTGCTGTCCCGGGGGTGGGGTGGGGGTGGTTGCGGGGAAGCGGCTCCTCCCCTCCTCCCCCCCGGGCTCTCTCTTCTACCATGCTCTCTCCATCTCTATGATCTGTCTGTCCATCTCTCCCTCTCTCCTCATCTTCGTTTTTCTGATCTATTCTCCTTCTTTTATTCACAAAATCGATCGGCGATGGTAACGAGATGGTCGGAGTCAGTGGTGATGGCGGCTTTTGCTGTGGAATATGGTTCTCGACTTCTGGGTTTCCTCTCGATCGGTTATGGGTGCTTATTTGTGGTTGCTTGGCGATCTCGTCTGGGGTTTCTGGACGGCGACGGGGACATTTTGCGGTAAGATCTATGGTCTTCTTCGTCTCTCTCCCTCTCACTCTGTGTTTTTTTCGACCCCCTATTGGTTTCCACTGTGCCTTGTCCATTCTTGTGCCTCTACTGCTTCTTGTGTGGACTTGATCTCGTCTACTTTTATCCTTTGGTTTCGTTTCCTTCCTCGGGTTCTGCTGGGTTTCCGGGGATTTGCCTAACGGCACTGGTCTCGAACGGAGGTGGTGGTTCGGCGTTGGTCTCCCTCCGTGACTCTTGTTGGGGGGTCAGGGTTTCGCCTAACGGTAATGGTGAGCTTCCGCGGCAGCTGGTCGGTTTTTGCTTGGGTCGGGTCATCCATGGGTTGCCAGCGGTGGCGTGATGTGGTTGGATGTTCCTCTTTCCTTTGTTTTTGGTATGCGGTGGTGCTGTCTGATCTCAGTTCGATGGTGGCAGTAGGCGGCAGCGGTGTGGAGGATGCTCAGAGGATTCTTAATAGGTTTAGGGTTTTTTTTGGGTTGATCTGTAAATGATTTATCTGGGCTTTTCGACCCATTTGGGTGTGTGCTTTCACTGTTTATCTGGTCTTTTGGGCCTTTGGATGTACTGGGCTTTGTCCCTATGAGGTTTGGGCTCTGTCCCATTTGGTTGTATTGGTCCTAACTTTCTGTTGGACTCCCTTTCCCCTTCCCCTTGATAAAATGTTACTTTTGCTGATCAAAAAAAAAAAAAGAAGAGAGTATATTTTGTTTAATTTTACTGTATTGTAATCGGTTTTGTTTGTTTGTTTCTCAAGTTTAATGAGATTAACACCCCTTCCTTTTCCCTTGTATGCATGAAGGTACAAGAAAGGAGGGAATTATTGGCAACAGATCTAAATGGGAAAATGCGTGAGAGAGCAAATGTGTTTCCAACAAAAGTTGTTGATTGTGTGATGGAAAGAATTCAAGATCTCACAGTCGAAGGGAATTTAGACTGTAAAACGGTTTCTCAACATTTTGCTTTTACCCTCTTGGGAGCTACTCTCTTTGGGGATGCATTTTTGGCTTGGTCTAAGGCAACTATTTATGAAGATCTTCTCAAGATAGTTGCCAAGGATGCTTGTTTTTGGGCCTCTTATATAGTTACCCCCTTCTGGAAACAAGGATTTTGGAGGTACCGGTATTTTTGTACTAGGTTGAAATCATTGACTCAGGACATTATCCAACACTGCAAACGAAATAACAAGCTATTCAGCCAAATGGATCACATCCCTCACGATAAGACGAGAAATAGAGGAGGGGAAGCTCCGTTGGATGCATCACATTCTTCTAACACTGTGGTGCCAGAGCACTTATTATTACGGGAGCTCGATGGCCGTCATGATGCAGGAGAATCATGCGGAACAATAATGAGTGTGATGTTTCATGGTTACTTAACTACCTCAGGTCTGATTGGTAACATAATATCCAGGCTCGCAGCAAATGCAGAATTGCAACAGAAGGTAAATGTCTTTCTCTATCTAGTTTCATTTTGACGTTCTTATGATCTTGTTCCTTTTACATGGACTTTGTATTTGTAATGTTGACATCGGTGTCATAAGTTTGCTTGAGAATCTTAGAAAACCGCAAAATTCAAGCACTTTTTATGGCAATCCTTTATGCTCTTAAGTTGATCATTTGTCGAGTTGTAGGTTCTATCAATTTGTTTTTCCTTTGTTCTTTTAACACATGTTCTTACTGTTTAATGTCAGTCTGCTCATCCTCTCCGCAAATGGTTCCCATGCGCGTTTCTTTCATTTTTCGAGCCATTGATCTTGCCTCTCATTACAAATTGTTGTAAAGATTAGCAACCCTTTCAGTAATTCACATCTGTTGCTAGAAGCAGACACTATTTACTTGATTGCTCATCAGCAGAAAGGAGAAGTAGAAGAATGTAGATTATTTCAGTTCAGATAGAAACTAAAGGAATGTAAAGAAACAGGGAAGAGAAACCTGATGTTTTCAACCAAAAGCTACAAGTGATTTGGAGACAGAGTGTTAAGAAACTTGCTATTTACTTACCTGGGGGTGACTAGGTCGTTACCGGAGGGAGATTGCTGTGCTCTGCAGCTTAGTTTGATTCATATAATTTCTCTTTGTTGCATAATCAGTTTCTCTTGCCCTTTATTTATTAATGACAAGATGCTGTGACACTTATTGAGTCCGAGATTTCAGTTTCTCACACCCGTCTTATCTTCTGTTGATTTTCTACAGATTCACTCTGAGATACTTGTGGCACGTAGAGACCAACAAAGCGTTGAAACGATGGCCTTTCTACTTGCTACTGTATATGAATCTTCCCGCATTCTTCCAGCTGGGCCCTTGCTGCAAAGGTGTTCTCTAAAACATGGTGAGAAGTTGTTTGCTTTTTTGGTATTGAATTCTAGTAGTGTGCTTTATATCTTTAGTATAGGGGTTCTACTTGAAGATGCATGGCAGTTTTCTTGGACATGAAACATATTTACTTTAATATATTGGTTGACCTGTAGTTCTTTTATCTTTTGACTTTGCTTTATCTGCTGGTTCCTTTTTCGTGAGATATCATACCGTAGATGTGGATTTTGAGGGTTCCTTAGGTGTAAGGTTTCTATCCTTTTCTTTTATCATCCTGCATCACACTTTAATGAGGATTTCCTTGTGATGTTGTTTCTTTCATATTTATCTATGGGTATAAGTTTGTTAAGTCTTTGTGCTGAGCTTACTGTCCTATCTTTGTTCTATTATGTTATGCTCTTCTTCGTCTTGTATTGATGATTTTTTTCCTTCTCGAAGACTTAAATCTTAAAGCAGGTGTAACGATACCAGCTGGAGCCATTCTTGTGGTGCCATTACAGTTGGTACAAATGGATGAGTCCAGGTGGGGTAGTGATGCTAGCCAGTTTAACCCATGCCGTCTTCTGTCTAATGCTGAAAAGAAATCTGATTCAGTCCACCTGACTTCATTTGCAGGTTATACTTCTGCTCATAATCTTTGTTATATTTCCATTGTACTTCAACAACTCATGGTATTGTTTTTCATATGCCAAGTTTACAGGGATAGCGAGTTGTTAATATTAAGCAGTAAAGCTTAAATTGCTTTGTTGGTTTGTCCTATTTGTCTGATGTTAGCAGCAGCAGTATATTGCTCTTTATTCTGTGTACTGTATATTGTGATTACGTTTTCAAACATGCTATAATTAACTCCTTTTGTCCCTTCTGTTATCGGCCAAAGTCAGTATTATTGTTTTTGGTAAGTTAAATGTATTGAAACCAAACGGAGGGGACATGATCACTGGGGCATACCCCTGTAGAAACAACACAAAACCCACTCCCCACCTAGCACTATTAAGGTTCCTGTTGTTCTAGTGTAGGACGCAGTCCTTACCCTTGATCCCCTTTCTCCTGGCACCTAAAATGCACACCTGATGCCATTGGGCCATAGGCATCTTGGCAACTCCTTTTGTCCCTTGTGCCATTTATTGTTTCTTTTCCCTTTTTGTTGTGCCATAGCAGTTAACTGCGTCTGTTTTATGTTTGAAATGATGTTTCTTCTTTTGGAGATTTGTTCATCTCAGTTTGGTCTGAATCATCTCTTGGCGACAACACCTCTGTACCGCTTAGTAAAGTTAGAGAATGTGGTACAATTTGCATAAGTAGAGTGTGGCATCCTACCGTCAATACCTACAAGCATAATCTGTAACAAGTATTTATAGAGTTTTTGTTGGCGCTGCAGATAAACTTGTGGATGTGGGACAGGACTCCTATGTTCTTAACGACCCGAATAAAAATGCTGCATTTCTTCCTTTTGGATCTGGCACACGAGCCTGTCTTGGCCAAAAATGTGCAATCCTTGGAGTTGCTGCATTGTTTGCATCATTGCTCGAACGCTATGAGGTTTGTACTCTCCATATTAGTTTCTCCTCCCATTATTTGCGACTAATGTTGTGTGTTTAGTACTCAATGCGCAAATAACTATTGCCTTGACTCATTTTGGCTTATCTAGCTCTAGCTGATGTAAGGCCCTGTTCGGGAAAAAGGATTGAAGCCCATTCAGGCCCAAATAAAATTCTAGTTAATGTTCTGCAGTGAAATTTTTGTTTCCCGGACATGGATGAAGGCATGTTGGAATTATAACCGTGTTACTAAATTGTGCACTTCCACTGGATGGACCTCTAAATAAGTAGCAAAGTTTTCAAGTCATGACCAGTAATTTTTATCTGGCAGATACGCTTAGCTTGCGCTTTTGTAACGAATTCTGAATTACAGTTTCTCAGTTGTTTTTTTATCATTTACGGTGCTAATTTCTGTTACTTTATTTCTCTTTTGTATATCTGCTTGGTTTTCAAATCTCATTTTCACCAAAGAAAAATAAATAACACTTATAGGCATTGTCCGTTGCCTTGAATTTTTGGCTCTCATTGTTTTTGTTCACACGATTTCAAATCTGCAGATAAGGCTTCATCCAGGATCCGAGAACGAACCAAATCCGATGATGAACAACTACGCTCCTCAGCTTCTCCCCAGTCTGAAAATAGTTTTTGTCAAGAGGGGATAGTTGAATGAATGGAGCACAAGGTCTCCTTTCCCCCCCCCCTTCTTAGATGGATTGGGAATGGGCTTTTGTTTTTCCTTGTTTCTTTTGGGTGCATTCAGCAATCAAAATGGAGAGGAGCATATAAGCATGTTTCAAACTCGTGCTTTTTTTCCCTCCCTGATATGAATATCCCAAATGCTGTCTTCTGTACGACGAAAGGTTTTGGTGGGGAGGACATGTTTTTTCATCTGCACAGCGATCATGTTTTTTCATCGGCGATTCGAATAGCCCAAGTGATGCTTTCATGCTATGATGGTTCTGTGATTAGTTTTTGAAGCAGTGGGGGGCTCTGTTGCAGTGGATCATTGTGTGGTTTCCTTCCCCATCTTTTAATTTGCGTTGTTTTCAGTTCCCTTTTTCCAGTTTTTCTCTCCCAAGGGGGTTGATGTAAAAAGCTTGTGAAGCTTTCATGCTATGTCGTACATTTGTTTGTAACATATTCTGTACTTGATATTTGAATCTCCGTCTCCCTCACAAAATATACTGTAGTTCCTTTGGGGATGAGCTAAGTTGCGATGATAGTTTCAGCTGTTATCTTCTTCCCATGGTGTTCAACACACCCATTGAAATATTATGATCAGAGGGATGCTTATTTTTTGGTTTTTGTTGTGTTTTGATGGTCCCATCATGCAAAGACCACCTTGAATCTACTGCTGCATATTGATGTCACGTCGCTTGCATGCCATAGATAACGGTAACCATAAGTCTACGTCTATAGATATGACCACAGATGTGTTTGGGTCCATCGGATTTACGTGGACCTTCATTGTTTGGGGAGTCCATTATCTATAGACCACAGATGTGTTTGGGTCCATCGGATTTACGTGGACCTTCATTGTTTGGGGAGTCCATGTGCATATGACAACTTTGCACAAATATGTATATGAATATGCACACGTACAATTCCCCTACGGGTTATTCTTTATTAATGTTGCTGGCTCGTTGACCGGATTCAGTTCAACATGTGATAGGTGCTAAATGAAACTAATAACTACTTTAAATTAAAAGAATGCGTTGTTGAATGGAAAGAAATGTGCTCAAACTTGGTACCAAGGAAATGGAAATGAAATCGACTTCCCAATAACTAGGAACAACAAACAATCACTACATAACTAGGAACAACAATTAATCACTACACAATACTAGGAACTACAGTACTGAAGCGTAGATTGATAGGTGGAATGGAAAATTTGAATGAAAGTTGGGGTTGTCTTACAATCATCTTTTGGTTCTTCAAAGTGCAAGTTGTAGTTCATGAATTTTCTTAAAATCACTAGTTAACCCCTCAGTTTGTTTTTAAGTGTCTTCCACGAAAAGTTGTACTATTATTTTAAATTTTTCCGCACCAATTTAAAAAACTAATTGATGTCTTTAATTTGTGCAAAGAAATTTGAAAAATTAGGCATAAAAATACTTGTTTTTTTTATTCGAAAGTTGCATGTCTTTTAGGAAGGATACTTAAAAAATCGACACAAGAGTACTGTAGTTATTGGTTATCCATTTAAAGGTTGTTAAAATTAGCAAAACAACGGTCAGCCCCATTACCTTTTCAAATTTGGATGACCAAAACCAGTCTTAGAGGTACCGATGGGGTTCAGACGGCGTGTGTGGCCCTCTTAGGGGTCTTGCACAAATGACCAAACCATTAAAAAAATTTAAAATATTTTTTCGAGTGGCCTCTTGAGAAATAAGCTCAAATGGATACCTGCAACTTGTTGATTTGATGTGATATGAATGAAAAATAGATCTATTGGATCAACCAGTTGAAAGTATTCGTTTGATCTGATTTCTCGCGAGACCACTCAGATCATTTATATGGGACCCCTAAAAGGGCCCGCATGCTGTCTGTACCCATCGATACTTCTAGCAGAACTGGTTCTGGTTATCCAAGGCCAAAATTTGGTTAGTTGCTAAGGTGTTGCTAAGTTTGATTATTCTAATGTGAATACTTTTTTGAACAAACATTGCTAATTTTGGCAACATTTTGATTTTTCATTAGGCCATTGTTGATGCTCTGAATAATTCTTTTGACCGTGTCATTTTAATAGTTTTTGATCATAGAAACTTCGGTACTAATTTTCAGTTAAAATAAAACTTCATATTTAGAATCTCTGTTTAATTCAGACGTTCAATGTTTTTGGACCGTGCTAGGGGTACCGACCATATAGCACCGAAATTGTACAAATTGGCATGCAAATCAACTTTTAAGTCTCACACAAATAATCCGAATCGATCGATAATTTTAAAATAATTTTCCAAATGTACCTACAAAAAATCATCTTAATGGATTATGCATTTTCCTACCCACTCCTAAAAAACGGAGTGGTTTTCCCTTTCAGGCTTTCAGTATTCGGTATTCCTCTCTGTATAAAGCACTTCACTCACCCTTCGCACAGTTTGGAACGAGCTCAATCCATCTCTCTTGTTGCAAAAAAAATCAAGCTGTTTTTGTGAGCAAGATGCGGAGAATTGCTGCTGTTGCTTCCATATTCAGCCCGAGAACGGCATTTAATTACAGTAGAGGTAACTCATTTGTAGACCATAAACACTTATTTCATACCCAAATTTCTACAAACCCTAATCCTCCTGATGTTATTGCAATAACGAATCGAAAGCAACTACAGAAGTTGTTGTTGCAGAAATCTAAAACGGGTTTTGATAAGCTGGACGATGCTCTTTGTTTATTCCGTCAAATGTCCCAATTTCGACCTCTGCCTTCTGTTATCTATTTTACTCAGCTGTTAACTGCTGTTTCCAAGATGAAGGAATATTTGACTGTTATTTCTCTATATAAAGAAATCAGGGAGTTGGGTATACAAAGTAATGAATATACGTTGGCTATTTTGATGAATTCTTTTTGCCGCTTGAATCGAATGGGTTTTGGGTTTGCTATGTTGGGTATCTTTTTTAAACGTGGTTATACCCCAGACGTGACTACCTTCACCACTCTAATAAATGGATATCTTTTAGAAAGTAAGACTTCTGAGGCTGTGAAATTGTTTGTAAGGTTGGTGAAAAAAGGAGAGATTGAACCTAATGAAATCACATACGGGACAATCATAAAAGGGCTTTGTAAAATAGGAGACACTGCAATGGCTATGCGGTTGCTGAGGAGCATGCAAAAATGGAACTTTAGGCCTACTGTAGTGATGTATAGCACAATCATCGACAACCTTTGCAAGGACAAAAACATAGATGATGCTTTGAGCCTCTTATCAGAGATGAGAGGGTGGGATATTATGCCTAATGTGGTCACCTACAACTCTTTGGTTGATGGCTTATGCAAATCAGGTCGAGTGAAGGATGCCACAAGAATACTGAGAGACATGGGGGCAGAAAACATTTTTCCTGATGTTGTAACCTATAACATGTTGGTAAATGCACTGTGCAAGGAGGGAAGGACCGAGGAGGCGGAGGGAATACTTGAGATCATGATTCGAAGAGGTGAGAAACCCGATGTTTTCACTTATAATGCACTAATGGATGGATATTGTATGCAAGGCCACATGAAGAAAGCAAAAGAAGTTTTCAACTCCATAGTTGATAAGGGCTTTGAGCCTAATATCATTAGCTATAATATCTTAATCAATGGTTTCTGCAACAAGAGGAATATAGACGAGGCCATGCAGCTCCTTCGTGAAATGCCTAGCAAAGGGTTAAAACCTGCTACTAATACTTACAACACCTTGTTGAAGGGGTTCCTACAAGTAGGGAGATGTGATGATGCAGATAATATTTTTGATGAGATGATAAGTAGCGGTCAAAATCCTGACATTTTAACTTACTCAATCTTGTTACATGGCTTCTTGAGGAACCAGAAAATCAGCAAGGCGGTAGAGGTGTTCTGTTCGATGCAAGATCAAGGAATAGTTCCTGATATTGTTGTTTACGGTATCCTCATAAATGGCATGTGCAAAGCTGGGAATATTGAAGATGCTCGAAAAGTTTTTAGTTCCATTTCAGCTAAAGGTTTGAAGCCCAATGTTAAGATTTACAACGCATTGATTAGTGGACTTTGTAAGGAGACCTTGTTGGATGAAGCTGAGGAGTTACTCAAAGGCATGTACGCAGATGACTGTCCGCCCGATGAAATCACTTTTAATATATTTGTTCGAGCATTCCTCGACAAGGGTGATAGACACAAGGTTAAGATATTTCTACAAGAAATGATCAATAGGAATGTCTCAGTGGATGCATATACCATGGAGCGTTTACTCACAAAGGATGGTGAGGATGGGGAAATTTTTAGAATGATTAAGAACCTCATGCCAAGGGATGAAAAAGTGGTTTCTTGAAGCGGAAGGAATTACTTCAAGTTGTCAAAGATGGGTACTTGTATCATGTTTGGGATGGGTAGGTGTCCTCGTAAAGTTCTTTACTTCTTTTACCTTTACCGGCAATTGCATTTTGTAGTTGGATGTTGAGTCTGTGTGATTATCGAATCCTGCGATTCATAACATAAATCAAGATGTGACTAATTAAACAATACCTTCTTGACTAGCGCAGATAAACCTCTCTCTCTCTCTCAAGCTGATTAAAGAGCTTGGAATGTTTTGAGTTATGATGTCTGGTTTCAAGGAGCACTGGATATGCATTCTGCAGATCTAATATGTTTTGGGTGTCTCTCATTTCCGTTGCCCCATTATGTATCATAAGTTGAGGAGGTTCTATGAGTTTTCAATTGTTTTATGCCCACTTGACTCTGTACTTGAAATCGAATGGGATGCAAAGAAAATAGGGATTTCTATCTCCTATCTGTGTGAAAGGCAAGAAATGTTTCTCTTCTGCTAATGACAGCTTATTTATCTTTTGAATTTGTTAAAGTAGATTTCAGAGAACTTAGAATTAAGCAAATATGTTTCAGTTAAGGAAACTCCAGTTAAATGCTATAGCTGTGAATCCTTCTTCCATAATGGGAAGAGAACTTTGTATCGCTTGGATCCTATAGCTATATACCCTGCTTTTGCTTTGTTACTTTCATTTCGAAACGATGATTCTACCCACTGCATGATGGTCATGATATGATACTTCTGTTTACTATAGGACCTAATTCTACATCACAATTTGGTTTGAGAAACTGTTCCTATTCTTTCTGCCGAAGCTTAAAGTGATTGTGTGCATGCATGCTAATGTGCAGTTATGTAAGTAAAGTGCCCGCAAGGCTGGTTTTGTTCGTGTTCTTGCTTATCTCTTCGTTTTCTATGCTTTTGGCGTTGTCAAAGAACGGATATTGTTATCTTCCCGTCTTTCGTTTTTGGCTTTTTTTTCCCTCTTGCATCTTTTTGTATTCTCTGCACTTGACAGTCCTTGTTGATTAATTTTCGTAAAGAATAAGTCTAGAGATACAACCTTAGGAATCTATGCTTTTTTGACTCTCAGTACTTGTTTATCGGATGGTGGTCTGGGGCTAATATATGCTGTCCCATAATGTGATCCGTACATTTTTGTGAGTACTTATATTTCAATTTTTTTCCAAGTTCTTGTCTACCTGATAGGCCAATTTCTACTGTAGAATATAATGGCTGGGGGGACAGTTCTGGTGATGGAAGGCTATACCGGTGCTGTACTGAATGAACGGGCTTGGTACTCATAATTTTAAAACTAGCTTGACCCAAATATGTTGACAGGTTATTACATTTTTAGGGTTTTTCACATTTCCTGAATTTTTTTTTTAGTAGTAACAGTGGAAAACTATCATTTGTTAAAGTTGATTCAAAATTTGAATGAGTTTCATAAGCCAACAGTAAGAGATAAAAAATTTAAAAAAAGTAAAAAAAAAAGTAAGAGGTCAAGATCTGAGAACATGCTCGTTCACTCACTGCACCTCTCCTCCCTTCCGGGCGAAATAGACATCCAAGTAAGTATTCTTGGATATGGCATTCTAGCAATGCAAGTTATGCAACACCAGGTATTCATTTCCTTCCATGTGTTGAATTTCCCAAAGTTTCCTTCATATCTATAATTCTAGTAAATCTTGCGTTTGTTGAGGAATTTGTGAATGAGAGGAAAGAGAAAAGACAAAAGACAAAAGACAAAAGACAAAGGAGTAATAAACACAAGTTGAATAACCCCGGGGGTTGGGAAAGTGGAAATGAGAAAGTAATAAATGCTTGATTAAAAAGTCGGATGTTCAAATACCTCGGAGGCCAACCATCCCAAACTTAGGAATCACTGGGGGTTATGTCGGGTTGTTACCTTCAGGATCTCAGAATTGGTGAGATGTGAGCAGGCACAATGAATTGTCTATGACATGAAAAATAGAGATGAATGAAAGCAAGGCAATCAAGAAACATCACCCAAGAATACAAGTGATTTCTATGGTTCGATACATTGGATGCATACCTATTTGACTAGGGAAGGGATGAATCAATAAACTATAATCGACAAGGATTACAAGCTCCAATCTGCTATCGAGTTACTCTATATTTTTCTCGGTTTCTCCCGCAAAAACAAACTTACCAACCCTAAAACTAAACAAAACGAGGATTTATATATCTGTCTCGCGTCGCGATCGTCTGGACAGCCTCGAGTCCCGTCCGGACAGGAATGCAGAAGTCTGGATCTTGACTTCTTGCATCGGTCTTCCGGCCGCCCTCTGCCTCGTCTAGATGAAACATGTTGGTTCCTTCCCAAGCCACACACTACAACTCGGAAAGGCCTAGGAGCATTGTTTTCTACTTTGCCTTCATCTCTGTAGTATTACAAGTCCAGTCCAAAGAGTATCGATCAGAAAGGAATGGCAGATGCAAATAGAGACGAATTCTCTCCATGCTGTCACAATGATCAATGGAGGCCCAATCCCAAATTGCACAAACAAAGTTATCATGGAGGATGCAAAGTGAAGCACATTTTGAACCGGAAAAGTTGCATGATCGAGCACATTTACCGTGAAGCTAATCAAAGTGCAGATCACCTAGCTCACCTTGGAGCTGAACAAGAAGAAGAATATCTAATGGTGTGTGGATTCACCTCCTTCGGTGCGACACTTCGTTTTTTAGGATACAGTAAGGCAGGCCTCATATAGGGACTAGCCCTTGCCCCTGGATTTGTAATATAGTATGTCTGTTTTCTCTTTAACTGTGTTTTTCTATTCCTAAGCACCCAAAAAAACAGAATAATAATTATTGAACTACTTTGCTTCTAATCCATTAAGGATAAGGTTCAAGTTCAACCATGATAAGTTAGGTCATTCTATTTCTAAAGCCAAGTAACCTCACCCCTATTGATTTCCAACCGATTCATCTAACCTACATTTATTAAAAGGGCGTACCAAATAAGATATCCCCACAACTGTTATCTCAGTAATGTGTCTAATGTCCCATCACTAATTCCCATTTGATAAATGGGAATCTGTGAGGATCCACAGAGAGAGAGAGAGAGAGTATGTCAAACATTTTCTCATTCCACTGTAAGAGAAGAAGCTGTACAACGTTATGTATAAGAGAGTAAAGCAAAAGACTAAACTACCCCTAGGAAATATATACATCACAACTAGACCCTTAGCATATAACTTAACACTCCCCCTCAAGTTGGTGCAAAGATATCTATCAAGCCCAACTTGAACACAATGGGATGAAAACTTTTGCTACTAAGACCCTTTTTAAATACATCAGCTAATTGGTCTTCGGATCTCACAAAAGGCATGCATATCAAACCATTTCTCAGCTTCTCCTTGATGAAATGCCTATCAATCTCAATATGCTTTGTTCGATCATGTTGAACAGGATTATGAGCAATGTTTATGGCAGCTTTGTTGTCACAGTAGAGCTTCATAGGATGGCTTACATCCCAACATACCAGTTTCCTCCAAGAGATCGATGATGTACTTCCTTTGAGAGAAAAATTCCTTTGTCAGATCTAGCCACCTCCATTCCAAGAAAGTACTTCATAGACCCCAAATCCTTAATCTCAAACTCTTGAGCAAAAAGAGCTTTAAGGCTAACAATCTCATTCACATCATCACCTGTCATCCACATAAACAATAAGAACGACAATATTACCATTACTTCTCTTGATGAACATAGTATGGTCAGCATGACTCTGCTTGTATCCAAATCTCAACATGGCTTTGAGAAATCTGTCAAACCATGCTCTAGGAGATTGCTTCAATCCATAGAGTGTCTTCTTTAATCTACACACCTTTCCCTCGGTCTGAGATGAAGAAAAACCAGGTGGAATAGCCATGTACGTCTCCTCCTCTAATTCGCCATGGAGGAATGCATTCTTCACATCAAACTGGTGAAGAGGCCAATTTAAATTGGCAGCACAAGAGAGAAGAATTCGCACAGAGTTCATCTTCGCTATAGGGGTAAACGTCTCCTCGTAGTCAATACCATAGGTTTGTGTGAAACCCTTGGCAACAAGTCTGGCCTTGTATCTCTCAACTGTCCCATCAGCTTTGTGTTTCACAGTGAACACCCATTTACACCCCACGGGTTTCTTCCCTCTTGGAAGTGATAGAGATAAGCGCCATTCTTTTTCAAAGCCGTCATCTCCTCTACCATAGCT